>OY728165.1:1540845798-1542096913 GCA_963277665.1 Viscum album
ATGATCCCATCCACCTTCTTGGAGAATTTTTTTGTCTTCCTAGGATGACAAAATATTTTATGAAAATACCTCTCCTTTAAAATAATCTAAATACAACAGCATAAAAAATTAAAAATTATCATAATGATATTCTTGGGAAGATATTTAGGAATTCCCTATGATCATTTATATGAAACTGTTAATCTCGTGGTAGGTAGGTATGTCCGAAACATCTTCAGGGATGCCGTCCATATACTCTTATGTAACTGCATGATGTTTTAAGCTCATAAAATCTATGAGTCCAAGGGTAATTATATACAATAGATTACTATTAGGTTATATCATGTGTTTTATGATCCCTTTATGCACTGCCTGATTTCCCTTCACACCACCGTTGGAAAACCTCATCCCATTAATGAATACACACTACATAATCAATCATTAGTATTAAATAAACTCATGGACTTTAGTGAGCTATTAGATACCTTGAATATCATCACATGGCCTCATAATATAAATATAATATATCACAAGGAGAACTATCCTCCAACAGTCCATTGAAACTATCACCAAAAGTGTGTGATCATAGAGAATCCACCAGTAGAAGTCTCCAAATGAAATGTTCACTGAAAATTCTCTAGAAACAAATCTATATTAAGATGATATGATATGGAATGAAAATTGTGGGCTAAAATTATGTTTATAAATAAAAAAAATTGAATACATATATTATAGCTCAAATCATCCATGGAGCCTCTAGTCCATAAGCCTCTAGTTAAATACACTACCCTTGACCCTATCCACCCTTTTCATGTGTATAGAATAGAAAATTTCAAGGATGGTTGTGGAAACTATAAATAATTTCAACCATCTAACACTAAAATACCATCTCATGTACTTCATCATCCACCTTATGGATCTTAATACCCTGACTACTACCTTTACCAATTTTATCCACTACCCACATCCCTATTTACCACACAATGGATCCAAAATAACAAAGTGATATTTCTTTTCCCATAAATTGAGAAACACTTAATCTCCCATTGATGTTTGTATCAACCTTTAAACAAATAACATTTAGAGACTATATCATAATATTTTATCTATAATCTCCCCAAACTCCTAGGATCTTCTGTTCGATATTTTTATATAGCGGATGAAGCATTAGATCAAGGGTTCCCACTAAAAACACAAACTATCGGTTATTACACCATCGTGAATATCTATAACACAATTTATAACTCAAGAATACCCATTATAAGTATTAGTACAATGAGATATCACTCCATCCATGATATCTTAGTGAATTATTTGATTGAATTTTATTTCCTGAAATAATAAATTTTGATTTATATCCATTGAGTGTCATAATTGGTTAATGAACATAGATTCATACAGTTGAACTTTTTTAGTACACTTTTATAGATATAAAATATATAGGAATAATACTCCTCAAAACATAGCTATAAATAATTCCACTTTAAAGACATAATTTTTCTTTATGCGAGTATGAGTTGTCCCGGTATGCATATTGTAACCAAATTCCTCTATATCCATGCATATTAATGGAGATGGCTCATCGCAAATACCCTCATTAGATCGTGAGGGGTCCAGAAAATGTAGAAAATAGACCAAACTCCCTCAATCCATTCCTTTTTAAATTCAAGCTCTACCTCGAAATGAAACATTGGCTGTCTCCACCTCAGATAATCATAGTGTGTTATTATCCTATGCATGTCCTCTTTTGATAGTATAATGTATACTATTGCAAAATGGTTGGTGGAAACATCTGAAAACAAACTATATGTACCAACTCTAACACAATACCATATAAATCCCTCATCAGTAGGTGGATCATACTCATGAAAATTCTATGTAATCAATGATAGAAACTCATCATAGAGAAATACATAAAAATTCAATGTGTACCAATTACAAAGATTTTTTCTAAAGATATGTCCTATTAGAAAAATATAAACTACAACACAATCATGTATGTTTATTGTACAATTGTTTCCTCCAAAACTAGTGCATATTTGTACCATGAAAAATTGTAGGTTATCTGAGTCTTAGTGAGTAGATATGATGTCCATTACCAAAAAAAATGGGTTCCCGTACCTATGATCCAAACACGAAACACATTAACCATGATTCTATATTTTCCCAAACAAAACAAAAATCATTTTATTCTCCAAAATTCACACATAATATGAGCTTCTCTGAATTTTATTTTCCTTAACTAACCCATTAGGGCCTGTCTTGCTGATAGTAAGTTGAGAGGGACACCACAAAAATATCCCAGTTCTTTAAGGGATAGTGACAAGATATAAGAAGTCATATACACAATAATAAATATCTAACACCAAACACAATACTTAAATAAAATATATAAGTATTACCAAAATGCATGCATAAAACAATTGTTCACATCAATGTACAACTCATATATGTGAAACCGTGAAGGAAAAAATAAAGGACCATTGACATAATAAATGATTCTGTCATGTTAATAATAATTTGACTGATGTAAAATGAAACTCCTGGAAAAACCCATTTTCAAATGATCTTAACTCTTATCGACATGCTCATGTACCACAAAAAATTATGTCATAATTTTTTATATACATAATAAGAGACGAATAAAGGAATATCGCATGGATTTTTTTATAACAGACCCATTAAGAGACCTTGAAATCACCAATCAGAAAGACTCAAAAGAGGGATTTCGGGTAATCATAATGATGAATTGAAAATCAAAATTTGATATGAAAAATAAAATAACATATATATACTTAAGATAGATATAATTCCTCAATGAATTTTTGTAACCGTATTTACTACATAAAATTATACTCTATTCTTCGAGGTAATTATCATCAGGGAGAACTAACCTCCCGGTTCTGATAACAATAATGTATCTCATCTGAGATGTTTTTCTAATTTTTCCACACCATGAATAATTACATTATAGAACATAAATCATATTAATACATTAATAGTGGATCAATTTCATGCCATATTTTGTATACCTGGTCATATGTGCAGTAAACCACTAGTATAGATATCATAATTTCCATTAGTCAGTAGTGGGATTCCTCAATAAACCGAATTTGGAATTATAAAGGATAACACATAAAGGAATATTGGGGGAGACCTGAATCTATGCATGACTAAATCATTAAGGGGATCAATCATCCCATGCTCAGGAATGGATTCCTCACATAACCCTATTGAGATGGATTGTGGAATTCAACATTAAAATATTTGACGTTAATTAAATAAAATGAGGGAATCAATCTACTCGGGGAAAATTACATTGTGTGTATAGGGTATGTATAGTATATCATGGAAAATCCTATTATTCTCATATCCTGCCTAATTTCCTGGTGTACTTTTTACTATTCACATGTTCTCTAGTAACACATGAAAATTCTGCCTATACTCAGGTTACGTAGCCATGTTCGGTTAGTCTTTCGATTTTATGCCATTATATAATGTTTTTCCACGAATAATTGTCATGTAAATCCAATTTATCAAAAGTTCTACATGTTGGGTCACTAATATAAAGTCAGATAATTTGTGGATAGACCACATAGTGCATTATATTAAACCCTAGATGGGGTACCCATTACTATATATGGATCTACATAGAGTTTTTTTCTACCAAAATACATGTCTTGTATGACATTATTTTCCAAAAAATAAAAAATCCCTCATGAGTCTTCATCTACATCCCCATCGCCTATGATCTATCCTTGAAATATAACAAGGAACTTTGATTTGGTTATTACTGATTCCAAATCATTTTTTTGTTCATAATACTATTACCAAATCCTTTTTAAAATTCTTCACATCACACTGGACATCCATATCATAAAACTATAGGAAAAAACCAGCATCCTATTATTGGATCCTCATTGGATCTAATATAAATAAAATCCCACCTAAACGATGCTTCTGATGCCAAATCTAATCCCACTAAAATGATCCATTTCACTAAATACTATTTGGGAAATTAATAATTTGAATGAAATTTTAAAACAACATGAATAATGAAATAGAATAGATTATTTCTAGATGATGTTATATAGAAAATCAAACAACATAAACAGGAGGATAAAACCATGGAAACAATTCAATTTTTTTTCTATATCCATTGTTGGATGAAAATTTGAATGAAAGGAATAATCAATGATAATCAATAATGTTATCCCCTCATAATTTTTAAACGATAAAAATACCGATAAATCGATGATTGACCCCTAAAAAATATATTATAAATATTAATTTTTTTTCGGAATTTGGTAATCAAAAGGGTATTAATCCAAAACAGAAGAATCATACCACTTTTATGGATAAACAAATTATGAATTGTGGTTCAATGTTGTTTTCATTGGTAATATCCTTAATCTAATTTTTTCTGAAAATGAACAACTATACACATTGATTGTATACTCACAATATTAACATTCATCAAGGATCAACTCCATGATCCCTCTAAAATCCATAGGGTTATTAAAATAACCATTGATACTTTTCAAAATTGGGGTAATATACGGGATGATTTAGTTTTTCCATTTAATAAATAATAAATTAACTTAATCTTCTATTTATTCATTAATTCACCCATGAAAAAAATTATATAAAACAGAAAAAACACACTAAATTTATTCCATGGAAAGCTTAAAACTAGTATTCTAGATTTAATAGAGGTCTTATTGTTCCCTTATGATCTTTTGTTCATGAAATATTCCATTATTTCTGAAAAAATAAATGTATGACATATAATTTATATAATATATTAACTATATGATCACTGAAAATCCAAAATCATCGAAATCCCATGATGAATCCGCACCGATCCTTGTAAATTATTTTTAATATATTATAATGTTTTGATGGAAAAAATAGTGTCATTAGATTTATGGTAAAATAAGTCATTCAAAATTATATTATAGACTATCATATTAATACTTAATGAGTTTCAAATATTTTAAATTATAGTTGACTAATAATGTACTAGCGTCTAAATATATCTATATAAATTCTCAAAAAAAATTCTACAACAACCCATAAATATATTTTTTATAATAGGGGTGAAATAATTTACATTTAAATGATAATATTGTTTTAGAGTTTCAGAGTATTAGGAAAAAATTAAAAAATAATGTGGACACCCATATTTTTAGAATACATTTCCCATTAAAATAGACACAAATTTTTATAGTCCAGATTCATTACGGATTATTTGTTTCTTTTAATACGTGTTACTGTTGACTATTATATAGTTTCTATTCATCCTAAGGATTATTGAAAGGCAATATATAATATATAATGATTAAAAAAATCCCGGTATTGAATATAAAAAGTGTAACACCAAAAAATTCAAAAATAGTGACATTTTATTTTGTAGAATGCATGACACACAACCCCATGCATAGGAGGATATATAACACCCTTAAATATTATGATATATTTTTTTTTCTGAATTACGATAATCTCTTAAATTATATGTTTAGAGATTTAATCATTATATAATATTGAGTATTCCTGAAGAACATTACTTTCCGTCACAATGAAAATCTTTTCAGTTTTAGAGTTATAGAGAATTAGTCTGTAACGATTATATAATAATTCAAATATTACAACATAGACAATTCTACTCAATATCAATTTTTTCAATCAAAAAAAACATTTAAAATAATATATTGTTTATTTTCATGACCAATCTTCACATTCTTTACCTTGATAGTACATTAGTAACTATAATCCATTAAATCCTATGAAAATAATTCTAATAGTATGGATTATCATAAAATTTAATTATGGGGTAAACAAAAAAAGAAAAATGTTAGTCCGTTGAAAACATGTAACTGCTAAAAAAATTATCATAAGTAATACTCTTCCCCTTATAAAAATAGTAAATAATTTCCTTTGAAAATATGATCGTGGGTTATAATTTTTCAAATCATATGATTATTATAGAACCCATATAAATCATAGAAAACACATAAAATAATCTCGTGACATAATTTTACTTTTCATAAATAGAATAACCACATAGTTGAATTCAATACATTCCTCTCTTAAAAATCAGATAAACAAATGGTTTACTACCATACCCAATGCATTGGATGAATATAATAGACCCACACATCATTAGATTTTTACCGAACTACATTTCCTTGGATTATCACATAACCTCCCATAAAAATTCCAAGTATCGTTTTACAATCACAACACATAATATCTTTAAATTTTGAAAATGTCACTATTAAAATTTTAGTTATATTCATAAGGAAATATTTCCTATTATTAAAAAAATCAATCCAATTAAAAAACATATTTTACAAAATAAAATACACCAAAATGGAAAAGAAGTTTATTTTTATTTAAAAAAAATGTGATGTATTGAAGATAGAGCCATATATGATTTTATAAGGTAAAGTCCTGCTCAATGACCAAGACACACTTTATTAGAAAAGGGATATGTGTTACTTGAAGCAGAATGGTGAAATCTTGTTAAAATATCTTTCAATGTAAGGGAGAAGGTCAACTATAAAAGTATCACTCCATATCATTGCCTAGTTGACTCCATTGTTGGATAGTCCATCCTCCACCATGTTTGATTAATGATACATATGGGTAGTAATTTATCTGATTTCATGAAGAGAATTGAGGTACTTCAACCTGCGTGCGGTAAGAGGCCAGGAAAGGTGGATCACCCATTCCCAATAGCATGAACAATTGTGGTGGAGTTACATTCAATCCAGATGTTGTTCTATCCTTTATTTTCGATAAAAATGATTCCCTATATCTCCGCCATCATTTTTGCTTCAAGAGCAGATGAATTGCAACAGATCCCAATGAAGCATCCTTGACATCGTCTGAGAGAGTCTCTGAAAATGGCCGCAAATCCCGTAGAACCCGGGTTTCATCTAGAAGCTCCATCTGCATTGATCTTGATCCATCAAAGAATCAGTGCTTTCCCAAAAACCCCAGGATATTACTTCGGCTTAGTATATATGACATTGATTTTGAGCCGTCGAAGAATCCCAAAGTCCCCAACCGAATTATTTCAGTGGGCTTTCTGAAGCAGGGTTGCTTCCCTAATAGAAATAAGATTCCCCCTCTGACTTGCATTAAGATTAAATGAGTAATTTTTGTGAATAATTGCATTTATATCATACCAGATCACATGTATGAGCTTAGAAACATTGGTAAGGAAGAGGTTCTTGGTTTTCTACGAAGTGTAAAGTTCCACACAATGTTTTATCTGAGAGAAAATATTTTCAGAGGATAATAATCTATAGTCAAACATGTTAGTAACATAATTCCAAAGTGCAGAGGTTGTACCACAAAACAAAAAATGATGTTTGTGGTCCTCCCTATGTTGATGTCCAAATTTACATTTAGAGCATAGTTGGACACCAAAGGACTGAAGACAGACCTCTGTAGGAATACATTTATTGGAAATGCGCCAAAAAAGGTTAAGACTTGAAGGTTTAATACAAGGCCTGTCAAAAAACATCAACCATGAAAAAATGGGGTCATAGTTAGTGAAACAATGGTTATAGAAGTTTTGGAATCCAAAATACCATTGTGAGCAGGATCCCATGTAAGGAAACCATCCCCATTTACAAAGGGATAGTTGTATACATCATGCATAATGTGATCAGGTATATTACATGGACTAGAGTGCATTACATATTTTATGGTGAGGTTGATGTTTTCCAAAGGGGAATCATGAGATAACATGGAAATGAGGGGGGTGACAATCTAGTTTTCAAGATAGAAATTCATAGTGGAATCTAAACTGACCATCCATCTAGAGTTATGCATGATTTCCACAAAGGTATTTCTAATGGATGGCTAGAGGGAAGAATTGAGATAGAAAAACTGATATTTTTTAGGTTTTTTTAGAAATATGTTATGAAGAATGGCCATGGAGTCAGATTTTTTATTGATCAACCTCCAGATGAGCATTTCTGGAAGAGACTTATTAATGAGATTGATATTTTTAATGCCAAGACCGCCTCTTTAATGAGGTTTTCAGCAGGTCAACCAATGGACAATAACAAGCTTTCTTTCATGAATAATTCCAGTACAAACAATGTTTTTGATGTAGCCATTAACTTTTTTGATAAGACTATTAGGCTAATTATATATCAACATGGAGTAAACCATTTTGGATATAATTGTGGATTTCATGAGGCAGGTCTTGCCAGCCATGTAGAGGAATTTTCCTTTCCAGGAGGTCAGTTGATTTGTCACTTGATACACAACAACATTGAAATACATATATTTTGGCCTACCCCAAAAGAGGGGGACTGATAGATAGGTAAATGGGATATATCCCTCTTTGATGCTAAGACTTTTAATGATAAAACCTTTTCTAGAATGAGGGAAGGTTTTCCCAAAAAAGAAAAAGGATTTATTCCAACTAACAGATTGACCAGAAACCTCTTCATAGCGAGAAAATTACTTTTTTAGTTAAGGATATTTTTTTACCCCCATTAAGGAACATAATAATGTCATTGACATAAAGGAGATGGCTCAGAACAATTAGATTTCTGGAATCCCGTATTGGTTTGAGCTTTCTTTGGTGAACATGGGAGTAAAAAAGCATGTTAAGGTAGTCTTTCTCATTGGAAATGAGAGCTGCAGAAAGAGGGTCACCTTGACACACCCCTTTTGAGCATTTGAAGTATCCCTTAAGAGAACCATTAACAAGGATGAAGATAAAAGCTGAGTTGAAAAGGTATTTTATCCTACCAATGAAACCATCATTGATCTGAAAATAATTAAGGACGTTGAATATCAAGCTCCAATCGATGGTGTCAATGGATTTTTAAATGTCATGTTTGGTTGAAATATTTCCCTCCTCTGAACATTTTATTAAGAGAGTTAATGCATTCCGAGGTAGTGCAAATGAAATATTGAATGGATCTGCCCTTGATGAAACCCAAATGATTCCCGGATATGATCTTGTTACATAGAGGAGAAATCCTATTAGCAAGGTTCTTGGTAATGAATTCATAAAGAGAGTTAATGAGGGAAATGGGGAGGAAGAGGTGTAGCTCAGATGCATTATCCACTTTATAGATAAGTGTCAAGAATTTGGCATTGAGGCCATGGGGTAGGACTCCATTAGAAAAGATGTGTTGAAGTAGCTTGCAAACCTCAATGTGAAATACATCACAATGTTGTTGAAAGAAACCATTATTGAATCCATCAGGCCCCGGAACACTATCAGAGTTAAGGCTGAAGACAATATATTTTTTATCGTGATCCAACGGGGTTCTAAAAAGAAAGAGGCAATCTTGTTCATTGATTAGAACTGGAATGATACCGGGGAGATATCGTTATTAATATTAGGTCCATTCAAAGTATCGTGAAAGTAGGAGACCACATGATTGGATATAGATTATTCTGAGTTAAAGTGAGTGTCATTGTCTTTAAGAATGGATTTTTGATTATAGGTTTTCCTAACTCTCTGTAGGGCATTGTAAAATTTAGTGTTTCTATGACCATCAGAGAGCCATTTAGTTTTGAAAATCTGTTTACTCATGTATCATTTCTGGATCAGAATAGAGTTATGTTTCAAAGAGATTTTTAGTTCATTATGAGGGTCTAAGGCAAAATTAGCGCAAGTTGAGTTGTTTTGAATTTGATTGAGTTTAGTCTCAAGAGAGGTTATGTCATTATACATTTTATTTCATTTATCCCTGCACCAACCTTAATGTAATGTTTGAGGTTATTTAGCGTAGTTACATAAGAAAAAACAACAGAGTGATGATTCATAGACTTACACCCATTTTGTAGGAGATGGGAGAACTCAAAATTCACAAACCATGAATTATTGAATTTGAAGGGAATGCTGGGTTTTTCCCATTTTTCTAGGAAATAATTAAGTATGGGATGGTGATTCAAGTTCAGCTTAGGTAAGTTGATATAGGAAATGGTGTCCTAGACATCCAAAGCTGGCACATTTACGAAGGCCCTATCAAGTTTACTAGAAAAAACTCTGCTGTAGTGTCTCCTATACCAGGTGTATTTGGCCGCTCAGAGGTTGATTTCTATCAAATTATTGGTTTCAATCAAGGATGTAAATTCTATACTATAGATTAAAGAGTGAGGGGGACCAATATTCTCACTGGGGGAGACAATTACATTACTGTCACCAATGATTAACTAGGTCTCCTAGATAGATCAAGCTATGTTAGAGAGGCCTTTCCAAAGAGGTCGACAATCCTAGTAGATATTCTTGGCATAGACCAATGTAAAAAAGAAATGCAAGTTATTAAATGTAAATTCACAAGTAAGAATTTGATCAGAAACATTGTAAAATGTAACAACTCAAAGTGAGCTTTGGAAAAAACCCAAAGGGAGTCAATAAAACTATCATTCTTGCAAGATTCAAGGAAATTATAACCTAAATAAGATAAATGCATATAATTCAAAGAGTAATTAGTTTTAGGTACAGTGATCGCAAAATGTTTTGGTTTATGGGTCATAAAAACACCTTTCAGGACATATAGTGTATCAGCGTTAGCTATGCCTTTACAGTTCCCAGAAACAAAATCCATTAAGACCTGTGTTTTGAGAAGGAGTTCCCCTTTTTAATCTTAGATCCACTCGAGACTTTGTTCCAATTTGATCTTCGATGATTTGAAGAAGAGACCAGAGGAGCCTTATGGCCCTGATTACTCATAGAAGGATCAGACAAGATTTTTGTAAAATATGGTAATAAACATGATTTTATCATGCTAGGGGATTTATGGTTCGAAGAAGTTTTCACAGGGCCGTCCTCATCTTCAATTAAACAGCCAATGTTCTGAGATGTAATAGACTGAACGGATGGGGCCTATCCGTCTATTGTTCTATCAAATACATTGGCGGAGGTTTTTGAGTTTATTCCATCAAAATTGAAATTCAAAGGATTGAAAATGCATGAATAATTAATCAACTGTGTGCTCACTTACATGTGTTAATTATGTATTGGAACTGAAATATTATAATTGATCAAACCTGTTTTGTTCTCCTGGTCCGCTCGAGTAGGAAAATGAACGTCATTCTAGATAAGCTTATCACGATTATCCGTCCCATCCCGAGGTGTAAGAGGAGCATCTGTTGTAACCGAGTCCATTGTCATAGGGACCTTTTCACACTGGAGTTTCGAGGAGGGACCAGTAGGTGCAGGCTACAGCTGGACATCAGGGGCCATCGGGCTAGGGACATCATGAAGATCTCCTTTGGCAGGGTGATCAAAGACATCCAGTACTAAATTCTCAATGTCCTCCAATGTGAAGAGATCTATATCATCATTTTCTTACACTTCCACTTGGTCTTCCTAGGTAACACACGAGCTCTCACCTGGGATGTTTGAGAATTTCACATAGACATTCGATGATTTTTTAGCAGGTTCCGGGTTGCTTAAGACTGAGGATTTGATTTTCATTTTCTGTTTGACATCAGTCCATACATCTTCACTTGTAACAGCAACCTGACTATTGATAACCCTACATTTCAGTAGTAAGTGGCCCACGATTTTTTAGTATTCACAGTAGGGGGCATTCATTCACACTCAACCCGAACCTCGGTTTTGAATTCGTTCGTGCTGAAGACAATGACTTCTAGGAGCTTGGAGGCTATGTCAACCTCGACTATCACCCTCGCATGGAGACCAAGGTCAGCATTAAGAGTATGAGGTTCAATTTTGAGCGTCTCACCTATGAAAGAGGCGATGTCATTGTAATTTTTGCGTGCCAGAAGTACCGGTTAATCCTGTGAAGTCGCACCTATATCTAAACCATGGTGTTTCTTTGTGGTATTCAGATTGAAGGTGTAATCCTAGTTCGAGATGTGAAGAACATCTGGTTTAATCTGTAGATTTCCATTCCTACAAACTCGATCGAGCTCATCTTGGGATTTCAAGAGCATATTAAAGTATCCTTTTTCCTTTTGGGACCAGTTTTCACTCGGTTATCCCCCAAATATCAGAGATCCTCATTTTTAGATCTAGATTCGACCATCGCTTGTAACCTATGAGGAATGAGATGCATCCCATGAACGAGAACTTTCTGATTTGTGTTCACTACTGAAGAGCATCTGGATCGACATCGAAAAAAAATCTACCATCATCCATTTTCCTACAAATAGGAAGCTTCGTCGTTGTGGAGTCTCAAAATTCAACTCCTTTTAGAGCGTTGAGAAAGGAGATTCCATTCGGTCTTTCAACCTGGGGACTTTATCCACTTTCGGTTCAATCTTCACTGATTCAGTAGAAATCTCCCATTCAGGATCAAATCCTGCAATTATCATAGATCCAATCTAATCCATACAAAGAAATATCACAAGGATAGATGAAACCCTATAAAGAGCTTAAGAAACCATCGTCTTGGTCAGAAAACCCCAAAATATCAAATAATTATCACCCTAGAAGAGAAGTTGTTAATTCTGTATATGTTTGAAAATATATATATTGATCATTTTTATTGAGGCTAAAATTTCCAACAAAATAATATTCCTTTTTGAAAATATTTGAATGAAGTACAATGTTGACATTGAAATTTTCAAACCTTATAAAATTAGTTGGGTTTATGACCTCAAAATATGTCTCCAATATAATATACATAAATTATTAATTTATATGATTGAAAACCATTTTAAAGTTTATTAATCTATTTTATAACACTTATTAACATGGTATAACAATTACCCACAAATTTATGTTCATGTTTGATGTTTTGAAAACATTCGTTACTAATTTTCAAAAGGAAAACCGTATGATGTCAATAGTCAAAGTGGTCATTAGTCCATAATTTCTAGAATAATATTCATTAAATTATTATTTTTAGTATACATCAATTATGATTATAAATCAAACCATTATGTATGGTTATGAAAAATTAACAGGGTTATAATCATGGAGACAATAAGTTGTACCTATTCCGGGTATCATTTCAATATTAAATTGATTATTATGGAAATAATGTTAGTATTAATTTTTCTTTCAAGATATATGATAATATAAATAATTTCATATTATTAATTTAAGTATGATTATATATATCATCCATTTGATGTGGATATGAAAAATTAATCACATCGCTTTGTGGAGGTGATTGTTCATGCAAACACATGAATGCTGTTATCATTTACACGTTCTTGGAAAGGTAAGAATTTAAATGAAATATTATTATTCAATAATGATAAATATTACATTTATATCATTTAAATAATTTAACTACATCATTATTACCAGTGTTGAGAGATGGATATGGAATATAAATTAAAATGTTTCGCGATGTGGTTTTCTTCCGTACACACGGATGATTAATTCATCTCCAATTTCTAGGATATGGCAATAGATTAATTTAGTAATATTAAAATAATAACATATTAGTGTATTGAGGTTATTGGAGTTTTTATTTAATCACGGTGGAAGAAAATTTTATGTATGTCTAATAAGAAACAAAATAAAAACACATAATTCAAAATGATACATTTTCATCAAACAACATCCATCGATTAACACCATATAAACTCAAACGTGAGTGTTCTTCTTATGTTAATATCTATATATTATAGGGAGGGATTATAAGAATCTATTTTGGGAGATTATGGATGAACCATATAATTTTTAAATTGTGGGGAATAATGAAGAAGAGATCCCTCTTATAAGAGAAGGGAGGGGATGACTTGAAATATTTCAAAATATTAAATTTATATAAATTAATTTTAAATTAAAAATGGATTTAAACAAATATATATCAAATATAATATGATTATGGTTCTAAATAAAATAATCCAATGATTGTTAATACTGTTTTTTACTTTTTTTTAATACTTATCCTTTTGTTTTATCCCTTATTTATCCCTTTTAACACTTATCATGATATCAATTAAGTTATACATTAAATGTCCCTTTAATTACTATAAAATGACATAATATCAAAAAAATGATTCCATTATAAAATTACCATCCTTCTCCCAATCATGTTTCTATTTTTTGGATATTTATATAAAATTTATATTATTCCATAGAAAGTTTTTTTTAAAGTATCATTAATGCAAATTTTGGCAGTATTTATTAGATGACTTTTTAAAAATATCATAACATGATATATTTGATAAAAAAAATTTAAATTGCCATACTATGTCAATTTTATCTATAAACTTTTTTATGACATTAATTATCTCCACTTATATTCATTTGTTTATTTTTTTATAATCTTTTATTTCATATTTCTTTTAATTAAAACTTTACAACATCATCATCGTGTAAGGTTTTAAGTACTTGTTTCTATCATAAAAATTTTAAAAAAATTATGATGATGTAGATAAATATTTTTGATTTCAAAGTAATATTTATACAGAAACATAAATTATATATAACCCATTATTAAAAATATTACAATTTTTAGAAAGAAGAGAATTACAAAATTGACTTTTCTTAGAATAAAATCCTATAACAGGCTTAATGAAATAAAAGTTGATCCAAGAGCATATAAAACCATTACAAGGATTATTTTGGTCGAAAAAAATCATCCAATAAAATAATAACATGTTTTATAGTAATTTTTAAATATTTACAGTCTTAAGTTTACCCTTAAATACCATATTTTCCCTTAACGATGGTAATAAAATTACAAAATTAATTGTTCATAATATACAAAAATTAAAGGATACTATTTACAATATAAGAACATTATTATTACATATATTAAATACATGATTCAAAATTAAATACTCATAAGTGGATAAAATTAATAAAATACTTATCCCATTTAAGGGGTGAGAAAACTCGTTATTAAAGTTAATAAATTCAGAAGATTGAAGTGTGTTTTTTTCTTAATTTATTTGGGAAATGATTTCAGTGACATAAATTGAATTAATATATATATAAATGTCTTTAGTATAGTTTAAAATTAATCAATGATAAAATTTTACACAAAAATTTATTTTGAGCAAAAATAGTTTTGAATTTAAATGCATTATTTTCATATTTATCATACAATGAAACATATTATAAAAATAAAAAAAATCAAAAAAAATTATATTTTGGTATGGAAATTTGAATGGAGAATTTTATTTTATCAAATTGAATGTATAAAATTATTAAAATATCTATTTAAACCAAGTGTTACCATAAAATTTTGAAAATTTCCTTTTAAGAAAAATATATTTTTTAATCATAAAAATAGATTTATTGTTATATTATTATTATAAATTCAATTTCATTAATTTCAAAAAAAATATAAATTAGCTTAAAATTATTATATCATTAACTATGTCATTAAAATATTTTCACCTTTGGAAAACTGTGTCCTCGTAATTTTTTCCAACTATTAAATAAGGTATGATATCTTTCCTTCATAGCGTATTTGGATTCCCATTTTTCTAACTATCCATATGGATTTTCCATAAATTCTTATCTAGATTAATCACATTATTCCAAAACAATATATCATTATATTTAAAAGTGTGAATTGGTGGTTCATTTTAAATATGATTCTCTACTAACTGAACTTCTTCAAGGCTTAAAACATGAGAGGATTCTGACACATATTTCTATATCATTGAAACATAAAAAACATTACTTTAATGGGATAAACATTGAGGCACGACCACTATATAAGAAATTGAACTATATTTCTCTATGACTTCATTGTGTACAATTAACCACAGGCTTAACATTCCGTTATTACCATAACACATCACACATTTCCATTTGGAAACTATAAGAATGATTTGATAACCAACCATGATAGAATGGCCCGTCCTCTTATTATTCACTAAAATTTTCTCCATGCTTATGGATATCCACATGTTTCACTGGATAATCTAAAAAATATCTCCCATTTCCTCGACCAACTCGTGTCCCATTAACATTCTTTCCCCTACATCATCACAAATATTTGGTGTCCAACACTACATTACATATAATGTCTCAAATGGCTCCATATGATTACTTGAATGAAAACTATTATTATATGAAAAAAACCAATGAATAATATTGAACTCAAATTCATTCTTATTCCATTGAACATGCATATATAAAATCATCCATGTTTTGATTTATTCATTTTTAATTCTGATGTGATTGAGGATGAAAAGATAAAATGAAATTTAATTAAGTACCCAACGACTTCTGAAGGCCATTACAAATGCTAAAAGTCAACATGGATTCTCAATTAGATACAATATAGAGAGGAAATCCATGTAAACTAACTATCTCATTAAGATACAACTGAGAATATTGATCGAATGATAGAGTGTATCAAAAAGGAATATATTGATTAGATTCACGAGGTTGATCTATAATAAACTAGATCACATTAATTCCTCAAGAATTAATTTTTAATACCACTATGAAATCCATGGATATATTTTCCGATTTTCACTATGAATATAGAAAAGTATGAAGTATAACCTTCCTAAAATATTATTCTAATTTAACATGAGGAAACACCAACTACTTTATCGTAAATTTTAAAATATCACTTTTACTTCCTTACCATAAGTAATACTTATATAAGGTCTCTATAAATCTATGTGCTTCATGGATGAATAGAAAATAGGTAACTATGAGATTTAATAAAAATCTATTTTTAACTATAAGGAAGAAGGCCAAAATAATCTCTTAAAATATCTCAAAAATAAATTCTTTTACAATTATTAATTCATGAAACACATGGTTTTAAACTAATTCTACATTTGTTGAAACTCATGTTTGTTCTTATATGATTTCGTATTTCTATCTGATATAGATGATTACACTTACACCAAATGAAAAATTGAGTGATTTCTTCCATCGAAAATTTTAAATCCAACATTCATCAAATCGTTAATAGAAGGTTCATGTTCTAAAAGTAACATATTTAATATAGAATTTCGTATTCAACAAAAGGAATTACACTCTGTATTGAAATATCAAATATGGTAATGAATCCTGGAATCACAATTCTTGATTACTTATATCCATATCCTCTATCTCATATTCAATTATTCTTGACTTAATATTTATTAAATGATTTTTAATTATTATATAATTCAATTTTTACTCTATAAAAATTTTTCCTCTATATTATGAACACAAAATAATAGTAGTTGATTCCAAATAATGTGTAGGGAAATTTAAAGCATGAAGTTTCAAATGATGTGAAGTAGAATAAATAACATAATAATTATACATTAGTATACAAAAAATACCATTTAATAAAGAATCACTGTAGAAAACTAATTCACCCTTTCTAGAGAGAAGTGCCATAATCGGAACACTTAATAGCTTAGTTTCCAATTTAGAAAAACAATCATCACATTATTTTGTCTAGATAAACATAAATATTTTTAATGTTTAATATTTGGGTGGCTGATATAAAGCAGAATATTATTGAAGAAACCATTTATTATAACTCTCTAATCATATAAAAATATGAATTTCTGTGGAATTGGTAGTTCATGACCACTCGTCAACCACATTTTTTTATTAAGTTCTACAACTATGTCATACATAGCAGAAATATTTACAAGAAATAAATTTTTTAAAGAGACCAAGTGGATTGTGGAAATTTATGTTTAAAAAAATATAATTATTATTAATATTCAATGATTTCAAATTTTAGGATTGTATAGTTGGTATGTACCTATGAAAAACTTATGTCATTGGATTTTTGAGGTTGACACAATTCAAATAACATAAAGAATGTACAATTTGAAAGATATAATTGAATTAAAATAATGTGATGAATTTTTCTTTATGGTTTTAGTGTTTTGTGTTCAGATTTGTAATATTATTTTTGAGAATGTTTGATGTTCATGTTTGACCACATAAAAACATTTAGCCATCACACAAAAGCTCGCCCGAGAGGTTCAACCTATGCCTTATGTGGGACCTTAAAGGGTCAACCACAGCTAAGTGGTCAATATAGGGACAATATACGAGGTTGTATAGAGGGTATAGGAGCACTCTTAGATGAGTTCATTGAGGTAGTATGGAACCACCATATAGGTTGAAGCATCCACAAATTCTAGCACCAGCACTGTACAGTGGAAACGATTGGAGTAGTTCACTAGTAACAAATTCATGAAAACAAAACACATTCATTGTCTTATAAATGATCATGAATATAGAAAATATTTTCATGTGGGAAGTGTTACTATAGTGCCAAAAGAACACATATCGGACAATATGATCGATCTATTTTTCTAAGAAATCAGATCACTATGTTTTCACTTATGATATTCATATGTGTCATCTAAAACCTCATCCCTCCCTCATTATTCTGTATGTATAAAATCTCTATTTTCTTTGTAATATGAAACATGAACCAATCCTTTTTATCAACATTTTAATCTCTTGATAATCCTAATTTTATTGAAGTCACCAACTAATTCATTTTTATGATGAAAAAAAGATTAATTCAAATAAGTGGTGCATGTCGTGATCTCTAGGGATTGACATAGATAGAAGAGGGATCCATGACATCTTATAATCATCTAGGTTTCATGAAAATTAGAATAATATAAAAATCAAATAATGATTCATTTTTATAATTACAATAAGATCTAATTGATGATATGTAGCGTAGGAAAATCATTATAATTCAATAATGATGATTCTGGGTTCACAAAGGAGATTCTTTGTGTGCAAGATGCGATGTTGTGAGCGTGTGATATGTCAGTGAAGATTTATTATAACAACCAGTCGATTTGATTTTATTGGTTCTAATGAATGATATGACATCAAATCTAGATGAATTTGTGCTAAAGTGAATTTTCAAGTTTAATTGAAACAATGTTCCTTAAAGATTCTATTATGTTCTATGGTTGAAGAGATCCTACAACCATATTATATTTTCTTTTCAAACTCATTTGTTTTCAATGAAATTGGTTATAAGAATCCATTTGGGAAGCGTGATATCATTGGATTATTACCAACTGACCTGTGTGAACCACAAGGAACTCATACTTTCTTCCACTCAACTACAGGGATTGATACAAGAAAAGGTTAGTGTATATACTCACATTATATATTTTGACGAATAACTCAAACATATAGTGAGAATCCTATTTTGGGCATAAGAAGTGTGGATAGGGTGGGTACATGTTTTGTGAAAAATACTCGCATACATTGCATGAATGTAGAGGTGATATGCTGGATATAGATGCATGAGAATTTTAAAAATATTGTGCAGGTGTTCATTGTTTGTGAAGGTGATTTATCTATAAGGATAGTAGTTTTAGTGTGCTATGAATGAGAAAAGTGTATAGTGTGTGTGTGAAAAGAATAAAAGATATTGTGGATAATTGGTGCACATAAATACATATAAAAAATATATGCATTCGATCGCATGTATACATAAGAAGTAATATAGGTTTGTGAAAATTAAATAAAATAAATTGATGAATTTATCCATACATCAATATGTAAAAACATTGATACAACCATGAATTTGAGTTTATGTAAAAAGGATTATTAAATTATCATGAAAATTATATAGTTGACAGACTAAAAATTAAATTTTATATTTCCAAACACTTTAAGGAAAAGTGAGAAAACACACAACCCTTAAAAACCAAATAGAATCCCAATAAACAATATCCAAAAACAATCCCCTGCAAATCAAACCGTAGCCAAATAGACTATCACAACACTACACATCATAGTATCCACACTCGTCTATGAATCCCACGATGGAATTCTTCTCCATAGTAACTGATTCCCATTTAGAAACCATTTTATTCCACCTCAAAATACCATCTATTTGTTCCCTATTTCTCAGCTGGTCCAATGAAGACTGCACTGGGCAAGGATGTTTGACCGGGCTATCCTTATTCAAAGTAAGAATTACCCTGCTATCCCACATGAAGGAAGATCTGGTACTCACCGGTCATGAAAGACAAGTGTAGTCCCTTCTTTTTCGTCTTATTGGTGTAGTAGACAAGGCTCCTTCACACTCATTCATCCTTTTATTCCCATTACGCACAATATCACTCAAGGTGCAACTGACCCAACCACTCAAATTTTCTTTCTCACCTCCAGAGAGGTCCATCCCTTTGTAGATGACGATCATCAAGAAATTATCCTTGAATCCCTTGGTATTCCCCCTGTCCTGTTCCAGAGTGTTTCCCACAATCAAAGAAAGGCCCCTGACCATCTTAGAGGGCTCTTCTATATCCATTGGAACTTCTACATGGTCCACACATCCATCATTGTTCCATAACATGAATAGTTTTTACAATGAACCCGATACATTATTTCAATTGGTTATATAGAAGATATTTGTATCAATGTTTTCCATATTAAGTGTGGTCATGTCTTTAGTATAAGAAATAATTCTTAACCGAGGAGTGTTATATTGCGGTGTCTAATTATATACAGTGATCAAAATTTTTTGAGAAATAAAGCACTAGTGAAAAGGTTATTGAATAGTACATAGACTTGTTTTATCTAATAAGATCATAGAGGAAGATTTTATTATCAGCCTATCGGTGAATCAAATCCAATGCATCTCAATATTTTGAAGTATTTGATGGGACTTTGATGTCATAGAAGTATCTTGTGGGACTCTTTAGATGCAACACCACGACCCTAGTTACCCAGAGTCAGTGCATTATTACATAAAATTGTCATTATCACAAAAGATCATGTCTCGAAAGACCTATTAGTTGAGTAGACATGGAAGTACATGATACATTCATAAGTTTTACAGTACATTATAAAATGAAAAAATACAACAATATTGGTTCCATAGACCAAAATCATATCCCCTCAGAAAATCCCTACAATTCAGTCATAAAATACTTCTTCGCATCCTGGAAAAAATTAACATAGAAACGGGTGAGTTCAGATGCTCATTAAGGATAACAATATAGTAGAAACTTTCATAAATAAGAATAATAATTTTAGGCAATGTGTAAAACTAAAAAAAAAATCTTTTAAACATGATTTCTAACATAATATAGAAAATATAAAATCAAATAATGTCATTTACTTACTCACATAGATATTCTACTAGTCTAATAATCACATGCAATATCAACAACCACATTTATAATGATAAGATGCATAATGCCAGACTTCATAACCACATAGTCAAGGCTTTATGGCAAGACTACAAATAATATTTTTTCAAGGCCTTATTCCAGGACACTATTTTGTCTAATGAGACCTATCGATTCATCGAGGAGCTATATCGGGCTCCACCCATCACTTACTTAGTCCAATGCATTCCTCATATGAAAAGGATTAAACATAACATAAACATTTGTGTTAAAAAAATATACAAAATTTCAACACTTTATCCATAAACCACGAATTGTATAAAAATAGCACATCCATAGTCAAACATATCACAAAACCTTCAATACAATATTGATGTTTTGAATCATAATAAATAAACATCAAATAATCTTATAATCCATCAAAGGATGTTGACATAGATGAAATCAAAACCTTTTTAGAGAAATATATATTTCTTTTTTGAAATCATTTAAGGAAACATTTATTTTGAAAATATTTTTATAAGCTTGTAAGATAAGAATCGATGATGTTATAATGGTAGAAAATAGTTTCACCTGCCATATAAGTTAAAAAACTTTCTTCCCATAATTTTGTCGAAAAGGTCATAATTACATTGTTTGAAAAATGACAAAAAGATTCCTTTCAAAACATATAAGGTCAAATAAGGATATATATGACTTTACCCCATTGTGTAGTAAATATTTAATTTTTTTGAAATACATTTTTAAGAAACATGGATATGGATGATAAAGAGGTCCCAGTAGATAATTACGTATAAACAACCTCAGATAATAAAGAGATTGTGAAATTAACCCTTAAAATTTTGGTAACATACGAAACATACATCCCATGAAATAATTATCATACAATGAATATGTAAATACATATAAATTAAAGTGTATTACATGATGAATACAATTATGGGTAGTACATACACCACACAAAATGAAATAGTGGAAATATAACTAGAATATCATGGGAATAAGGAGTGAGATGAAAACCCCTAACCTTCTACTTTTCCTTGGTAAAGGGTAGGATAACATCCTTTATAATGGTGACATTTTATTATTAAATTTTATTAGAATAATATACATTAATATGATATCATATATGATCATTTAGCAATGCTTTGTTAATAATATCTTAGTATTATCGTCATTTCGGGTGTTAATTGATTCATTTTCCATTATATGATTTGTTCTGTAAGTAATTTTGGATATGGATAGGATGTATCTTATTCATATTCATAATTATATTATGTATTTAAAAATTATTTTAATCATCTAATGAAAATTATTCTTGAATGGATATGATGAGGAATGAATCTCATCGCGTTTGTTGACACGGTAATCCGTACGTACGCACAAGCGACAATATCATTCATTTGATGTTAAAATAATATATAATTGGATGGTATATCATATATACATAATAATTATCATGTTATATTTATTATTTACATAAATTACATATCATTATTATACCCATCCAAATAATAATGTACTGAATAACAATTACACCACGACGTGGAGACGGTAAGTCTTACGTACGCACGTATGGTGACATGTCAATGAAAGGATGGATAGAATAATGAATTTGGATGTAACATATTTATAATAACATATCAGTATATAGAAGACACTTAAGTTATTATTTTATAATAGAAACAACAATGATAAAGGAAGTGGAAGGAGAAAAAAACCTGAAAGAGGTGGTGAGATATTTACCATTTTTTTCAGGTTCTTACTTTTGTTTTGATCACAAGGGATCCATATGTTAGCTTTATGACTTAAAGAATTCCTCTGTGATGAATTTAGGACAGATGAGAGGGTATTTGGGCGTGGTTTTGTCGAGCCAAATGGCTTTGAAGGTGTGAATTAGAGAGAAGGGGGAGTGCCCTTTTATAAGAGGGGTGAGTGGAACCTTAGGAAAGGCTAGAAATATTTTTTATAATAAAATAATTTTCGGTTTTTAAGTGCTCCAGAATAGATTATTTAATGGATAATGTCGGTGTGGGTCTAAAAGCACTCAACCAATAGGTTTTAGATAGATTTGGGTCACTATATTAAGTTTATATTTTAGACATAACTCTTAGTTAAATAGTTTGACATTTACCATGTCTCTTTGTATTTTTATATTATATGGTTAATAAACATACTATATACTTCCAAAAGAACCCCAAGTGGTTAATTAATGATAAAAATATCATTATATATGTCTTTTGGGCGATCCTAATATTTCTAAAATTTTAATATCAATTAATAATATAATTTTTGTAATAAAAACTCTTTTATGTCAATTTTGACACTATTTGGTATTTTGTTTTTGATAAATTCGCAACAACATTGGTACTTCGAAAACAATTCATATAACCAAACCTAATAGGTCATATTAACCTATAAAATTAGTTTAATTCATAAAAAGTCTAAATTTGAATTTATTTGGATATATATATTGTTAATTTGTTTAATCTTTCATTAAATTGGTAATTACTGCATCATCATTGTGTCATAAATAAATTATATTATTTAATGTATAAAAATATAAATAAAATACAAATATGTGGGAAATATTTTTATCATTCTAATGAATATTTATATTCGAATTAATCTTATGTGTAACAATATATTAAAAAACAATTATTTATTAAACATTGATATTAACTCGTTTAACTCTTCTTTGAATTAAATAATAATAAGTGTCCTAATCTAATCCAAGTGGAACAAAAAGGTTCTTATTTTATTCTTAATTTTATATTGGTCAAATTATACATATACAATAGATCTAGGACATGTGTAATGTTAATAGTAATATCATTTTTACACTTAATTACCCTAATTACTTTTAACCGTGGTAAATAAAAGTAAAAAAGTTACTATTCACCAAAAATTATTTTCATCATATTGAACCATATTTTACATACTGATGTCAACTGTGTCTCTTTTATTTTTGAAATTCAACTCACATAAGTGGTAAAATTAAGTTTTATGTAAATTTGTAAATGCTCCTAGGAGGTGGGTAAAAGACGGTAAAAAGTTCAATAACATTTTTATATATCTAAAATTATTATCAATTGACACCAATGAATTACATTTAACGTAAATAGGTATTATGTATCTATTTTTATATAAAATAAATTTAAATAAAATAAATAAATATTCAAATAAAAATTCGTTTTTAAGTTATAACTTAGTGTTTTCACTATTCATGAAAAATTGAAAGTTTTCAGAAAAATACAAAAAATTCACCCTAAGCTAATTTTTATTTTCTGAATTCAAAAATGAAATCTATTTTACCAATTTAAAAACATATAAGTAGCATTAGTTAATTTATGATTAATTCCTGTCATCAAAACCAAAAAGCATATTTTTAAGAAATAATAACTATCAAAAGATTGATACTTGTTTATGTCCAATTTTAAAGTGAAATTACTTAGAATGAAAATAATTGTATTAAATAGTAAAAATATAATCTTATTATACTTCCAAACCATTAAAATTTATAATTAATCACTATAAATTATTTTGATAAAAATGTTTTTTTCAGTTAAAATATAGTATTCTTCACTATTCACCAAAATACGAAAGTTACCAGAGAAACACCAAATATATATTGAAACTAAATTCTTATGTCCTGATTCTAAAGAATATGTTTATTTTGTAAAATTGAAAATATAAAAGTTTCAAATATTGGATTTAAAAAGGGTTTCCATTAAAAGGCGGTAAAATTTCATTTTTTGAAAAATAATTCTTTTATCTGAAAAAAATGAATTTGTTATTACATTTTGTCTAAGAAACTCATAATATGGATTCTCGAATTTTAAGTATTATATAATGTTTAAAATTCAATTAATACTATTCATAACCACTTTTGTGCGGCTAGTTTTGTAAGTCGTGATGTTCTTGAACTCAGAGTTGCGTGTAGTACAAGTTATTGATTTACTTTGAAAAAATAACGTAATATTAAATCATGGGTTTTTACAGTAGTGGGATTTTGGAATTATGGTAACACTGTATGATGTAGTATAAATTTTCTCCTATGGAACATATGATTCACTTGTGTAGGAGGGAAGATGTGAACTCATGTTGGATTCTCATGTAGAACACTATGGGACTCAATATCGAAGGGAATGAGAAATTCAATCTTGTAACCATTTACATATAGATAAGAATATAAAACTGAGGGGTATAACTGTTTGTAGAAAGGACATATGTCTTATTACTGATCCTTGTAAATAATATTCTGGGTTTTTTTTCATTTTTATTTTCCATTGCATATACGATCTATCATTTTAATTGCCTAAAAAGTTTTAAATATGGTTGAAGAAACGAAATTAATTTGATAAATCAAGTCACAAATTATTCAAACCCCCTTTCAATGTGAATTTACTATCCTCTGAACACTTAAATTTTTATCATAGAATATGCAACTTATAATTAGATCAACATTATTTTTCTAGTGGTTTATATCAAAATTCTATGAAGTGCAGATTAGTGTTTGAATAAATTTCAAAATAGATTAAAATGGAAAAGAAATTAACTAATATTTATGTTATAAATAATTATATTTCAGTAAAAATCCAAAAATCCAAGAAGAAAAGTGTTCTAATGTTGCTGAATAAGAATTTAAAGATAAATGATTATCAATTACTTTATGAAGGTTTTCAGTGTAAATTTTTTAGTAAAATATTTTGCTAAAAATTCTAATTAATCAAGTTCAAGATATGATAATGATTATATCAATTATGAAATTAGAAATAATTCGATGAATGTTCCAAAAATGTGTACACATGTACCACCAAAATTTTGGAGGTACATTACGAAGAAATATTACATCTATAAGAAGAGTGAAATGCTACATAAGTAGAGCTGACTAAAAATGTTTCCATATCCAAAACTATCACAAAACTCATGAAAGATAAGGATGAAACAATATCTCTTTGAAATTGATTATATTTTAGATCTATTAATGAATTGAAAAGTAATGTTTCTGAGAAATATGTTTCTCAAAAAAATTATAGATGGATTCCCTGAACCTAAAATCATGTAAAATAATTCTATGAATTCCAAATATGATCAACTAAATGATAATAAATAAATAATCAAGGATATATATTATTACATATTAAAGGAAAATCATATGTATAATGATGATATTTATAAAATTAAGATTGAGTGGTATGAAAGTATGAAATCTATAGAAAATGAGAAGATTGATCTCAACATAAGTTCTCTTGAACTATATGTGAACCTTAGAAATATGGAAGAGACGGAAGCTTATACATCCCTTGTTATTGAGGAATGAACTGTTTCCAAGAATTCATCTGATGAGAGAGCTAATTATTAAAATACTCAATCTAGTGACAAGTATTGATATTGTTTATCCAATGATAAATAAACTAAAGGACCATTGAATAATGTAACAATTTTTCCTTATAAATTTGTATGTACTAATGTTATTTATTTGACTAGTTAAAATTGAAAATTTAAATCTAGAAAAACATAGGTTTAAAAAATTCAGAAATCCACACCATTTATAAATATGGATGTGAATATGTGTATAAATACTTTTTATCTAATAAAATAATAATATATGAATTGTGATACCCAAAAGCGGAGAAAAGTCAATGGTAGTTTGAATGTGTCATAGAAGAACAAATCATGAATTTTTTCGATATTGATGGTTCTGTGGTATGTTTGGACATCATGAAATTTATTTTTTTCACATTTCCCATTGTATGATAATTATAAATTCCTTAACCTCGGAGAGAAGTTATGGGGTGAAGTATAAAAATGCACAATAGAAAAATAATAAATAGAAATACAATCTGTTTATGAAGAAAAGATGTGATTACATAGAAAAATTCTATGATTATTTAAATAGAAGTTGTCATCGTTATAATGAGTGCTGGAATGTATCAGTCACACACAAGTTATTTTTTATGTAAATATAACACTAAAATGAAGTGAATCAGGAAAGTGGTGAATATTACATATCAATCTTGGGTTATGGACAAAATAATAGTGTTGTTAAACAAATAACACCCAAAAAGTTTATTATGAATGAGAAGAAGAGTGTTACAACAAAGAGAAATGTTTTTATTATTGCAAGAAAGGAAACATCACAGATCATTGTGAATTGGAAATGAAAATCAATACTGAATAATGAATGATGGAGTCCATGAAAGTATCAATAAAGAAAAAAACCATATCATTGGTATTCTGACTGAAATCACGAATTAAGGATCAGAGAAGTTACATCAAATAGGTAACCTATTGAATTATGAATTTCTGAATGAAAGGTGAATTATGTGTTGAAATATAGTAAATTTTTTTGATAGGATTATCTTATCAGGAATAATTCATGAAGAAGAATAGGAAAATATTTGTGACTTATACTATTTGAAAAATTATGTCTACAAACAAAGTGAAGATTGTCCATATTCTAAAAGAATGTTTGATCATATGGATAGAGAAGTAGGAAGTGGAATGAAAATTGGAATAATCCTAGAAAAATGAAACTAATTTTTTAGAAATTGTGGTGAATAATTTTTCATCTATTAATATTGTTGGGTTGAGAAGATACTCTCTTCCATGATTCTCTATCTAAAGAGGGTCGATGAATCCCCTTATTACCATATATATTTTATTCTTTTGAATATTTGTAATTGAAGGCGGAGAATATATTCAGGGAGAGAAATGAATTTATAAAATCAAGAAAAAACATAAAGTTAAAAAAAATTTAATTAGGGAATAATATCATATTTATGTTGTCTCTTTTCAAAAACTCAAATAATCTATGACAAAAATTGGACTTACTATTTGAAAAATTTCAATCCAGATGAATATAGTTTTAAGTTCATCTCATGAGGGGGAGCATAAAAGATCAAACACCATATATGTATATTTCAACTGATATCATATGAAAATAATATGATTTTTTGATGTATGAATATTATAATTCTAAATTATATATATCGTGAAATTGAAATGCTTCATAATTATGATATGTTGTTTGCATACGTCTATCGTCCTAAATAATAATTAATTTTTAAAGGGGGAAACATATTTCTTTATGAAAAAATTAAATCTTATATGTTGAAATAAATTCATTCACTAGAATGATTCTAATTGTTTTAGTGAGATATTGATGGGGATTAGATGATAATATCATGAATTATTATTAAATAGAACCTAGAATGATTATTATCAGATATTAAATATTTATTGATATAATTGATGTTAAATTTCATCACTCTTGTTTTCTATATAAAGAATTTCTCACATAGACTTAGAGTTTGTTAGTTTTGGCTAAATGATTTTATATTGGTGATTTAATCATTATCAAAATTAAAATATTCGATAATTGTTATATAAGAGTAGGATATTCATAAAATTTAATTTTTGGAAATGAAAATTCATTTTTATGATTATATATTTTATTTTTTTTCCAATAAGGTGGATAAGATATCATTTAAATTTAAAATAAAATGGGTAATGAAAAAAAAATCCAATGGGGGATATTGAAGAGGACATGGGGTTTTGAGATGTTGATGTTTTTCAATAACATATAAATAAGTAAAGGCAATGTGGTTAAATGTGATGATTGTTTATCTAGTCTGTAGTTATAAAAAACATGTGTCCATGAATATTTGTGGTTGAAACAATGTTTTCAACATTAATATCTATGTATTACTAATTTATGAATGAATTTCAATATGAAAATGATTGTAGTGTAATGTTTCAGTATGTTGTTATTGGATTTATATTATTACTTTTTGAGATGGTTTTTAGTTCAACATGGCCATTCTGAAAAATTTAGCTCGCACACACATTCTGAACCCTGAAGCTCATCCTTTCTTTATGAGGTGAACAAAAGGGTTATCAAAGGATGATAGGGGGATATCCTAGGACAAGATAGAATGTTTAATAGAGGGAAGATGAGTGTTCTAAAATGAGAGCATATAGGGACCATGGACCCTCCATAAAGGATGGAATGGAAATAGGTGGGAGCACCGACACAGTATAGATCCATCGGTGGAAGAATCATACAAGAAACCTATTCTGGATGGCTACCCACACTAATTGTATTATAATGGTTCTTGAAAATGGATAGTTTTTTTTGTGGGGTGTGTTTCTATAGCATTAAAATAACACCCTCCTTCTGATCTACTCAATCCATTTCTCTAAGCCCTCTGATCACTTCATCATTACATCCAATATTCTTCTACATTATCTTCACCCCCATCCTTGCTCAAGTATTCTTTATGTATTGAAGTTCCATTTCTTACATAGTCTAAATCATTAACTAAGATTTATTTTAAAATTTTTAATCTCATGATGATATGATCATCTTCAAAATCACCTGCTGATTAATTTTATTGATTAATCAATGATCAAATCGAATAATTACTATACATAAGAATCATTATGGATGGTTATCAATAGAATCTCGATATAAGGTTTAAAAATATCATATGTGTTCCCTAAAAATTAAAATATGATCAAAATAAAAAAATAATATGCTTTAATGGCTACATGATGTTTTAAACAACAATATGAAACATGTATAAATTTTAATATTTATTTAATTATTATTATGGTGTCATGAAGGAGAGTTTTTTCCCATATAAATTCATTTAGTGTGTATGAGATACATTGGTGATGTTTGATAATAAATACCACCATAAGTGTTCCTATTGGTTTCCGATCATGAGATGAATTCACTTCAAAATGATGTTTCCCCATAGTGAATTGTTGGTTTCAGATGGAAATATATTTCATAGATTTTACTCCATGTGAAGTTTGAAGATATCCTAAGAGCTTACAATATCTTAATTTCACACTCGTTTGTTTTGTGAATATACTTTTTTTGCATAAAATCATTCAGTAATCATGGTAATCTTTCATTCATACAATAGGTATTGCGTTAATCAAAACCACCTATACCAGATTCCACTTGCATGAGGGGCTTGAGACATCTGCTATGATGTTTACATATTCACAATGGGTCTTGAAAATAATAACCAAATAACATAGTGAGCATTCAATTTTTTCTAAAAGAAGTGTCGTTAGTGTGTGTTTACATTTTGTGTAAGAATAATAACATAAATTTTATGATGGAATGGGTGTTATTCTTTTCATACATGCAGGAGGCCAATGAAAAATTTTTGAAAGTTTTCAGTGTGTTAGAAGGAGATTTCACCATAAGTAAAATATTTTTTGTGAGTTTTGAGTGACCAAAGTGGAAAGTGTGTATGTGGGAAGAATAAAATAGGCATTGGGGAATTCGGGTACCCTAATGCATATATAAATATATATTTATTTGATAACATGTTTACATAATAATTATTTGGGGTGAGTAAAGCTCTAAAAATTAATGAGGTAATAGAATGTATAAATTAATACATACAAACCTTGAGATAACCATTCATTTTTATTCATGAAAGTAATTTGATGAAATGAACATGAAATTTATATAGCATAATCAGTGTGCGGAATTTTGAGACTGAATCTTAGACAATATTTACTTTATCGATATAGAAGATATTCATATATATGTTAATTGTATTATTTGTTGAGGGGTATTTTGCAGACGAATGAATTATTTCTCAAGCGGTATTGTGCTGAGGTAGCTCATTATATTTAGTGATAAAAATTATTTGATGAAAAAAAGGTCCAATTCAATGGTTAATTAATTGTACAGGGGCCAGGTTGATCCATTAATCTTGTGGAGGTTTATTATAAGATTATCCTATCAGTTGATCAAATATTTTGCGGCTAAATATTTTGATGTTTTTATTGGGACTTTGAACTAGAATAAGTCTCCAGTAGGATTTAGGTAACATTGTGTGATGTTTTATAGAGATACTCTTTTGGTACTCATGAATCACTTATATAGGTGGGAATATTTGATATCATGGGGTATTATAGATTAGAACATAGTGGGAATCATTGTTGATTAAAATGATACTTTACCTATTGTAACCATTAGATATAGTGGAGAATATATAATTGGGAATAACTGGGATCAACATGGATGTAGGACTTATAATCAATCCTTGTAAAAACAATTAGTTCTATGTTTTGATTTTCATTATTTATTGAATACATGATCCATAATTTAATGAGGAACAAATAGTTAAAAGGGGGTTAATGAAAAGTATATAATTCAGTAAATCATGTCACATTGGATTAACCCCCCCACCTCTCATTATGACATAACGATCATTTGGGCACATTGATTTGTTGCTACCAAAATTCATAGTTAGAAATCATTCCAAATAGTTTCTTTTCATTTATTGATTTAGAAATAATTCTTATGATCCATTCATGTTCTTCATTTATTTTATTATATACCAAAATATGGTCTATAGATATAACCTCAAACTAATTCAAAAATGGATTGATGAATCCATTCATAAGATTCATAAATAAAGTAGGTCAATTTAATAACCCAATGTGCATAACTTGAAATTCATATTGACCATAACATGTCTGAAACACAATCGTTGGAATTTCATCATCCTTCTCCTTCAAATTATGGCACCCACGGTTCAATGAAATCACTTAACAATAGTACTATCCTATTATATGATCAAAAACATCATTTATAGGAGGAAAATGATACTTTTTCATAATAGTTATGTTATTCAAGGATCTACATTCAATAAATTATCTCATCAAACAATATTTCATTTTCATGAATAATATAAGACAACCCAATGGTGATTTTATAGGTTGAATTAAACTGTTATCAAGAAATTATTTCAACTGGGTTATTAATTACACAAGTTCCACTTGATCGATTTGACATGGGGGTTAAGAAAGTGGCTTAGTACCAAGCACTACGTCAATATTAAATTCAACTTCCCCGTCAGGAACAACAAAAAGAAAATAATTGGGAAATGCATCTATATATTCATTCCCACATGGGCTGTCACTAATCAAAACTATTTCATTAATTTGAAAAACATCAACTACAGAAAATTCACTTACATATTTAATCTAAATCTCAGCCTCTTGTTATGTAATCAATGTTATAAAATCATTCAAGGAATTTTTTTTCGATTTTCTATCAATTTAAAATGATAAACTGAAATCAAATAAAAACTCAAATTGATATCAAACTCCACTAAATTAATTTCAACAAGACTTTCCAGAAAAGCAATCACACAACGGAAATTGTAATATACCTATAAATCATTGTTTCTTTAATACTTCCTTGTAGTGTTTTAATAAAAAAATATCACATTCTTGAGGTGATATATTTAATTTGCACACAATGATCTAAAAAATGGAAGAATGTGATGATCCATAGTAAAAACAAGTATTTGAATAATTATAAAAATCTTAAAACATACATGTCACTACTTCTTTTTATTTCCCAACATCAATCGAAGTAATATAAAACTATTTTTCGACAAGTTTTTCTTATCGGTCTTGCTAGTTTCCCCCATAGGTAATCAACTTTAGACACACATTGCCATAATTACATATCTCATTTCATCAAAAAACATCTTATAATTATCATTTCATTTTATTCCATATCATCTACCTTGCATTCTAAAGAGATATGACTGATCTTTCTGAATTGGAAGCAGTTCCCGATTTAACAAATATATACTCCAGAATGTTTTTACCACATTTCTCAGAATATAATAATTTTATTTTCATATCTCGAAACTTCATTGATGAAATCATTCTCATTATCTAATAATTGGTCCTACTATTTTTCATTATCTCATGGTTCACATGATCATTAGAACAAGCCATTTCTACCTTCTCAGTATATCGAAGACAATTTTCATACAATTTGGACTCATGAGATGCCAATTCATTTTGATATATTCTATTATATCTTGAGTTAAAGATATTTATATTTCTATTAAGATCATGGATAAAATTTGTGACATACCTTACCATAAAGGTGAAATATTACTCATATTTAGAAACCAAATATTCTTGTTTTTTCCTCAATTACATATAATATTTTCCATCCTATGTCGAATGGAATTAGGAAAATATTTTTCAAGGATGATATTCTTAAATTAGACCCCTTCCAAGGAGTCAATCTCTTAACATCCTCTAATATTTTAAAATATTGACCAAAAATGACTAGATTCACCTTAAAAATGATAAATTATAATATTTATCTTTTGGTTATTTGAACAACCCATGACATCTAATATGTTTTCTAGGAATTTAATTCATCTTTTAGCTTGAATGGGGTCAGATAATTATCTAAATTATGGGGGATATTGTCTCATAAAAATATCAACTATCATGATTTTCCTCTATGGAATATTTGGTACTTCTACAGAATATACCTCAACATAATTTTTAGCATGTGTTAACTATGAAATCACTGAAAAAAACTACCTAGTTCTAATTCCATCCTTATTGGGATGTTGATTTGGAAGGATATTCTCATCTCGATTCCTTCCCTCAATAGCTTCCCTATTCCATCTATAGAAAAACATTCTTAATAAATATAGTTTAGACAAATAAACATGGTAATATTCAAATGGTATAACATTTTATATTAACCATAAGGTAAAATTAATCTAAGGAATGTTATTAATATCACCATAAACACAAAAATTATCCCAAAAATCCTTTAAACCCAACTACAACCCCCAACCATAAACATCACAAAATCATGAGTTTTAGTGAAGAAAATTATTTTCATTCCCATTTATTATATTTTCTAACTAGGAGTTTCAGAGAATTATGCCATAATTATTAAATAATGACTAGAATAACACAATGTGGACACTTCTACTAAGTGTCCATTATATTAAAAATAAATATTAAAATTAAAATAGGTTTATTTTGATGATAAATACTAAAAAAAATTCCCTTGTTATCATCATTGTTTATATTATATATTAAATACTTTTAAAAAATATATTAAAACATGGGATGAGCACAATGTATAAATAATGAAAACAGAAAAATGAAAAAAGGTTAGTATGGTGAAAACTTGTATCCCATGAAAACATTATCATAAGGTAATATCATTCATCCTTAATAAATATTAAATACATACTATTGAAATTATTCTCAATTATTACCCTATTTGTGATAATTAGAATACAATAAAACCCATATCAAACATAGATAACACATAAAAGTACCTTCATAAATATTTATACATTTCATAAATATAATAACCATGAGGTCGAATTACATAAATGTAACTCATAAAAATGTAATACCCATAATGTTGATGTCCATTCCAAATGCATTGGAGGGATATCATAGACCCACACATCATTAGTTTATCATGGAAATATGATTCATTGGTTTATTATGTAACCACATATCAAATATAAATGTACTATTATATAATCAGAAGACATAAAAGACGTCAATTTTCAACATGTATCAATTAAAACTTTAGTTACACTAATAAGGAAACATTTCCTATTATTGTAATAATAAATCCACATTAAAACCACATTTTCAATAAAAAATACCCATGTAAGGGGATAAAGGGTTTTATTTTCATTAAAGAAAACATGAATTCTTGTAGAGGAAGCCAAATGTCGCATAATTGACATGGTGGAAAAGAAGTTTTGGTTGCTGTATAGAATAAAAGAAATTGATTTTGTCATTTGGAATGAAAGTAAAATTATATACATAAAAAATATTTCCATTTTAAAATAGTTTAGTTAAATTCAATATCAGTGTGGATGTTTCTACACCTCAACAATTGAGGTGGGTGTATGGCATCAAAATTGTTCCCAATGAATGTGCACAGAGACAATAACCCTTTCTTTGAGTATGATTCTGTATATATATCCTTCATCCTCATAAATAATAAAATTATGTTTGTCATTTAGTTGATTATGAACCACATTCATGTTTATAATTCATTTTTATATAGCACACTACCATGTTATAAAAATTACATAATTATTTAGGTTCAATTTGGATGTTTCGATGATATTCTGTACATGATCCCAAAATGAAATTTGTATGATTTTAGTATTCAAAGTTGTCATTATTCCATCATTTTCATAACAATATTTCTTGAATTATTTTCAATTTTTATATCAATTATACTTATAAATCAATATATTAATTATGGATAAGAGAAATGACCTAGGTAATATTATGTACATGGTAAGCCATACACAAACATGATTAACCTTTCCATTTAACAATGATTATTTTCAAAAGATGATATGTATTATTTAATCGTTCCAAAATGATCATTATATCATTAATATCTTATTACAAATTTAAATATACCAACAAATCACATTGCTTCATGGAGGTGATAGTTCACAAATACACAAGAACGACTTTGTCTTTATCATTTTCATGTAATGGTAATAATGAAAATTACAAATTATTATTCAATAATGATAAATTATTCATCAATATTAAATATAACCATTAACTCCATCATTATAACCATTCTTTAGAGAAGTTTATAGAAGAAGAATTGTATTTTTCCATAAGGTTGTATTTCTCCACACACACTAATGAATAATTCGCCTCTCATTTGATGGAAGTGTATATAGATTTAAGAGATGATATTATCTTAATAATATATAATTATTTTTATTATACTAATTTTTTTATTTCATAATGGTGGAATAAGAAAAAAACACTTAATTAAAAATGATTCCTTTTCTTTGGTAAATTTCTTGTAACTCGCACCTTAACACCTCTTGTTGAGTGTTCTGCCATAAATAAGAGCTATAGAATGTGGGTAGGGATTATAGTATGGTATTTTTATCTATATTTCCATATGTAAGTTTGTTTTTATGTTTGAGGAATATAAAATAACATGTTCTCTTTTATAAGAGTGGAAGGGGAACTCATGTAATTCTTCAATATATTAAATTAATATAAATTAATTTTATTTTCAAAATGCATCAAGAATTATTTATTTTGAATATTTAATGAATGTGGATTAATATAAATTCAACCAACAAAAAAATAGAAGTTTTTATTTTTTTAATCCTTATTGTTTTTTTAACCCTTTTTAACCCTCTTTACTTTTATAGTGATATTAATTAATCCACACTTTTTCAATAATATAATAACTATAAAATGGAAAAGACCCAAAAAAATAGTCATATATGAAATTATAATCATTATCCAAATAACTTGACTGATTTGATTTTTTATAAATTTATTCAATTTAATAAAATATTTTAAATTTTAATATATCACTAATGTAAATTTTGTCAGTCTTTATTACATGAATTTTTAAAAACATCATAAAAAACATGATATAATTAAAAAATACCTTCTATCAAATAAATAACATGTCAAGTTAAACTATAAAATTCGTTTATGAAAATATATATCTAAAATTATATTTATTTTAATAATTTTAATATCATTTATTTGATATTCCCTTTAATAAAACAATTGATTCATCATTATTGTTTAAGACATTAAGTTAATTCTTTCTCAAATACAAATTAAAAATAAATTACCATGAGGAATATAGAAATTTTATATACCTATCCAATTCTATTTATAGACGAATAGATACCATAAATTATACCATATGAAAAATATTTCACTTCTTAAAAAAAGAATGATAATATTAAAATTTCATTGAATAAAACTCTACAAATGGATTAACGTCATTCATGTGGCTCTGAGAGCTCACTATATAGAATTAAGAAAGATTTTAGTCCATAATAAATCATAATATAATATTTTCATAACGGTTACATTAATTTTAAATATTTATAATATATTTTTACCACTAATTACTCGATTTACCATTAACAATGGTAGTAAAAATTACTGACATTATTATTCATAATATCTAAAAAAAGTGACCAGTTTAATAAAATTGATCTTTTGATTAAAATTATGGAATCAATTTTTTAAAATAAAAAACCATATAATATTCAAAAATAAATTCAAAATAAATCTCGTTGATGGTGTGAGAAAATAAGTAACTAATGTTAAAACATTTAAAAGTTTGAAATGTTTTCATATCAAAAGTCAACAAGAAATTTATTTTAATGACAAAAATTTGATTAAATAATACAAAATTGATCTTTTTAACCTTTAAAACCAATAAATAATATATATTTACACAAAATATTAATTTGACAGAAAATATATTTTCATTATAAATGTAGTATTTTTCACTATTCATCATAACATTAAACATTTGATAAAATTTTCCAATAATCAACAAAAGAAAAATTTGTTAATATCATTTCATAGAAGATGTTTATATTAGGAAACATAATCTATTAAATTTCTAAAAACAATCTTAAAATCATTTGTTCCATGAAAATGGGGAAACAATTTTTTAGAAAAATATAGTTTTTATGTATAAAATTAGATTTATTCATATATTGTGGGTATAAAATATATTCGATGAATATAAAAACTATTTTCAAATTTGTGTAAAAAATTATATAATTACAATTTTTTCTTACATAAATATTATGAATTATATGAAACAATAATTTTATAAATGTGTTACACAGAAAAATGAGTTTCTTCGATTGCATCTGCAACATGCAAGACATAGTTTTATAAGAAAAAAAATATTAATAAAATATTATTATTTAAGATACAATTTGAAACATAGAACTAAATTGGATGGTCTGTATAAGATTATAAAATACTATAATATTTTTTATTCATTTTTTAGTCATCTATTTATTTCTAATGAAATAAGAATAAATTTAAGAGAAATATTTCCAAAAAAATGTTTTTTCCTAATAGAATGATTAGCCACACATTTAAAAGATAAAATTATGATTAATTTTACCACATATAAGAACACTAAATTATAAATTTATAATTAATTAATAAATAATAATATAAATATTATCATAGAGTAATGTTTTGTGTCTTTTATGGGAAGTTTAAATTCATTGATGAACAGTGAAAAATACCGAAATTCAATTGAAAACTGGATTTTTTGTTAAAAAATTTTATAAGGATAAATTAAATTATGAATTTTTTAATGGGAAAATATATAAATGGTAGATAAGTTAATCCAAATTAGTTCGTTATAATGTTTTTTTAATTTAATATTGATATAAAAACATTGTAATCTTTTCAAAATATTAACCTTAAAAACCCAATTTCACATCCTGTATACGGGATTAATTATGAATTAAATTCTATAGCTTCTATGAATTTAATTTCTCAAAATATGCATATTATTAATAATAAAAATAATTAATAATATTTAATATTTTAAACATAATATTTGAACAAAATGAATAGTGAATGCAATAAAAATTTATTAACATTGTTATTGTATAAATTAGTTTATAATGCTATTAAACTATAATGATAAGGGTATAAATCACCTATTAAATTGCATAAAAACTATTATGAAGTCATATTTCGTCCATGAAAAGTATTCAGTCATATTAAAGTTCATTTTGGTCCCTTGTGACATGAAAAATGTGGGAGCAGTTAATACTTTTCAAAAATACCATCTGTGTCCTCTCCCACCCTTATAAAAGTTCACCCACTCTCCTCTCTACTTCACACATTCAAACCAATTCATATTAGAAAATCCATAACAAAATCACTTATGTTCATCCATCCTTTAATTCTTATGGAATTATTTTTTATGAAATCCACCTTTGAAAGATTTTTTAAATTCCAACAGAGGATACTTGATGGTGAGGAAATGTTCTTCGACAAGCATACTTATTTTAATTCTTTATCCACCTACTTTAATTTTCATTAAATTAAATATACACATATAATAATTACTTTATTCCATACACTGGAATGTATTAATAATAATTTAGTAGACTAAAACAATCTCCTATTTCATTAAATGGGTTATGAAATCATCATTCATGTGTACAGCCAACAATCACCATGTGAACTAGTGTTGTTTATTTTTGAATATCCAACTATCAATGTTTTGTATGATGATGGATATGAAGAATATATATTATATTTATAAAATATTTATTCCTATCTTCAGTAAATATTATATATCCTTTTACCTCTAATTTTTTATGAAATAATATCAGGTCTTTCGTGTGAACAGTGTAATACCACCTCGTGAAGTGAGGTTATTTATCTTTTAATAGTCCATAAAATGGAAGGACATGAAGATAATGTTAATTATTGTATTAGATTTAATTTAATTTATTATTACACTAATTAAAAATTTATAATTATGGAGAGCTAATATATTTTATTTTTTTTCCTTTTCATTCACATAAAGATGATAAAAACCTTCATGTAGTTATGAACTACCTCTTTCATGAAGTTATGTGACTATATTTTTGTCATCTCCCCACATGTATGATATATATAAAAATATTTTAGGATATATATGATATTATTATAATTATTTTAATGTAAAATATTATCTTCCTCCTTTACATAATGATCATTGAAAAATGGAAGGGATACCCATGCGTATATATGACCTACAGTCTCCTGGATTGTAACATACAATGTTTTTAATAACCATCATACCTGATATATTTAAAAGTATATTTTTAAAAAAAAATTAATTATGACATTATAATTATTTTGGAGATAATATAATAATATGACATATTATATTTCAAAAATATAACAATATAAACTGTTAAATAATTGTATCATTCATGACGAGACACACATAATAAAATAATGAAAATGACACCCAAAATGATGAAGACAGTAAAATATTATTGAAAAATGTTTAATATGATTTTTAGAAGTATAATATATGATATTTTAATTATAAATATGGTTTTTATAGAATACAATAACATGTTTAGTAACAAGATACATGAGGTTAATGCAATTTAAACCCAAAAGAAGCATGAGGTAAGTGATTTATGAACTCAAATTATACTAATTGGTTTAAAATTATACTTCATTGATTATGTACTACTAAGATTATATGTGTAATGAAACTTTTTATAAAATGTTTTTTTCACATGTTTTTTTTATTTTTAGTTCATAAACATAATATATATGTTTATTAACTCCCACATTAACATTATAACCATTTTAAGGGTTTAATTCACAATAAAATTCTAGTTGAGATTGTCTACCCTTTAATTTTAATTGCAGGTAATTATTTATCCATTTCCTAATAAATACATTATATTTTATTCTCATCATGATACTCATGATACGATAATGTTATAATACCATTTATTTACCCTTTCTACATAAATTTTTTCAATTTTTTTGAAAATTAGATTACATTTCTCTCTTTTGTCACAAATATGTTTTATTCCAAAAACATGTTTTCTAAAACAATTAAAAAAATTTCAACCAATTCAATAAAAATTATCAAGTGAATTTTCACAATTTTCTTCAATTAAAATTTTCTTTAAACAAATCTTATTTTATTTCTAAAACATTTCTTTGGATTTAAATAAAAATGTGAAAGGAATATTTCTATCGAAGTTTGAACTAAGAACATTCATATTATATTTTGAGTGAAAATAAATGTTTTTTTATTTTTAGAGAATTTATGGAAATAAGATCCATCATGAAAATCAACTCTCTGATTTTTTATTTTCCATTTTGTTAGAGTCTTTTGTGGATAAATTGTTTTCCAAAATTATATTTCAATAAAATATTTTCAAAATGTTTTTCAAAGTTAAAAGGATATATTAATTTATAATGTTTTTAATGATAATATTATTGTTTTTAAACACATCATAGACTGTACAACATTATTCATACTATAGTTGGTGTATGTTTATACTACCCTTATTCTTCCTCTATGGGGTTTATAATCATTTGGAACATGGTGGTATTAAAATTCACATCCATGATTCATTATTGAATTCATTAACATTCCTTGAATTGTTCAATTTTCTATTGACATTAAATTTCTCATGAATTTGAATATTAATTTTTTTGTATATGTTTATTTTCTAAAACATATTACATTTTCCAATAGGGTGTTTCCATTGATAGATATTTGATAATCTATGAAATGTTTTTATAAATCTGCAGCATTTACTCAATACAGACAAGTAATGATAAGTAACATTATTTATGAATTGAATATATTTTTAGATTGATGTGGAATAATTTGGAAATACTATACATGCAATGGAGACCTGTAAATGAAATATCCTCGATGCATTGATCATATCATGTGACAAAATTTGGTGGAAAATACATATATGTTTGTGACCAGTTTGTTTTAAGTTGTCTTGTGAATGGTCATGATAGTGGTATCTTCTTAAACATCTTGTGAAAGATCATTATAGTAAAGATATAATTCTCCCAAAGAACATTATATAATATATATATGCATATCCATTGATAAGAATTAAGTTATAATTATCCATGAACTTGTCACTATTACATTATATATTCCTTCATTTTATTATGATCTTATTGATTAAATGGTACGTGCTTTCAATTATTTATCATCCCATTTTTTATACCTTATCTTATAATAATATATCTTTTATTTAAATTGAATGGGTTCTTAGTAATTTAATATTACATAATGATAATGATTATTGATTCATAATATTTTCTATTATACAAAACCCTTACTAATCATTTGATATCACCCTTATCTTTTCCTTTCGTTATGATTACATAAAGAGTACTATGTTTTATATGCAGGAATATACTAGAGGAGACAATTTTTTTCCCGAAAATAAAAACCATGTTGTAACTTTATTCCAATTGTAATTCAAGGCCCAAGTATGTATCCCGTTTACTAAGACTACTAAGCTATTTATTCTTATAGGATGTGATTACTTGTATCTTATGAATACGTAACAAAAAAGACACTATCTTTGAGATATTTTGGTCAATGTCTCCACAATTTATATTTGAGGAAAATTAATATAATTATTTTGAATAGGATTTTGGAAAACCTAAATAAGCGATTAAAATACTATGATATAATTTTAATATAAGTATATAACAACATCAAAATGTTTTTTAAGGTAGTGATTATATTTCTTATCATTGTAGTTAACCTCTTTATATATATAACATGTGGATGTCGAACTCAAAAGAATTTTCCTAAGGATAATAACTTTGGAAAGGTCACATTGGGTTTGAATTAATCATTGATTGTTGAATGAAAATATTCCTTAATCAACACCTGGGTTGACATTCATAGGATTTATGATTAGGATAATTCAAAGTATATTTATAAAACATTATTATGAATTTGAAAATAATTATATGGTAAGGAAACATTGTTAATGATCATTTATTCATAAAATATCCAATTTATGTTTAGTATTTCACATGAATTGGGATTATACACTTTGTTTTATAATTATATGATATAATATTGTGTATTCCACTATTTATAAATGGTTCCTAGTAGAAGGAATGTGAACCACATCAATGTAGGTAATAAAAATAGTATGAATGATCATTTACATAATATAAATAACCCAATAATTATAAGGAATCTACTTTATCAAACATTATGATTACATGAGTACAATGTGTTATAAACTAAAAAGAATGATAAAACAATTCTCTTATTTTTATGGCTACTAAAAGAAGTGGTAGAAGAATAGTATGGCAGATAAAATGATCGATAATGAGAGAAGGGAAAGGAAGTGTTTTCATACATGTGTTAATTGGGGAGTGAAACCCAGTAGTACATAGATGAAGGGAATGAGTGTTTTATACATGTTTGGAGAGAAAATCCATTGTTCTTGACATTTAACGGGAAATTATAAAAAATAAAAAGTTAAGTGAGTAAATTATCAAAATAAGGGAAATATATAATTCAATTTCCCAATAACTAATAGAATATACCTAAAAGAATCTAATTTCCTAGGGTAATTCTTATTATATTACCACAAATGAATATTACTGATTAATGTTCATGTTCTCGATTTCATGAATTATGTAAGCTGATTATTTTATAAATGATTTCATCATGATAAGATCAATATAATATATACTAAATGTAGTTTATTACTTTTTCATAAATCATTTTAAAGTGGTTATTGAATAGTAATGATGTCCAAGAAGAATGAGTAATTGGTAATTATATCGTCTTATAAATCCCATGATTAATGAAAATTATTACATTATTGATGTTGTGATAAATATTATATGATATTGTGATAATTAAAATAGAAAATGAAAATTTGATACTATTGACTACCTTAGAACTAATTAATGATTTATTGATATATATTTTTATGCCTGATGGATCTATAACACTTCTATATTTAAAAATATAACGAATATCTTTTTAAAATTTTGGAATAAGGATGAATACATGTTTCAAATATGTTTTTATATTCATTCATGTTATTAAATGGTTCCAAGAAAATACAAGATGAATGTATTCAGATGTTTTGAATAAAAAATTTAATAAATACTTTATTTTGATTGAGGTATTCTTGATATGTTAATTTTGTAAATTCAATGGCCTTCATTCTAAAGCTATGGATTATAATCATTGGGAAGGGTCATAAGTTTAACCAATTATTAAATTTTTTATGATGAACTTAGGATGATGTAATGCCCCAACCCCAGAAACCCAGAGTTAGTGAATTATTATATAATATTTACATGATCACAAAAAGTCAAGTCTCGAAAGACCGATTAGTTTAGAAGCCTTGGAAGTAATAGATACATTTATAAGGTTTACAATACATCATGAAATAGAAAACTACAACAAAATTGTTTCCATATACAACAGTAATATCCCATTGACTATCTATACAGGTCAGTCATAATATACTTCTTTTCATCCCGTGAAAAATAAAACATAAAAGGGGTGACCTGAGATGCTTAGTAAGGATAACAATAAAGAGTAAACTTTCATAAATAAGCATAAACATTTAAGGAAATATATAAGACTAAAATAAAATCCTTTTAAACATGAACTTCAGAATAATATGGAAAGGGTAAAATCTAATAATTCCATTTACTTATTCACATCGATATTCTACTAGTTGAATAATCACATTAAATATCAATAGCCACTTTCATAATGATGGAATGCATAATGCCAGACTTCATAACCACATAGTCTATGCCTTGTGCCAATACTACAAAAAAGATTTTTTCAAGGCCTTGTACCAAGACACTAGTTTGTCTCATCAGACTTACCGATGCATCAAGGATCTATAGCAAGATCCACCTCTCACATACTAAGTCCAATGCATTCCTCATATGAAAAGGTTTAAACATAACATAAACATTCGTATTAAAACTAGCTTATGAAAAGTCAATACTTTATCCATAAATAATTTATGATGTAAAAATAACACATCCATAGTCAAACATATCAAAAAACCTTCAATACAATATGGAAGTTTGTTATCAAAATTAATCAACATCAAATAATCTTAAAATCCACTAGAGGATGTTGACATAGATGAAATCAAAACCTTTTTTTTAGAGAATTTTCACTTTTTATTTTGAAATCATTTAAGTTTTATATAATTGTAAAAGAAGATATTTATTTTGGAAATATTCTTATAAGCTTGTAAGGGATGCATTGATGATGTTATATTTACAGAAATTAGCCGCACCCACCATTTATGTTCAAAAAACATTCTTACCTTAATTTTTTCGAAACGGTCATAAGGTACCTTTTTTGGAAATGATGGAAAATTCATTTCAACACATATTATAAAATGTCAAAAAAGGGTATAAATGACTTTTACCAATAGTCTAGTAAATAGTAAAAATGTTTTGGAATACATTTTTAAGAAACATGGATGTGGATGATAAAGAGGTCCCATTAGATACGTAAAAACAACATCGGATAATAAAGAGATTGTGTAATTAACCTTTACCTTGTACTTTTCCTTGGTCGAGGGTAGGTTAAACAACTGTATAATGATGAAATATTTGTTATTAAATTATACAATAATCATATACATTAATATTATATCATATATGTTCTTTTAACATTGATTTGTTAATATTATCTTAATATTATCGTTGTTTCAGATGTTAACTGATTTGTTTTCCATTATATGCTTTGTTACGTAAGTAAGGTTTTTTAAGGATATGATGTATCTTATTCATATTAAGAAGGATATTAAGTCTTTAAACATTATTTTTAATCATATAATGAAAATTAGTATTGAATGGATATGATGGGGAATGAATCTCTTCGCGTTCGTGGAGATAGTAATCCGTACGTACGCACGAGCGGCAATATCATTCTTTTGATATTAAAATAATAAATAATTGGATGTTATATCATATATAAATAATCATTATCATGTTATATTAATTATTTACATCAATTATGCAACATTATTATACCCACCCAAATTATAATGTATTGAATGACAACTACACCACGACCTGGAGACGATAAGTCATACATACTCACGTATGGTGACATGTTATTCATAGGATGGATAACATAATGAATATGGTTGTACCATTTTTTATAATGTCACAGTATATAGAATATACTTATGTTATTATTTTATAATGGAAAAAACAATGAAAGAAGTAGTGGAAGAACAAAATAACTTGAAAGAGGTTGTGAGATATTAACCTCTTCTTCAGGTTCTTACTTTTGATTTGATCAAAAGGGCTACATAGGTTTGCTTTAGGATAAAAAAGGCCATTAGGATTAAGGTATGATAGTTCAGAGGGTATTTTGGTAGTGTTTGGCCGATCCAAATGTCTTTGAAGGTGTGAATTATATAGAAGGGGGAGTGCCCTTTTTTAAGAGGAATGAGGGGCACCTTAGGAAAAGCTAGAAATATTATATTGTAATAAAATAATTTTATTTTTATAATGGTTCAAAAATGAATTATTTAAACGATAAGGTGGGTATGGGTCGAAATCCTCTCAACCAATAGGTTTTAGACAGATTTGGGTCACTATATGAACCTTATCTTTTAGATTTAACTCTTAGTAAAATAGTTTGACATTTACCATATCTCTTTGTATTTTCTTATTATATGGTTAATAAACATACTATATACTTCCAAACGAACCCCAAGTGGATCTTTAATGATAAAAACATCATTATATAGGTATTTTGGCCGATCCATTGATTTATAGGAATAGAATATCAATTAATAGTATAATATTTGTTTTAAAAACTCTTTTATGTCAAATTTGACAGTATTTGGAATTTTGTTTTTTCTAAATTAATAACGGAATTATTACTACAAAAAAAAATTCATCTAAATAATCCTAACATTCCATATTAACCTACAAAATTATTTCTATTCATTATAATTCTCATATTAAATTTATTTCAATATTTATAATATCAATTATTTTAATATTTCATTAAATAAGTGATAACTTCATCATCATTATGTCATAAATAAATTAAATTATATAATGTCTAAAAAATATAAATAAAATACAATTAGGTATAATTTTTTTAGATTTATAATGAAAATTTATAGTTGAATTTATCTTATGTGTAATCTTATATTAAAAATGGTTTAGTTATTAAACATTGAATTTAACACTTTTAACTCTTCTTTGAATTAAATAATAATAAATTTCCTAATATAATCCTAGTGGCCTTAAAGGATCATATTTTATTCCTAAGGCTTTCTTTGATCTAATTAAACATATACAATGGAATTACGACATGTGTTAAGGTGATAATAATACCATTATTACTCTTAATAACCCTATTTACTTTTAACCGTGGTAAATAAAAATAAAAGTTACTATTCACCAAAAATTACTTTCATCTTATTGATCTACATTTTACATACTGATATCAACCGTGTCTCTTGGATTTTTGAAATTCAACTCACAGAAGCAGTAAAATTACGTTTTATGTAAATTTTCAAATTCTCCTAGGAGGTGGGTAAAAGACGGTAAAAAGTTCAATAAAATCTTTATATATCTAAAATTATTATAAACTGACTCCAATTAATTACATTAAAATTATATAGGTATTATGTATCTATTTGGAAGTAATTTTTTTTAAATAAAATAAATAAATATTCGGTTTTAAACTATAACTCAGTGTTTTTCACTATTCATCAAAAATTGAATGTTTTTAGAAAAATACCAAAAATTCACCATAATCTAATTTCAATATTCCAAATCCAAAAATGAATTCCATTTTGAAAGATAATGTTTATAAAATATCAAAAATTTCGAATTACTATTCATAACAGCTAGTTTGATTGGTTGTGGTGTGTTAGAACTCAAAGTTGTGTACAACACACTCTATTGTATTATTCAAATAGAAGTGTATCGTGGAAGCTTGGGGTGTTACATTCTCCACTCGTTCATATAATTTCATCTTCGAAGTTTCTAGAATATTTCCATATAAAAAGACTCGGGTGGTTCTTCATCATATGTTTCTCGGGTTCCCATGTTGCCTCTTCCATCTTATGGGTTCTCCATAAAACATTTACCTGATGACTTGTCTGGTTTCTCAGAACTTGTTCTCTTGTATCATGAACCATGACAGGCTCTTCGTAATAAGGCAGATCAGGTTCCACTTATAATTCCACATAGTTAAGTACATGCGTTGGGTGAGACATGTATTTTCTCAACAATGATACATGGAACACATCATGAACTTTGGAGAGACTTAGTGGAATTGCAAAAATGTAAGCTACAACCCCAATTTGTTCTAGAATTTCAAAAGGTCTGATGTACCTAGAACTCAATTAACCTTCTTAACAAAATGAATAACACCCTTCCATGGAGATACCTTCAAGAAAACCTGATCTCCTACATGAAATTCCAAATCCTTTCTTTGGTTATCGACATATCACTTCTTCCTACGTTGAGCTGCTTTGATGTGGGTTCAGATTACCTTCCCATTTTCCATCGTTTCCTCTACATGTTCTGGGCCAACGATTTTTCATTCACCATCATCATTCCAACATGTTGATATTCGACATCTCTTTCCATATAATTCTTCATATGGTGCCATATTAATACTTGAATGGATGCTATTGTTATAGGAAAATTCTATCAGAGGTAAATAGTGATCCCACATACCTTGAAAGTAAAGTTAACATGATCTGAACATTTCTTCTAAGGATTGAATAGTCCGTTCTGATTTTCCATCATTTTGGGGGTGGTAGGCAGTCCTCAAACAATGCTCAGTATCCAGGTCTTTCTAAAGAGATTTCCAAAATCATTATATTAAATGGGGATCACGATCAGAAACAATAAATAGTGGTACTCCATGAAGTATTACAACTTCATTAATATACAGTCCTTATAATTGTTCAAGTGGTAAATCTTTTATTATTGTAAGAAAATGAGCTGACATGGTAAGATGATCATAAATGACCCATATTGCATAATTCCTTATAGGAGTCTTCGGTAGCCCCATGTCAAATTCCATCATATTATTATCCCATTTCTACTCAGGTATGGAAATAGGTTGCAAGACTCTGTCTGGTTGTTGCCTTCCAGCTTTCACTAGTGGAAAACCCATACATATTGACACAAAATCATAAATCTCCCTCTTCATGTTGTCCCACCATAAATTTTCCGTCAAATATTTATACATTTTGGTGATACTAGGTTGTATAGAAAAACAGGAGTTATGAGCATTATCTAACAATTCCATTTTCAGATTAGGTATATTAGGAACACAAAGTCACTTCCCAAATTTCAAAATCCCATCTTCGTACCCAAATTCACTCAATCTAACATCTTTCATAGCTTTAATCTTCTTTTGAAACTCTTCATCATCGGTCTAAGAACTCTTTATCCTTTCTGGTAAAGATGGTTTAGAAACCACTTGAAAAAGTATTTATGTTTCACCTTCCATGGTCATACCCATATCCATGTTTACTCGATCCATGTAAAAATGATCTATTTTAAATCTCATCTTGTTAAAAACTCCTTGATATTTTCTAATCAAAGTATATTAAACCTTATTTTCCTTCCCCAGGTGGTAGTTTATCATTCAATCATAATCCTTGAGTAGTTAAATCCACCTCATTGCCTCATGTTGAGTTCTTTCTGAGAGAAAATATACTTCAATCTCTTGGGGTCGGTGTATATCTCACATTTTCACCATAGAGATAATGTCTCCATATCTTAAAAGAAATAATTACATATTCTAACACAAGATCACGAGTAGGATAGTTTTCCTCATGATTTTTTAGCTGTCTTGATTCTTAGGTAATAACCCTATCATTCTGCATAAGGACATAACCAAGTCCTTTCTTTGAAACATCATTATAAATAACAAACCCATCATTCCCCGATGGTAGATTCAATATATAAGCATTTACTAATCTTCTCTTAAATTATTCAAAACATTATTCACATTATTTTTCCAAAAAAAACTTTAACCCTTTATGTGTGAGCTTGGTTAATGGGTTATCCAATCGGGAAAATTCTGGACGAAACACCGATAATAACCTACTAAACCAATAAAACTGTGTACTATGGTTATAATCATTGGTGATGACCATTTTTTGATTTCTCTTGTCTTAGAAAGATAAATGGGGATTCCATCCAGAGAAAAGATATGTCCATGAAAAGAAATCTCCTGAAGCCAGAATTCACACTTGCTAAAATTCCCATATAATTCATTTCTCTTATGAGTCTTCAGGATAATATGAAAGTGATATTTATGATCTTCATATATTTTGGAGTATACCCAGATATAATAAATAAACAACACTATATAGTCATCAAGATATTCCTTGAAATCTCTTTTCATTACATCCATGAACACAGAGGTTGCAATAGTCAATCCAAAAGGCATTAATGTAAACTCATAATGCCCATACCTGGTTCAAAATGATGTTTTCATAATGTCTTCCTTCTTCACACACAACTGATGGTATCTAGATCAATGGTAAATATTTGAAAAGTATTGAGCTCCATGAAGTTGGTCAAATAAATCATCAATGCGAGGTAGGAGATACTTGTTCTTTATTATTATAGCTTTGATCTCCATGTAGTCAATGCAAAACCTCATAGATCAATCTTTCTTCTTAACAAAAAGTACAAGGGCTCCACATGGATTAACACTAGGGTGAATAAATCCATTATTACCCAAATCCTCTAGTTGATTATTTAGTTACACTAATTCCATAGTGGCCATTCTATAAGGGGTCTTTGATATGGGCCTTGATCCAAGAATTAAATCAATGTAAAACTCAATTTATCGTTCTTGAGGATGTCCAGGTAAATCATCTGGAAACACATCAACATATTATTTCATAGTAGGTACAAACTATATTTGAACATTCTTTTCCTCACCAATAGTTATTTCATTCTCTTCCTCCCTAATAATTGAATTAAGTTGAGCTTGGGGTGGATATAGATAAGAATCAGGTGGTGATGTTTCTGCCCTAAAGATAAGGTACCCCTTATCATCATCGAAAATTGTAACCTCCTACTTCTTACAATAAATTTTCCCATCATGGTCATAAATCCAAACCATACTGAGGATTATATCAAATTCAATCATGGGTATGATGATGAGATCCGCAAATAAAGAGCATTTTTATTCCCTAATGGGAACTGATTCAAAAAACATTGTTGCGATGATACTCCCCTTAAGAGTTTTGACTGATAAATCCCTTGTTAAGTCAAATTAAAAATATCTATTTTTCTTAGAAAAATAGGAAGATATGAAACAATGTGACAATCCAAAATAAAATAAAGCATTTTCTAAACTTGATGAAACCATTAAATGAACTTCCACTCCGTCTTTTGGAGCTTGAACCTTAGCAGAAGTGATATTATAAGCTAGGCCTTGATCCCTTGGCCTTTTTTGAGGTAAGTTCCCATGAAGCTTAAGACATTCATTCACATAATGTCACCTTTCTCTAAAATTTTAGAATTCAACATCGACAACCTATTTCTTCCCCTTTAAATCATGATCTTGGTGGCATTTTTCACCACACCTGTAACATAATCCCATTCCCTTCAGACAAGTACCAGGGTGTTTCTTCCCACATTTACTACAGGATGGATATTCAAATTTTCCCTTCTTCCCATTATTTCCATTTCTAGTGTCTTCAACTGATCATTTCTTCTCTTGCATTGATTTAAAGTCGTAAGACTTATAAAATTCTTTTTTCTATCTTGATAGCACATGAGACAATATCTTCATACGACAAGAATTATAGTGAGATTAATGCTCGACAAAGAAATAATTTTATCCCATCAAAAAAACAATCAATCTTACTTCTTGGGTTACTTATAAAATTAGCTACATGGATCGCTAACCATGTAATGTTAGCTTCATACGTTGCGACATTCTCATCTTCCTTTTGCCTTAGACTTAGAAATTGATTTTCCATATCCACTCGATGGTCATGAAGAAATTATTTTTCTATGAAAATCTCTTTAAACTAACTCCATTCCATATTTGATACTTCATCATCTTCCTTTTTGTTTTGAATCAATGACCATAATTGATCAGCATCTCCAGTGAGGCGGTAAACTTCCATGACAACCTTTTTCCAATTCGTTACTCCCCAAGGCGTGGAATATTTTCTCTAAGGAATTTATCCACTGCTTAGCCACTAATATATTTTTACCCCCATTGAATGTTGGTGGTTGTTTCCTCATGAAGCTATCAAACATTTATCCTTCACACTGGAGATTAGGGTGCTCCATACAGGTACAATTATTATTCATAACCCGAGTGAGTTGTCCCAGAATAGTGATAAGCTGATCAACACCATTTTTATCACTAGCTTCACTATAATTATCTTGAGTAGGAGGGAAATCCCTACATGGAGTGCATGCATTTATACAATTCCATTCCTTCCAATAGGAACTATTTCTCAACAATGGCATAAACTATATGTAGAGACCCAAAGCCTGACGTACATGGACATTACATTACTTTTGCGGAATACATAGTACATTACAAAAACACACACACAAGGATCGTAATAGTTTAGTGTCTTTGGAAACACGGAATATAATCTTCTAATTCCTAGTGAATGATCTTCAACATATCCCATAAATATCTTCTTTTTTTATACCTAAAACCTTTCTTTATATCCTGGGGAAAAGAAAACATAAAAGGGTGAGCTTAAATTCTCAGTAAGGGTAAACAAAAGAAATATCAATCACATCATATACATAAGCACATAACTTTTGGAAATCGTACCCTGCAAAAGAGATCATAATATCATAACATGGGATAAATCATGGCAGTGAAATGTATTCACAATAATCATAACATAAAACATGAAACTTTGTGGCATACACATATAATCATAGAGAATCATTTCTTGTTAGTCAATACTCATTTCCAAGACTATATTTGTGGACAAAGTCCCTTTCTGAACCGAGTCACCCTCGTTTCAGTCCTGTTTCACTGAACCGGTATAACCTACCGTTCCGGCCATTCTATCTCATGAGATATAAAATCATTACCCAATGCATTGGATGGAGATATAGGTCCCACCCATCTCATAATGATACCATTCTTATGTGTGCCACAAAATCATAAATCATACATCATTGCATAACCCATGTAGTAAAAATGGGATTCTAAAACAACATGACATCATAAAAAAATTCATATAAGATAAAGGAATTCATAAAAATAATTCCATCACAACATAATCATATCAATGTAATAATAGTGATAGAAATAGAACCCTATATTATCTTAGATGGAAAATAATTTTGATAAAACACTTGAACTCCATTATTTAGGAAAATATCCTTTCAACTTCAAAAACATTTTTCCTTTATTAACACGTCATTCAATTTTAAAATAAAAGAAGTTGATTAAAAATAAACTTGAATACATGTAAAGGAAGCTTCTTGGAAATAATTTTTTAAAAATCCATTCATGCCGTATAAGTTAAGAAAAACATTTTTCTCGTACTTTTGTCGGAAAAGTCAAAAAGTACCTCGTACAAAAAACGACAAAAGATTCCTTTCATATGATTTACTATAAACTCACCAAAGGGTAAAAATGGATTTAAACAATTGTAGGTGGATTGAAATAATATTAAATACTGAGGAAACATGGATTTGGATGATAAAATATACCCCAGTATATACCAAAGTACAAACAATCTCGGATAAAAATGAGATTGTGATATTTCCCTTACCTAAGGTCTGATTTGCTTCGTAAGTGTCCGAACCTCCTGTATAATGATTTAAATAATGTCATGGACTTATTAAAGAATCATATTCATTGTTATTATATCATATATGGTTCACTTATGACTTTATATTAACCGTTCTTTTGTAAATTCAAGTTAAAGTAGCGTTTTGGGTAAAATCGTCTCATTTGTCGTTCGTGTTTTAACTTGTAATTATTCATATGATTACTTAGATCATTATTACATAATTATAGAATATAAAACATTATTTATATATAATATATATTCAGAATATACATATATATAATGGATCGATAAATGGAATGAAATACACCGTTCATGGAAACGGTAGGCCGTACGTACGCATGAACGCTGTTTTCGTTTCCTTATTGAATTGAGTGGAATTAAGTAGATGACATACATATATATACACATAAATCCAGTAGCTTTATAATTTCATATATTTCATTATTATTTCTTATATATACTTTATAATCATTCTTAAATGGTTAACATGGAGAATGAATCTCATCGCGTCGTGGAGACGGTATTCCGTACGTACGCACGAGCAATGATATTGTTCTCATGTTTGTGAACTTGTTTTGAAGTGTATGTATACTATTTCAATATCAATATCACTTTATAATAATCATATATAGTTATTATTTACACCATTTTACCCATCCAAGTAAGGTGGTGGTGGAAAATAGTTTTCACCACGGTGTGGAGACGGTATTCCGTACGTACGCACACGCGGTGATTTCGTTTTCCGTAGGATGAATAGATGGTGAAATAGGATTGTTTCATAATTATAATAACATATAAGTATATTAGTGATACTGATGTTATTTCTTCATAATGAAACAACCTAATAAGAAGAAGTGGATGAAGAAAATAAAGGTGAAAGAATCGGTAACGGAAATTACCTCTTCTTTGAAGCGCCTCTTTGAGACCTCCTCTTAGGGCACTAAAATTGTTCTTTGAGGAAGACCAGACCCTCTAGGATGTTGCTAGGGAAGTTTAGAAGAGAATTTGGCAGGGTTTGTCTGAGCTTGAAGGCTCAATGTTGTGTGAGGAAGAGAGGGAGGAGGTGCCCTTTTATAAGGGAGGAGAGGGGCACCTTTGGAATAACTAAAAATTTTATTTTATTATAAAGACATGTTCGGTTTTAAATAGATCCAAATTGATTTATTTCGATGCTAAGTTGGGGATGGCTCGAAATCCTCTAATCCAATAGGATTTAGACAAGTTTAGGTTATTATTTTACCCTTATCAATTAGATTTAACTCTAAGTTAAATAATTTAACTTTTACCGTGTCATTTTGTTTTCTTACACTATATGGTTAATAAACATACTATATCAAGCCAAAAGGACCCCAAGTTGTTTATTATTAATATATATAACCTTATCTAAGTCATTGGGCCGAACCTTAGATTTTTAGGAATAAAATAACAATTAATTATATAATATTTGATTTAAAACCTATTTTGTGTCAATTTTGACACTATTTGATATATGATTTTTGTGAAAGTCATAACAGAATTATATGTTCGAACCGAGTTAATTAAATCAACAATAATATATCATAGTAACCTATAAAATTAGTGGAATTCATAAAAAGTCTCAAATTAGATTTATTTGGGTATTTATAACATCAATTATGTTAACATTTCCTTAAAAGGGTAATTACTACATCATCGTTGTGTCATAAATAACATAATTAATTTAAAGTCTAAAAATTATAAATAAAATATCATTATGTAGGAAATCTTTTTATCTTTCTAATGAATATTTATAATCGAATTTATCTTATGTATAAACCCATATTTAAAATGTTTCAGTTATTAAACTTTGATTTTAACTATTTTAACTATTCATTAAATAAAATAATATAAAATGTCATAATCTAATCCAAGTGGACCTAAATAGTCATATTATATTCATAAGGTTGATTTTGGTCGAATTACACTTATCCAATAGAATTAGGAAATGTTTTAGGGTAATAATAATATCATTTTTACCCTTAATTACCCTATTTACTTTTAACCATTGTAAAAAAAAGTCAAAAGTTACTATTCACCAAAAATTATTTTCATCTCATTGAACCATATTTTAGTCCTTGATATTAACCGTGTCTCTCGTATTTTTGAAATTCCACTCACAGAAGCGGTAAAATTAAGTTTTATGAACAATTCAGTTTTTTAACTACCACTTAGTGGTTTCACTATTCATCAAAAATTGAAAGTTTTCAGAAAAATACAAAAAATTAGGCCTAAGATATATTTTATATTTTGAACTCAAAAATGCTGTCTATTTTACCAAATTCAAAACATATCAGTTGCATTAACTAATTTAAAAATTAATTCTTGTCCTCAAAACAAATAGCGTGTTTTTAAGAGATAATAACTATCAAAAGATTGGCACTAGTTTATAACTGGTTTAAATGTGAAATTACATCCAATGACCAACATTGTATTAAATTGTAAAAATATATTCTAAATATACTTTAAAACCACTCAAATTAATAATTTATCACTATTAATTATTTCGATTGAAAAAGTTGTTTTTAATTAAAATTTAGTAATTTTCACTATTCATCAAAATATGAAAGTTATCCGAAAATCACCAAAATTTCACCCTAATCTAATTTCGATATTATGAATCCAAAAATGAATTACATTTAGAAAAATAAAATTTACAAAATTTCAAAAAGTGGTTATTTCTATTCATAACGGCTAGTTTTAAAAATATTTTAATAGCATATCGTTGTTTAGGGAAACTTGGTGTTGCGTACAACACACGCTATCGTGGAAGGTCGCGATTGCGTGTAATTCAAGCTAGGTCAGAGATGTGTGTTGTGAAAGATCCTTTTGGTGTAGCGTATAACACAAGACATTAATGAAATTAAAAAGAATATTTTTCATAAAATCTCGGGGTGTTACATTCTACCCCCCAAAAAAAGAATTTCGCCCTCGAAATTCGTCGGGGTTATAAATGGTTTACTATTTGAAAGTTTCTTTGATAGAAACCCACATCGTAAAAAGGAATACCAAAACTTATCTTTAAAAACAAAAGTATAAAACGTAATGGTTACCCAAATAAACTAATCACTGGGTTTCCACATAGGTTAAAATATGGATATGGAAGAGAAATCTAACCATCATGTCCTGATGGAGAGTGGTAGAGAACATGGCTATGGAAAAGCCAGCAATCACAAAGCCATAAACTTGTGACGATCTAAGGTACCATCTGATTCATCAGATATAAGAGCACTAGGACAACATTTTTGGTTTTCAAGATCATTTCCCTAAAGTTGATGAAATTGGAATTAGAAGAAATACTTTCATGATTTCGGTATAGTCTCACCGTTGGTCGTTCATTGGACTATTTCCACTTCATCTCTTAAAGAAATGAAGTTGAATTTGTCATTCGTGATGTGTTAGCAGATCATGTAATAGAATGATGGGTCATTCCATCTGTCTCAAACAAAAGGTTTGAAAAGTTATAAGTTCATCTTATGGTTAAATTAATCGTATATGGTTCCAAAAATGAACTTATACTTCATATATCATACCGCTTAATAAAATAAAACTAGTATCTACTAAACAGGGACTTCCTGTAGGTCAGTGGTAGGCGATAAAGGCCAGTCGCATTTCGGTTGTGGGTTTGATTACCACAGCCTTGTCTGACGCGATGGGTTGTCACCCGTCCTGCAGGTTGTCCTTTTTCTAAAACTATACTACTATAACATCCCATCAATAATATCGAAAAACAAACAATATTAACATATGTCCAACATAATCCATTCCAATCATTAGGCTTATCCATAATACTATAGTCCAATCTCACAGTTTTTATACCATCGTTTATCCCCATATATCATAAGATATATCTTGTTGGTCACATTCCAAACATTCAAAGGCCTTAATCATGTACTCTCTTGAATACCCATTGAACCTTAGTGAAAACATGAATGCAGTTAAACGTTAACACTTTCCACATACCAAAATCCTCAAAATTCTTTATAATCAAACCATGATATCACTTACTCCTTATATCAATCATGATCTCATGAATACAGTTAAAAATTTCATTTTCTCATTTTCCCTTCATTATGAGCATATCGTCTTATTTCCAAAAATATCTCATTCACTTTGAATACCACATTAGACCAATACATAAATATTCCAATACTCCATGATACAACATTATTTTGGAATCCCATTACATAAACACTTAATCATTCCACCACATCGTTGTCATATTCAACATCGCCAACAGTGATCGCATGTGGCTTCCCTTTATCCTTTGCCTTAAGCGGTTGCTCATGTCGATCATCACTAACCCTTGGATTATGGAATTTATTAACATAATTCCCCATTTCCTTGCACTTGAAGCATTGAAGTGTTGGTGGTGCGTTCTCTGCAGTGTTTGCTTTATTCACATCATTAGAAACCCTTTTTCCATTACTTCGACACTCAGCTGCTCGATGAGCTTCTTTTCCACACTTAAAACATTTTCTTGTCCCTTTAAGACAATCTCCACCATGCTTCTTTCCACACTTTGTACAAAAGGAAACATTCATCTTGTTTTCACCATTATTCTGAGATTTCTCCTTGAACTCCATCTTTCGTTTCTTGTCAAACCCATGATATGGATATGTAACACCAACTTCCATTTCTACCTTGGTAGCACAACGCAAAATTTATTCATAGTTACTGAAGTCTCTTATAGCTAAGGCCTTTCGAAGAATTGGTTTTAAGCCGCTGAAAAATCGATCAACTTTACATTCAGGTTGGATGATAATGCCAGATGCATACCTTGCAAGTCTTGTAAAATACGCTTCGTATATACCAACAGATTCATCATCCTTATGCTTCAGCTCAAGAAACTCCTTTTCCATCTTTGTTCAAAGAATACGAGGGAAGTACTTACTAAAAAACAAGTTCTTGAACTCGTCCCATTCCATGGACTCAATTTCATCTCTTGGCCTCGTATTCTTGATAAGATTCCACCATTGATCAGATTCACCTTCCAAACGATATACTACTAAGATGACTTTATCATGTTCAGAACATTGAAGAACTGAAAATGTCTTTTCAGTGGTACTGATCCATTGTTCAGAAACAAGTGGATCGGAAGACCCATTGAAAGAAGGTGGACGTTGCCTCATGAAGGACTCAATAGAATATTGTTCCTTTATCTGTTCATTTGGAAGTCCAGAATGATTCATAGATTGTGTAAGTATAGCAATAAGATTTTGTACTCCATCTCCCATAACATTTGTTTGTTCAGGAGGGAAATCATTGCATTGTCCATTGCATTGATCAACACGGTTCCTTCGGGTTCCAGCCATCGTCTAAAACCCAAATGAATAGTGTGAGAGGCAAAAATCATGCTAGGGAAAACAACATAATAAAGGGGGAGTACCTTCAATATCTAACATCTTAGGTTTAATTCTATGATCGTTAGCGTAATTCTAGTACTATAACCTATACGTATACTTAAACTTTGAGACATCCCTAGACATACCTTAGAAATATCTCTAGGGATCTCACTAACGTTCTCGCATCCTAGTTTCCAAAGGTTGACTAAACCTTTCCTCTGATACCAACTGTAGAGACCCGAAGCCTGACGTACATGGACATTACATTACTTTTGCGGAATACTTAGTATATTACAAAAACACACACACAAGGATCGTAATAATTTAGTGACTTTGGAAACTTAGAATATAATCTTCTAATTCCTGGTGAAAGATCTTCAACATCTCCCATAAAGATCTTCTTTTTTTTATACCTAAAACCTTTCTTTATATCCTGGGGAAAAGAAAACATAAAAGGGTGAGCTTAAATGCTCAGTAAGGGTAAACAAAAGAAATATCAATCACATCATATACATAAGCACATAACTTTTGGAAATCTTACCCTGCAAAAGAGATCATAATTTCATAACATGGGATAAATCATGGCAGTGAAATGTAATCACAATAATCATAACATAAAACATGACACTTTGTGGCATACACACATAATCATAGAGAATCATTTCTTGTTAGTCAAGACTCATTTCCAAGACTATCTTAGTGGACAAAGTCCCTTTCTGAACTGAGTCACCCTCGTTTCAGTCCTGTTTCACTGAACCGGTATAACCTACCATTCCAGCCATGTCTATCTCATGAGATATAAAATCTTTACCCAATGCATTGGATGGAGATATAGGTCCCACCCATCTCATAATGATACTATTCTTATGTGTGCCACAAAATCATAAATCATACATCATTGCATAACCCATGTAGTAAAAATGGGATTCTAAAACAACATGACATCATAAAAAAATTCATATAAGATAAAGGAATTCATAAAAATAATTCCATCACAACATAATCAAATCAATGTAATAACAGGGATAGAAACCGAACCCTATATTATCTTAGATAGAAAATAATTTTGATAAAACACTTGAACTCCATTATTTAGGAAAATATCCTTTCAACTTCAAAAACAATTTTCCTTTATTAACATGTCATTCAATTTTAAAATAAAAGAAGTTTATTAAAAATAAACTTGAATACCTGTAAAGGAAGCTTCTTGGAAATAATGTTTTAAAAATCCATTCATGCCGTATAAGTTACGAAAAACATTCTTCTCGTACTTTTGTCGGAAAAGTCAAAAAGTACCTCATACAAATAACGAAAAAAGATTACTTTCATATCTTTTACTATAAACTCACCAAAGGGTAAAAAATGGATTTAAAAAGTTGTAGGTGGATTGAAATAATATTACATATTGAGGAAACATGGATTTTGATGATAAAATACACCCTAGTAAATACCAAAGTACAAACAATCTCGGATAAAAATGAGATTGTGATATTTCCCTTACTTTAGGTCCGATTTGCTTCTTAAGCATCCAAACCTCCTGTATAATGATTTAAATAGTGTCATTGACTTATGACAGAATCATATTCATTGTTATTATATCATATATGGTTCACTTATGACTTTATATTACCCGTTCTTTTGTAAATTCATGTTAAAGTAGCGTTTTGGGTAAAATCATCTCATTTATCGTTCGTGTTTTAACTTGTAATTATTCATATGATTACTTAGATCATTATTACTTAATTATAGAATATAAAACATGATTCATATATAATATATATTCATAATATACATATATATAATGGATCGATAAATGTAAAGAAATACACCGTTCATGGAGACGGTAGGCCGTACGTACGCTCGAACGCTGTTTTTGTTTCCTTATTGAATTGAGTGAAATTAAGTAGATGACATACATATATATACACATAAATACAGTAGATTTATAATATCATATATTTCATTATGATTTATTATATATACTTTATAATCATTCTTAAATGGTTAACATGGATAATGAATCTCATCGCATCGTGGAGACGGTATTCCGTACGTACGCACGAGCGATGATATCGTTCTCATGTTTGTGAACTTGTTTTGAAGTGTATGTATACTATTTCAATATCAATATAACTTTATAATAATCATATATAGTTATTATTTACACCATTTTACCCATCCAAGTAAGGTGGTGGTGGAAAATAGATTTCACCATGGCGTGGAGACGGTATTCGGTACGTACGCACGCGCGGTGATTTCGTTTTCCGTAGGATGGATAGATGGTGAAATAGGATTGTTTCATACTTATAATAACATATCAGTATATTAGTGATACTGATGTTATTACTTCATAATGAAACAACCTAATAAGAAGAAGTGGATGAAGAAAATAAAGGTGAAAGAATCGGTAACGGAAATTACCTCTTCTTTGAAGCGCCTCTTTGAGACCTCCTCTTAGGTCACTAAAATTGTTCTTTGAGGAAGACCAGACCCTCTAGGATGTTGCTAGGGAAGTGTAGAAGAGAATTTGGAAGGGGTTGTCCGAGATTGAAGGCTCAATGTTGTGTGAGGAAGAGAGGGAGGAGGTGCCCTTTTATAAGGGAGGAGAGGGGCACCTTTGGAATAACTAAAATTTTATTTTATTATAAAGACATGTTCGGTTTTAAATAGATCCAAATTGATTTATTTCGATGCTAAGGTGGGGATGGCTCGAAATCCTCTAATCCAATAGGATTTAGACAAGTTTAGGTTATTATTTTACCCTTATCAATTAGATTTAACTCTAAGTTAAATAATTTAACTTTTACCGTGTCATTTTGTTTTCTTACACTATATGGTTAATAAACATACTATATCAAGACAAAAGGACCCCAAGTTGTTTATTATTAATATATATAACCTTATCTAAGTCATTTGGCCGAACCTTAGATTTTTAGGAATTAAATAACAATTAATTATATAATCTTTGATTTAAAACCTATTTTGTGTCAATTTTGACACTATTTGATATATGATTTTTGTGAAAGTCATAACAGAATTATATGTTCGAACCGAGTTAATTAAATCAACAATAATATATTATAGTAACCTAGAAAATTAGTGGAATTCGTAAAAAGTCTCAAATTACATTTATTTGGGTATTTATAACATCAATTATGTTAACATTTCCTTAAAAGGGTAATTACTACATCATCGTTGTGTCATAAACAAATAAATTAATTTAAAGTATAAAAATTATAAATAAAATATCATTATGTTGGAAATCTCTTTATCTTTCTAATGAATATTTATAATCGAATTTATCTTATGTATAAACCCATATTTAAAATGTTTCAGTTATTAAACTTTGATTTTAACTATTTTAACTATTCATTAAATAAAATAATATAAAATGTCATAATATAATCCAAGTGGACCTAAATAGTCATATTATATTCATAAGGTTGTTTTTGGTCGAATTACACTTATCCAATAGAATTAGGACATGTGTTAGGGTAATAATAATATCATTTTTACCCTTAATTACCCTATTTACTTTTAACCGTGGTAAAAAAAAGTCAAAAGTTACTATTCACCAAAAATTATTTTCATCTCATTGAACCACATTTTAGTCCTTGATATTAACCGTGTCTCTCGGATTTTTGAAATTCCACTCATAGAAGCGGTAAAATTAAGTTTTATGAACAATTAAGTTTTTTTAACTACCACTTAGTGGTTTCACTATTCATCAAAAATTGAATGTTTTCAGAAAAATACAAAAAATTAGGCCTAAGATATATTTTATATTATGAACTCAAAAATGATGTCTATTTTACCAAATTCAAAACATATCAGTTGCATTAACTAATTTAAAAATTAATTCTCGTCGTCAAAACAAATAGCGTGTTTTTAAGAGATAATAACTATCAAAAGATTGACACTAGTTTATAACTGGTTTAAATGTGAAATTACATCCAATGACCAACATTGTATTAAATTGTAAAAATATATTCTAAATATACTTTAAAACCACTCAAATTAATAATTTATCACTATTAAATATTTCGATTGAAAAAGTTGTTTTTAATTAAAATTTAGTAATTTTCACTATTCCTCAAAATATTAAAGTTATCCGAAAATCACCAAAATTTCACCCTAAGCTAATTTCGATATTATGAATCCAAAAATGAATTCCATTTAGAAAAATAAAATTTACAAAATTTCAAAAAGTGGTTATTACTATTCATAACGGCTAGTTTTAATAATATTTTAATAGCATATTGTTGTTTAGTGAAACTTGGTGTTGCGTACAACACACGCTATCGTGGAAGGTCGCGATTGCGTGTAATTCAAGCCAGGTCAGAGATGTGTGTTGTTAAAGATTCTTTTGGTGTAGCATATAACACAAGACATTAATGAATTTAAAAAGAATATTTTTCATAAAATCTTGGGGTGTTACACTATATTAGTTTATGAATCATTATACATAAATCGAAACTTGTAAAACACTTAACAAAAAATGAACATTTTACGGATATAATTCATAATCATAAAAAAACTTTCTTTGAGTATGTATATACTTATAAACCCTTTATAATGGTTTATAAAGAAAATGATAATTATCTTAGACATTTCCCCCGGTAGTGTCGTAACCACGAGTGCAGTAAGGCCCGTTGTCATGGACCAATTTCAGTTTGAGTCTAGCTCAAAGTGGTGTTTTCATGTTTTATCCCTAGGTATATCTGTGAAAGAGACACCTCTACCGACTCGTATCCAAAAAGGGATGTATCTCTTGGAAAACTCCCAAAATCTCTACAATACCAAAAATATAGGAAGTTCATCTATAATAATCCTCAAAGACAATTTTAGGGCTATGTGCTCTAATAAGAGGTTATCTAAATCTAGTTTCCAAGGTTTGTAATAAAATTCCATTGATAGCAACTATAATGCCCCAACCCCAAAAGCCCAGAGTCGGTGTATTATTATATAACATTGGCATGATCCCAAAAGATCATGTTTCAAAAGACTGATTAGTTTAGTATCCTTGGAAGTACTATATATATTCATAAGGTTTACATTACATCCTGAAATGGAAATACCCAACAAAATTGTTTCAATAGACAACACTGAGAACCCATAGACTATCCATGAAGGTCAGTCATAATTTACATCATCGCATCCTGGGAAAAATAAAACATAGAAAGGGGTGAGCTCAGATGCTCAGTACGGATAACAATATAGCAGAAACTTACATAAATAAGCATAAACATTTAAGGAAATGTATAAGACTAAAACAAAATCATTTTAAACATTAACTTCATCATAATATGGAAAAGATAAAAACAAATAATGCCATTTACTTATTCACATGTATATTCTACTAGTCGAATTATCAAATATAATATCAATAGCCACTTTCATAATGATAAAATACATAATTCCATACTTCATAACCACATAATCAAGGCCTTGTGCAAAGACTAAAAATAATATTTCTCAAGGCCATGTACCAAGACACTAGTTTGTCTCATGAGACCTACCGATGCATTGAGAAGCTATACCGGGCTCCACCCATCATATACTAAGTACAATGCATTCCTCATATGAAAAGGTTTAAATGTTACAAAACATTCTTATTTAAACTAGCATACATAATGTCAATAATTTATCCTTAAACCATGAATGGTGTAAAAATAATACATCCCCAGTAAAACATATCACAAAAACTTCAATACAATATGGTCATTTTTCATCATAATAAACCAACATAAAATATGCTTAAAATCCATCAAAGGATGTTTTCATAGATGAAATCAAAACCTTTTTTTAGAGAAATATCTCTTTCTATTTTAAAATCATTTAAAATTAATATAATTATAAAAGAAAACATTTATTTTGGAAATATTCTTATAATGTTGTAAGGGATGATCTGATGATGTTATAATGTCGGAAAGTAGCCGCACCCATCGTATAAGTTAAAAAAACATTCTTACCTTATTTTTGTCGAAAGGGTCATAAGGTACTTTGTTTGGAAAATAATGGAAAGATTCATTTCAACCCATTATATGAAATGTCAAAAAAGGATATAAATAACATTAACCCATAATCTAGTAAATAGTAAAAAAAAATTTGTATAATATTTTAAGAAACATGGATGTGGACGATAAAGAGGTCCTAGTAGATACATACGTAAAAACAACCTCCTATAATAAAGAGATTGTAAAATTAACCCTTACGTTGTATGTTTCCTTGGTCAAGGGTAGGTTAATATACTATATAATGGTGAAATATTTTTTATTAAATTATAAAATAATTATATATATAAAATTGTTATCATATATTATCTTTTTACATTGCTTTGTTAATAAATTTTTTGTATTATCGACGTTTCGGGTGTTAACTGAATTGTTTTACTTTATATGCCTTGTTACATAAGTAATGTTTATTAATGATAGGATGTATCTTATTCAAATTCAGAATGATATTAAGTTAATAAATATTATTTTTAATCATCGAATGAAAATTAGTCTTGAATTGATACGATGTGGAATGAATCTAATCGCGTTCGTGGAGACGGTAATCCGTTTGTACGCACGGGAGGCAATATCATTCTTTTGATATTAATATAATAAATAATTGTAAGGTATATAATATATAAATAATCATTATCATGTTATATTTATTATTTTTATAAAAAAATAAATCATTATTATACCCATTCAAATTATAATGTATTGAATAACAACTACACCACAATATGGAGATGAAAAGCCGTATGTACGCACATGGTGACATGTTATTCATAGGATGGATAACATAATAAATATTGTTTTACCATTTTTATAATATCATCATAGTATATAGATGATACTGGAGTTATTATTTTATAATGTAAACAACAAATAAAGAGTAAGTGGAAGAAGAAAATAACATGAAAGAGGTGGTGAGGTATTTACCTCTTCTTCAGGTTCTTCCTTTTGATTTGATTCAAAGGGCTCCATAGGTTGGCTTTCTGACCACAATAATGCATCTAGGATGAAGGGAGGATAGTTGAGAGGGTATTTGTGTATGGTTTGACTCATCCAAATAGAATTGAAGGTTTCAATTAGAGAGAAGGGGAAGTTCCCTTTTATAAGAGGGGTGAGGGGCACCTTAGGAAAAGCTAAAAATATTATTTTATAATAAAATCATTTTCGGTTTCTAATGGCTCCAAAATTAATTATTTAAAGGATAAGGTTGGTATGGGTCGAAAAACTCTCAACCAATAGGTTTTAGAAATGTTTGGGGCACTATATTAACTCAATCTGTTAGATTTAACTCTTAGTTAAATAGTTTGACATTTATCGTGTCTCTTTTTATTTTTATATTATATGGTTAATAAACTTACTATATCCATTCAAGAGAACCCAATTTGGTTAATTAATTATAAATATATCTTTATATAAGTCTTTTGTTTAAACTATATATATTTATGAATAGAATATCAATTAATAATATAATGTTGGTTTTAAAACTTCTTTAATATCAATTTTGACACTATTTGGTATTTTATTTTTTCTTAAATTTATAACAGCTTTATTACTTCACAAAAAATTCATATAACAAACCCTAACATGTTATATTAACCAAAATAATTAGAGTAATTCATAAAAAGTCTCAAATTACATTTATTTGGATAATTATAATATCAATTAATTTAATATTTCATTAATTAGTTAATTACTGCATCATCATCGTGTCATAAATAAATTAAATTATTTATTTTATAAAAAAGAGAAATGAAATACCATTCTGTAGGATATTTTTTTATATTTCTAATGACTATTTATAGTAGAATTTATCTTATGTGTAACCCTATATTAAAAATGTTTTAGTTAATAAACATTGAAATTAAAACATTTAACTTTTATTTGAATTAAATAATAATAAATGTACTAATCTAATTCAAGTGGGCCTAAAGGATCATATTTTATTCCTATGGTTGTTTTTGGTCGAATTAAACTTATCCAATAGAATTAGGACATGTGTTATGGTAATAATAAAATCATTTTTACCCTTAATTACCATATTTTATTTTAACTGTGGTAAATAAAAGTAAAAACATTCTATTCACCAATAATTATTTTCATATTATTGAACCAAATTTTACTTACTTATATCCACCGTGTCTCTCAGATTTTTGAAATTCAACCCATAGAATAGGTGAAATTATGTTTTATGTAAATTTTCAAATGCTCCTTGGAGGTGGGTAAAAGACGGTAAAAAGTTCAATAAACTTTTTATATATCTAAAATTATTATAAAATGACTCCAATGAATTACATTGAACTTATATAGATATTATGTTTCTATTTGGGCCTAAAATAAATTGAAATAAAATAAATAATTATTTAAATAAAAATTCATTTTTTAACTATAACTCAGTGTTTTTCATTATTAATAAAATATCAAAAGATGTCAGAAAATACCAAAAATTCACCCTAATATAATTTCGATATTCTTAATCCAAAAATGAAGTCCATTTTGAATGTTAAAATTTATAAAATTTCAAAAAGTGGGTATTACTATTCATAACAGCTAGTTTGATTGGTTGTGGTGTGTTAGAACTTGAAGTTGCGTATAACACACGTTATTGTATTATTCAAAGAGAAGCATACTATGGAAGCCTGAGGTGTTATAGATGAGGTTCTAATGATTAATTTCATACATAAATCTTTAAAAATAAATGCATTCTGGATAACATGTCATAAAAATTTTGGTTATAGAATATAATTAGTCAAATATGGAAATACTTTTAACTCTTTTATGGATTTTATGATCCATTAAAATTGAATTTTTGTGCTTCAGGCATGAAAATTTAAATTTTTAATATTATTTTCTTGGAGATTATAATTAGCTTGAAAATGATCAAAGGAATACAAAATGAATTTTTTATTATTATTAAATATCAATCTATCAAGTGATAATATTGCCTTATATTACTGTATAGTAAAATAATTCCTCAACATTAGTAAAAGGATCTGGAATAAAAAAATATAACCATACTACCTTCATATCTGCTGAATCATATAGTAATTTTGATCATTTTTTAATTAAGATTTGTGGCCCACAACATTCCAATAATCCATCAAATGTGTGTGATCAATGAATTAATTAACTCAATATAAATATTTACACTTTTCTCCCATTTACTTGTATTCACCTTTGAACAATGTTCTCATATATAGAAACCTATTTTTAGGTTTTTTCCTATGACTTATGTACATAGCTTCAACTATTAATAAGAAGATAATTTATTAACCATTTTACAATGTGTTTTTTCAACCATGGTATTTCCCAATTCCAATACCTTGTTTACTATGATCATGTTTAATGGTGTGGATGTTTTTAATGTTGGGGAGAATGTATCACCACAAAATTCAAAAATATTGACATTGTATTTGGTAGTGTCTAAGACACAGAACACCTGACCTATGTGGAAATATAACACCCCGATGCATTATAAATTATTTATTTTTAAACAATATAATTATCTGAAAAAGATTTAATTATATAGAATGACATGTTTAGGATTTTGTTATATGAAACTATGAGATTATTTCGATAGCATATGTTCCACACAAGATAAAGTTTTAATGAACACTACAATATCAAAAAAATATTCATATTTCATATAAATGTTATAATCAATCCATTAAATTTTACAATATGAATTAGTTTAAAAAATTATTAAATTATTTATTTTAGACACAGTTATTAAATATATATTGATTAGTAAGAAAAAATGATCTCTTTTAATGAGAAATTAATATTTTCCAAAAAGATTTAATTTCAAAAAATATGGATTATTCTCCCATTTCAAAAATAATTCAAAATTAATGTTTTTATGATTTTTCAAATTTATGTGAATAAATAAAATAAATATTTGATATAGGAATCTAAAAATTATCTTCTGGTGATTTTTTTTGAGAAGTTTCAATTTTTGAATAATATTGAAATGTACTGAATTTTAATTTGAAACTAAATTTTTCTTTAAATAATTTATAAGGATAAATAATTGTATTCATTGCGTATATAGTGAAATTAATCAATTTTATATCAATTATTCATATCTAGTACATTGATATAATTTTAATTGTAACTAATTAGATATTCCATGTATTACTTTCAAAATTTTGGAGATTATATTTGGAGTTAGTCACTAAGACAACATGAGATTACAAGGCCCAATGTGATTGGAATTAATTGTTGATATATACTAACTATATTAAATATCTCATATGTATAGTTTTCCTGATGATTTGAAATTACTCTAAAATAAGGTCTCAGAATATAAATCTAAGGGAGTTGTTGAGTTCATAGCATGGGTTTAACCCTAAGGGTGATATAACCTTTATTACTGTGCTCTTTTTTTAAAATATTGTTAGAGATGAAAAATTAATTATGTAAATAAGCTAATTGTATTTTTTATAATTTTATATAGTTATAATTTTGTTTTTCTATTAAGATATGGTAATAGTGATTTCTAGAGGTTAGCAGCTAAACCCTGGAGTCCTAGACGACCATTAGAGAGAACTATTGGAAGACCACACTTAATAACAGTTGGATATAGGTTCATTGCACGATTAGATTTTATGGATATAAAAATGATAGAAAATCAAGACCGTTATTCATCATCTTTCAATCTATACTGTAGGTTATAATTTGATTTGTGATTTCCATACTGTTCATTAATTCAATCAATACGCAGAAAAATTCAACGAACAAGCATTTTTCATTGATCAACAATATATTTAAATTGGAAGATTTATTTTTTCCTTCATTTTTAATATATACATATTTATTACTCAATTAAATGAATATGTATTGTTGAAAAATTAATTTTTTTTTTATTTTCTTGCCTCAAAACTTTTGGTTTATGGGTTTCTACATTGTTTCATGGCATGTTCATCATGAGTATTTCCTTTAACCCATTGTTCAAAATTTACCCGTTTTTTTACCATTGGACAACAATTATTTATCACCATTGACCATTAAATTGTGTACTTAGATACAGTACTTTATATATTAGGATGATGGTGCTGGATGATTCCAGGAGGAATTAGAATGGATTAGACTAAGAGTTCTATTCCTATAAATAATACGCAATTGTGGCCTGTAGTGGTGATAGATCAGCTTGACAGATTGTTTCCTATGAAAATAGAAGATCAAAACATTGAGTGGAAGACTATGAGATTGGTAAAACTATGATACATGGATTCTTGAAAGAATAGTGGCCTCAATGATGTATAGGACTCTAGAGAAGAGATCCTGACAGATTTGGAAAATCCTAGGTTATATGGTTTACAATCTAGCGTTAGACGCAGTGTGGGACCCCCATGAAGTGGAGCTCTGGTTTTTAAGTGATTTAGATATCCCAAGGCCTGTAACATTATCAAATTCCATGAGACACATTCTTGGAATCTTAGTTTGTATCATAGAAATAGATGCGAACTGGCAAGCCAAGTACACAAAGCAGTCTAGGTGTACATGGGTGCAGCCAGGTGTACAAGGGTTGCTACATAGGCACACCCAACATTTCTATGGAAGGGGAAGATGAAATAGGAATGATGATTGGATAAATCTAAATGTAGTGTAATTATAGTAAATTCTATTTTTGTGGATATCTTCATGGTGTGTGTGGTAGCACAACATGGGTAGATCAGGGGTTGGCTGAACACATTGTGTACCACTAGTAAACACGGTGTAACCCTTATAAGGGTGTTTTGAAAACATTGTTTCATCATTTTGGACCATTTATCGGTTGAGTGTGTTCTACTATTCCATTTCATCATGGTTAATTATTTTCATTACATACACATATCATGATTTTTATCCCCTCTAGAGGATGAGTCTCAGATAGAGTGTGTGGTGTCCTTATATGAGACTAGTGTCACGACACATCCCCCGGGGCCCGTGCCGTGACTATCCCAAGCCCGCCTTCCATAGGCTAGGGGCTGTCGACTAGCACTGAAATGGGTATTACCTAAAACAAGGATGGCATTTCTTTTATAACCTGTAAATTTACACAACTAATCAAAAAACAGGATACAAGCACAAAGTAAAACTATATTGTAAACAGGGTGTGTACAGAAAGAAAAAGGGGCTAGAATTCAAGCCCAGTTGGAAAGTACAAGAAAACTGGGATGTACATGTAAACTTGAACAAATCCAATGAACGCTCACCAAGGATCCTACCTGAAGGGTAGGAACAGATCTCTAATGGTCATCACTACGGTACGCCTCGTCTAATGTCCACCATCGAGCTACCTCTAGTCCTAGTACCATCGGCCTCGATCAATGTTGTCTATCATTTGCACCAAACACGACAAGGTGTGGGTGTAACCCATGCAGGGGTGAGTATAACAATACTCAGTAGGGACCCCGAGAGCCTCGAAGGTCTCACAAAATCCCCAATGGATAAAACAAAACCATGAAAACAATTGACAACCATACTTAGGTATATTCCCATACATATACATATGTTGTAGAGTAAACCAATCTCAATCATGAGGATACACAAGGCCCAACTCAAAAGCCCAAGCTCAAAAATACCACGAAAGAAAGAAAACCATGAAGGTAACCCCAAGAATGTAAGTACCACCAAGGTAATGCCACACATATGAATACCCCAAAGGTATCCCCATGAAGGTAAGTACCACAAAGGTAACACCACATAGAAGAATACCACAAAGGTATCACAATGAAGGTATTCATCACAAAAGTACAACACACAGATTATTACCACACATTTAAAGACTCATATCACATTAAGTATAACTTAGGTAATGATGTGAAGATGAGTAGATGTAAGTACTGAATAATCTTACACTATTAAGAGGGAGACCCACAAAGGATCCAAAATCATTAGACCCACATAGGATCCTAGTAAATCAGACCCATGTAGGATACTAGAGTAATAACACATGGATTACTAATGTGGATCCATGTTGGATACTGGAACACAGACCCACGTAGGATCCCAAAGCACAGACCCACATACGATCCTAAGGCACAGACCCACATAGGATTCCTTTCTCATATTATAGCTAGCTACAGGGCTCCCTCATTAATCTCGCTTGATTCAAGGAGGGTCCGATCCTCAAGCCATATGTTGATACTCCAACTTCCATGAAGTCCCATGAATATGTATACCGAAGGACCACCACGTAACATGGGTGTCAATGTAATAGACGGTGCATCAATCGGATTCCCTGTCTGTATGTTATTAACCTTTTAGTCCCGAGAGCCCAGTTGGATTCGTGTTGGATCCAACCCGGCCGTACCCAAACATTATCCCAAACTCAAATGGGGTATACCAAAAGGACCATCTCGATCCATGGTTCTCGGTGAAATAGTCGGTTCATCAAACGGACACCCGTAGCTCATGTTATGGCTGAAAGAGTAGAAATGGGTTAAAGCTGGTCCGGGTGTGGTCCGACCCGGTCGAACTGACCCGACCCAACTCGGCATGGGCCGACTCGGGTCCATCCCGGGGTCTGACACGACCCACTAGGTTCATACTGGCACGGCCTGTGGTGCAGCCTGTGGTAGGCGGCCCACTGTCCTACGGCTGGGTGGCCCCATGGTGGGGTGTGCCCGAGCTGCCACCCAATGGGGATGTTCCCATTGGGTACCCCGAATGGCTGAGCTGTTTGAGATGGGCGGTTGACCAGCTGGCGCCACTTGGCGCTGGCTGCTGGCACACGGGACCCAAGGTCCCAGTCAGCTCCCCAGCTGGTCAGACGGCCATCCCACCCTTGCGGCGCGGTCATGCGCCAGGCCACCACCAGTAGCTGGTAGTGAGCTGACCGCCCTCATTCGTCGTCGTGACCTCGTTCCATGGCTCCTATATGTGTGCCGGCGCGGTCGCGCGCCGCCACCCCCGTTGTGCCACCACCCATGCGCCAGCTGCCGCCGATGCTCCGCCTTGTCTGATGGGGAGCATCCCTTCTCCGGTGGCACAATCTCCCTACCGACGTCATCACAGATGGCTGGAGTGCCAGTCACCATTTCCGAGCCCCACCTGTTCCAGTCGCTAGCACGGGTTCCCGACGACGTTCCTTGGGTCATCGGGTGCACCCTGGTGGCCCATTCTTCATTCTGAAAACTACCGCACTCGACTCAAAATGTTGCCATCGATTCTAGATCATCATAAACCATAAAGGTTGTAGATAGGTCAGGCCATATTCGTTTGGCCCGCACCCACCGCATTAGAATGGTAGCAATCGATATAATTGTTCTTAAAACAAGAATATTTACAAAAACATGGTAAGGGGTATTCAAAACAACATTCCCAACAGCAATTACTCAATGGAGGTGTCACAAGAAGAATTCATTGAAGTAGAGGAAAAGGAAGATGTTGGTTCATCATCGTTGAAGACATTCCTCATTATGTATCCTTGAAACTGAGTTCTACATTGGAGAAAGTATTCTTTGTTTGAGAGATTGTTTCTTCACAATTCTCCCAAGCTCTCCTTTTTCTAAAAATCCCCCAACAAAGAGTTGAAATGACAAATAAATAAAGTTATGTTAATTAATACAATTAATGTTGGCACATTAATTAATTTTTTGTAGGAATAATTAACAAGAAAAGAACCCAAGGGTCACCTCCCTCATTAAAGAGGGAGTTCAATGCATGGGTGGTCCCCACCACCAAACTCAATATGAGAGGATTGAATTTCAAAAATAAAATAAAATAAATATATTTATTTTATCCCATGAAATTCAAAAAAACTAACTTTTACCCTATACCTACTATGGTTGAGGTGAAGGTATGGTTAAGTAAATACCGGCTCTGCGAGCTCAATAGTGTCCTTAAATTTCAATTCTACGCACCGATTCAAAAGTTAATAAAACCCACTCACAAGTTTACTGAACGCACCCAAATAAATTTTCATAAATTCATTATAGGCACTTCGGGGCATGGAATCATGCACCGTCAATTTTCTCAGACACATAATATTTCCATATAATAAAAAAAAGTTACATAGAATTTCCAGGTCTTTACATTCTACCCACCTCAGGGCTATGCGTCCACAAAAGCCACATCAAAAAAACTAAATAAATAAGTGGGGGGTACTGAGCATGAATCTGAACCTCCCGCACCCATGTTCTCATCTGGAGGATCTTGTATTTCCAATGTACACGCACCAAAGGTACCGATCAACCTTGAAGGACTCTCTTCTATCCACCCTCAATCTCCACTGGAACCTCCGAAAAAGTTGTACAATCATCGATGTCCAGCTCGCCCCTGTCAATGATGTGCGATGGATCATGTACAAATCTCCTCAATTGGGATATGGGGAAAACATCATGCACCTGGTGCAATGGATGGGGATGTGCTAGTTGGTAAGCCACCTCAAAAACTCTACTATGGACCTGAAAGGGTTCGATGAACCTTAGAGATAACATTCCACCCCACCAAATCTTCGCAAACATCATTGCGGTGATACTCATTGAATGATTTGGTTACCATCCTTGAACACCAGAGTTCTCCATATTATGTCAGTATATGAATTCTTCCTACTTTGTGTAGTCCTCATCGACTCTTGGATAATATGAACCTTCTCTTTTGTAGCCCATAACATATCTGGTCCCATGAGTGCTAACTCCCCTGGGTTAGTCAATCAAAAATGTAATCTACAAGGTCAGCCATTCAGAGCCTCAAAAGGTGGCATCCCAATGGTGGAGTGATAGCTATTGTGGTATGAAAACTCCACCAAGGTAATGGGATCCTCCCAGTTACAACTAATATCGACGATGCAAGAATGCAACATGTCCTCAAGGTTCAAAATAGTCCGCTCAGTCTGGCCATCCGTCTGAGGACGGAAGGCGGTGCCCAGACGAAGCTGTATCCCGAAAGCCTCCTGGAACCCCTTCCAAAGCAGGGAAGTGAAGAATGCATCATGATTAGAGACAATCATCAAGGGTTCTCCATGTAACCGCACAATCTCCTGAATATAGAGAAGTCTCAGGCTCTCTACTGAACCCTTCTCTCTGATTGGTAAGAAGTGGGCTGACGTGGTGAGTAGGACGACGATCACCCAGATAAAATCATCACCCCTAGGTGTACGTGGAGGTCCTGTCACGAAGTCCATTGATATCCCATCCCACTTCCACTATGGGACCTCTAAAGTCTGAAATAAGCCAGCTGGTACCTGATGTTTCGCCTTCACTTGCTGACTAGTGAGGCACCGAGAGACAAACTATGCTACTACTTTCTTCATTCTCGGCCACTAGTTCTATCTTCAGAGGTCCTAGTACATCATCTTTACTCCAGGAAGTATCGTTAGAGGGGATGTGTGGAACTACATCAATATTTCCTCCCAGAGCGAAGTTGATACCATGGTACATCCTCTGAAAAGGATGACGTTCTCCCCACCTTTAGGAAATCCATCAGGTGATTGTCCTGTGCATATCTGAGCATGTCGAGCCTCGCAGTCAGTGTCCCCATGATGCGCCTCCCTGACTCACTGAAGGAATGGGGAAGTGACTATAAGAGACTGAGGAAAAGCTGACCCATCTCGATCCATAAAGGATATCTATAAAGCGAACAACTACTTCGTAGCCTCATCAAACAGTTGTATACCAGATATCAGGCTGAGTTCATCTGCTACAATGTTTTCCATCCCATCAGTATAGACTATCTCAAAGTCATTTCCCTGGAGGAACTCAAGACAACGACATTTTCTCAGGTTTAGGTCCTTCTGGGAGAAGATATACCTGAGACTCTGGAGATTATATTAGACAGTAAAATACTCACCCATCAGATAGTGTCACGACATCTTCAAAACAAAGACCACTACTGCTAACTCAAGGTCATGGGTAGTGTGGTTATTCTCATGTTGTCTCAGCTATAGAAAACATAGGAAAAAATAGCTCTTTCATGGATCAGGACACATCCGAGCCCTATCCCTAATGCATCGCAGTAGACTACGTACCCAAAGACCTCCTCTGGAAGCCTCAAGATGGGGGCACTAGTCAGCCTCAACCTTAGCTCCAGAAAATTCTGTTGTCATCTCTCTGACCACATGAAGAGTTTCCCCTTCTTCATCAATGCTGATAAAGGTAACTCAACTCTGGAGAAATCTGGCACAAATCTATGGTAGTATTCATCCAAACCCAATATACTTCGTACCTCCATCACACACTAGGGTGGATCCTAATGATGTGCTGCCTCAATCTTCGATGGATCAATCACAACTCCAGCCTCTGAGATGACAGGTCCCAGAAGGGGAACGTCTCAGATCCAAAACTGACACATAGAGAGATTACCATAAATATGGTTCTCTCGGAGTGTGTCCATAACTACCTTCAAATGATAGTCATGCTCCTCCTCAGTATCCCAGTAGATCAATATGTCATTGATGAAGACTACTACAAAGCAATCAAGGTATGGCAGTAAGATCTTTTTCATGAGTCCAATTAACATTGTTAGAGTGTTTTTCATGCCTAATGGTATAACAAAGAACTCTTAGTGGCCATAACAACATATGAAATCCGTCTTCTACACATCCTCATCTAGTACTCTGAGCTGGTGATAGCCTGACCTGAGGTTTATCTTTCAGAACCGATGAGCTCACTTCTGCTGAACAAAGAGATTGTCAATCCTCGGAAGTGGGTACTTGTTCTTCATGGTCACCTAGTTCAAGAACCGATAGTCAACAAAAACTGTCAAGCTCCCATCCACCTTCTTGGCGAATAAAATCAGGGCGGCCCAAGGAGAAAAACTAGTCCAGATGAACCCCTTCCCCTGTAATTCCTCCATCTGTACCCGTAGCTCACGAAGCTCCGCGGGAGCCATCTGTTACGCTGGTGTAGATATCGGTGCCATCCTGGGGTACAAGTCAACATAAATGTCCTACTCTATTGGAGTAGGTTGAAATGGAACATCATCAGGGAAGACATCCGCGTACTGGTCTACCACTACAGGATAGCTCGAACTCTCCACAACAACCGCTCCAAGGGTATGGCTATCCAACTAATGAATCATCAGCTAAAATCATTTCTGATTAAGTACATACTATGATGAAAATTCTTTGTTCTCACCTGTGAAGGTAAACCTGGTCTAATCAGTGCAGAGACACTGCACTTTGCGCCGAATACAGTCGATCTGATCATGGACCTTAGATAAACAATCCATACTGAAGATGACGTCATAAGGCCTAGACGCCACTACTAGGAGATCCTAGCTGAATCTCTCACCGCTTAGATTATTCTCACACTACTGGAACCAGTGTGTAATTGTCAAATCCTCCCCTATAGGAGTCCCCTTTCTTAAGGATCAAGACAAAAACTCCATCAGAACCTCTGAGCTCTGAACAAGGATAGTGTAAATAAAAGAATGACTGGCACCTGTGTCTGTAAGTAGTTCTTCTAAGGTGGTTTAGACATATATCATACGTCGTATCATCTCCAGAACACAGTGGTCATAGGCCTCAGCTACCTGAAGATGAGCTCTCCCCTGCCCACATGGTCCCTATGGTCAGGGTGGACCACCTGGTGGTGGTGGTGGTAATATCTTGAATCGTTTCCCATCACCAGCTACACAACCATCTCCTCTGCCACATCCACTTGCTTCATGCGTACCTCCTCATTCGAACCTCTATCTCTACCAGGGCGGTCCTTCAACCATCTACTGATCATCTGTATGAAAGGTATGGTAGTCACGAGCCATGTGACCCTTCCCACCCCATGTGTAACACTACCTACTCCTCGCATGACTGGATCTGTCTTGGGTGCCCCGCATAACCAACCCTGAATCCTGTGGTCGTCCACTTATAGGTCTGGCCCTCTTGGACCCCTGTGAAATCTTTCTGCTATGAAATATAGAAGACTTTGATCCGTGATTCTTGGGGGTGGGTCTCACTGTTGGTGACTGCTCAGCAAGAAAACACTCCACTAAGAGGGCTTTCACTAACACCCCCGCCCATGTCAGGATGCTGAGTGAAATCATCGAAGCCCTGATCTCCCATATGAGTCCCTACTCAAAGGTCCGGGCACTAAAGAATGGGAATGACACTATATTAGTGGTGTAGCATGAGAGGATGGTGAACGTCGCTGAGTACGGAGCCACAATCATGCTTCCCTACTGTAGATGAAGAATCTCATGTATGCGCAATACATGAAGGGTCACTGGGAAAGACACTGCTAGAAACATGCTCTCAAGTCTGCCCAGAGAAATGTCACATCATCGTGAACCTGGAGCATCGAGCTCCAACATCTCCCTGCTACTGCCTGTAGAATACTGGTGGAAAGGATCACCATTAGATCAACTGGGGTCCCTACCAGTCAGAAGACTCCCACCAAAGCCTCCAGCCAGTCCCCAGCCTCCTGTGGGTGTATCTCACCCCTAAACATGGGTAGCCTCTGGTGATGGAATTCGTGCAATCCCCTCAAGAGGCATACACTCTCTGATGTTGTGGTTGGTGGAATTGGTGTCCTAACAGGTAATGGTACCGTGGGATCCTCTACTGATAAAGGGCCCTACACTGAGGCCTCATCGCTTTGTGGGCATTAATCACATACTCTTCCTAAGACCTTAGCCAGCTGTCTGCATGGAGGCATCCTGAAAATAAATTTCTATGCCATGGTCAATAAGCTATACCTAGTGATATGACTGAAGAAATCACAAAGAAAAATTTTGAAAACACACACATAATTAGTTTTTTCATGCACCAAGTCAGATATAAGAAGTCAAGGTCTTGGTGTATGGATATGTCGGCCGCCACACCGACACTAGATTCTCTAAACTGATAACCACACTCATAACACATAACACTATTTCCTTTAAAAGATCATTGTTGAAATGTTCTATGGTAGAACCAATGCATCTGATAACAATTTTTCATGACCCTTCCCCTGGGGCCCATGCCTTGACTACCCCAAGACCACCTTTCATAGGCTCGGGGGTGGTGACTAGTACCAAAAGGCGTATTCACTAAAATGGGGAAGGTATTGCCTTTATAACCTATAAATTCACACAACTAAGCACAAAACAGGATAAAAGAACAAAGTAAAACTCTATAGTAATTAGGGCGTGTATAGAAAGAAAAAGGGGCCAGAATACAAGCCCATCTAGAAAGTACAAGAAAACTGGGAAGTACAAGTAAACTGGAACAGGTCCTATGAACACCCATCCAGGATCCTACCTGAAGGGTATGTATAGATCTCAAATAGTTTTCACTATTGTACACCTCGTCTAATGTCCAGTTATAAGCTACCTCCAGTCTTGGTACCCTCAGCCTCGATTAATGCTGTCTGTTGTCTGCACCATACACAACAAGGTGCGGGCATAGACCGTGCAATGATGAGTATAACGATACTCAATAGGGACCCTATGACCCTATAAGTTCTCAAAAAAATCCACAATGGATTAACCACAAGAATGAAAACTACTGACAACCCTACTTAGTTATATGTCCATACATATACCTAAGTTGTCGAGTAAAACCATATCAATCTTGAGGAAACACACGTCCCAACTCAAAATCCCAAGCTCAATTTTCCCACGAAGGAAATAATACCATGAAGGTAACAACAAAATGGTAAGTACTACAAAGGTAACACCACATAGAAGAATACAACAATGGTATCACCATTAAGGTAAGTACCACAAAGGTAATTCCTCATAGAAGAATACCACAAAGGTATCACCACAAGGTATGAATTACAAAGGTATGCCACACAGATGATTACCACACAGGTAAAGACACAGCTCATATCAGGTATAAATTAGGTATGAATGTAATGATGATTAGATGAAACTACTGAATCATCTTACTCTTTTAAGAGGCAGTCCCACGTAGGATCCTAAATCGTCAGACCCACATAGGATCCTAGTACAGCAGACCCACGTAGGAGATGAGACTAATCCCACCCGAATTCCTAAAGGTGATCAATGTGGAATACTAGAACAGATACCCACGTAGGATCCCAAATCACAGACCCATGAAGGATCCTATGGCACAATCCCACATAAGATCCCTTTCTCATCTTACAGCCTGCTACAGGGTTCCCGCACTAAGATCACTTGATTCCGGGAGGGTCCCCTCTTCATGACACCGATCAATACTCCAACTACAATGAATTATCATGAATAAGTATCCAAAAGTGCCACCATGTAATAGGGTTCTCAACGCAATAGACGATGCATCCATCGTACACCCGGTCTGTAAATTATTGGCCTTTTAGTCCCAAGGGACCGGTTGGATTCATGTTAGATCCATCACGGTCATACCCAAAATTATCCAAAACCTAGATGGGGTACAAAAAAAGGACCATCTCCATCCATGGTTCATGGTGACGCTGATGGTTTGTCAAACATATGCTCGTAGCTAATGTTACGGATGAAAGAGTGGAAAAGGGTCGAAGGATGTCTGGGTCTGGTCCGCCCCGATTAGACCGGGAAAGCCCGACATGGGTCTTACCCTGGGTCCAACCCAGCCTACTGGGTCCATCGCAGACCAGTAGCGCGACCCGAGCAGGGTGTCCCATGGTGCGGTCTGCACTGGGCGGCCCGCTGGCCTGCACTGGGCTGCAGCTAGGTGGCCCCGCGTTGGTGTCCTCCCTAGATGCCACCCAAGGGGGAGGCGCGCCTTTCATATCCCGAACTGCTGGGCCGTTCAGTTTGGGTAGTTGACTGGCCACCGCAATGTGGCGCCGACAGCTGGCACATGAGATCCAGGGCCCCGCTCTGCTCTCTGGTTACAAGCCGACCTTCCCCTTTCACCGCCATGGCCTTGTGTTGTGGCTCCTATACACCCGACAGCGTGGTCTTGTGGAACCCCCCCCCCCCCCACCTCTAGCACGACCATGTGTGCACCAACTACCACCCTAGCTCCACCGCTACTGATGGGCCACAACCATTCACTAGTTTCATGGTAGAAAATTTGACATCGTCGCAACTGACTGTAGTGCTGACCGCCGTTTTCAAGCCCCGCCGGTGTCGATCGCTAGCACGGGTTGCCGGAGATGTTCCACGGGCTACCAGGTGCACCCCGGTGGCCCATTATTTATTCCCAAAACTCCAGAACCCAACCCAAAACATCATCATCGATTCATGATCATCATAAACCACAAAGGTTGCATATAGGACATGTCGGGTTCATTTGGCGCGCACCCTCCACGTTAGAATGGTAGTAAGCAACATAATTTTCACAACTCAAGAATATTGACAGGAATAGGGTAAGGGGTATTCAAAGAAACATTCCATACATCAATTTCTCATTAGGGGTCTCATAAGATTAATTTGGTGAAGGTGAGGAAAAGACAGATGTCGGTTCATCGTCGTTGAAGACTTTCCTCATTGGGGATCCTTCAACGAAGTTCATTGTTGGAGAAAGTTTTCTTCGTTGGGGAGATTATTTCATCACAATTCTCTAAAGATCTCCTTTGCAAACAAATATCCCAACTAAGAAGCCAAATTCCAATTAAAAAAAGTTATGTTAATTAATACAATTAATGTTGGCACATTAATTAATTTGATGTTGGCACAATTAACGAGAAAAGAACCCAAGAGTCACCTACATCATTAAATATGGAGTTCAAAGCTCGGGTGGTCCGCACCACCAAATTCAATTTGAGAGGATTAAATTTCCAAAATAAAATAATGTTATTTTATTTTACTTTCTTCTACAATAAAATAAAAACTAACTTTCACCATCGAACTACTGCGGTCGAGGAGAAGGTCTCCTTAAGAAAATAACGGCGCTTCGAGCTCAACGGTGTTCTCAGATTTTAATTCTGAGCAATGGATCAAAAGATCCAAATACCAGCACGTATGTTTACTGAATGTACATGAAAAAAGTTCAGAAATTCATTCCAGGCACTAAGGGCCTCAGAATCACATGCCGTCAATTTTTTCCGACACATAATATTCCCATATAATTAAAAAATATATACATGGAATTTTTTTGTTTTTACAACTAGTGTGTGATCTACAATCATATTTTTACCGAAGGTCGTGTTTATGGAATTAAGATTTCCTATTCGAGTAGGAAATTTATTGTCCATTTTAGTCTATATCAGTATGTTTTGTGAATTTATTATCATATGATCCCCTTTATTGCATGTTGATGTAGATTGGGTTTGTGGTGTCCCTAGTGGTCATCGTTGTGACCCTCTAGCAGAGTATATAGTTCAACTGAGATCATTTCATTTTATTAGTATATCCTAAATGATATGAAATCATGGAGCTTTACCTCCAACGATGTCTTGACTCATGGAGTTTATTTTCCTAGATTGATCATTACTTATAAAAAAATCATGTGGTTGGAAATTTAGTTATGACCTCCAAGAGGCATTGGGTCCTTTCTATGTATGTTTGTCTTTCTCTTCAATTTTTCATTTATTTATATAAAACCTTTATGAGTTCACTATTATTTATTTTTTGTGTTTAGTGTTTTCAAGGTGACCTACTAGGTATTGTTATACTCACCCATAGATGGTCTCTATATTCACATTCCATGTCTAATGTATGAGACTATCCATTTGATGGCTTCAATGGAGAAAAAAGTGTATATGTCCATAGATTTAGGTTGAAAGTATAATGTTTTTTTCTTTAATTTTATCATGTTACTTGTCATTTGAGCTGGTTAGACTCTCTTCAATATTTGGTTGCACTTGTATTTGGACCATTTTTCACATTCATTACACTACTATCATACATTGATTGTGGGAACATTGATGTATTCATGAATTCTATCATGTTGATTTATATCACAATATTGTGTGGGATTGAATATGTGTATTCATGTGTAGGTAAATTAGGATAATGCCTCTGATGTATGTGATATTCTTACTCAGTTCTGGTTTTCATCCACTGGATTATTAGATTAAAGCTTGGGGAAATCCTGATTTGTCATTTTGTGGTCCAGTTCTTGACAGAGTGATATTGATGATTTCAATTTACATTAGGAATTCACTCTATGATATTCGTTTGGGGAAAATGACTAAGTGTTTCATGATCATCATTCTTATCTGGAATTCCACTATTGATGCGGTGATCAATGTATCCAATAACCGTAAGTCTGATATCATGCCTTTAAAATTTCTTCATGTATACATTGGATTCATGTAAATGATTTAAAAATATATAAAATTGGAATGGGTTGGGAATTAAATTTATATTTTGATTTATATCCATATATATGATCTTTGACCGTGGAACTTGTTTTTTATTTTAGGATTCCACAATGAATATGTCCAAGAAGGATTCCCACAAATTTCACACGGATGATTCACCATGTGAATAGGATTCAATAAATTGGCATGTTCATGGGATATGAGATCTATTTTTCTTAGTATTTATACCTCCACCTACTGAGAAGTACCTTTAACTAACAATTCCACCTCAAGATACACACATCGTGAGTGAGATTATTGAGTTATATAGGATGTGACCTCTCATGTTTCCGACTATTCCAAACTCCTAGGTGGTGAAGGAAGAGCTATAGAGAGTCACTCGTGTTTTCTACCCAATGAGGATGCATTATGATTAGATATATCTCCACATAGTTAGTCTTTATTAGGGATCTATAGGGAGATGGTGGATTCCATTGACTCGGTCAAATGATAACAAAGCTATCTTCTATAAATACATTGAGAATATATTAAATGAGGAGTTTAATCTAGAAGCACTGTGAGAACTACACATACTAGATCATTTATATCTCTAGTATTCCAATTTGACCAATTTTGAATATACAATGAGTATTGCTGATCTCTAATGATAATGCATGGATAGTGTTCTGGATCATTTTTTTCCAGGGAAATGACTTTTGGGCATGGATTACGTTGGGATATTAGAGATTCAGTGATATACCTTTGTATATCCACCTATATTGGTGTTATTGAGTGGGTCTTGGTGGTGACCAGATCCATATTTGAGTAGGCCCCAATAATGAGAGATTGTATTGGGAACCCAAAAGATGGTACCTCGACAACTACCAGTCGATGACAATCCTAGAGATCCAAGCATGTCCGATTACTCAGGATGTGATCCCATGAAACTAGGTAATGATTTCATGTCTATAAGGATGGATCAAATTTGTGGAGAGATATGATTTGTTTCTCTTGCGATGGTCAGTGACATCATCAATGTGATTCAATGACCCATTATACATCTAACTGAGAGAGATCCAAAGGACCAATGAGTTAGAGGGAAAGGTAGGAGCATAGTGGTATGCAATGTGATGGACATGGTAGGGGTGGAAGAGTTTTTTGAATGACTGACAGACTGCAACCACCACCCATATGTGGCACATGGTATGCTAAAGGGGATGAAATTCATAGAAGAGGCCATCTATAGTCTTTAGAGGCATATAACCCATAGGCTACATGGATGATATGAGGTACTATTTTTTTTATACTTTATATGCAGTATTGATAGAAACATGTTTGAGTAATTCCATTCATTCCACTTTTATGGTTAGAGAAATAGAGATTTTGTTAAATCTGTTACCTAGATCCTTGTACTTGTAGACTCATATAGTACGTGACACAATGATTTTACACATCTTCTGACACTATGATTTTATACTTTGGGGTAAGATATTTTAATGAGATCACTTTGTAGATGTTATAATTCCATCTAAAATCATCTTAATTCTATAAATGGTATCCATATTTCATACCCATATTTACTATTTTAGGTAGAGGATGCAGTATTTCTATAATTATGGAATGATTTTTTCCTTGGAGGTTGAAGAGTACTGATTGGAAGTGAAGGATGGGCTCAAAAATAGGAGAGTGTAGTCATGTTACCACCAGTTGGATCGAATTACTCATGGAGCAGTAGATGTTACAATCAAATAGATTCATGATGTAGAAGATTCGTATGAAAATAAATATATGGATGATGTTCCAAGCATAATTCCCTACCAAGAGATAGAATTCTTCTTTAACTAGCACTCTAGGATTGATCAGATATACCTTCTAACATATCATATGGGTCACACAGAGATTCCCGATCTAAGGGTGTAGTTGGATGACTAAAATGAGATGGGATTTTTGATACCTACTACTTCCCCCACCGAAGCCCTGGTGTTGTTCACTACGCAGATATATGGTACCTGGATGTTTTTTGTGGACTTTCAATTCTTGAACTAGTAAACTTTCAATAAACAGTTTCTATTACTGAGGATTTAAAACCTATTTTATCATATGTTAGGGTATAAATTTATCATGAAGATTGACATCATATCATGCTATCCCGAGGTACGAGTATAGCCTAAGGGTATGCATAAGATGGAATTTAAATGATTCTATTGTCACTATATGTAATCTATAAAACCATAGTCATGATGAAAATACCCTAAGTGTTAATTAGACTCATGAGAAATATCATTCAAACATTATAAGTCTTGTTTAGGTGTGTCTAAATTGATGAATTCATAGTGTACATGGAGTCATAGGAAGAGAATGAAAGACACTGGAGGATTGCCCTTGACACACTCCAAGAGAACAATATTTATGTAATGATCTTCAAGTGTCACATTTTTTTCCAAGTGGTCCACTTACCGGGACATGTCATTAGTGAGTTATAATTATTGGTCAAACTGGTGAAGCATGGGGGAGTTGTATATTAATATCCACCCATGTGTGTTCCATATGTATGAGGTTTCCTTGGTATAGAAGGCTACTATACAAGGTTTTTACCCAATTTACCTAGAGTGGTAGTACCATTGACAGCTCTAAACTGGAAGGGGAATCATTTTAATTGGATGTAAATCACCTATCAATGCTTTATATAGTTGAGGATGAGGTTTATGAGAACTTCAATATTGAAATCTTCATAGGATGGTGTTATGTATATAGTGTTCTACAATTCAATGGGGAGATGGATTGGATGTGTCCTGAATAAAATCAAAAAGGATATTAATAATTATTCTTATTAGTTGACTCTACAAAAGATGATATACATGACATGTGATATTGAGTTAGTAATGGTAGTTTTCACATGGGATATGTGTAGACACATACGAATGGGTGAGTGTTTTATCATATACTCTAACAGCAAGTCCGTCATGTATATATTCTCTCGGAAAGTTCTTATCATCAGATAGATGAAATTGTAGGAGTTCCACAATGACTATGACTATGATAATTTCTATACTCTTGGGAAGGGGAAACAATTTCCATTTGCTATCATTATGATTGATTGTTCTTAATTATTGACTACTTCATTAGAGAAAATAGAATCATTATAGTTTTCGATTGTAGACATAGATTGTGTGCCGTATCTTAAATAGATGGTTGTTTCCCAAACTATTCTTTAGTGTGTTAGAGATTATCAGTGAGAATATATTTTCTATGAGACCTTATGATCTTGGATACCCAATAGATGTGATCTTGATGGATATTATGAATGTGGAGATAACACATTCCTTTTTAGGGGGAGTATGATGGCACCTTTATTATTTCATGGTGAGGTGACATGAGAGTTTCATATATCCTATTTTTTGATACATTATTGTGTGGAAAAGATGTTATAGGAGATTTGATGATAGTATTGGTGTCTAGGAATGATGAGTTTTCTTGTTGAGTTTATCTCTTGATGCCTCAATTAAGTAAAATTTAATGTCGAGCACCGTATCCCAGTTGATTTTTCTCAACACCTATAGTTCCAATGTGGATGGTGGATGTGATATCCATGGAATTCATGATCGGGTAACAAAATATGTTTTTGGAAAATGATTCAATCGGGGTTATCATTGAGCGATATACAATTATGTCCCACAATCCTAAAATTTTATAGGAGAGTTCTATATAGAGCAAGGAATGCCTCTACATGTATGATATATTTCCGTCTCCATAGAGTTGTCTCAACAATAATCTAAAACTAGGATTCTCAATTCATGTATCTATTATGTTGAATATTTTTGGAGTCCTTTATAGATCCATTTTAAATGATAATACTATATCTCCCCAAGACAAACAGCCTGGCTTTGTGGACAATTAAGGTCTTTGAGGACTTGTAGTGGGATTTTATGTTGTATTTTTTCTGTACTGTGGAGGATTATATATCTATGGTGGTTTTTTGTGTACAAAGCACCTACCATTGCACCATTAGTATTGGATCATTTGAGGCCTCATATGAGTGACACATTAGGTTACCAATTGTTTTTACTAACCCAGGAGAGTTAACACACATGGGGTCAGGGTTTCTGGACGCTACTATAGAGAAGGTGAAAATGAATCATAATGATGATAATGACTACAAATAACCATTATAACACCTATAAGGAAAGTGGATGGAGACCTATGGTGTTCTAGGATGGATACCATGTATTAATTTGGTTCTCATTGTGGCATTGATTAAGAAGACTTGGCTGACGGAGAAACATGTCTCCATGAATCACTAGACCTTTCAAGATACTTTATAGAGTTTGAGAGGTGGTGTAATGAAATGATCTACAACCGCATTTGGACTGTATAAAACACATCTTTCACCTGTCATATCTGTGGTGGTATGTAGACAACCTATCATATGTTATCATCTATGGAGAGATAGATATAGTGGATTGAGCTGCCTTTTCTATGTACTAGATTGAGATCGTTGATCAAAAGTATATGATACTTCATGGTGGATTTATTCCCACTGTGTGTTTCAAGTGGAATAGTAAGAGTCTTTATTAGAGAACCTAAGATCAAGGGACCCATATGTGATCTCAATACAATATTCTTTTTCATATGATTTTCTATGTTACGGAAAACATCTGTATTGTTTGGATATTTTAATGACCCATGTTTTCAACCTTTTGTTATTGATTATTTGTTTGATTATTTTCATTGAAAGGGTCCTAGACAGAATGATATTACATGTCCTGGTGTGATTAGAATTAATTTTGGAATTAGATTTAATATATAAATATCATATGATACATTTTTCATGAAAAATATTATTATTTACAGAAAGGGGACCGAAGTCTGATATATGGGGGGACAGTTGAGTTTAGAGTGTGGGTTTTACCCTAGGGATGACGTACCCTTTTTGGAACAGTTTTTCAGAATGTTGTCATGAACACATAATTCATGTAATAAATTATACAATTAATTTATTTTATTAAGCAAGGTAGTGACTGTTTTGTTTTTATAAAAGTATAACATTATATAGATTTCTCTTGGATTAATGATAACCCCTAGAGACCTATAGGACCATTGGAGTTCATTAATGGTAAATGAAACAAGATCAGACCCACATCAAGGACCATTGGGGCATTGGAGTTCATGGATCCCACCAATGATGGAAGCACATTACCATTCATCATGAGTAACCAATCAAACTCATTATATTGTGGTTATTTTTTTATCTCCATCACATTCCTCAATAAAATTTTAGCATGAATCAATTCCACAAAAAATAATTGACGTGATAATCGATATTATATTTAAGATGATGGATTTATTTTATGGTTCAATGTTTATCTATCCAAATTAATTGGTCAATTTTTTACAATGTATCTATGATGAATGAACACATGCCAAAGTTAGTTTCTCAAATATTGTGGATTATGGATTTCTCTTATATTTTTTCACTTGGCCATCATGGGTATTTTATTTTGCTCGTGGATTGATAATTACTCAGTAAGTGATCATTATATGATTGCCCATCCATGAAATGGTTCAATACAATGGGTGAAAATAACGATGGAGGTTTTTATTTAAGGATTAGAAATGATAGTGGATGATTCATGAATGTTTGATATTAGATAAGACTAAGAGTTCTTTCCACATGAAGGATACATGACGGTGTTATGGGGTGTTGATGTGTCAACATGACAGATCATTTTCTAGGATGTTAGAGGTCTGAAATTATTTTTTCATGTGATGTTGAGGTCATAAGACCATTGATATGTGGATTTCGGTGAGAACGATGGATCTAGTGAAACATAGGATGACCCATAATATATTCTAATTAATTTTAAAAATATAGGGTTATAAAACATGAAATCCCACATTACACAATATGTGGAACCCCCGGGCTCTGATGCTATGGTTTCCATGATGGTTAAAATATCACATGTTGTGTGAACCAATCATGAATATATGGACATATTCTATATGTATTTACATGTATCTTAGAAGGTGTACAACCATGATCAATTAAATTACATAGACATGGCCTGGTGTACATGAGCACCTCCAGTTGTACACGGTTTGGTATATTGGCCTGACCAGTGGTACACATACACATGAATAAGGCATCCAAAAGATACCAAGAAGTCTCTAAAACTTTGTGTAATAATCGTAACCATGTTTTATTTGGAGTTATAAGTTTCATGGGTGGATGAACCAAAAAATAATATAAGTGGTAGTCTTGACCCATCTTATAACCACAACATCTGATATGTCTTACCATTGACTATGATTGTAGACATTTTTTCATTCGTTCCAAATCATTATCGATTGAATATGTTACCTTGGTCTATTTCATAGAGGTTATAGTGTGGCACTGCATCCTCAAATTTAAATTGTGATCCAATCTAGAGGATGAGTCTTATATATATTACATAGTTTCCTTCAATGAGACTCTAGAGTTATCCTTTATGATATTTTTACCTTAAATGGGTTTTTTTAATCTTCTTGACCTCCTTGAATAAGGTGTAGATCCTCCACCTATTAGGATCTATCAGTATGATTTATGGTATAATTAGTATATGATACCTATGATAGATATGTGAATGATATCTATTTTGTGTTTACACCTAGTGGTCCTATGAGTATCCCCTATCTATGTATCGAGTTCTTTTGTGAGTTCAAAGATTTCATGGGAATAACCCAACTGATCATGTCTTCTTGGATGAGTGTCTACAAGTATGTAATGAATCTATCAGTTGATGGTCATGGAATAGTAATTTATTATTAAAGAATATTGTGGCTCACAATTTTATTATGATTGAATAGATATTTGGTTCCAATCTAAAGAATATTATGGGTTTATCTTATGTTATTAATTGATTTCAATTAAATGGTATGATCTATATATTAATTATTACTTGTGTTTAATGTTTTTTGAGTTTCCTAAATGATATTCTTATATATACCTGTAAAATGGATACACCCACATGTCGTGTTTTTTTATGATGCCGATCTATTTGATGATTTTTTAGGGGATAAGGTTTAGGTGGAGAATAACATGAGCTTGAAATAAAAAGTTTTTTTTGGGGTGGATGAATTTTAAAATAGTCTTTTCCCTTTTATTAGGTTGGACACTGTATTGTTTTGGGTAGGTCTCTTATTCGGACACTTTTCACTTTCATTAAATTACTTCCATACTCTAATTGTGCTATTATTAATTTATTAATACATTGGTTTGAGCTTTTTTACAGTTCAACATTTCTTGGGCATAGACAAGTGTGTGTGTGTGTGTGTACATGTACATTAGGCTAATGCATACCAAGTGTGTGTTATGCCTTCATGGAACAATACACTAACCACTGGTCTCTTGGAAGAATGATTGGGATAGTAATAGTTTGTTCCCCAATGGGATGAGTCCTAATAATCATATTTAATTCATATTCAAAAACATTATAAGCTTTTGAAAAAATTTTGTTCAAAACTATTCTTTCTCATCCAATAAGTGATATAACTATTAAATTATCATTTAAAATTTGTAAGAATATAATTTAACAAAATGGATTCCAAATAATAATCTATCCTAATTTATAATTTATAATAATTTCAACATAATATTCTACCAAAATTAAAACTGAATTCTCTAAAAAATTATTAACATGGTTACGGTAACAATTTGTTTACTGGTTGGTTAATCGAAAAAGATAAGTCTAATAATTTCCTATGAAATTGTACAAATACTATTAGATCAATATATAAACAAAATGGAATTGATATTGGTTTATAATGGTCTATTTTGGACACTTGTAACATATGAATAATTTTGGGGTACAAAAATCATTTAAAAAGTACTCAGGGAGTCCTCTTGCCCACTTATAAAAGTCTACCACCTATCCTCTCTTCATCACACCATGATAAATTGTTTTTGTAAAAAAACTACCAAAATCAAATACTTAATTCCCTGAAATCATTGTAGAATAATTATATTGAGATGAAATCCAAACATTCCAGGAAATAGCGAAACCCCAAGACTGATACCTGAAGAGGAGGTAGTGTTCATTAATGAGCGTCTCTATTTTACACATTTATACACCTCCTAAATTTTTTATTAAAATATGTTGATATAATAATATCAATATAATACATATAGTTTTATGTTGTTACAGTATTGGTATTACATAATCCCATCTCCACTTCCATAAAATGGGTTACAAAATCATCATCAGTGCGTACGGTGGGCTACCACATCAAAAATAGATATCGTTCTAATTTCTATTTAAAAATATCACGGTTTGGTATGATAAAGAATATATAGATTATATATTATTTTCATAACATATTTATACCTCTATAATCACAACATCATATTTATTTTTACCTTTTATTATATAGAATATACAATAACATTGCTTGTGTGTATACAGGACTACCACCCTCTAAAGAGATGTGATTTGCCTTTCGCTAACTCTTCATATTAAATCAGACAATGATATTTCTAATTATTATATATTATATAAATGAAATTTTATGACATTAATGAAATATTTATCATTCTATAATGATAATATATATCATTTTATTTCACTCCATTTCACTCATATAATGATGATAACATTATCCTTTTTTGTGTGTACTACCCCCATCATGAGGCGAGGTGATTCTCTTTTCATAAAAACCCCAGATGGATGATATATATATAATGATATAATATGGTGTATATATATATATGATATTATGAAAAATATATAATGCAGGAATATCAATTTCCTCATTTTTATAATGATCACAGAAAAATGGAACGACTACACATGCATACGTATGGCAGACCATTTACATTATCACAATGTAATTTGTTTTTCATAAATATCATTAATGATTGGTTTTAAAAGTAAAATTGATGTATAAATATGATATTTTTTAAATGAATATTTTTATTTATATGGTAGTGATATGTAATAAGTTCTAGAATTTGATATTTAATGTTTAAAAAAAACATGAAAAAAGAAGGAAATTAACACCCAAAACAAGTAAAATAATGAAAGATTCTTTACGAACAGGAAATAAGATGTAATAAAATAATCATATATGATATTAAAAAAAGTATTGTAATGTAATATTTTAAAATATTTTTTAAGAAAACTATACATTAATTTGAGTAATGTTAAACCAAAAGGAACCATGAGGTAAAAAACTATCCTAAATCAATTTCCACTCATTAGACTAAATATATACATTGCTGATTATATAATGTCAAGATTATATGGGTAAGGACTTTTTAATATTATATGTTGTATTTAGCTGTTTTTATGTTTTTTTAGTTTACATACATAATAAATTCATTTATTTATTCTCATTTTAATGTCATCGTAATTGTAAGTGTTTATTTCACAATTTCATTGTAATCGAGATTGTTTACTCATGAATTTTTTTTCTAAAAATAAATTATATGGCCATTTCATCATAAAATAATTTCATTTATTATCCACTTTTTATTTATGATATTTTCATGAAAAATTACCATTTTACTCCTCTTTAGTAATTAAAATATTTTATAAATTGATTTAATAAATTGTGACCTCATTTCTCTATTTTGTCTGAGCTATGTTATATTTGCAATCCATGTTTTATAAAAATATTTTCAATTTTTTATACTTTTAAAATTTAATTATAACATAAATTTTAACCCATTATTAATCATTAAAGAAAAAATTAATGTACCCTTATTTAGTCTCAAAAAACAGTTCCAATTTGGATTTTACCCTTTAAATGTGGAAGGAATATTTTAGACTCTTTTTGAGAAATGTAGTTTGTTATCATTTTTATAGTGAAATAGGAATGTAATTCTTTAAAACATTATGGAATTTATGTAGTCACCATCAGTAAATACCTTAATCTATTTGAATTTTACATTATATCATTATGATGATATTTTATGAAGAAATATTTTAAAGTGATATTCATTGAAAAGGACTTCGAAAATGTTTTTCAAAATGAAAACGATATTTTCATCAATAATTTTTTTAATATATTTTAATGGTATTTTGATTAATTAAATAAAAAAACCATTATTCAGATATAATTTTATATATTTTGATACAACCATTATTATACCTATAGAAGTTTTATGATAAATTTTTCCAATGAAAGTATTGATATTCACTTCATTGATTCATATGTGTAGTAATTAAAATTACCTGAAATACTCACAATAATTTGTACATTAGAGTTACAATAATTTTAAGTATTATTTATCATAGAAATGATGATGTTCTAGACTCTATTTCATTATTAAATACAATTTTTACTTTGATTTTTATTTAATTAAAAAAAAGTTGATAACTCAGAATCCTTTACTAGAGGTGTTGATATATAATCATAATGAATAGTTTATATTAAATAATAAATTATTCTACATATGGGGAAATTATTTGGACATGAGAAACATGGGTTGGTGACCCGTTAATGCAAGCACATTGATGCATTGGTTGTCTCATGATATAAAATCATTTGGCCAAACCTTATCCATCTGTGACAAGATTTTTTGAAAACATCTTCATAATTTTCTTGAATGTAGGGTGTTCTATACTATGATAATAATGGCCTTTATAGAAAATCTATAATGTTAATGGGAAACATGATGTTAAATAATTATTCATTTCATTCATTAATAATTCATTTATTATTTTTCATTATATTTTCACAAAGATAATATATATTGATACATTTCATTTCCATATTATTAATTAACGGTCATGTATTATCTATTATTTTCTATTCCATATTTTTATGGAACACCATTTCATGATATTCAATTTATTTTTATAGCATGGGTTATTAGTTATTTACCTGTCTACGTTGATTATGCATATTGATTCATGATAGATTTCACTATACATAAACATTATAGAGTATTATATTTACACCATATTTTAATTTTTTTTAGAAATGTTATTTATGATTACTATGATTTATATGAATGTATATTCTATTTTCAATATTGTTTTCATGAAAATAATAATTTTTAAATTTTTTTCTTCAATTATAATTCTTGTATCATGTATTATCTATTTGATACGACCACTAAACTATTCAGTCCATTGGGATGTGTTTCCTTGTATCATATTCCAATTTAATAATTTTTTAACATTTTGTAACATGAATAAATGATTAATCATAATTCAGTAAGGTTTTTATTGAAAATATGAAAAAAGTTACTACAATTCAGCCATTACACATTTAGAGGATTGAACACATTCAATTAAATAATTTTTTTCATTTGTTTAATATATGATATAAAAATATTTCCAAAAAACCCCATTTTAATTAATATAAATTCATATAGGTTACATGGGAAATAATCCATATATCACTATCATTAATTATCTTACAATCACCCATACAAATTAAAAATTGTAATAGTTAATTATGTTATGCCTCCTCTTTGAGAACATATTATTACACAGTGCATCAGAGAGCTATATTTCACTCACATATAATCACACAAAAATTATTATAACATTAACATGAATAAAGAACATAAAATCGTTCATTTCTATCAAAAACCACATAAAATTGGCCTCCTAAACATATACAAAATGGTTAGATGTTCTCTTATAAAATGTGAAGAAATTTTCAATATTTTTGAAAAAATATTTCCAATGTAAAAGAGCCCTAAGTAGTTGAAAATTATTAATCACTGAAAATTAATAAGAATATATATATATATATATTATTAATATTATATTTTACGATGGAAAATTGTTTTTATTATGTAAATGTTATAAAAAATTCTTACTGAACATTTGTAGTGGTTATCCAAATAAACCACCCTAGATAACATAGAAAGGAATTATATGTCAATAGATTATAGAAAATTTAATGGTATGTTGGAAATAAAATTTATTAATATTTTATGTATAACTAAATTATTGATACATTTAAGAGAAAATTTATATAGAAGTGATTTAAAAAAAATTCTTAAATAAAAATACGTTAACAGAGTTTTTAATAAGTCAATATCATATTCTATATTATAAAATAGTATAATTATATAAATTAAATACATTAAGAATAGCCTTATTCATTTTCATTAAATTATTCTTATTAATTTTATCTCATTTATTAAAATTATTCAAATATATAATAAATTGGGTAAAATTTCATTAAATATTTTTAGGTCACTCAGTTCATAGTCACCAAGATAACATTGACGTGTTGACCATAATTAATGTGGTCATTGTTCCACCATCTCCAGAACCTAAAATATGTAATATGTATCTTGTATATAAATTCAATATACTATTTATATTATTTGTTTATGGTGATCAACAAAAATGATTTACATCATTTCATGTAGATGATAGTATGTATGTTAACATGATAAAAATATTCATTTATCTTAACTGAATAAATGAAAATAAATTAGATAACATTTTATCATTATGTAATTATAATAAAATTATAAAAATGTTATTTATTCATTAATTCTAAATCGATGGACATTAGTTTTTGGTCAAATTAGTAACATAAAACCTTGCTTCAAAGAGTAGGTATGTCATACATACGCTTACATCATGTTTTCAACATCAATTGGATGGATGGGTTGAAACATTTATAGTGTATTATCAATTTAAGAAAAATTAGACCATAAAAATAATATATATAAAATAAATACATAATTCTTTCCACCCATGGGAGGTAAGGATATAAATTCCAACACATCACTCCATGGAGATGATATTTCATATATACATATGTGTGCCATTTCTTTTTACCATATGACAAAATTTATGAATAAATTAGTTTTTTCATTAAATGAATATCATTTTGATTTATAAAATACATCAATGTCATTATATTAGGATTTTTATTATAGATTTGACATATTTAATAGAGAAAACAATATTCAATGTATTAAATTAATACTAATTACTCAACCATGTATATATTCGTTTGACTTAGTCATTAATCCTTATAAGATATATATTTTTTAATAGAAGGAAAACAATGACATGTTGATGAGTGTATGGATGGAAATTAGATAGACTATTGAGAATAAAACAATACATATATCCATATTTTTTATTTTTTATGTTATTGAAGGATTTATATGAATTAAGACAATTTTGGGTTTTCAAATCGGTCTTGTTTACTTCAGTACTCATAGTACACTAAAATGATCCATCCATCAAAACCATGTCATAATATAATCTATTTTTATTTTTGGATTCAAATTTTAATATATTCCTATAATAATTTGGTATTAATGCGGTTAGTTATTTATTGTTCTACCAACATTAATTTGGATTATAATTACCATAAAACGTCCCCTCAAATGTTCATAGTTGTACATGATTGGAATTTTTAATGGACCATAAAATTATAATGGTATGTGAGAAAATATTATATTACCCTACCATGGTACCTGATAGTGGATTGAGTATCAAATCAATCTCACTTCTTTAATTCTTATCTAATTTAACTTTATTTTTTTTATTATTGGTTTTATGTTATTCAGTTTATAATTTAATATGTTTTGGATCAAGAGTTTATGATTTTTTAGTAAAGAATAATTAATTTCAAATAATAAATTTTAGAATATAAAATGTTCATCAGATGGAATTAACAGTCAGTTTTTTATTCTTTAGAGAGTTTTATAATGAAAAAAACATTGAAAATTTAAATTTTAATAGATTAACATCGTAGTAGTTTATTATTGAATAACACAATAAATAAGATTGTAACTAAAAAAATTTATTGTGAAGTGATATTATATATGAATTAAATTTTATTTCTTTTCAATTCATATTCATGGGTAATACTATTTATACAATCCATATGGCTAAAAATTTATTATGAAATTAACCACAACCAATACATCCAATGAATATTCAACATAAAAAACAAGTGTTTAATTATTGTTCATCTGGGATAATAAATATAATTAATTTTAGTGTATAAAAATAAATTATTTTATAATAACCTTTAAATGGTACAATTTTTATGTTATACCACACTAACAAAAAGTGTGTTAAAGTTCTACTATAAACACTAAATTCTAGGAGATTTTGTTTTCCCTTTATTCGGTGGTTCTATTGATGGTTCTTTATATTACAAATCATTATACATTCACATTCCAGGAAATAACTACTACCAAACAAATATTGTAAAAAATCCTCTTTATTAAATTTCCACTACATAAGCCATCAAAACATCATTGATTATAAAAACATAATGTGTTTAATCATCATTCATTTTTCTTAATTATTTCAATTATTTTCTATGTGAATAATTTTATTGGGTTATAGTAACCATTAAATAATAATATATTTTGTTTATACAATCAAAAAATTGTAATTGGGGGTTTTAACATAGCCTATAATGGAATATATGGTTGTGCCGCTAAGAGTTTAAAGGGGAGTATATGATTGAGATTCATGGGAAAATAAAGTCATTCGTAATGTTTTGTGACTCCTTATAAATATAATGATATTCTATTTCATTGGGTGTTTTTTCTACATGATTTTGGGATTGATGGGTAGTTATTAGATCATTCTGATCTGAAAAACAATAAAAAACACAGTGTTCATGTAATATTTATTTCTACAACAAAATAAACCTAATAACGATAAATCACTATAATTAATTAAAGAGTCCAATTCACCCCCATCATAAACATTCTCCCATCATTAATATGGATAAAAACTATTGGAATCATAGAATAGATACTATATATATATATATATATATATTAAATTGTGGTTATATATTTCTGACACAATTTGAAGGGAAAAATGTAAATTGAGATTTGATGATCATGTTCAAAAAAAATCTATATTAATAAAAAATACTCAATCCCAAGATGAAAATATTAATATTTTTTTTGTTTAGGTATGGAATATTAGTATAACCATATAATCATTGATAGTGCGGTTATCAATATCAAGTTTGTTTAATTATTTAATGATTAGAATGTTATATTAACATGTAAATATGTAATTGTATTTGTTTTAAACAATAACGTAATAATAATTTATTTTTTAGAAATTATTAACAATATATAAAATCATATATCTACTACCAAAAATTATCATTAAAATCTAAAATGACTTCAAATTAACTCATATTATTTTTGATAATATGATAAGAACAAAACATGTTATGTTAGGAGTTGAGTATCAATTTTTTAAAATGAAACTAAAATAAACAATAAATCAAGTATTTCATACATATTATAAACACCTATCCATAAACAATACATAAAAATGATATTAATTATAATATTTTTTACATACATTTATATATATATAAATAATTTAGTGTTTTTTGTATTTAGGACATCACAGTAACATGATTAATCATTACATATCATGGTAGAAACTTCCTCTAAGTGTACATTTTTCTTAGAACACAAAACATTTGACATATATTAAAATTTCAATTCATAATATATCATCCTAATATTTTTCATGACCTCAATCATATACCTAATTATCTATAAAATATCATGACAATATTACGACGAGGTGGAATTATAATCAAAATCACAATAAGGGATATATAAATATGAAATATTGAAACATGTCCTTGCATGAATACTTATATAAATTTCACGGTTCAAAATAAAATTTAGTCTCAAAAAAATATATTACCCTTGAAATCTACATTCCTACCCAATGAGTTTCATAAAACAAATTCATAGAATTCATATAATCAAAATAAAAATCATAATTTATTAATTTGAATCATTTTAAAGAATTTGTGAATATATTTTCAAAATATTGTAGGTTCCACTCTTATAAAGTAGTATATAATTACATTTAAAATCAAAATCATTTGCATGAATATTTTACTCATAATATTTTATTGAAAACCCCTAAAAATAAGTGATAAATCATGTAGTTAACATTATAAATCAATTCTATATCAACCATGGAGTACAAATGTAGGAAAATAGAATTTAAATATGGCCAGAATACAAGCCCACTAATAGAATGAGTCAATAAAATGGAATGCACAAGCTCTTCAAACTCATCATATAAAACCCTACCGAAAGGATAGGGGCAGGTCATCTATCTGAATTCATAGGAGGAAACCTTGTCATTCAGATTTCTCTATAAACCACTTGGTTTGGGTCCACCAAGGACTTCGTCAAGGCATAGATCATCTGCACAGGGAATGAAGCATGTGGTTGAAACCTGTGCATGGGTGAGTAAAACATTACTCAGTAGGACACCCCAAAACCACAATGGAATAACACAAATTAATACACGAAGTATACCACAAATAAAATACCTCAAGCATACCAGAATATAAAATAAATGATGTACAATCATCCCCACACGGATATATGTCTAAAAAACATATATCAAGAACAACTAGATATACTAATCTATGACACTATGTATACTAATATTCAATATATAGAGCTAGAAATAGGATTGTCTTTATAAGCTCGAATCGTAAAACAAAAAATAAGGGTACTCAATCCCTGATCCAATGCATCACAAATTCCACATGACAAATAGATTCCATCCATTGTGAAAGTTTTACTTGGTATATCTCTAATTTCACACACAAAAGGACTAGTCATCAATGGGTTTCTCCCAATTGAAGCTATAAAACCCAAGTAATGAGGCCCACCCATCACCACTACACACATTTGAGGGAGAAATACTCCAAACTATGGACCATGGGAATCTTATCTAGCATTATAGGATAGAGAGATTCCCACATTTCTATTTCCACACATTCAAGGGAGTAAAACCCTAACTCACATTTGAAACATCTCACCCTCTTGAATGGATCATCCTGGTCCTAATTTTGTATGGGGATCACTAAATCGTGTCTAGATAATCATTCCCACCATGTAAATGGTCTGTTTAATTATAATGTTTTCCAATGTCCAAGGGAGATCCATCTCTAATGGAATAACCTCTCTCTACCTGATAATACATACAGTCTCAATAAGACACATATTTCGTGTTAGACACAAAGTCTGATAAGAAACATAGTTTCAGTAAGAAACACAATCTCGAGGACCCTCACCCTATCTAGTAGCGGAGTACCAATCAGAAACAAGAAGATCGAAACCCGGTTATGATTAGGGTGTACCTACATAGTCATGATAATACATACAGTCATGAAAAGACATAGAGTATATATACAACACATAGTAATGATAAGACATGTAGTCTAAATAAGTCATATAGTCTCTAGCTCACCGCTAGCAATAAGATTTTTCTTGTAGAGAGATCATTCAGAGATAACCAACAACTCAATCCCTTAGTCCATATTTCTATATCCACAAAAACACACATAGATTTTCTCAAAATTAATGTCTTGTCACAAGGGTCCCAATTCCATAATAGGATATCCAAACAGACAGATGGTTTTAATGTTATAGTTGTTTTTTTGAAAATGTTAGACACGCGTCTGGTGCGAGGGTGCTCCGAACCACCAGACCTGACCTTACCAATCAATAATCTGAAGGCATAAGAGAACACCGTGTGTGTCTGATCTGGCTAAGAACTGCCTTGTCCTGGTCATCCAAGTACTTTGTTGAAGCATCGATCAACTGCACAAGACATGACACATGTAGGTTAAGCCTATATCGGGGTGAGAAAAATATTACATTGTAGGACACCTCAAAACCTCAATGGAATACAACTATGGAATACAAAGTGTATACCATAAATGAAATACATAAGGCATACCAAAAAATGAACATTCATGAAGTATTGTATGATCCACACTGATATATGTCTACAACAAATATATAAATAACATTTAGATATACTCATATCAAAAAGTATGTATCATAAGGTTCTAGCCTCATATCCAGAAACATGATTCTCATCATAGGCTAAAATTGTTACATGGAAACTAGGTGGAAACACTCCACGAGCCAATCCATCATAGATGGAAGCTATCTAAGAAATTCATTCCATAAGGAAATATGTCTAGCTCTAGTTCCCAGCACTGAAGGTCTAGTCATCACCGCCTTGGGCCCAAAACATTCTAAGAAACCTAATTGAAGAGTTCATCCCTTCACCACTACACAATGTTGAAGTATCACTGCTCCAAACTATGCCCAATGTACATATTCTCTAGCAAGATATGATGGAGGGATTGACACAACATCACTCTCCAAAGTCGAGAGAGTACATCCCTCACTAACCTGCAATACTTTTGTCACCCTAGAATGGAGTTTTCTACTCTTATTTTAGTCGAGGAAGCACTAAATTCAATATACACAATCTTTTACACCATGTGAATGGATCTGATCATCGTAAGTGTATCACATGGCTGAGGGATCTCCATATCCAATGGAGGACCTGCTCCTTAAAATATAAGATAGACAATCTCAATAAGACACAAATTCTTGATATAACACACTATTTCAATATGACTCACAGTCTCGGTAAGACACACAATCTCAAGTACATGCACCCTAACTCGTTAGGAGATTTCCACTAAATGACTAGAGGACCCACACCCTAGATGGATGGGGAGTAATGACACAAAAATAATTAGAAACCCAATCTTGATAAGGAACACAGTCCTTATAAGGCACATTGTATCAATAATACACACAGTCTCAGAATGTCACGTAATCACATGGTCACCACCAGCCACCAGATTCTGCAATTATTATTCCCATTCTAGGAAAACCTACTACTCGGGCCATTAGCCTATATACCAAAATTCACAACAACTCCCATAAATTATTTCAAAAGTAACATCTCGTGTCAAGGGTCCCAATATTACAAATGACACATCAAATGATTTCACGATTTGAGATGTATGGTTTTTTTGAAAATGTCCATCATGGGACCATTCCGGGTCTGATCCGACTTGCCAGACCCAACCCAACCTAACCAGATTTGGCCTATCCCAAACCTACGAGTCTTACCGGGCTTGGTAAGCCCAGACCACTGGGACACTAGGTCCAGCCTACTGAGATATTAGAGTGGCCTAGCTCCCTCAGTCAGGCCCGTATGCATGCACGACAGCATATGTAACAGGTGTATCCCACCTTAGTTGTTCCCACTACTGGTCCATGTTCTCTTCTTTGACGGTGTGGAATCCATTCTCCTCGGTCCCCCGTGTCGCACCACACTTTTCAGTGGCCCCCATGTGCTCACAGCCTTTTTTCCATGTGGGTCCCATGTGGTCCGCACGTCTCGTCCTACTCGGCCTCTGACCGCCACAACATGCCACTCCAGCCACCCCCATTGTATATTCTAGACCCAGTATGTAGCCCAACACACACCAATTTGGCCCCCACTGCCTCACTTAACTAGTTCAGCCTCTTAACTACACCGGACCACATCTCTAGAATCGTGCTAGTGGTCCCTTACATGGACCTCCATGGCTCCTCAAATGCCCAAAATATCATGTGGTCATATATCTTGTATCTTTGGGATTCTACCTTCAAAATTACAGACTCCGCGGTTGATTTAACTTCGATATGGAGATCCAATCATACTCAAGGACACATTAAAATGATATGACATGTCTACGGGGATTCAACAAAGAATGTATAAAGAATGAGGAAGTGGGAAAGGAACCAGGAATTTCGGAAGAATGAATCTTGAACTTAGTTCTTATAAAAATAGATTTTTTTTATTATAATGAAAAACAATGAATAAAGATCTAGTAAATCACCATGATTATGTTCCCCTTTTTAAAAACATGTCATTTAACCATTCCACATGAACAACCAAACTACATATCAAACTGTTTATTGGTTGTTCCGCATTCCTCATTCGTTATAATGAGGGAAGAGGAAATAAAAATTAGATCAAACACCCTACCTGGATTTGGATCGCTCACTGATGAAGATCGATCGTCGTTTTCTTTCATTGGTGAGATACTTCATATTCGAGGTGCATCGCTGATCGTCGATGCACGATCAGTTTCCATTTGTTGGAGAGAGTTCATCAATGTTTCTCTCATGTAGCCCTCCAATGTTTCTAGAGTAATATTTCGTGCCCTGAAATTTCTCTATAACAATTCTTTAATTGAATATATCTTCAAAATCAATAAAAATAATTTCAACAAATTATTTTAACAATGTTTACATCAAAAATATATCATTCACAGTTTTCCCTCAAAGACCTATGTCAGGCCTCACATAAGGAAAACACCACCTTAAGAAATCAATGGTGGTCTTAGATTTATAATCCATGTTACCATTTATTATTTATCAGAAGTTGAAAATAAATTAATGTTATTTAATTATTTTATTTACTGATACATCCCAAAAATTACTTTTTATAGTTGACCCTCGCTAGCCAACCTTATTTCACACCTATGGTATAATCATGATTTTGAATGCAACAATTCTATAAGATTTCAGATCTAGCCACCCTTTTTTATGATATTCTCATTTTTATGGAAAACCTCTCACTCGCAATATTAAAAGTTCAACATTTTTCAATGATTTATTTGGCCCACAAAGGGCCTCATAATCGCAAACATTCTCTACGCCTCGTCTCCGGATTTTTAAAATTAAATTCTAAAAATAGAATCGGTAAAAAAAATGTGTCAATACACAAATTTAATCCTATAAATTAATAGAAAATTAAAATAACCCTTACAGAAGTAGGAAAATTTGTTGATTACATATAATTTAAAATTGAACATTCCATTTGGTTCTTTTTCAAAATTCTCTATATGTACCACAAAAAATAAAATTATTTCAATACTATTTTAAGATGTTAATAATAAAAATAAATTTCATATTATAATTCAATTTTTTCCAAATAAACACATTTATAAAGTTATTTTATATGTAAATAAAAAGATAAAAAAAATTTCGATACTACATCTTTTAAAAATTTAAAATAATGGATTTAAGTTATATTTCCTTGTACATTGAGTCTATCACATCATGTATATTTTATATATTCTAGAATAATAAATATATTTTTAGTATTTTATTTTTTAATAATCAATAAACTAATTATTTTCCCTTTTAGTATATTTAAAAAATGTTCTATATACAATTACATAGTCAATTATATTCACATCATATGTTTTTTTGATATTTCTCAATATTTCAAACAAATATTCAATGATTACTTTAAAGAGTTTGGGATGTATTAAATCTTCTCTATGATAATAATGATGACTTAATTATTGATTTTAGACATTTAAAATTAGTCATGAATTATGGTTATGAAAAATGATTTACTTTATAATCAAGTCATTGGTAGGTCGTTTGCATGTTTGGGTACCTATTTTATTTTTCAATGACCATATGTGAAATACAGTATGAATAAATTTACATTTAAAAATTTATTATTATATAATTAATATAATATTACATCTTTAATGAAACATATATATATATATAATCCATTATATGTTATCATAAAAAATTAATCGCACCTCTTTGTGTAGGTAGTAATCCACATAAATTCATGAATGTCGTTATGATTTTACTATTGATAGAATGGTTTAAAAATAAATGATATACAAACTAAATTTAATGATAAATATTTTACCAATATCAAATATATAAATATATACACAAATTAAATAAATATTTATAACTTTTTCTGAGAGGCAGTAATGGAATATCATTTACATTGGTTTATGAGGTGGTAGTCCTCTGTAAACATTAATGAGGGTTTAATTTACCATTTAATGGAAGAAAGAGATGGGTATAGATTATCATAATAAAATAAAAACATAAATGAATTTTTAATAAACTTTTCTAGTTTATAATTAGTAGCTGTAGGAAGAAAAAAGTTGACGATAATCCTCAGTTATGTACTATAAATTTCAATGAACATCTTTTTTAAGTATATACATGTAGCCTTTAAAGGTTAGTTTACTAAAAAAAAGATATTCTAAGTCATTTGAATAGATTAATGGAATGTATTTGAGTAATGTTTTTTGAATCAAATGACTCTTTCAGTTTTAAGAGGATAAGATATCGGGTTTCCTTTCATATATCAGGGAGGGAACACACATGGAAGATTCAAATATATTAAAATATGTTGAAGTGTAACTCTAGACATTACGATCTAAAATTTATCATTTATGAATCATATTTTTTATATGGTAAAATAAAAAAATATAATAGTGTTTAGGGATGCATATAGGTCCTTATATCACACATAACTTATGATTGACCCCCCCAAAACCATGTTTTACCATAACTCTTGCAACACATTTTTATTGTTATCATGATCCATTTTGATGGAAAAAAATTAGTTTTACATAATGAATATTATTTATTATTCCAATTTCAAATATATAATTCATTTTAATATATTAAAATATACTAGTTTTAATTATTTAATTTTAAAATGTCCTCATAAAATGCTATGTTTTTTTTGAAAAATTGATTTCATAACTAATTTTTTTTGAATATACTAAAATATAAAATTCATAAGAAATAGAATAAATTTATTATTAATAATATATTTTTTTTAATATTAATCTAAATGAATTTCAGTCCAAAATTTAATCTTGTAAATGCATGAAATGAAAAAATAATTTTCAATAAATATCACGCTTTATCACTATTTATAAAAAAATAATTATTTTTTTAAAATTAAAATAAATATTATATGAAAATATTGACATTATAAATTTAATCATGTATTTAATTTTATCAAATAATTTTTTTATAATTTGGAAATTAATTATCAAAAAACAAATATAATGTATTAAAATACAATTTTGATAGAAATATTGAATTTTCATATTGAATGAAATATTACTAATATAGTTATAATTATTATTACAATATATAATATAAAAAATTAATTATTATAATAAATTAAAATAATTGATCATAACATTTCTCAGTTTTTAAAAATTTTACACCTTTTAGTAATTGCATCCTTGCAATTTTCGTCATTTCTCTGTCAATTGGTGATATTTTTCCTATATAGAATCAATAATTCTAATGGTTCTTCTTCAATCATATGAGTTTACCGTAAAATCATAACTATATATATCATTTCATTCCATATCATATTCTATTTTTTGTAAATAATATTTAAAGGTTCATTCTTATATTAATGGTTTTATTCTTTCTGAAGAACATAATGTCTGAAAACATGAGTTAAATATAGATCATATTTTCATAACAATTAAAATTGAAATGAACCATGCACATGATAAAAAATAAATTTCTATGAAATAGTATATGAAACGAAACCACCATTCCATGTGATTTCATAACTTCCAACGAACCATTGAAATAACCATACCTTATTAAAAAAACATAAAATACAATTCTCTAGAGATATATTAAGAAAAAACATGATTGATACCTCAAAATAAATATCATTCCTCTAAAAACAAAATTAAAATTTCTATGTTCTTTGAGGAATCCTCATGTGAGAAAAAATCTTCATCATCTTATACACCAATTAATATAACAATTTTGGACAAAAAACCATTTTCCCATATCATCCAATCCTGATTGAGTCTAAGAGCCCTTTCAATATAATCACTTAAACAATTCCATCTATAAACCTGAATAAAATTAGTAATTAAAAGAAATTTCATTAAAATTCAGATTTTGATCCCAACATCTATGATAATTCATTAAAAGAATTAATGATATTCAACATGTTATGGATCATTCTCTCAAAATATCAATCATATTGAGGATTAAATTATGTGCTAATTTTTTTTAATACCCATGACTTCTAATAAATTTTACAAATATAAGAGGTAAACCTTGGAAAAATTATAGATTGAATGGACTAAGACACTCATTGTAATATAAATATTGGTTTCACTTATTGATGGATCTTTTGATATAAAGACATATTTTCTCAAATGGGAAGGAAATAAGAAAAAAATTTAATTGAGAAACATAATCATAAAATGAATTATTACATAATGATTTTATTAGTAATACCCCCATGAAATTCATCAATATATTCTACCATTTCCCTTATAGTACTGGTAATGTTTGATATATCCCATTAATAATTATTCATTTTTCATTAACTTGTCTAAATGATACAAGGTTTGTGGTAAATTTATAAATATATTTCTTTTTTATATTCCACAAGTTATGTTACAAGTGTTCAATCTACATTTAAAGGATACCAACAACAATAGAAAACCTAGAACAATGGGAACCACTTAAATGTATGAAACCATTTAGAACATATATCATCATTCAAAATTAGATAACTCCTTCTTCATCAAAATTAAACTCTATAAAATTACCCTTATGGAAATATTATACATTTTCTATTTGTAAATGAACCTCTTTTCAGGGATTATTTATTCATTTTGAAAATGTTTATTTCACGTGCACCTGAAAGAATAATTGGGGTTATTACATTGACTATTTCTATCCAAAAATTCATCATATCATTATCCATTAAATCATTTTTCACATTTAGCATGGTTATTATTGAATTAAAATTCTGATCCAAATCATCAGGTATACTATTTACTTTACATTGTTCATAATGGATTGTTTAGTATTAATATATTATAAATACCCTCCATCTCCAATATCTGATGATAAACTTTTACTTAGAGAATATATGCCAAAATTTTTTTATGATCATTATATATTTCACAAAATAAACCATATTGATGATATCTCAAAATTTTTAAGGTTTACTCATCAAACATTAGTTAAATACCATGTGTATTATAATTTCTTCCATTAATTTTGAGTTAATAAGAATCATAAAAATTTACCTTATCACTTTTAATTAATAATATTCCATTTACATTAATAAATCATTGTTGTTAAGAGAATTTTCACCATTTTTGTATGTCGTTTCCAACACCAAATCAATTAATATTATTTTTTCATTTTTAAATAAACATTTTTATCATTCCCTTATACATATATGAATACATCTTTATTATGTTATGTTAAATAGTTTTGTTGATAACCATGAATGTTTTCAAAAAACCACTTGGAGAATCCTTTTAATCACATAAAAAAATATATCTCAACAAAATATGACATTCTTGATCATTCATCAAAAACATTAGTTTTTTCAAAATCAATAATTTTATCATATTTATTTAAAATATTCCCAAATAATGATATAAGATGATTATAAATACCAAATTTAATAAATTTCACATATAAACTTATTTATTTTAGGGGTTTCATTGTTAATAAAATATTTTTCAAGAGCCTCTTATTTTTTTTTTCTAAAATTCTATAATACAATTAATAAACACAACCACATAATTATCGATATATTTATTTAATAAAATATTAATATGATCTATGAATATAAGTGGATGATTCATCTTCCCAATGGATATTAACAAAAACTCATGATTTCCATATATAACAAAAAACATTTTCTGATGGAAATTATCCTACATTACATGTAGTTTATAGTAATATAACAAATGTCAACAATTAAAAATACTAATCTAAAAAATTTGAAAAATAAATTCATCAATATGAGTCAACATATAAATATTCATAATATTGATTTTATTTAATGATCTATAATGAATGAAAAGCTTCTTGTAACCATCTTTCATTTAATCAGATTAATTAGTCTCACTAGATAGTGAAATTTGTTGATGAATGTGACCTTTATCAATGAAATATTAATTATACTTTATTATTTCTAGATTTTATACAAGATTTATTTGATAATTGGGTAATGAAATATTCTTTTCACCAAGAACTAAGTCAATAATATACTCAACAGCAATAATTGTTATACGACAATAGAAATCATTTGAAAAATAGTCTAGTTGATATCCTACTATGAGACATTACTAGTCTAAAAATATCCCTTATATTTACCAATATAAGAATATAAATTTATTTATATCTTTATAATTTTATCATTATATTTATATATGAGGAAATTAATGAATATATTTCTATATTATAATGGAAATAATGTATAAAAAATCACTCGGACTCTATTTTACATAAATAATTGGTAAATTGAAATATATTCCACATAAATAATAACATGAAATTATAAAATTATGAAGGCCTAATGTTTAGTAGGGGAAACCATTCTTCAGATAATAATATAAAAATATTTTAATATTATTTTTATCAGAATAATACCATCAAGGTCTTTCACCAATTTTGAAGAAAATATTTCACGTGATAAAATTTTAATTTACCGGAAAATCTATCAATAGTATATTAATGTGTCGTTAATACATAAAACATGAAATTAGCTAATCTGGTGTCAATTATTAGTGTACATAATATCACATAATTTAATGGTACAATATCTACCAAAGCAATTGCAACATATTTCAAAACACCCATCATCTTATTTTCTTTATAATTCAAACCATTAATGCTCTTTTCCAAAAATTCATTTTCATGTTGACATATCTCATTACATTTAAAACACATTACTATAATTTTATCAAATTTTTATTACCACTACTATTATATTTTTTTTGGAATCACGATCCATATTACAAAACATCCGACATGGGATTCACTTGATTGATTTAAAATTATATTCCACAAGGTTCTTTTTACAACACTTATCACAAACAAAAAACATGATTTCATTAAATAATAATTTCATCTCTGCATTATTTGTTTCCATCTACCACATGGATCTCCATTTTCTATGCTTTAGTGGATTAAATTGTCATTAGAAAACATCATTTATATATTATTTGAAGAGAAAAAATAATTCTAATAAGTATTAAATTTTTTTTGGGTAATGATCATCAGTATTAGGGAATTACTCTAAAGTAAAACTAATTAATGTTACATTCATGAATCTGAATATAATTTGTTGTGTACCTTTCAAATCGGGTGAATTTCTCTTCTTATGATTCAACATAATCATCCTCTTTATTACAGAAGTATTTGAATTATATTTCAATCATACATATAAAATAAATAAGAAAATATTTTTTTATTTAAACATTTTTATATTTATCATATTTTATGGACGAAATCTCTAATGATTCACTATTATTCATAGACATTGACCACCATTGATTACCTTCACCTTAAAAATGATAAATATAAAAGTAAATATATTTTTGAATACAAATAACCTATAACATTGAATATCCTGTAGAGTGTATTAATCCCTACCTTAAATATTAATGATTTAGAAAATCCTATGATTTATAGTGGGTGTTTTCTTATATATATAACTATTGTACACATGTTGCTATATAAAATATTTGTATACTTACTAGAATGGATTCGACCATCTTGTATATCCTATATAACTTCCATCACTATTTTGATCTTCGAGGATCTAATTCCAACCATTATAGATTTTTTATTTGGATGGATAATATTTTCTCATTTCCTATTAGGTTTTGATTACATGTTTCTTGTATGGAAAACCATTTCGATTAGACATAGTTAAGATGAAAAAATATAAATATTCGAATTTAATATAATTATACCCTAGAATTAGGATCTATAATTTGAATTATCTTTTATTATCCTAGCTTCACAATTTATGTAATCAATTATTCTAACACAACATATAAATACTCAACCATAAAAATTATGTAGTCATGTATTTTATGTCATTTAATATTATTTATAAATGTTTAGGATCATTAAAATTTAATGTTTAAGTGAATATTTTTATCATTATTACATAAATTAATGTTATATCACAAAGACTACACATACATTTTATGTCAATTATCACTAGAAAACTATCATTTTTAGATATATAATGTATTATTATAATTATACATCATCACAATTTTCATATTGACCTCACACATTTCTAGACACATCCTTAAACCCCAATAAAAATATAATTAAAAGGTGTTATATTGAAAAAAATATATTATTTAATTGAAATTTTATAAAATTTAACTAGTTAGTCCATCATTATTCATAAATATTTCCCTTTTAAATAAAAGTGTGAAAATGAAAATAATTATTTTCTGAAAAATATTATAATCATCTATGAAAAATAATTTTTAGAAAAAACACATTCTAAAACTTTTTCCATTCAAAATAAAAATAATAATTTGTTCTTCTAAATCATGAAAAGATACTCCATCAAACATTTCCAAAAACTTATAAATTTTACACTTTGGAGTAGAATATACACACTTTTAAAATTAATCTCCTTAGATTACCTTGTGAAATCATATGATTTCTATGAAACACAAAATTTAATATATGTTACTCATTTTGGTAGCATGTGATATAATTTTATAATCACTATTATAATCATAAAAAATTAAAATATCATTCCTAGTAAACTCAAATAATAAGTTTAGTGATACAAATTGGTTAACCCTCTTTCTATATAGAATGAATTTTTGAGCTATATCATGCTCACACATTATCATAAGCTATGAAATTTTCACTCATCATTATAAAAAATTCAAAAGAACCATAAAATAAACATACCACTTGAAAAATATTATTTCCATCATCATATATATAAATATTTTCCCTGAATAAAAAAAGAATTTTTTTGATATCATAACATACATTCCATTTAAATCTTCTCTTAAAAATATATGAAAATACGGGAATGTTGTTTTCCAATTAAGGAAACCATAGAATCATGTAAAGTGATCCAAAAATCAAATAACTGTTATGGTTGTGGTAAAATCCATTAATTGTACATATGATAAAATAGAATAATACCTTTTCCATTTTTTATTACACTATATAACAAAAAAATAAAAATTCCTCCAGAAAACCATTAAAATAATGTCAACTGTGAAATAAAATGTCCATTATAAATCAATTTGGTCTTTGTATTCCAATAAATAGCCTATATACCATGGTACCCCATTAAACATTCCATCTCGTAAATATCCTGATATGTGTTCCCCTATCCCCATGGGTTGACAACAAGAAAATTTAATCATAATCGATAAATCAAGGATTGAATTTTAGACAAAAAATGGAAGATCAAAGGTTATTATTCATTATTCTAAACACACAAATGAGAAAGTTTTCTTATAAACAAATAGATATAAGAAAATAAAAAACATCACATTGTCACATAATCATTACAAAGACAAACATCTTAAGATAATATCATTAACCAACAGTCCAATGTATCAAGATCGTTAAACACCTTTAAGTAGTGTTATCCCATCTCATGGACCTGACATAATAAAATATAAAAATGTCTATTTCCAAATGTATATTTTTTTATCAAATGTAAATCATTTTGAGGTTACTTTTTTGGTGGTGGTGTATGTTCTTGATCCTTTGGAATGATGGGTTTTTTGTAATCTTGGGATGTTTATCATTATACTAAGTACATGATGATTTGTTGTTTTGGGTTTTAAAATACTTTTATGTTTTTTGGAACATTCTTTAGTTGGTGTTTTGAGCATATTGACTTGTAAAATTTTATATTTGGATATTTTGTAGAATATTTGGTCCCAAATTTTCCTTTTTTGATGCCATGTTCTTGTCACAATGCCAGGGGGATCATGAATTCCCATCATGCTATATCTGATTTAGCTCGATAATCTCGGCACCATGGTATCAATGATGGTTTTTCAAAAAGTGATATTAGAGGGTTAGGATAAGTATTATTCCTTGGTTTCAAAATGAAGTTTGGGTTATCATTTCCATACTACTAAGGCAGTTGTGACCAAGTGCATGGAAAAATCACATCATAAAAAGACTTCAGTCACCGTGGTTAGTTTGGGAAAGTTATCTTCTAGAATAATTTGTTAAAATTATATTATTTTACCTGATTTTCATTTAGATATGATTAAATCCAAATTGGGATTTATTATTTGGTCGTATTCGTTTTTCCTTTTTCCTGTGATTGAGTTGTTAATTTGAATAAATGTCTATTTTACTCAATTTTATTTTATGATTTTGTGTAGTATAATTCCTTTAAGAAGATGTTTGAATACCCACCATGATTATGTTCATGATAGATCATAGAAATAAGTTCCTTCCATTGAACATAATCATTTTGAGATTATTGTGTGTGCTCTCCATGATTTGGGATATGCATATCCACCAATTCTTATATAGGATCCTATTAAGGAACATCATTGGGATAAATAATTAATTCATTCTATGAATAATCTTTTCAAGAATCCAAAAAATTTCAAAGGATCTGGTGATCCTAATGAATTTTTGGATTGGCTGACGATTATAGAGACACTATTTGACTTCATGGAAATTCTTTTTTCTATTAACATATAATTTTTCCCCTCAAAGCGTGAGGGACCTATAATTGGAAGGAAATATACAATAGCGATGATGAAGAATCATCCAGGACGAGATTGGATGAACATTATGATAATATTAACATATCATTTCAATATATAGTATTTGTTTCATTCAATGTGTACAATGATTTTCAAAATTGAACAAGATAACTATATCATGAAGGAGTATCCAAACAAATGTTATGATCTAGTATAGTTTCCACATATTACTGTATCAAATTTGTAGATTTAGAATTTAATTTTCACAATGGATATTTGACATGATATTTTTTTTCATATTTTCTTAAGGATTCTCACATATTTTGAAACCTTTCTAGATAAGGTGTTGATGGTTAATCTTTAACTGGATGGTATGTTAGGTATGTCATGAGTTCTTTTTTACCCCAGTGGGAGTTCTATGAGTTCCATTTATGGAAAGATGATGTATAATGAGTCTGATGGTTGATATCAACAACATTAACCCTCCATAACACCTATAGTTCTTCGTAGTAGACCTTTGAATTTATTTTAGTGTTGTAATCATTGGAATTTTAAATGGATTTTCATTGTGGCACCAATGATCTGTTATTTCTACGGAAGCTGAGGACCATTGCATCAATTTTAGTTTATCTATTTGGATCCACATGGTGGCATAGTCTCATCAACAACTAAATGTACTATGGTGAAATCATATGTTTCATGAATAAATTAGTTCTAGACACATGAATATGAAACACCAATTCTTTATGCATTCGAAGACTCTATAGGGGAAGCTGGTAGAGGTCTTTCATCTGTGAGGGGTATCACTATAGATTCATGATTAGTGACTCATTTATTTGATATTAGTGCATGTAACTCATTAATATTGACTTCTATTGTGATCTTTATAAAATATCATACAGATCATTTGTCTTATGATATGTATATTATTATACCCATTACAGTGATGATAGAATAGAGTAACTTTTTTCCTGCATGTGATTTCTATTATTCATAAATTGATCATGTTTTTTATTTTTTAGTTCCTAACATGATATGTTTTAATGTTGTTTTTTGGATGGGTTGTCTCATTTCTAATTAGTTATGAGTTTACAGTTACCTTTATTGGGTATACTTTACTACCCCAGATGAGTTGTGCCATATCAATTAGAGAGAATTGGACCAGAGTTTTAGTATAGGTGGAAATTTTACTCTATATTTGGGGAACATAATATCAGTGTATTATTTTAATATAGAGTTGTAATCTTTTAGAAATGATCTCCCTCCGGCTATGTATTATTTTAATGATATTTTCCTTTATATTTATCTAGTTTCTAGTAGTATTAGAGGAATGCTTATTTATTGATTTAATTCTTGGTACTCATAAGATATTTATTAATTCTTACCATATGGATCCCACTATAATAAAAGTTTTGAAGACACAATTGTATGAAATGTTAAAGAAATAATTTATACATCATTGAGTGTAACATTGAGCGGCACCTATTCCCTTTTCTAATAAATCTAAAGGAATAATTTTACTTTGTCTTTATTACAAGAAAATAAACAAAGGTATAGTAAAGAAAAAGTATCCATTAACTCAGTTAGATGTTATAATTAACCAATTAAAATTGGAGAAATGGTTTTCAAAGATTGATCTTAAATATAGTTATTTCCAGTTATGGTAAAAACAATCTAGAATTTAGATATATACCATTTGGGGATTATTTAGACTTTATAGGTAACTTTTCTTGCAATTTAGTCTAACCAATGTTCCTATAGTTTTTATGTCTCTGATTAATATGATCATCCACATATATATTCGTATATTATTAGTGGTCATTGTGGATCACATACTTTTCTAGTCTCATTCTGATGGAGAAAATGTGTGTCATCTGAGGGAAGTTTAGGGATTGTTTAGAAATCACAAACATTATTCCAATATATAAAATATAACTCATGGATTTAATATGTGATCTTCATGGGAAATGTGGCCTCAAAACATGGTATCAATATTTATCCAAAGAAGGTAATAGTTGGGATTACATTGGAGTATCCACATAATGTTTTCATAATTTAGAGTATCCTTGGTCCAGTGGTGTATTATTTCTAGTATGTGAACAATTATTGAATGTTATCTTCTCCGATGAACTCAATCACTAAGAATATTGTGATGTTCATAGGGGATGATAAATATAAATGTTCTTTGGTTGAGATGAAACGTATTTTAACTTATGGGATGGTGTTGAATCAGTATACATCTGGGTATAACTATTTGTTCTTCAATGATGCTTCAGGTTTAGGTTTAGGTTTTGTTATCTAGTAGGGTGATCATGTGGAAGCCTACAGTTTCTCATAGTACAAGCCTCTCTAAAATAGTTTTTCCAAACCATGAAACTAACCTCTAGGTTGTGAATCCTAAGAAATATAGTTCCATACAATAACATTATGGATAATCGTTTACTTCGTATTTCGACCCCAAAATCATGAGTTATGTCTTCTCACATTGATATTTGAACCATTGAAATATGGGATGTGTTGATTATTTTCAATATTTCAATTTGAACATTCACTATACCCAAAAGAATGGTAATGTCATCATCTTAGATTTGAATATGAATCCTATGAAATAGGACATGAAGGATAATTAGAAGAGAAGGACATGATGGTTCATTATGATCGTTTTCATTATGATTATTGAGATACGAGGTTGTTGTTTCCATTTATATTTTCTTGCTAACCTATTCTCTTCCAAATAAGATTATTTTTGAGTATATTCTTGATAATTATTTTTTTATCAATAGTAACTCTCATTATGTTTCATAGACCATTTTTGAGTGGTAATTCTCTATGGAGCAGTTTATATATTTTTAACGTAGTTTTATGTACCTTTATTAGTGATAAAAACTTATATGGTGTAATTATATAATTCCCAATTAGATGGGAATCTAGGAACCACATAGATGTTTATTTATATGTGGTGATGATTCCAGTGTCCATGTATGAGAAGTGAAATTTTTATTGTTTTCTAATTGTAATACATTCCAATTGGTTAAGAACAATCATTAGAGTCCTTTTGGTTTTCTCCAGTACCTTCAAGTTTTGTCTTTGATGTGGGATGCATATTCTATATTGATTTTTGTTGGGATTCCATGTCCACTCAAAGGAAAATTTTCACATGGATTTTGATCGAGTGGAAGACCATGTCAGATCACATTATACTCATTTATGATATGACCAAGTTGAGGAGTGGGAACTATCATTGTGAAAGAGATTGTTAGTTTTCATATAATTCCATCTGCTATATTATTTGATACAAATACCTATTTTACATCCTATAATCCTAAATCCCATAAAAAAATTTAAGTGATATTAGGATCATTTGAGTATGGGTACCATCCCCATACAGATGGATAAATAGAGATATATATAGGGATTCTTGAGAATATTCTACATTCATATGTTTTGGAAAATAATTTAGTTTGGTATAACCATTTTGGAATTTATGTATACATATATAAAAATATTCTCCAATCCTTAATTAGAATGGATCTTTTGATTTATTGTATTGTTTTTTGGGAATATATCAGTTGTGTTGGTCAAATATTAGAGACACATCCCTAGTTGGACCGACATGAGTCCAAGGGTAGATGGCAAAGATTTAGTTTATTCATTATATAATTTTGACACCAAATATCTAGTAGAAACTCTATGTTTATCTTCCTTATTGACCATTGGAGTTAATTGTTGGTTACTGGATGCTCTTCACAGTTTCACCACGATTGGGTCACTCACAACATGGTAGGAAAGTGAATCATTCTCCTCATTTTGTGTGACCTTTTGAGGTTTTTGAGAATGTGGGTAACGTTTAATTCCATTTATCTCATCCAACATAGTCATGGTCAATACATAATGTTATCCATGTATCATAACCTCAGAGGTATCTTTCTAACCCATCTCATGTCTTAGGCGAGGAGGATATTGATTTTGAGCGTGATTTATCTATGACTGATTATCTATTTATGAAATTTTATTCTAAACCAAATGTACATCATTGGATAAGGACACTTTTTTCTATTTTATATGATATAATGATGATGATTATCATGAGACATGGAAGTGTAATTCCCAAATGAGAGATCAGTGGCCTCATATAATTGATATATAATAATCTTAACATTTTTTAGGGATTTGTTTTTTAATTTTTGGGGGTATAATAACATCATGTTTTATTTTTTAGGCATTCCATGACCATTTTTTATTCCCTTTTAGTTGGGTCTTGTTTAGGAGTTCTTCAAATAAAAATTTGAGAATTTTGTATGTTTTCTAGGATATTCAATGTTGATGCATAGTTTTCATAAACCATTCTCCCAGGGCATACTGTTCACACATGGAAAATGATAGTTTTGATGGATGGCACACATGTTGAAAAACTATGTTCCCACTAAGGAGACTCTATGCACCATGGACTGTGTGTAAAGAGGGAGTGTATAGTTAGGGAACATAGTATTCTATACATGCGTCCCTCTCTAATACATCATTCGTGTGGGAATAATTTTTTTTCTATTTTTATTCAAAAATATCAAACACATGAATTTAACACATTGTCACCCCCACTCGATGAAACTCTACTTCCTCATCTTATGTGTCTTCCAATAAAATTTTTTCACTCTTTTAATCACTTCCCATTGTGGATAAAAGTGCGGGTTTTATCATATGATCGCCTCTATATAAGTGAGTCTTCTATGATGAGTTTTCTTTTGGTCTCACATTATCTACTCCTTAGATGGTATTTCGTCATTATATTTTGATGGATCTAAAATATGTTGGATTGGATGTTGATTCAAGGGTTTAATTATTGATCATCAATTCCTTCCTTCTTCATTTGGTAAATAACACTTTTGAAGTTGTTTTATTGTTTATTATTAATGGTTGGTGGTTCTGATAGATATTTTCCATATAATTGAAACCATTATTTTCTCATCATGTTTGAACTATAACATAATTAATTTATAAAACCCTTATTTGAAGTCATTTGAATATAGAATTTTTAATAACATGAATTTAGTAAAAAATCCTAATTATAATAGAATTGGAATTTGGGGTGTATATTGAAAAATGATTAAATTATTGAAGTTATTTGAGAAATAGTTTTAGTAAATCAATTAAATTTATATAGAGAAAACCTATTATTGGTTTATTATTGAAATATAATGAATTGATGGAAAACCATTTTTTTTGGATTTGAATCCGAATTCGCATATTGAACCTATAAATTTAGGAATTGAATTGTAATTGATGATTTGGTTTGAAAAGAGATTAATTTATTCTTTTTATATTTATTGAAATAGAATATTTGATGCTATGTTTTTTTGGGATATTTGGTTCAATATCGCTAGGTTTTTTTCCCTATCAATGAAATTATGATAAAAGATCTATCAAAACCCATGTTTATAATTTATAATACATAATTGGATTTTGAGAAGTCTTATTCTTCCAAATCCTGAGTGATATGTGAAGACATATTTTTCTGTGATCAATTATATGAGATGTGTGATAATAATATAACTAGAACTAATGTTTTATCAGGATGATGACCATGGTCCATAATGTAATAATTTTGAATACATATTACATTCATTATTGAAGTCTCTTATAAATAAAAATTTATTCTATAAAAAATTTTATATAAAATTTTATATAATCCATAATTGAAATGTCTTCAATCCTTTGAAAAATATCATCTTTTCTTTTAAATATGAAAATGATATATTATGTCAGGACCTATATTATTTATATTAAAAGCATGATTTGGTTAATTATTGTGGATTATATTATGGAACACATGGTGAGACCCTAATGAGATTTATAATTGACACTCTATAATTTATTTTTGGTGTTTGGATATTTTTTATTTGAGGACTGAGCAAGGGGAATGAACCACTTGACGGTGGTGGATGTTCTTGATCATTTGGACTATGGGTTGTTTCTGCCATCTTGGAATGTTTATCATTATAATTTGTACATTATGATTCTATATTTTTTGAATTATTATATATGTTTCGTTTATGGTATTTCATCCATTTATATCTTTTTAGACACTTACATGCAAACTTTTATCTTTTAATGTTTTGTGGGAAAATCATTCCCTCTTTTATCTTATATGATTGTGGGTGCCTGTCACCAACCCATAAGGATCCAAAATGCTCATAGGGCTATGTCAGAGGTGGAAATATTTTTAGGGTAGTAGTGTATCATGAATTTTTCATGAAAATATAAATTCCTACAAAAAATTATTTTAAAAATAATACAGGAAATAAAATTTAGAAAATAAATCATTAAAACATATAAAATAATGGTTTATGGTAATGTATATCATACATTGAGTCTAACACAACTTTTATATTCACTTTCATTTCTAATAATAAACATATGATAATAATTTTAATATAAATTATCCTATTTAGGTTAATTATTCCTTGTACTGTATTTATTACCATGTTAAATACAGTTATGTGATAAATTATGTTCATGTTAGATGTTTTCATGACATGCAACACATATATCAAAAATGAGATAGGTATGTTGAATATATTCAGAAAATTAATTACTAAATAATTTCTATATTAATAATAATGACATAATTATAAATTTTAAAAATTATTTATACTTTTAAAATAAGAAATTATATTTCACTATGAAAAATGAATTTTGTTAGAATCATGGAGATGGTAGGTCTTATCTACACATGAGTACGGTTTTCATTTTACAATGATCAGGATGGAAAGAAGGTATGTACCATTTTATCCATATGAAAATATGAATGTATCATAAATATTCATCTAATTTTATTAATAACATATATATATTATAAATGTTATCTCGTCATTAAAAATGAATCACATCGCTTTATAGAGTTGGTAATCCACACATATGCTTGTAGAGTGTCATCCATTTTCAAGGGATGAAATGAAACGAAAATAAAATAAATAATACATTTATAAAGTTATAATTATATCATGAATATAATATGTATAAATTAAATCCAATATTATAACCATCCACATTATATAGTGATGGAAAAAGAATTACACCAATTCACGATGCTGTAATATTTTGTACACATGAACGATTTTTTCATTAACCATGTGATAGAATATTAACATGGATAAAGATTATGAAATTAACATAAAAAAATATCATTATATGAATATAATTGAATTATTATTTCTTAATTGTTTATTGTGATTTGAATGAGGTAAAAAATGAAATAATATAAAAATTTTATGTTAGGAATTATACCTATTCATTAGAAAACCTCATTATTATTATATAACAACCAATCCCAAGATGTTTTTCCAATAAATAAAAGGAATATAAGATGTTTATGGGGATTTATGTATGTAGTTTTTGTAGGGTAGATATTATCCAAAATTTTATTGACGTGCCGAGAGGATATGAGAGTGGATGACATTTTGGAAGTGGCGGAGAAGACATAGTTTAATTTTATAAAATAATTAACTATATTACATACTTAATCAATAAATATGGCTCCATATCATAATATTAATTAATAATAGATTATTTAATCTAGATATATTTCCATATAAAATACATTCAAAAACATAATATAAAAATTTAAACAATATCACATAAGTGTAACCCATGATAAACTTGTTTTAAACATAAGTCTAGTTAAATTTCTTTATTGATTTTAAAATTATTTATGATTAAAATTATGTTCATATTTTAAATTAATAGTACTTATTTTGATTCATAATATTTTATTCATTTTATTGAATTCGTTTCACATAAGTTGCATAATTTAATTTAAATTTCAACCCACAATACATGATGACATATAGTATTTTAAGAAAATTCGTATTTAACAATAATTATGTTTTGATACTTGATTAGAGTATGAAATTCATTTCATATAACATAATTTGATTGTCATTAATAATATTTAAATTGGATTACCTTAAAATTAAATTAAAATGAAATTGAACATTTTCAATGTTGAAAACCAAAGGAGAGTTTTGAATAACATTCAACAATTTCCTATATCCATTGAAGAATCAATAACATTATAAAATTGCAAAAAATTTAATTTCTAATTCTTTTGAAAATTATAATTAAAATATCTATTTGACTTAATCAAAAAAAACTTCTAGAATGAATATATTAATTTTTATGTAAAACTATATAATGCATGAAAATAGAGAATAATTTAAAATAGGTCTTTTTCCATTTTACCGAATAACTAACTAATATACTTAAATTAATAATAATAATTAAAAAATAATTAATGAATATTAATGATATAAGAAATGGATTTTCATAACAATTGAGGGTGTTTTTTAAATATCTTAGAATAGTCCATAACCCACACTCCTAGATCCTATGCTGAAATCAATAACATTACTTTTCATCATTGATATTGATAATTGTAACAAAACTATTATATCTAATCCTTACTACAAAAAATTGAAAAATTTGGTCATGCACAACCGTGATGGTATTTTAGAGATACAATATTTGATAATTAGTAAAACTCAAATATTAACTACTCATATCAACTTGGAATCATAAGTAATTATAGGAATATTTCTCCCATTTAACCCATATTTTATTATTTCACAAAAGGTTATCAGTATCATCCTTCAGAAATAAAATAAAGGAATAAATGTAATAACTAATATTTTTCTCTAATATTTTTTAATAAATAAATTGGGAAAATACTAAGACCGTGTGCAGAGACGACATTAGATTCCAAGTCATGATGTTCCCATAATAATTTTTTAAATAAAGTTTTGGTTTTAAACTAAAAACACTCTACATGTACCTATGAATTTTTATTACTCCCAAAAAGGTGACTAAATTGATATTCTGAGGGCACCATTGTGTTTAGGGAAATAACTTTTCCTATGGCAGGGCCTACCATCATCCGATACGGGCCGGAAGAAAGAGTTCAATTTGGGAACTACCATCAATAAACATATTTAAAATGAAAAAATATTTTTTGGGGGGCAATTAATATTCTGTTTCCTTCTTATTAATCCCAGAGGCGAAGGTCCAAGGTTACAATTCATATCCCTGATATTTTTATTGAGAGCCCTAGTGAGAGGGAAACTTGGGATGAGGTGTTGTAAAATGACAAATGGTATATTTAGGATTGTCATCACTCGTGGGAAGATTGACAATGAATTAACGAATAATGAACATGAACTTTTTTCATTGAATGATCCATTGTTTCTCGGTTTTTTTATTCAATTTTTCCCCATGTTTAAATTTCTAGGAGGAACAAGAATCAGTTGAAAAATGGATTGAGTAACATATCATGCATACTATTGTAGGGTGAGATTATTTTTAGGATAATCATTGATAAATTGGATCTATGTTGAACCTATGATAAGAATTTATTTGTGTTATCCATTCATAAACTCTAATGTTGATGGAACAAGGCCGACACAAACAAGGTCATATCCTCCAACCTTAGGTGTTCATGTTAATTTTATTTCTATCCGTTTATTGATGTGTTGATATTCTTTGCCACAAAAATCTGGAAATGGGTCCAAGATTGCAACAACAGAAATGACCCGAAGTCTAGGTTGGAACTGTAGTGTCAAGTAGGGGCTACAACCAAGTGGAGTACGACACTGGAAGATGGATACAGTCTTAGGAGGCCGCAGTGGTACATGTTCATGTCTCAACAACCATAGTGTTTTAGGAGGGGGTGTGCACCGATGGCGCACCGTGACAACGGAAGATACCCATGGCTATGTCGAGGGATGATTCAACTGGGGGCCACATATAAATGGACTATAATTATGACCCATTGAAATAGTAGTGGGATGGACATGGGGCATGCTTCATCCTTCATGGATCGATCCAGCACACTCTCATGGAAAGGGCTGAACATGCATGATGACCTCAGGTCGGGCAACGAGCATTTCTAGCAGACTGGGCTGGACCTAGACAAACCTTGATGTGCCCAGCAGACCGAGTCAACCCAATGGGTTGGTTCAGACCTGGATGAATGGGTCGCATCAGGGTAACCGGGCCGGGTGGGGTCTGTTCGGACCGGGCCCAAACCCAACCGGCCCCTTTTAACAAAAAGGATCATAACGTTCAAATTGTAAGTATGATTGATAATTCATTTGCGGTGTTGGGACTCTTGCGACGAGGAAAACCATTTTAGACAGCTTGGGCTGGTCACATCGTGAGACCCACAGGATGGATCATGACAAGGATGTATCAAAGGGTAGGATCGGGTTCCACTTTGGTACTAGGATTCAATGAGTATAGTTTGGGGCAACACTATTTAGTGTTTCGAGTTCAAATATTAGGCCATGGAATCCAGTGTTGGTGTAGAAGATGATGTATTCATACACTAGGATTCCATGAACCTACATTCAGAATTTGTAAATGAAAGCATTGGTATAATGGGGATTAATGGCACATGTATCATATTGTAATGGGTTATGTTTTACATGTCCTTATTATGTCATCCCTCTAGATATACTCTTTTGACCATGGTTCATCATAACCTATTTCAGGATGCATCCATGCTAACAACTAGCCATTATACTAATCCATAATCATGTGGATAATCTGTTTAGTGATGAGATGACAGTGCATGGGAGTATTCCATATATGGAACCCTAGGGTGGTCTTCCAATTTCACTACCACCCATTGAGAAGCAATTTCTAAAGGACTTACCTCTAGAGGAAGTACAAGGGATCAGTTCACTTCCTATGTTTTAGGGGTAGGGACCTCCTAGGCTCAGGTTTGATATAGACCCATAAATAGTCAAGGACTGTTTGGAGGTGGTTACATGTGTCTTCTACATTGTGAGGACACCACCCTATCAGATGGAAGTATTTTTCGAGATCCTTCTACAATGTTTGACGACATGGTGGTAGATTTTAGTGATCTAGACTCAGGACAAGATGAACCAATCATGGGTTTAATTTGAGCACCTTTTCTAGTAAGAGTTCATTCTTGCGACCATGCGCTCAATACACATCCATGATATATTTCCCTTACATCAGGTAAGTATGACAGTAGTAGTGTACATGACAAGGTTTACCATGATATCTTGCTACTCCACAGACATAGTGTGAGACCTGTATTTTATGGCTCGGGCTTTTAAGTAGGGTCTACATCGGGAGATCATAGTGTCCTTGGTATCTCTCAGCATTCCCACTCAGGCTAGAGTTTTGGAGTGAGCTCTTCTCATAGAGAGTTTCCTCGTAGAGCAGGTGGCAATGAAGGGGGCTATCAGTAGGCATCAGGTGGTGGAGTCTTTAGTAGTGGGTACCAGAAAATAGATGGATGGGCCAAAAGCGGCCTATTCTATTATGATGTAATCCGAGTATGTGGGAACAACATTACGAGTCTACTAAGGAAGTGTGTGATAGCTAACTGATAGTCAGAGTTTCACATGCGGCAGTCATGTAAACTTTGCTTAAGATTCCCCAACACTCCTTACATATTATCAGAAGAATGTCGAGGGACTTATGGGGTAGAGAGAGAGGTTAAAAAAAGGTGGGTTTTATGGTTACAGCAGATGTCGTAGGGGTACTGGTAGAGTAGCAGGCATTGTGTGGATGTTCGATGTACTACCACCAGCACCCCCAGGAGGTACAACATGGTCTCTAGGAACCGATGGACAGGGAAAAGCCCATCTTTAGGAAATGGAGGATTATGACCCTAAAACACCGTAGTTGAATAGATTTATGATCTTTTTCTTCTCCACCCTAGCTGTAGTTCTTTTATACATAGGTTCTAGTAACTCCTTCCTTATTATAGACCTTTTTCTGAGCTCGAGGATTCTGGTGGACCTATTGGCTCGATCCATGCATTTAGAGACTATAAGGGAGGGTATTGGATTATCACACACTTGTTTCTGTACTGTAAGATTATTTCATGGGGAAAGAGATTCGTCTAGGATCTCATAGTAGCTAAGATGATGCCTTATGATGTCATTCTGGCTATAGACTAGTTATCCATAGTCTATGCTCAGATTGAATATTTTAGGCAAACATGTTAGTGTGTCTAAAGGGATGGGACCAAGTTTTTCTTTACATGGGAAATGGGAATGCATGCAGTGTAGGAGTGAAATTATCAGAGAAGGGTACAACCAATCACTCACCTGTTGGCTAGCCTCACCCCCGGTACGGTAGAGAAGGAGAGTCCCCAGTATCCAACCATGGTGCATGATCTTTAGGTTTTATTCCATGAGGATGCACTAGGATTAAATAATCGTAGGGAGGATGAAATTTTCATTTACATGTACCCTGAGATGACTCTGATATCTACTCTCATATATGAGATGGATCCCATAGAGCCTCGTGAATTATGGTTTTAGCTGGAGGACCTAAAAAAGAAGGACTTCATGAGGCCCATTGTTTCACCTTGGGTAGCCCCTATTTTATTTTCCAAGAAGGAAGATGGAGGCTTGTGGATATGTGCGGATGACCATAAACTTAACATGGTGACCATGAATAATAAATATCCACTTCCAAGGATTGATTTTATCACTGATCAGCTGAAGGGAGAGAGGTGGTTCTTGAAGATAGACCTTAGGTCTGGCTCTCATCGGCTTCATGTACGAGTTGAGAATGTAATGATGGTAGCCTTAAGATGTTGGTATGTCTATTATGAGTACTTTTTATGAAATTATACGTAACTAATAACCATCCATGTTCATGGGACTCATGAACATTATCTTCCATCCATACCTTGACTGGTTTTTCATGGACTTCATTTATAAAATTCCAAATTTCATAGAAACTGATAAGGAACACGTGATACACCTGGTGATGGTTTTGAATTCATTTTGAGAAAAACTGCATTATGGGAAGAACTCTTAGAGTCAGTTTTGGATTCGATAGGTCCACTTTTTGGGACATGTCATTTTAGATGTTGGAGTTTGGTGGAATTTGGTGAATATTGAGGAGATTCTTTATTGGGAGTCACCTAGGAGTGTGACCAAGGTGAGGATTATCCTGGGTTTGTATATGTACTAATAGTGGTTCATGATGTAATTTTTTAGGGTTGAAACTCCCTTCATGGCCTTGACATAGAAAGGAAAACCCATCATGGGGGTAGTGAAGTACCATTACTGTTTTTAGGAACTGAGATTGAGGTTGAGGAAATCTTTCAACTTGAGGATACCGGGGGGTTGGGTATGTGGTCATCTAAGACACATTAGTTATTGGACTCAGATGTTCCATGATTTCATGGTATTTGGTTATTTATTATTTTTTATGTCAATTGATACATCATGAGTAGAACTACACAACCTTTGATATTTAACTATAAAAAGTTATCTTCTATTTGAATATGTGGTGTCCTTACATGATGGTGGAGTGGTTTACCATCTACTGAGACAGAAAAATTCTCAAATATATGTTTTCTCAGTGATACCTGAATTTATGATATATGTGGTGGAAATGGTTCCTCTAGGATTATAACATTGTGTTTTCATATACTTCTGGGAAGGGAAATATGGGGGTAGATGCACTCAACAGGAGGTCCATCTTGTAGTTTATAGGTGTTGAATCTGAGTATTTGTTTGCGCATTAGATATCTAATATAGATGATGGTAGAATAGATTATCTCTAGTTGATGGTTGTCTCCACTCCACTCCTACAATTAGTCAGGGTGGTGCATCTTGGGAATATTGATTGTGAGTCCCAACGTGCTTAGTTTCCCACAGGGTAAGTCCCTCATCGATATTTGATAGGTGGGGACCACATACTTCTCTTTAGAGGGTGCATAGTTATGATAGTGACATTATAGGAGGAGGTTCTTATGGAGTTTCACACATCCCTAAGAATTACATCTAGGAGTGGAAATGATGTACTGTGACCTATGACGTTAGTTATTTTGGTCAGGGATGAATATGGTGGTGGCAGAGTTCATTTCTTAGTGTCTCATTTGTCAGAAAGTTAAGGCAAGGCACCAGGTTACAAGAGGCTTGACCCAACCACTTGAGGTGCTGGAGTGGATGTGGGATTTGATATAGAAGGATTTAATGACAATTTTACCATAGAGGTATAGGGTAAATGTTACAATCTAGGTGATTGCCGACCGAATCACCATATCATCCGGCTTCCTTCTTTTTCGGGAGTATAGTTACCTAGAGAGCATTAGATGCCTCTATATCCACGAAATAGTTTGAACTCATGGGGTGCCCTCATAGATCATATCATATTGTGATGATCATTTCACTTCATGGCTATAGGATTAATTTATGGAGGACATAGGGATTAAGATGTGGTTGAGAACATCCTTCCATCCCCAAATGAATAGTAAAAGAGAGAAGACAATTCACGTCCTAGAGTACATGATATGTACCGGCATATTGGACTTCGGTCATAGTTAGGAGGACCACCTACCTATGGTGATGTTTTCATTAAATAATTACTACATTTCCATCATTGGGAAGTAGAAATTTGATGCCTTGTATGGGAATCCTTACAGATCATCATTATACCGATAGAATACAGATTCCATTAGAGTTTGTGGAGGGATACAGAGTCTTCTTCTAGGTATCACCTTGATAGGGCTTTAAAATATTTGGTCAGTGCATCAAGTTATCTCCAAGGTTCATAATCCCATTTTAGATTCTGAGCATAGTCAATGAGGTGGCATACTGCCTAGCTCTACTCTAATAGATACATCAGGATCTTGATTTCATTCATGTATCCCAACGAAGGAGGCCCATGCATGACTCATTGCACTATATCGACTAAGGAGAGCTGGACATTGTTGATGGGGTGAATTTTTCAGAGTACCAGGTGGATATCAAGGATTGACATGAGTGGGACCATCATAGATGATAGATCCCTCTGGTGTATGTCTTGTGGAAGCATGGAAATCTCTAGGAGATGACTTGGTAGAAGTAGGATCAGATGTGTGATCAACACCCTCATGTTTTTGTTTGAGTATCCCTTGTTTGGATTTCTCAAACGTAAATACCTATGTTCAGGAGAATGTAACTACTTATATTTTTCTTTTATTTATTTTGATAAATTAATTGATAGAATACTGAGACCACACATTGAGACTGAACATTATTCTGAGGCTTGTTGTTCCCTGAATAAAATTTTGAATAATGTTACAGTTTTATATTAAAAATACTCCTCTATTACCTATGAATTTTTATAACTCCCAAACCGGTACCCAAATCTGAAATCATAGGTCATTTTTGTGTTTGAGACAACGAATTTACGTTAGACACGGACTTACATCGTCTAGTGTAGGTTGGACAAAAAAGTTAGATTTTGGACGTAACCTCCGAATAGCCTGAAGGCCTTAATTTTTACTGATGTTTGATAACATTATCTGGATGCATCCTTTATTAAAAATACCTTTACTGAAAAATATATTTTGTTGGTTTGGTGAAGATTTAGTTTCCTTTTTATTAAATACATTGGTGGGGTCTAGGTTTATAATTCGTATCTTTGAGATTTTCTTGAGAGAAACGGTGAGGGAAACCTTGGGAGGAGGCATTAGAAAATAGAAAACGACAAATAAATGATTGTGATCACTCATGGAAAGATAGACGACAGATTGAAGAACAACGAACATGAACATTATTCATCGACTGGTCCACTTTTACCAGGTTGTGAATTTGTTTGATTTAATTTTTCCCCATGTTTAAATATCCAAGATGAACATGTATCAATCAATGAACAGATTGATTCAAATTTCATGCATACTATTGCGGGATGAGTTTAATTTGGGATAATCACAGGGAAGTGGGATATATGATGAACCTATTATTTGAATTTATTTTTTTATTCATTGCAAAACTCTAATTTAGAAGGATCAAGGCGGAAAAGAACAAGGACCAATATATCCACCATTTGTGTTCATGTGGATTTTCATCCTCCCCATTTTATGATTTCTCAATCTTCACCACCACAAGAATATAGAAAGGAATCCAAGATTTTAACAGAGGTGTTGATCTATAGTATAGGCTGGTACCACGACCAACTGGCCCACAAAGACGGAGGAGGCCCATAGTGGGAGGCCACTTGCACTTTATGAGGGGCTGAAACTCGACGACTGTGGTGGTACATGGGGGTGGCACGCTCAGTGGAAGAAGATTGCTGAGAATTTGCTGCATGTGGCAGATAGGGGCTGCCGACACTGGTCGGTGGTGGTGCGAGAGGACGCGGTGGATGAGCCTCATCATGTGGTTGGCAGCTGTAGTCCAGATGGAAAACAGTAGAAACTCTCGGGAATATCCACAGGTGGGACACGATGCTTTCTGCCTCATGGGGTGATCAAACTGGCCTACTTTACAGGGTCGTGTTGAATAGGCTAGATGGACCATGGCTGGGCCCAGTACATTAGGCCAGGCCACTCCAAAGGATTCGTCCACCGTTGTGGAATGGGATGAGTCGGTTCGGTGGACCCAGGTCAGTTCGGCTGCCCCCAGACTAGGTTGGTCAGGTCGGTCTAACCGGGTTGGAACGGGCCAGACCCAATTAGCCCCTTTTGACAAAAAACGGGCATAAAATTCAAATTGTATGTCTGATTCATGAGTCTTTTGTAGCCTTGGGATCCTCATAGCGAGGTGGAACATTTGATAAATTTTGGGGTGGTCATGGAATGGGTCCAACTAGGATAGGCCATGAAAATAAATCATCCAGCATCATTCATTTATAATCTAGGGAAATAGAACCATAATAAGGATGATCTCAAAGGCATCAGAAAGATAAACATGAGAATTAACAATTAAAAAACATTAATTAGTACAAGAGAACATAAGGGTAAGATGACATAATCAGTTTTCATGAGTGAATCATAAAAAAATTATACACATAATTTCCTTTGCCATCAAATATGAGAAATATAAAATTCAATATTCAGGAGAATAAATAATCTTGATCCCAGATTTATCAATATTGATCATTATAAACGTTATAAACTCATTGAATGCATAAAAAGTACAATCAAATTTTGGGATTTCATTATAGTTTTCACTCTTGTAAATGGAATTACTATGGGGTAAACATCCATACATGTCATTGATACAAATGAAATAGCCATACATTCAAAATTGAAACCCTATGTGTTGGAGTGTTATCATGGACCGCCCATTTTCAGTCTATCACATAACAAACTGAACAGATTTTATTATGTAACCACACATCATATGTCCAAATACCATTGTAAAATTATCACATATAAAATCTTTCATAAAGTCATTGGAAAAACCATTAAAACCTTATAAATCAAAATTCCTTGGATTAGAAATGGTCTTTATAACAATATCTTGGAAACATTATTAAAACATGGAATGAAAATGGGTTCCAGAACATTCTTTAAGACGTAGTCATCCCATGGAAAATAAAAAGATTTCATAACAACCTATTATGAACATGATTAACACATTCAATATAAACAAGTTCAATAAAAATATCATTGAATCCAAAAAAACCTTGGAATGTAAATGGAATATATAATAATATCATTGAAACATGGGTAAACTATGTAATGGTAATGGGTTCCATTAAAATCTCTTTGAAACATGAATAACCACTGGAAAAAAATTGGTTCCATAAAACTCTCTTTGAAACATGAATAAAACATAAAAAATTAATAGGATCCATAAAATTTTCTTTGAAAAATGAATAAACAATAGAAGGAAAATAAGATTCATAACAATATATTTGAATCATGAATTACCCATTGGGATGGAAATTTGTTGCAATAAAATCTATTTGAAACATGAATAACCCATAGATAAGAAATATAATCCATAAAAATATATTTAAAACAATATTAACCCATCCAGAAAAGAATGAGGATGGTATCAATAGATAATATACAAAATGGACCAGAAAAAAAATATGGTTTGATGAAATTGATTAATCTAAATACCATTAAAAGGCCATTAAAAAAATTCCTGAGGAAAATATTCTTTAAACATTCTTAACCAACCCTTACCACATTGAAACAGATGAATGATAATCCCCATTAAGAAATAACATAAAAGAGACATAGAATATCATGAGAATAAGATGATTCGTGATATTTAATTTCAATGGATAATTATATACACCTCCTTAAACAAAATATATGTATAACATAAAATTGTCTAAAAGAATGAAAATCGTGAGAAAAAACTATTACCACTTTGGTATTATAGAAAACATAAACTCCTGGAATGAGAGATAATAAAATGAAAATGTAAATCAACATAATATTAGGGATAATAATTATAAAATGAATTCATTTGTAATTTATATAATATATAAAAGAAACTATGTGCATAACAATATAATATTCCAACATGAAATCAAAATTGAGACAAGATAAATTATTTGAGTCTGATTTAAATTGTTTTCCTCATTCATTATGAATATTACACATATTCTAACAATATAATTTCTTCATAAAATTTTCTTTGTTTATTATAATATTTTTTCGACTAGTAAAAATGTTATATACAATTATGTTATCAATAATATTTATTTCATATGTCCGGACCACATTCAACTTATTTATAAAAAATTTCATTGGAAGGTCATCCTGTATAAAAATAATTCATTATAAAAAATTATCCATAATAATAATTCTGACATGATAATTATATTTATACATAAAATATACTATCAAAACATTTCATGAATGACGATTATGAATAGTTTATCAATGTTACAATCATTGAAATGGTAGGTCAAATATATGCATAAGTAAGGTTCCCATTTTTCCATTGATCATTATGGAAAGAAGGTAAGTAACATTTAATAATTGTATAATTATCATTATATAATAAATATAACGTTATTTAATAATATATAATTATATATTTAATTATTATGATATCAATGTATTCACATTGCATCGAGAAGGGGGTAGTCCACACAACCATGAATAACATTATCACATTTTTCGTGTGAGGAAATGTGTTAAAGAAAATGATATATTATATTAATAAAAATTTAACTATGTATTGACTTTAATATATATGTTATTCCTGTCCCATATGACTAATTAATTATATCCTTAATTCATTCCATCTAATGCATGAACAAATCTCATCGCTTTGATGAGGTGGTAGTCCACATGTCCATAAATGATGCAATCATATTTACAAAAAATGAAATGCATTATGATATGTGTTAAATAAATATTACATAAGTATGAATAAAAATAAATATCCCATATATCATATAAAAACTTTGTTCCCATTGTAATTCCCAACCATGAGAGGTGGTAATGGATAACACTAATGACATCGTTTGGTGAGGTGGTAGTCCCAGTACACACTAATTGTAACTTCAATAACCATTTGTTGGAAGTGTTTGTAAGTATAGAAATAACCTATAACATAAAAAAAATTATCTAAATTTAGGATACATAGTTTGTTATATAATCAGGAAAAAAGTAGATATGAATGAGTGAAGAATTATATACAACATAAAAACCCATTGAATGTAATTACGTCTTTTTCTTGTAAAACCATTTTTTATTCAAAAACGTGTGTTCTTATATATTTTTTTTCAAAAGAGAAGACTATAGGTTGAGATTATGGATATTGGGATCTTATATAGGTAGGTATTGGACATTCCAATTGTCTTCATATTTGGGATGTAATGGGTAGGTTGAATTCCAATATAATAGTGGACGTAGAGTGTCATTCTTTTAAATATTAAAAGCTAAACACAATTTTAAGGACTCCCTTACATAACGTTAATCTAGTAATAATATCAGAACCTGAAATTAGGTTAAATGTTTTAATTATGTCCATATAATGGAATATTGATAATTTTCATGGTCATTTAGACTCTTAAAATTAAATTTTCACTAAAAACTAAACATACTTTTACATTAATCCAAGTAGTTATTTTTAATTTATGTTACTGATTTTTTTGGTTAAAAAACTAATCAGGCTTTATTAAAAATAATAAATAATGATAATTAAAAATATGAAGTCAATTTTTTCAAATTCTAATCAAAAAAATTGGATAAATTAATTCCAAATTAATCATATAGACTAGAAGTCATTGTCAATTTTTAAAGTGAAAATGGAAACCTGATTTATATGCTTTTGTAGAATTTTTATATTAAAAATTTATTCAAATTATATAAATTGGTTTAAATTATATTTAATTTACCCACTTTTACACAAAAATGACAATTAAAAAAATAATTATACTATCAAAATAAATTATATGAAAATGATGTTTTGAACTAAAATGTAGTATTATTCACTATTCATCAAAATATGAATGTTATAAGAAAAATAACAATAATTCACCCAATATTAATTTTGAGATTCGAATTTCAAAAATGGGTTTATTTTTTCATATAAATATTATGAATGTGTCAAATATTATATTTAAATTTTTTTTTCATAATTAACTTGTAAACACATTTTTTGGAAATATACATATTTTTATGCTTAAAGATTAATTTAATATTATTTTATCCAGAAGAAAAATTATAGGATGAATATAAAAACATTATAATAAATATATTACTTGCAAATTTAAATAATATATTTCATTTATATTTTTTAATTTAATTTATTATGATAAAACTCCATTCTGGTGATGAAAATCCTTTTTAATAAAAATTTATTCTTTTTAATTAATTGATGATTATATTTAATTCATATTAATTGGTAACTAATGAATTCGTTTTAAAAATAGGTTTACAATTTTATTTCATAATTTAGTAAATCATATTCATTCTTTCAATTCCATGATAAATGTGATCACTTTTATGTTAAATAAATAATATTTATAATATATAGTTGTCTCGTAAGTCATTAATTTGTGTGTATCTTAAGTCATAAAAGGGACTCAATGATTCATGAAACACAATATATATATGGTGTTGCATGTGATTCAAAATAATCAATTTTGTTTTCATTTAACAAAATATTTTAAAGAATCTACATTAATTTTAAAGAATATATTTCATAAAATCACAGGATGTAACATCCTACACACCATAAAATGAATTTCACCCTTGAAATTTATCCAGGTAATTAAATGATTAAAATTTATAGAATTTATTTATTTAAATGCTTATTGTAAAAATGGTAAATAAGATATACCATGAAAGAGGTAAACATGGATACATAATGCTCATCAGATTTCATGCCTAAAAAGGATTACAGAAACCGAGAATAATGGTGGGAAATTAAAATATTGATTTTGAAGGAAAGACAAATTTCCTTTTGGAAAGTAGATAGTGATAGAGAACATGTTGAAGAGTAATTAAGTGATTAAACATAAACAAAACAAAAAAGTGTGGAAATTTTCACTAGTATCATCTGAAGATATAGTAAAAATATAAAATTATACATATAATGATTTTTTCCAAAATTGGATGCAATTCATTCGTCATATATAATGGGAACAAAATGAAATATACATACAAGACAATTAAATTTCATCTTATACCAAAATATCATCTTTTTATATAGAAAATGATTATTCAAGTTAAATGTTTCACACCTGAATCACTAAAAATAAAATTTGAAAGACCCCATAACCACAAAATGGATTATCAAGATATTCGAGTTGTCTTAAGACATTAACCGAAACCAAAATATGTATCACATGGGAAAATAATTATGAAAAAATACATAAAAAATACATAAATTATAAAAATTCAATTGTAATACCAAATTTTCAAAATAATTTATTCCATAAATAAATATATCTAACATCATCAAACATTTATAGACATAGTTCAAACACGAAATATTAGAAGTATATGATCATATATACATCCAAGATAAATGAAAAAATATTCTGAAAATAAAACACTACAATTTTTTTAAATAAATGATATATTTTCCTGTAAATACATTCACACTAACCTAGACATAAAGATGGCATGTGGTAGTGCGTGAAACCCTTATCATCATTTGGTCATGGGTTTAAGCCCAACAACTTTGACGGATGTGACATGTTGTCCCCCAGTATATGGGTTTTCACAATTTTTTATTTAACCATGAATAAAAATACACCCCAAAATACATCATGATTATTAAAGGGTTTAAAAATACCTCAACCAAATAATCATTTCCCCAAGAGAATCATTAATAAACAAAATATTTTTACTAATTAAAACACTTAAATTATATGTTTAAGACTTTTAACTCACGATCAACCTTATGATTAATGTATTTTGATTATATGAATGACTCTTAAGATAACCTCATATGAAAATAATAATAAATTACAATGTTATCTAAATTGACCATTGATATAAACTATAACATCCTAGAAACCACACACATGAATCCTGTGTTAAAATCCATAACATTGTAATATTGAATTTGATGCTGATAATTGTGACGCAAATTTTTTATCTAAACCATAAAAACTCAAAAGGAAGACATGGATCTTGTATACCCAGGAGGTACTTTTAGATATTGTGTTTTATAAAATAATGAGATAATATTATATAGACAACTATTATGAACATGGACACATAATTCATTAAAATATTTTTTCCCATATAACCCATATTTTCTTATTTCACAATAGGTCTTCAACATTATTCATATTAAATTCTTTATATAACTAAATAGTTAAACATCATTATTTAATACATAGAGAAGGTGAAACAAAATAAGGGTGAGCTAAAATTGTCATTAAGAGTAAATATCAGCATTATCTATTAATATTCATTGGTAATCATAATAGTGAATAAGGTTTTGATGATATGATCAAAGTGCATGAGTGAATCACAAAATAACTCACACACATCAATCCCTATACCAATAAATATAAGAATATACAAAATACACATGGCATCATTATCAGTAATCATGATCTATGTGATATCAATATTGATCGTTAGAAATATTAATAACCCATAATAATCATTATAAAACACATGATGGTGTTACGAGAAATCATTATATTGTTCACAATTAAGTATGGAATAACCATGTCATATACTTCTATACATGTCACTCATATAAATGGAAGATACTTATGACCAAATTCTATACCCAATGAATTAGAGGGTTATCATGGAACCATCTATCCATGTTCTTTCATGAAACCACCGGTCCTTGGACTATCATGTGACCACGTATAATATTTATAATTACCATTGAAAGTTAAACACACACAAAAGATTCAATAAACACATTGGATCAACAAATAACCCATTAAAACATTATTAAATAGTGGAAAAGAAATCTTATCTACAAAAATATATTTTATACATGATTAACTCATGTAAAATAAAACATGTTCCATAATAATATCTATTGGAAATAGTCAAATAGTGGAAAAGAAATAGTTTCATAACAACATATTTAGGAATTGATTAACAAACGTTAAAGAAATGTGTTCAATAAAAATATCACTGAATCCTAAATCACCCATTTAAAATACAATGGATTCCACAACAATATCTTTGAATAATAAATAACCGAATTAAAGGAAATGGGTTCTAGAAACATATTTTTGAAATATAAATATCACATGGAATATAAAAAAGTACCATTTAAATCATTTTGATGGATGATTAACCAATGTACAAGAAATGATTTCAATAACAATATCGTTGAAACATGAGAAAACAATGTAAAGGAAATGTGTTCCATAACAATATCTTTGATTCATGAATATCCCATTTATGTAAAATGGGTTCCCTAAAAATACCATTTACACCTGAATAACCCAAGGAATCAAAATGGGTTCCATAACAATATCATTGAAACAATATTAATATATCCTAAAAAGAATTATAATGGTATCATAAAAAAATTTCCCAAGTGGAAGGTAATAAACAACAAGATTCGTTGAAATTGATGAATGTAGTTACCATTAAAATATCCTTAAAACATTCTTGAGGAGAATAACTTTCATACATTCCAATGCATCATATACAACATTGAAGCATTTGAATCATAATCCCCATGAATGAATAAGATCAAAAGAAACATATAATTAAAAGAGAATAATGTGATTCCTGATATATCAAGACATATAATATTTATATACACCTCATAAAAGGAAATATTTTATAACATAACACAATTCTCAGAGATGTAAATTTGTGGGAACGGTCCATCACCACTATAGTAACTTCGAAATCGTAATCCACATGGAATACATACAGTCAAAGTGATCTATAAATATACACAAATTTAATCATAAATGAAAAAAAAAATCATGGTTATTAAATAATCAATATATAAATATAGGTGAATAATAATATAATATTCCTCAATGAAATTAAATAGAGACAAAATCCATTACCATGAGTTGTATTTTTTAATCACGTACTCCATCTTCCAGAATAATAAAATTATTATAATTATATAAATTTTCAATAAGATTTTACATGTTTATTATTAATTTTATATAAATTATAAACATGATATAAAAAATTAATTAATCAATAATTTTTCATTCGGATGTTTTAACAATATTTAGTTTTTGTGTCAAAAACAACATTGGCAGGTCAACAAGCATCAAAAGATTACATTATTATGACATCCCTAGAATAAATAACATGAAATAATTATCTTATTTATATTTATATTATTATTTTAAAACCAATAACGAGTTGTGGTAATGAAAAATGATCCAATGGTACAATCATAGAGACATTAGGTTGTCTGTATACTTAGGTAAGGTTCCCATTTTCCAATCATAATTATGGAAAAAAGGTATGTAACATTTAATCTATCTAGATTTACAATTATATTAGAAATAACATTTTATTTTATGATTTATATTTATATTTTTAATTATTTAGATTTATAATAAATCACATTACGTCGAAGAGGAGGTAGTCCACTTGTCCATGAATAATGTTATTACTTTTTCAGATTTTTGAAATGTGTTAAAAAATGATATATTAAATTTTCAAAATGTTAACCATTTCATTAATAACATATATATTTCATTTATGTTCCACATTTTAATATAATACCATATATAATTCATTCTATTTCATTCATGAACACATCACATTGCTTTGAGGTGGTGGTATTCCACCCTTCCACAGAATATATTATCATATTTACAAAAAATGGAAAGCATGGAGTTAGGTGTTATTTAAAAATTTCAGAGTTATGAAGTATAAATAAAAATCATATATACCATATAAAAATATTATGTCCATCATAATTCCCAATCAACAGTGGTGGTAAACGAAAAATTAATGATAATGATGGACGAGGCAGCAGTCTGCCGTACACATAAACAGAACTTTTGGTACCCATTTGATTGAAGTGTTTTTAGGTGTGGGTTTAAACAATATCATAAATTTTTTTATTATATTAAATAAAAATATGTTATTATATAATCATTTAATAAATATAGGTGAATGGTTTTCAATGAAAAAAATCACACAAGCCTGTTGATGAATGTTACCTCTTTTTTGGGTAAGTCCTTTTGGTTTTCCCCAAATAGATTCCTCAAATGAATTTATTAAAAACTTTTTGAATCTAGGGTGAGGGTATAAATGTTGATAGAATATTTGGGCTTTTATGGGATGTTTAGATCTCCATGATTTCTGTAAAGAATTATTGATAGTGAATCGGTTTTAAATTGGAGGGTAGTGACATTATTTTTAATATTAAAAGGTAAACAATATTTCGATGTATACCTTACCTAATGTGACTAAATTAATGGTAAAAACTCTTTACATGACGTTATATATCGAATAAAATCCTCAAATAAGTTTTTAACAAGTCTATAGTTCATTTAGACTCTTAATATTAAATTTCAACCACTAAGTGAACACATTTTTAACTTAATCAATGTAAATAAATATAATTACATTCAAAAATATTTTTCTTCACAATATTTGTTCACCATATTGAAAATTATAAAATATTCTAGTTAAAAATATGAATTACTTTTTTTGAATATCCTTTCACTATAGTGGAAGAAATTAAATAAACAATTATCCTACTGACGAGATGTGATAATGGGTTTTTAAAGCGAATATGTCCAAATGTTTGCAATGTTTTATATAAAAATTTTAGGTAATATTTATTTAAAAAACATAAATTGAAATAATAATATAAAATTTATTTAATTATACATATTATAAATTTAGAAACATAATTTAACAATATATAAAAGCTAGGAAAAAAATTCATGTTTGCACTTTATGTTACTATTTTTCAGTTTTCAGTAAAATATGAAAGTCCCCAGGAAAAACAACTCTAACAAATTTTTGATATAATTATTAAAAAATTGAATTTTAATATTTCATATTAGAATTTCGAAATTATTATAACTTATATATAAAATAGAAATGCAATTAAAAGGTGGTAAAATTGTTTTTTCAAAATGTAGAGATTTTATGCTTAAAATTTGATTAATTCTAATCTTAACCATAGAATTATAATTAGAATAATTTTAAAATATTTTATTAAAAATATTATATATAAATATAAATAATTTATTTATCTAAAATGTATTAATTTAATTTATTAATATAAAACGCCATTCTCATCATTAAAATTTAATTTCATAAAAAACACATCCTTTATATTCAATTAGACTTGAATTTCATTTGTAATTAATTTTTTATGGATTAAAAAATTTTATAACATTTTAAAACTATTATTTAATAATTTAGGTAATTATATCCATTCCTTCCATTTCAGTGGAATGTTGAAAACTATTATGACAATTAAATAATATTAATAGTTTATTATTGTCCGGTAAGCCTCAGCCATCACTGTAACAGATGTCATTAAAGGGACTCGATGATGTGTTCAAGGAATGACCCAAATAGCATTTAATGTGACGAAAGAGAAAATATATATCTAATGTATCACAATATATTCTCGAATTTATACTTATTTGAATAAATATATTTCATAAAATATCACTATGGTATATATTTAATATAATTATTTATATTGTGAGTTCTTAAAGGTAAAATCTAGAAAATTTGGTTTTGGTTGAATAATTTTTTATAACATTAACTAATAAATTTTATGAAAATAGTTTAGAAATTCTAGTATAAAATATTTCTCTATGTATTCATAAGATGATATCATTGGATCTATAAAACTAAATTAATTGAAAATAAAAAAATAACCACTATAGAAATAGAAAAATGGATGAATATTGTTTTAATTTAAAATTATATATTACCACATATTGATCCAATTATGAATTTATATCAATTCAAACTGATCAATTTTTTAGGTCTCCTATAGATCATGTACGAAATTTCACTCATGGAGACACAAAAGTTATTTCCATAAAAATTATGACTTATAAATCAGAATTTTTTGATATATGTATTTAAGCTTATGATTATAGTTTCGATGTATTTAAAAATATAGGGTAAAAAAACCTAAAATCCAATGGATCATTATTGATATGTACCATAAAAAATAAAAAATTAATGAAATGAAATAATAGTTTCGGGATGGGGTTTTTAGTAGAATATAATTCGAGTGAAGAATATGGTTCTCAAATGTAGATAGAAATCCTATTAAATATGTCATAATCAAATCATATATGTGTATTTTATTATTAATCATATGTAAAATATATTTATTGAAAAATTATTTAAAATATCCATTTAAAATAAATTTGATTATAGAATTATGAGATAAACTGCATTTAATGTATTCTCAATTATATTGATAGTAGAAAAGAAGATTCTTCCTAAGGAATATTAATGTTTAGGGAACATTTTTAAAATAAAACCACTTGAATATAATTGATATATATAAACATTCATGTTACGAAAAATCATGGTGAAAATTAAAAACATAAATAAACCCTTGAAACTCCAATCAAAAATTAATTTTTTACATTGGAGGTATCAATATTGAAAATCTCTGACATAAGTATTATAAGTAATAATGTGATAAAGCTCAAGTAATTATGTTCATTATTGATTTGATAGAATATTATTATCAAATATATTAAATGCAATGTATGAAAACTTATTATTTATTTTTTATTCAATGAAGATATAAATATAATAGAATGGTAAGGACTAATAATCAAAATAAAAGTAAAACTGGTCATTACTATGCAATTTTTTTATCCAAATTGTATGAGAAGTTATTATTAAGGTTCAAGTTGAAATATTTAATGTTTTAAATGTAATAAATCTCAAATTATGGGTTATTATAAAAAACTGGTATCCTTGACATTTCAAAAATTTCATGGATACAATATTTAATTTATGTCAAAATAATTATCCCCTCAATTTCCCTAGGAAGGGAGCGCATAATCATGGGGATCTATAGTAAAAAATCCTATAGAATCATTAATGAAAAAATATCACCAATAATGGAATAGGATCCCAAAATAGATATCCAAAAAATGATTTTGAAGTCAGATACATGGAGTAAAGATAATCATACATTTTATTCCCCTTATGAAAATTGATTGATAATATCCAATCCTCAATGGTTAAATTCATACACCCATGAACCTAGTATGAAATTATCCATGGAATGGGGGTATTTTCCTGCATAAATGATAAAATAATTTGGAATTATGCCACTAACAAAGAAAGCATTAATTTCTTCACAATGAATATCTCAGGTATAAAAATAACTATATTGGCTTCTCTATAGAGAAAGACTCTGTGAAAGAATGTAGATATGAGTGTAATAACAATATATTCTTTATCATTATACACCTGGCTGACACCTCGCCTCACAACTAAGGTGTACAAGCCATCCATTTTATACATCGTCCTAAAACAGGGAGGAATCTAGTGAATCCAGTTTATAGGGAGGGGATTTGGGCAAGTGACACAAAGAATATCTAATAACAAAATAGATTTTAGAGAAAGAGGCGAATAATTGTTCTTCATATGTCAGACTAAGAAAGGCAAAAAAATTCCATTTGATGGAAATGACTATTTGAGAACTATGAATTCCCCTGTGCGAGTCATTATTCCAAAATATAAGTAGACTCCGAAAACTGGAAGTGAGGATAAAGCCTCCATATTTTATGTCATAGCAATTATCCCATATACATTGGTGTGATATATCAATAATAGTATCACTTATAATATCATTGGATGCAACAAATGTGAAGGTTCCAAGAAATAACCACAACTATCATTCCCATTGACCCTTGAATAAATGGTTTGACCTTGATTCAATACAATGAATAATACACTAGTTACATATAGAATCATTATTAATAGAATAATTCTATATATTTCCATACATAGGGATGTAATTTTTTCTTCATGTATTATTTACAAATGAAAAATATTAATAACAATCTTATAAAATTAACCCGATGATATTTTGATGGTAAGAAAAATGATGAATGGCTATTTTTTATATTTCAGTTGCAATATATTTATTTAGAAAAAAATTTCTGATCTAGATATGTATTACTCTAATGTTGATTTTTCTTTTATACTATATTATGTAAATTTAACATATCATATATGTGTAGTAATAAATTAACAATAATTTTTAAAGTGACAGTTCATAGTTTCTATGATGAATGATATTTAAAATATATACATTTTTAATTTAATAAAATGTAAAATGTGTTGAACAATTTAAATATTATAGTGAATGGAAAATAAAATTTAAATTAAAAATTAATGGGTGAAACAATTTCTTTAAAAAAATGTAAATTTCATTTGAATTTCCGAATTGATAATATCATTTGAAATTCAAAATCAAATTTTCAAACGACGTGTGAATGGATTTATTTCATATCATGATAAACTTTTTATTTTATTAAAATAATTTTTTTAAATATTTGAATGATTCAAATTTTATGATCAAAATTAAAATTATTCAAATAATTTTTCTAGTTATAGTGACTTGAAATATCTTGTCCCCTAGTAATGATTCCAATATTTTTGGAATATAATTAATCCATTCAAATAATTTTTAAGAATTTGATCGATTCATTAAATCAGTTTTCCATTAAGTGAAAAAGGATATTCATAATAATATGTAATATGTATTGAAGAATATTATTCACTAATTTCTTGGTTATATATTATTAGAGTTTTATTGTCTTACTATAATTTTCATGGTTTCAAATAATTTAAAATCAATGATAAATATATATTTTACCGTGGCAATATTTTTGATGAAATATATGTCAAACAACCACATAAATTTAAAAATAACAGGTTCCTTGTGGTTTTTGATCAGTTTTTAATATATCAATTTTTTCTAATATTTTCTTGGATCACTATAAATGAATTTGTATCAACTTTTATATATAATGGGAATTTGTTTTAAAAGGAAAATATGTACATTCTATTTTTATTATGATGAATTGAAATTATTTTTTTCAAATATATTTGGATACTAATATATTTTTATATGAAAATAATTATTAATGTCCTCAATTTTTATATTGATGTATAAGTGAATATGATATCTGTTTTATTTGAGAAATGTTTTTGTTTTCCAATAAACATGTCAAAAATTAATGTTAAATTTATTAATCAATAAAAATAGTTTTATGAGTTAGTTTAAATATATGGATAATACTCAATGAGAAAGTCAAATAAAAATAAAGGTAATTCATGTAAACTCTAAATGTCTTATTATGGAAAGGAATCATATATGATTGTTTTTAGAAGAATGATTTATAGATTATTATATTTTTTATTTCAAGGCCTCATTTGTTTTTTTGGTGAGATTCTATGATATATTATAATGTAATCATTATTAAATTCATTTAGTGATTGATAAAAGGATTCTCAATTATGATAAGGTATTATTAAATCTTAAATGATTTTACTATATTATAACATCTTTTGATTAAATTAGTGAAACGTATTTTGATTTTGGTGGATTCGATGTATATAAAAATATCATATCTGGTAATGTTAAAATAATTAATAAATATTCATTTCAATGGATATTAAAAAACATTTTTCACTATATATAGTTGAAAGAAAATACATTGCATTCATATCTTATTCCCCACTATATTTATATATCAAATTATCATTAATATATTTTGGATTTAATTTTCATGACATTGCTACTAATTTTTTATAGATTTTCTATTTTATTTTCTGTAACTCCCTTAAATATTAAAATATTGTACATATTAATGTTATGTTTAATAATTTTTTAGATAATAATAAAAATAAAAATATTAATAAGGAATATATTTCAATATATCAAATGATTTATAATATTGTTACTAACATTTGATTTATAATTTTTTTGGAAAACAAATATTATCCTAAAATGTTCAAAGTATAATTATTTTTTTATTAGAATGGGTATAATTTGAGTTTATTTTTTTGTCATCTATATTAATATTTAGATATATTTATTAGTTATTTCATATATTATTATCTAACAATGGCTTCGTGAGAAATTCCCCATTAATTTTTATTTTATCCTAACATTAGTGAACATAATTTATATTCTAGATAATGTGAAATATTTTTTATCTACAATGATATATATTTTCAGATTATAATATCAATTATTAATATCAAAGTGTGTGTTTATTTTTTTGTTATTTGTTAAAATTTTTCAATTTTAAAAAATTGAGATATTATTATTGGGACCTTCATAACATCTATGTTTTATAAATTTTAAAAAGATCCTTTCTATTACAACTAACATTTTTTTTCTAAATTCTAATATTTTGATAAATCTATGAATATATAGATGAATTATAAATCCACATAATTTTGTTATGTATCATATTTTTTAATACTGATTTCATTGATTATAAAAAAGAAAATAATTTTGTTTTATTTTATTAAATTTAATATTAATATGTTTTGAATATTTAATTTCTATTTACACAATTATTATTATTGATACAATATATAGTATGATAATTTGAATGATTTTTTACCCTTATGTATAATGTTTTGTACAATTAGATGATTGTACCAGAATAACATTACAAAAATACATCTTTCCACGAGCACTTATGTTGAATATATATAATTTTTTTACCATTATGGTTAAAAAAAGTTACCTAAATAATGATAAACATATTTCTACTACATTAATATACAATGAGATAAACATAAATATATGTAGTGCATAAAATGTTCGATCTAAAATAACATAACTTATTGATTCAACCTCATACCATTACCTATGAAATATACTATTTATTATCATTTAAAAAGTAAGTAAAATTTTATAGTATGATATTTTATTACCTTCATGTATAATATTTAATCTATTGGATACCCATATATATTATATTTTAACTCAACAAGACTCTATATTGTGGTTTTGGGTCTTTCAATTTTTACTAGAAATAATAATAGTTTTGGTAGACCAAAAATGGTATGGTAATTAGAAATACATCATTATATGATGTTTTTTTGATATGGGTGATCATATTTAGAAAATTGAAAAATTAAAAATCAGAAATCTTAAGAATATATAATCCTTTATTTTCTAAAATTTTATGAGGTTAAAATATCATAGGAAATAATCAAAGAAACATTTAACCGTATGATAAAAAATAAGCTTTTAATGGGAACATGCAATGTTGTATTATATTTATGATATAGATTATAATATTTCAACATCATGTTGTACTTAGTTATTTTCAATGTATAGACTTATACTCTTTTCATTTAAACATAATTAATTTAATTGTTTTAAACATATTAATTGTTTTATTTTTTATTGATTATTAATAAAATGGTTTATGAAAGTGAATAATATTTTGAAGTGAAAAAGATCCTTCCCAATGAGATAATATTTTTGGTGAAAAATAATTCCTCAAATGGATTTATGTTTTGATGATTCTTTCATCGATAAATTGAGAAAAACAACCCATGAAAATTAAAATTTCATTACTCTAAAAATGTTTTTGTCTATTAAATAAATACCCTTTAAATATAATTAGACTATAATTGTGTTTAGGGAAATAAATATTTTATTTCAAGAGATAAAAAATATTTCCATATTTAGATACATACACTTTACAGATGTTGAAAATAATTAAATAAAACATCATCATGAAAATCATTAATTCATATAAAACTAGACCATCGTTGACATCTAGAACATCATGTGTTTTATATTGGTTAGGATATGTTAATTATTTTTATCATTTTATTATTTACATAATGGTATTATATTATAATTCACCTGAAAATGTAGTAGTTTCAGGTTATACCACCAAATCATAAAGTACATGTAAGGAATTCCATTATAGGTTAAGGGTATTGCAATTTTAGTTAGTCCACGATTTGGATAAAAAGTTTATTGTTTCATAAAATATATAAAAATGAATCTATGGGTTTATTCACCCATTAAATAATTTGAATTCTTTGGTAGGGCCTCAAGGGAATAAAAACCAATTTGAAAATGTTTTTGTATCCATATTAAAATTGAATCATTCCATTTTCATGAGTTTTATTTCTCAATTTGGTTGTGAATGTTGAATAGAAGATGTTTTATCCTTTAGATGATGAATACTGTTAAAATATTTTTTTAATTATAGTTTTATTTTCACTAAACAATTTAATTTCTGTGATAATTCATTAAAAATAATTATGGTATAAAATTCTCCCTCACCGCTGTTGAGATTTTGTACATCCTAATATTTGGGTAAATAATATCCCATATATGAAACTTAATCCATGTACTTTTAAGGACTGAATAAAATATATTTGTTTAAGTATATTCACTTGAAACACTATATTAAATAATAATCATTTTATAATGGGATGAATCAAGTAGAGAGTGAATCAATTAGTCCTTATTGAGAAAATAACAATGATTTTAAGTGAACCCCCCTGTACATCCATTTTTTTGAAATGAATGAATAATTATTTCCCTAGTGGATTATTGATGTATCTTAGAAATTAATTATTAATTCATGATTTTGTATCTATAAATAACTAGAATTATATACATTTAATATTGGGCTTTATATTTGGTATTATCAGTGATTTTTTGTCTATATAGATAAGAAGATAAGAAAGGAGTTTTATACAATATGTCTAATGGACAAACAATATGGATGATGGGATATCCAATGACCCTTTCTTCATATGTTTGAAAATAACTATCCATGAAAAAACCCCAATAAATGAAAAAATTATCGCAGTGTAGAAAAGAATAAAATTTGAATAAAATGTCACAAAAGTAAATGAAGAATCCATTCAAACGAAAAGAATAAATGATGGTTTTGATCAATACACAACCTTGGTTAAAATTTTCAATAGAAATGAACATGAAATATATATATTTCAATGCACCACCCTAATGATTGTTATTATTAACTTATAACTACTAATTTTTTATCCATTGGAGAAAGGATGATTCAATCGCAATAACTGTTGTTGGGATGAATCATTATAATTAAATGTTGAATGATATAATTTGACATATTAAATATTATTTGATTTAATATTGGATTCATGTACAATATATTCTTTTATATCATGAAAATAGATAGTAAATATAGAATCCCTACCTCTCTAGATCAATGGCTTGGAAAATATGAAAACTCTATGTAGTCCAATAATTACATCACAATTATATATATATTCCCCAATTAAAATTAGTTGGATGAGTATATCAAAAAATATTTTCATATGAAATTTTTTAGGATTGTATGAATTCATGGGTATCAAAGGTTTTTCCTTATAAATAGCTAACATCAACTACCAACGAATCGAAATCAGTTACAATATCACTAATATCCTTCTGATCTTATCTATGTGCAAGTTGAATGTTGAATGTCCTTTAGTAACTACATGTAAAAAATATAAATGTTTTCTATATAATCATGTTTATCTAGCTCAATAAAATTATAATATTTCGGAATTAACCTATATGATATTACCATTATGATGGAATATTTTTAAAAACATTGATAAGTGTTGTTTCTCATACATCTTAATTGACAGGATTAGATCTAAATATAACATTTGACTAAAGAACTAAAAATTACAATGTGTACCTATAGAATTTATATCATGGACAAATAAAGGAAGAAAAAGTGAAAATAATAAGATATAGAAAAGGATTTTATGCACCATAGTGCTTCAGTATATGGTGACCAATCTCTAATTTTCCTGAATTTGGATGGTTTAAAGTTTCTCTCGCATAATTTTCATGATCATAGAGATATCATTATAAGAATAAACATTCATCTATACTGGGAATATGAATTTTATGAAAAACAATACGTGGAATTATTCATCTCAATGGTTGACATTCGTTCAATATACATATATTGATATTGAATATGAATGATATTACAATTAATTAAATTCAAAATATATATGGATACTATGAGTTAATTATAATTCCATTTCATATAATTTATTTAATAGAACTATTAATAGTCTTTATGATATATTTTTTTAATACAATACCATTAAAATATTTTGGTGTTCATTATATATGAAATTCTAATATACATTACGATAACATAAATACATTAATATCACTATAGTATTTTTCTGATGGGATTCATAATGGTTTAATTTTATATTGATATACAAAATATGAAATCAACATGAAGAAAGTAAAATAAATATGTTGTATAATCACAATATTGGGATATTTATGGATCGTAGCATGTGAAATCTGATAGTCATTGACCAAGACCTAACAATATAATGCAGGTCTATAGAATTTATGGATAACATAGGTGAGATTAACGAATTTTGAAAATGTTCACATAATTATCAAACCCACTAACCATGATTACATAAATCCGATTGATGTTTATCCAAGATAATGCAAGTGAATATAGCATGAAGGAATACAAGAAAATGGAAATCATTGCACCTATACTATTGATTTTATCATGTGGGTATGATTTTTTTACATAGAGTGATTCATCAATGATGAACATGGAATTAATTTTTATAGAATTAAATAATGAAATATTAAATACAATAATATGATATCAAAACATGAGAAAAAATTTCTACCACCTAATCTGGTGATGGATATAAATAAAAAAAGTGTTTATTATAACAAAATTATATCAAAATGTTTTAATAATGATTGATATGGATGATCAAGGACTAATACAACTTTATCAATTATTATTCTAAAAATTAGAAAAATGTGGTAGAATATATAATTAAAACAGATCATACATAATTATACATGATAAATATTGAGAAGGGTTGAATTTTATGAGTCTTATAGATTAATGAAATATGTGTAATAAATAGACACATGACCTTGTACATTTCTGAAATAAAATTTCAACTATCTATACTATATAGGATTCATAACACTCAATGGGATGATGTAGAGATATAAAATATTGAGAATGTAATAAAAGAAGGGTAGTACTATGATTTCAATAGTGATAAAGATGAATCTGTAATATTTGTAATATGATTATGTATAATTACATTGCTAAATATAAATAACGATCTAATAGATAATCTACACTTATCAAGTTTTCATATCCACCAAGAGAGAACAAATATGAATATAGTTATCCAATATCACATATTGTGAGAAAATATGATGGTGGTGATTTTGTAATATAAATCATGGAACTTGAATTATAATATGATAATAGATAATGTTAAACATCAAATGTCACAACCCAATAAATTCCCATATTAACATGGAAATCCAAGAAAATCCCCATTGATGTTTTTCACTTTTTATCGAAATAAATATATGGGAATGAATTCCATATTTGATGACTTAGATATTCTTACAATGACTTCTCACGTTTTAACTATTCTAGAAGACATCCCATGTAGAAAATAAGATATTATATATCTCAAAAAAATTATTAGTATGTATAGATCTACATTATCGATTAAATCTAATAAGAATCCAAGGATATTCAAAATATATTAATTAATTTTTTCATAATACATAATTCCATTGATAAAAATCAACATTAAAAATGACTACTATATTTATTATAAACATTACAAGGGATATATAGACACATCAGGATATGTTAATATCCAACTCTATGATATTTAATGTAGGTAAGGATAAAAATCTAACTAATGTAAAATTAGAATAAAACAATAGCTTCCACTCAGGAATGCATAAGGAGCATTATGAATCACTCTTTTGGATGAAGTGCATAAAATAATCATGATTGAATAAATTTAGAGAATGTATGATATAAGGACATGACCAGATTGAGGAAATGGTAGAGATGGTTACTATAATTATTAAAAAAACTATGAATACCAATGTTTAGATAAGATCCATCAAAATAATAGTGAATAATACGTATATATTTAAAATGGATATATATTATTATATTATATATTTCTACAAAATAGATTTGTGAGTATTTTGAAGAATGGAAATCTATGCCATATATAAAATATACCATTCTAGATCATTGATCATGTTTTATTTTTTACTATAAACCATTACTCCAACTAAACAAATCTTATGTACATTATTTATTCAATGTATTCCTTCTGAGGAAATGAATTAAAGGTTGTTTTCATGTTATAGGTTATGAATTGGTTTATTTTGAGATCGATCACTATTACTTTGAATATTTTATGATAATATTAAACCACATAAATATAGTTTCATTAGACAAGATAGGTTCCATTTTCATTGTACTTTTGGATAACAATTACTCTAGTGCTAGAATTTTCAAACCAACAGAAGAAATGAAATTCTAGTATAGTCCAATTTTTTAAACAATAAGTATTAAAAAAAATTCAGATGATATTTATAAACATTTATGTACGTTACAACCATGAGATTTTATATATATCACTTCCTTCTCAATATATATATTGGTTATTTTTTTATATGGTATAATTTAAATAATTTCCATGAATATATTAACATGAAAATAAAAATTTGTACACAATTAAATATAATCACATATCAATTATAAGTATATTCTATAAAACTTACAACAGTTCAATGTAATAATACATGAATATGATTATAAATATCATAATTTTGAGTTTATGTGCGTCAAAGTCGCATTGAATAATCACACCTATAAAAAAAATATCAAAAAAACTAAAACAATAGAAATATAATCATGATATTATAAATGAATAATATAAAAATATAAAAGGAATATTAGTGGGCATTGAATAATGATTTTATGTTTTATTTTAATCATGAATAATTGTAATATGATAATTAGAAAAGTAAATCACCATTTGAAATAGTTAGTATATAATAAATAATATTTTACAATAATACAACTTGTATAACTAAAGCTTACATTAATATAAAATAACTTTTCAAAAATATCTAGTTCAAAATATGAATAAATAATTTTTTTATAAAGGTATTATATAATTATTAAGTAAAAATATTAATTTTTTACACTCAATTTCAAATGAAATAATTACCTTTATTATGAATTCATTATGAGAAAATATGGGATAAAATTTAGAATCAACCTGTAATTTTTTACTTATGGTTTTTTTTGAATTCCTCAAAAAATTAGAATTTTAGTTTATTGCTAAAATAATTTTTTTACCATATATATTATAACATAATATTCAGGTAAACATTAAATAATAAATTATATTAAATATGTTAGGAAACATATTTTATTGATTAATTTTATTACCAAAATATGATTCAAAAACATAATTTTCAAAAATATAACTTAGTTTTTATGGACTAGATTGAGTTTTACTCAAATTAAATAATTTTCATATTTATTTAAATTAAAAATTATACTCAAAATTATGAAATTCATCTTTTAAGTGTTTAAATTAATAAAAACCCTTTTTAATCCAAAAATATTATTATTATCAATAGTAAATACAATTCATTGATTATTATTAAAATAAGGATATTCTATTTTTTTTATTTAGAATCTCCCCCCACAGGATTATATATTCTACCCCAAACACATTTATTTTTTTATACATAATACTCCCTCCTTAAATATTGTTCTTACAAAATACCATCCAAAAAATATCTCCCCACACTAGGGTAAAAATGTTAGAAAAAAACACCACCCTCCATATTCATAAGAGTATTCATAAAGGATCTATTTCAACAAAGGTTAATCTTTTGAAAAAATTGGATTAAATATCACAATAAAATTCCATTACTAATAAATAAAATTATAAAAAATATATATAATTATAATTATCCCTTGATTTAATTAAAATACTATTTATGTCATATTTTTCATTTGTAAAATTATTTTATTTTGAAACACATATCACACTCTGAGAGGATTAACCAACTTATATTAGGGATGATGAATTCCTATCACACATATCTCTTCGGAATAAATGTTTTTAATGTTTTTTAAATTTTAACTATCTAGTAATGTTATTCACAAAATATAAATTTATTAAATATATTTAATGATTGTATAATTAAAGGTAAATTATCAAAATAGTTTTTTTGATATATAAAAGATTTTGATAAAATTTATTTAATATCATCTAAAATTAATATTTCTTAACTAATTGTGATGTCACTTTTTAGAAAAGATACATGAATCACTACCAAATAACATATTGGTCATTTTTTGAAAATGGTGAAAGTAAATTTTCTAAAAAAAAATTATTGATGAAACCAAGATATGATAGAGTTGATATGTCAATGATTGAAATCAAAAAATTGATAAAAATTGATACGATGATATATGTAATTTCCTAAAATTTTATCGATTGAATTTTTCTTTAATATAGAAATTTAACTTATGTAGTAATGTGGTATTATATTTATTCTACGAGACACAAGATAGAACAATCAAAATTTTATTATATCCACATTATAATTTCAAATATAGTATTACTGTACTACTTTTTAAAACATTACAATATAAAAAAAATAGATAATTAGATAAATATAATTAGTGAATTGGGATATTCTCTATCACCTAGAATGATCTCAATAAAAAAATATTTTAGAAATGATAGAGAATTATAATATTGAAGTATCCATTTTGAAAATTAATATATATATATTAACATGTCATAAAATAATTGTTAATTAGGAATTAATGAAATTAGAGTTATATATTAAAGATAGGGAACTCAGATCACTGTTATAAATTGGACCATCACATGTAATTTAATCATTGGAATAGTAATATAATTTTGAGGATTAGTGAACTAATAGTTTAAATTGTGATATAAAAAATTTAATTGTAAAATAATAAATCGTTACAGTATAAAAAGTTAATATATCAAAATTAATTCACGATTCAAATAAATAACTGAAAAAATAAGTGTTTTTATTTTTTAAAAAAAATTAATGATTCAATTACTTTATTATAAAATAATTTTTAATTATAAGAGATAGTTTATATTCTTAATAGGGGTTCATAAAATAATATTATTTTCATTACAATGATAAATTATTTTTATGATACCATATTTTTTTATTCAACGAATCATAAAAATAATCTATGTATAAAAATTCAAATATTTTATATAAATTCATATTTTATTTAAAAGTTATATTTATAATTTTGAAAAAACTATTTTCAAAAAATTAATTACTTTTTTATCACCAACATATTTAAAAAAATATATGGTGTAATTTGGTATTTTTATAAAATAGTAGAACATTATGAATTTATTCTAATAAGAAAAAAACCCACGTTTAACATTATAAGTTAAATATTGGAGTAAGAATGTCATGGATGAGGTATGTATTAATTATCACAAAATAAAAAGTTTGATATATTATATATAGTGTTGTTAATCATTACATTTGATAAACATAACCCAAATTAACAAACTGATAAATTTTATATTCTAAAAATCCCCTCTCATCCCCAAATAAATATCACCCCTCAACACCATTTATCCTTAATAATATTATGAAAAAACGAATTAATTATTTTTACATAAATAAGAAACAGCCCCCACCACATCCACATTGTTATTTTCTAGTTTTCTATCATAAAAATGTTTCCTCAAGGTTCATATCATGAGAATATATTCAAAAAGTTATTATTCTCAATCCATCTCTTTTATTTTATTTTACACTTCTACATATTCCTTACATACCATAGAAAACCTGAAAAAAATTCAGTATACTAAATATTATTTTCATTTATTTTTAATGAAATTCACTATTCTACAACCTTTATCACTTTCTAATGAGCTTACACACATGTCTTAGTGGATCCAACATGGAATACGAAGACCCATGAACAAATCTGGATGGAGGTGAATTTTCTAGTTACATTAGTAGTACTATAGCTATTACAATTGAATGTATTGTTCATTAGTGTACCAAAAAGAACTATTCATCCAATTTGGCCCTTTGGGACATCGTTTTGGGGCTACAAGTGTCAAGGACTTTGATTCCCCAACAGACATCGGGTCATAAGGCATTAAGTTCACTAAGGGACTTCAAGCCACATGTCATTACAACCACCAATGGCCTTTAGTCCATAAGGCCATCATGAAACAATTTCAAAGAAGTAGCATGGGAATACCACATAGGAACAACCCCTTACAAGGAATTCAGTATAGGTAGCAACCACCGGAGCAGGGAAACCGAAATTTCAAGAATGAAAGGGGATGGAATCTATCATCGATACAAGGGACCATGAATTTATGCATAGGGAAATGCTATCAAATCATAAATTAATGATTGGGAGTTCAGTTCCATTAATGATGTAGATGTCAGGGAGGGGAAGTTCTAGTGATGTTTGGTTCGGCCTTCGGGTCATGTATTGGGCATTATGCATATGGTTTATCGGGTCAAGTACTGGGTCTTGTGCTACATGGCCTATAGTTTATGTAAGGGTTTCTTCTTAAATAACCTAAAAAGGGGGATTATCAAACAAAATATAAAAAATCATGTCATTTGGACCATTCATTAAATACTCTAATCATTTTATTATATAATGAAAATTTTATTCATGTTGGGTCCAGTTCACCACCTCCATAAAAAGAATACATTTTCTTCTATTATCACCTTCATCGGATGATTTCAAAAATTAATATGTTAAAATTTATCTAACTTATTATTTTCAATATTGTTTTATATTTTTTAATGGATAAATAGTTACATGGATGAATAAAACCATGCATTTTCACTATGTTTTGAAATAATTATATTTGAAGTTAACCATTAAATGATAGAATATGTACAGTTTGATATGTGTTTATATTAATAATGTTATATATTTAATAAGATTTAAAATTATAGGAATTACATAAAAATTCATTTAACATTATGATTTATTGAAAAACACCAAAATACCTCTCATTATTCTATCAACCAAAAATTAGTAAAGGAAACATTATGATCAATATCAATGAAGACACACCACGTCGAACATAAACAACGAACTAACTATTTTTATTGAAATAGGACTATTATAACATAGCCAATAAATTAGGAAGTATAAATTCTAAAAACATATTTCTGAAATAAACATTAATTTCTAACTCAATATTGATTTATGGGAATGTGGTTTTAAAATAATTCAAATTTTATTTATAAAATATATTTTATTTTTCATAAATAAGCTTTCTTCAAAAATAATGTTTATTAATTTTTATGAAAACATATTATAATATCCAAAATATGATGAAATATTATTTTTCTAAAATAATTTAATACCTTATTTCATCATTTATATATTATATTAAGGATATTTTTTGTATTTTTCATAAATATTGATTATTTCTAGGAATAATGAAAACTAATGTTTTTTATTGAAAACAATATTTCATTTTAAATTACATTCATGGGAAGTTTTTTTTGGATTACATTTGTCATAAAATTAGTTAATTATTATTTAATTTAATATAATAAATGTTTTTGAAATTTAATTTTTAAATGAATATGAGTAAAAAAAAGTAATATTTAAAAGGGGTTTTTAAAAAAATTATTTTTCATTGAGTTTGATAGGTATAAATTTAATTTATATTATTGAAATTATGGGTTATAAATATTGAATAATTGATTCCATATTTTAATTTATAGGAAAAATTTATAAAATAGTTCACTATTGTTTTTTATCGTTATTAGTATTAATTATAGTTATTATAATTACCACAATAATGAGAAAATCTAGTAATTTGAGAAAAATAATAATGAACTATTAAATAACCAAAAAACATACCCAAATATTAATTCATGATTGTATCCCAACAATAATCATCGATGGGTAGAATTTATGACTTTTTTGGGGCCACTTGTATCGTATTTTTTCCCATAGAGTATTTTCTTGAAAAATATATCAAGCATGTCGTTGTCTTATTTTTAATTACTGTAATATTTTTAATATGGTGTGTTCAAAAGGTTCTCTTCAACTAAAAAATATATTTTTAATTATAAAATAATCATCTTCTTCATATTAATATATTTATTAATTTTTTGTGATTAAATAATTATTTTAATTTCATACTCAACACAGATATTCCAATTATTCAATTAATTGGATAATAACATAATTCCTATTTATAGAATTAAAATAGATATAACTTAAGATAAATAACATGATAAATGAATTTTATAGATTTAATTGAAAAATTTTGGACATAATAAAATACCTGGTTCGAAATATATGTGTTATTATAATTTTTTTGTTTAAATGTAATATTTAGTTTCAAAAAATTACATTATAAATATTTTATCATAAATAATATTTTATTAAATGATATAAAATTATTAAAAATTAGTCCTTCAACCAATAGATAAAGATATGGTTACAATTTTCAAAAAATTTACATTTTTTTGATTATTTATCTAATATTTACAATATTAACCTCAATTTCTAAAAATCCTCGTGGCCACGGTAAAATTAAAAGAGTTTAATAACGGTGAAAACTAAAATAGAAGGGTATAAATATCATTAAAAACTATTATAGTTTTATTAGATGAGTTTATTTTGACCCATAATAATCTTATCTTCCAAATTTAACTTTTTTATTCATTTGTAATTGAATATTATTTTATATTGATTAATTATATGTAGAATATCCATGTGTACCCCTCCTTACTCTTGTAAAATAAAACATATTATTTCCTTTCCGTTTAAACATAAATAACATTTTTTGAATAGTATATAACTACCAAAATACCTTAATAGAATCCATCAAATAATTTCATAGGTACTATATTAGGAACAACACATCCCTTTTTGTCGTAAGGAGTTATGAAAATGGGATTGTTCGAAGAAGATGTATTAGTTTAAATAGTGTGTTAATGTTATGATTCTTCATTCAAATATCTAAAAAACTCTTGAAAAATGAAAAATAGTAACTATAGTATTCTAAATAAACTTATATTTAGCTATTTTAGTTTAATTACTGATATCTATCCCCACTAACATCAAATGACAAATGAATTCCTCCTTCGGGTGTATGAGGGACTGCCACCTCACGAAAAAATGTAATTTGTTTTCCATAATTGTCTATCATGAATAGTCATAAAAATCATATTAGTGTTAATATATCATATTAATTAAATATTTAACAATATCAAATGATATTATCTCTTTTATGTTCTTACATTTACCGGAATATAAATATGATAACATTGTTTGTGCGTATATACAGACTACCACCTCCATGAATCAATGTGATTTGTTTTTCATCAATACATTAGATAGATAATATATTGTGGTATTAGTGGATAATAAATATTATAAATATAAAATTATTAAAATTATTTATATATAAAATAATACATACCATATATCTGACACGATCTTTCAAAAATGTTAACATTACCCATGTGTGTGTGTGGCCTACTATCTACATGATTAAAATGTTGACCCCTTATCAGGGCCATATTTGATGGATGTATTTTAAAGAATAATTGATGTATACAATTGATTATTATTTCATGAATTATATTCTAGAGATTATGTAGTACTAACTTCTTTGACCATATTCAACATACAAATGTATTTTTGGACTTATGTACTAAATATCGTCTAAACACCCTTTGATAATGTAAAAGAGTAAGTAACGAACCCGATAATAACTGATATAAAATCATAATGGACAGGAAAATTGTTCTTATGAATGAATATAAATAATGAAATTATATTATTTTGGATGATAAAAAAATGTATGTGACATGTCGGGCTTAATGGAATAGACCCTCTTTCTAAAAATCCACTTTTGAAGTTCATATTTTTTTCTTTTAAAAAAGTTAGAAGTAAAGTTTTGTACTATATAAAAAACGATCTGGTGTTTTTAATGTCGTGAAACCATATTCCATTATAAATTACATTATATTTTGTATGAGTTATTTTAATTGAAAATATATTACTTTTAATGTCCTATGTTTATCTAAAAATATATGATATAAAAATGAATAAGTAATTTTCCGTAATAATATTTTTATGATGTAATAATACATGTTTTATGATTATGAAAAGAATATTTTAAAATGTTTATTATTATTCTTGAGAACATTATTAACCAATGAATTATGTTTCATTGATAATAAAAGGATGGGTGGTTATTTTACAACCCTCGATGCCTTGGGTAGTCCAAATATAGACATCAGCCATACACCTATTCCATATATGAGATAGAGTTAACCGATTATAGTAATGATAAGAGATAATATGAATATATATTTATATCTATTAAAACATTATCTATGATTGGTAATCGTGTGTTGCAAGATGGATATTATTAGTTAATGATTGGATGTTAACCATGAAGTGTTTTCATCTATTTCGGTGGTGGTAACTTAAAAGAGACCAAAATTTCAAACATTTTTCTATAGGCATGTAATGGTTATAAATTCTTTTTTTGTTAATAATATCTATGATTTTTATATTGAAATTATTAAACTCATAGGATCAATGAATATGTAATAATGGTCAGTATGTCAGGGAATTTCATGTTTTCCACTGATGTAATGTTTTTATTTATTTTTATGCCCATTATTAATGGGCTGTGCTCATACCATGTTTTTAAAAGTGTTTTTTCATTGGGTATAAGGATGTTTAGGGTAAATTATTAGTTGAAGAAGAAAATTGTGATGATTTATTAGAAAGACAATCCATGTTCTATTTGAAAATGATTTTTTTTCATTGGGAGAAATGGGTACTGAGTATAAGTGTCCAATTGTAATGTATGGGTTTACATTGTATGTGTTTGTCCTAATTCTATAAAATAATAAACCTAACATATCTATAAAATATTTACATAGTGAAATATAATTCAAAAATAGTAGAATATATAATGCTTAAGGTAAAATCCTTATCATAATTACCTACAAATCAATATGACAATAGAAAATGTAACATACAACCTTGTAAAAACTAATATAGTCAATGTATCTCAATTATTTGAAATGAAAAAAAAATTAATTATAAATAAAATATATAGGATATTGTTTTAAAAAAAGGGTTCTATATATTTTTTAATTTTTATTATGTTATGCTAATCTACATGGATGATCTATATCACGATTTAGTGATATTTTAAACCACCCTCCTTTCATTTAGGTTTTTTCCCTTTAAACCTTAATTCATAAATATATTATTATAATGTATTACAACAATATTAAATATATATGTTACCCCATATTTAAAACTAGTTATTATTACATTTTTTTGATATACTTTTCAATAAGTTTTCATTATCAATTTAATTTTTTAATCATACCCAATAAATGTGAATATCTCTTTTTACCACATTTCATGTTCCATTCCATTAAATGTATTAAAATATCCATGATATTTTTAACATATATATTTTAGGAATTTTTTCATATTCAGTTATATGAACATTATTTTTTTCTTTTCGAAAAATATTATTCATTTTCATATCCCCTATAAACCATCATAATATGTATATATCCGAAGATACTATAATGATTAATGCAAGGTCGACCTAACACATCAACCAATACAACCATCCATAATGTTGAGAAATAATACAAAAACTTGGGCATGACTCAATAATGACTAATAGAATATAAAATAATGAGTAAAATGAAGACTAAAATAGAAAATTAATGGGAAATATAAGAAAAATTGAATAAGGGAAACCTAGAAGTAATATTAAACATGAAAAACAATGTCACTATGTGACTTTTCATCACCACCAACCAAAGTCACTTTAAATATGACATGCACCTAGATATGTCAACGAGCTATATGATACTATTTTAAATATCTATTTCTGTAAAAATAAGATCTACATACAATAATATCCATATACAATGTTTGAATATAATTCATAGTATGTAACATCATGAATCTATTCAATGTAAGCGACCAAGAAAACCGTATTTATATCATTTTAAAAAAACATTATATTGATATTTAAAAATAAATCATTTATATACAACATAATTTTGGATCCATTAATCAACATAATATTAACATAATCTAAAAATATAATAATTATGATAACGATATTATATAACAAATAGTCATAATCATCCATAAAATTTCAATACGATAAACATGTGAGAAATCATTCATGAAAAATACCACCATGTATAAAACTAAAACAAAATTGGGATCTATTCTATTGAAAACATATTCATACACATTAATGAAAACTAATCATAGAATACCATGATTCCTACCAATATCATTCCCCTCTATAGTCTACCAAAATATAAATTATCACATTTTGGAAACAATCCTTTTCCCCTCCAATCATTGAAAATTAATTTTCATGTCAAAGTCGTGTTTAATTCATTTCATCAAAAACATAATGATCAAAATATTTTTAAAATAAAAAAAACTTTTAAAATCAAATTCAATCAAAATATTATAAAATTTCATAATACATCCCTTGTGTATTTCAAATTATCAATTTCACAAGGCAAGAAAATTAAATTTAAAATAAAATCCAATTTATTTTTGGTTATCACCAATATATAGTGACACATAACTTGTCTGTGGTGAAACATTAATGACATATAAAAATAGAAATATTAATTAAAGTGATTTTTCAACTTAATAATATATCCATAAAATCATATTCGATTCCACAAAAAAGCCTCTAGTTCATGAAAAAACACCCCAATCATGTTCCAATAGAATTAACAAGAACATATCATGAGAAGATCTAGGATAAGAAATATGAAACAAGTTGTCGTTGGAAAATAAATATAATGGATCATCCAAGAAGAATGGTGAATCACAATAAATACAAGGAGAGAACCCCCAATCAATGATAATGGTTTATGTTAATCTAAATAGATATTTTATTAATACAAAAATTTATAAATGAAATTTCTTCATTAAATGAGAAAGTGACTTATTTGGTAATGATATTATTGAAAATTAATACACAACATTTTGTACTATTTTATTTAAAGGAATGTTAAGATTCATAACCATTAATAATATAAGAATCAAAATGTATCAATTATTATTACTCTATATTATGTGTTATAATAAATCATGTTGACCATGATCAAAGAAGCGATGGCCACTAACTATTGGATCATACTCTATGATGCTCACTTTTCGTAAGTTCAAGGGAGAGGGTGTCACTATGAATTTACCATCACTAGGAGAATATAATATTCAATAATTAAAGAATTATTTTATCCATTTATAGAAAGATTTAAATAATATCTATATCACAACCCAAACTATATTTTTCAAACTACCCAAAGGATGTTTCATCATGGCGCACCATGCCCTTTGGACAAACTATAATATAAAATAGAAATTGGTATCTAAACCATAGAATTTTTATTTTCATTCATTTCTATTTACTAAAATGAAATTATATTTATCTTTTTTATTATTTGATTATAAATCAAAAATCTGACTGATAAATATTAAATTTTTATACAAAAAAATAAAAATTAATTTTTTTGGATATTTATTTATATTGTAAATTAAGACATTCTTTTTTGATTAACAAAATAATTTATCAAATAATAATATTTTTGAGAAATATTTTATTAATAATTATAAATTTCACAGTAAATTGTAAAATTATTCAATAAAGCCCAATAAAAACATTATTTGGGTTAGAAAATTGTTATTATGGAAAAAATAGAATTTTTCAATAAATAAAGAATTTTATTTAAAATTTTAAATTAAAATATTAATAAAATTATTTAAATAAAATATAAATTAATATTTAGATCATAATTTTATCTATCTATTTTTGTTTTCTAAATATTTTTTGGTATACTATAATAGTTTTGTAAAAAATAAAATCGGGTATTTATTATGTCTTCATAAAATAGAAAACGTGTTGAAAAAAATACAATAAATGGACTTCATGACCAAAATATTCTTTCCCCATTAAAATAATATAATTTTGATGTTATTTTATTATTTTATACACATTTAATGAATCCATCAATGCTTGTTAGAAGTCAACCAGGATGGCGGCTGCTCAGGAGCTCTCAACGGTGACCCTTGTATCCGTTAGGGTTCCTCATCTTCGAATATGCTCGAGGCGATGAAAAACCCTAGTTTTCTTTCGTCATGACAGGTTTTGTTCTGGATTGGTAATGGTAGAAATACTACGTGGACAGCGGAAAATTGGAAAAGAATGAAGAAACTGTTTTGACTGAAAAATCCAAGCCGATCCCTTTTCTGGAAGTCCTTAGAGGCATAGATCAGTGCGTAGATACCTCGAAGAAATCCTCGTTCTCCATGAAATTGGACGATGGTTGATTCGTGGTGGAAGCAGATCCAGAGGCGCTGCAACGATGATCTAATATTTGCAAGTACTCAATCATGAGTCGTATTTCATATTTGATGGGTGACAAACCATGGTCAGCCATGGAGGTCAAATCGAGGATCTCGCATATTTGGGGATTTAGTGATTGGAAGCTCATGCATATTGGATGCGGTTATTTTCATATTCTGTTAAGATCACATGAGGAATTCGACCGCATCTAGAAGCTCAGTAATGTTCTGCTGAAACCAGGGCTACTCCACCTCTCTGAATGGGATTTCGTCTTCAACCCGCATAGTCACACGAACACAAAGGTGCAAATCAGGGTGAGAATTAATGGGATGAATTGTTTTTGGCATCCCAAAATATTGAATGATATAACCTCCTGTATTAGAACCCCGTAAAAAATTCATCATCAGACATCGAATGCTGATCTTGGGATTTATGTGCGGGTGATGGTGGAGGTCAACCTGGAGCACAAGCTACCAGATGTTTTTGCTTTCTACATGAATGACTACAAAACAGAGGTCTATTTTGAGTATGAATGACATCCACCATTCTGCTAGATGTGCAAGATTGTTAGTCATTATTTGACGAATTGTCACATGAAGAAGAATAATTTTGAAATCCTGGAGGACCAGTCGAAGGATGATGAATGGACGCAGGTTCGGAGGAAGGGAAAAGAATTGGTTTCCTCCTCCGCTAAGAATGATGGTCCCGTGAAAAAACTTGAAAAATGGGTGAAGAATTTACCTCAACAGGGAGAATCCTCTGGTGCTAAATGGTCTGATATGGTGGTGGAGGAGGAATCTATTAGGTTTGAGGGGAGTATTATGGATGAGATCAAACAGGTGGTGCGGGGCATACTCGAACAGTCACAGGATGCTCCGGAAGAACTCACTTCATGTCATCATGCTTCCTCAGGTGAGGACCTACAAGCAGAGTCTCATAAGGATACTCTTAATGATACATGAACACATGACCTGGGCACTGCTGTAGGTAATTCCCCAAACTCGTATACCTATGTTACTACGGATTTGACAAAGGAAATGGGTTCTCAATCCACTAACATGGCTCTTTACCCCCCTGGTGGCTCTCATGCCCATCCTGACCAGCCAGATTTGAGTTCAAAAATTCTATCTATGGACATGAAATCTGATATTAAACCTAAAAAAATTAATCGTGACAGTCCAGATCAGGTTCTATCTACCACTGGTATATCTAACATTTCCAAGGTTCTAGTCTCAAATGAATCAACAATGGCAGTGGGATTTATGGCCTATGTGATTGTCTCTATAGGAACATCTGTTTCTTTTGAACCCGCTTCTCTACATTCAAGAGATTTTCCAACGACACCACATGTTTCTGCAATTTCCTTGAAAAAAAATCAGGATTCTAGTAATTCCTATGTTTATAATTAGTCTGTTACGTATTCTACGATTAAGCAGGGACAGAAACCCCACCCAACCTCCTCGCAGGAACCCAGAAGGTCAGCAAGGAAGAAGGGCTCGAGTAATTTAAAACAAGGGAGTTCTATCTCCAAACATGGGAATAAATGAATAGTTTATTTTGGAACTATCAGGTTCTAACAAACTCTGACCATTTAATTGTGCTTAAAAGATTTATTATGACACATAAACCAAAATTATTTGCTATTGCTGAGACTAAAATCAAATTCTCTTCGAAATATTTGCATTTGTGCTCGTTTGGCTATAATTTCCTTGGTGCTTGAAAGGATGGAATTTCTATTGAAACGGTTGGATTTTTTATCATTCTTCATTGAAATTTGTTAATGTTGTTAAAGATTCAGAACAAATGCTTACATGTGATTTTTATACTGATGGTGTTCATGCAATTTGAACTATGGTTTATGCTAAGAATCAATATCAAGAGGGAAGATCCCTTTGGAATGACCTTCTTTCTCCCTCTAGAGATATTCAGGGTCCCTAGTTTCGGATTCGTTATTTCAATTCCATACTATCTCTAAGTGAAAAAATTGGTCCATCTCACTCTTCTATATCCTCTAGAGAATTAAAATATTCTATTGAAAACTATGATCTAATAAAAATCTATCTCACTGGTGAAAATTATACTTGGTATAGAAAGTGTCTCAATAGAGTTGTGGCGAGCAATCCTGACAGGGCTTCCACTAATCATGCTCCCCTTGATAAGTGGGAATCCTTATCTAGTATTACCTGGCCCAAAATCAATTCTGACCATCACCCCATTCTCGTCACTCTTTCCACCACGGGTTTGAAATTTCCTATTCCTGTTAAATTTAACAATGCTTGGGCGGAGGATCCTAAATGTTCTACCATGATTAAAGATTTCTGTGCCGACATGAGTCATCAAAATAATGCTTTTTCTTGTATTACTAAATTAAAACTCTTTAAACAATGTCTCAAGGGTTGGTGTAGCTCTAAAATAAAAAATCTTGACAAGTAAATATCCTCCCTGGAGAATCACCTCATTCGCATTCAAAGCTCTAACACTTTCTTTTATTTCTATCTTAATCCTCATGCTGAAATTACTACATCCTTGAAGCTCAACTCCCTTCTGAAGCTCAAAGATAACATACGTAAACGAATTTTCAAAACCACATGGATTTCAGATGGAGACAGGTATGCCATGTTCTACAATTCCCTTCAAAAAATCTGGAAATTTTGTAGACCACTTTCATTTCATAGAGTTGATGATACCCTTCTTGAATCTGATGAAGCAATTTCTAGTCATGTTGTTGATTATTTTCATAATTTGATTAATGGTCTGGAGATTTGAAAAGACCTTCTTCCTGACATCATACCAAATATGGTTACGACAAAGGACAATGACCATTTCTTAAGCATACCCCTGGATCATGAAATCAAGGACACTGTTTTTAGCCTCTACCCAGATTGTGCCTCGGGTCCTGATGGCTTTAATAATGGGGGTTGTCAACACTTCTGGGAAATCATTCATGTAGATGTTTTCATACTGGTAAAATCTTTTTTTTCCACTGGTGCTCTCCCGCATGGGATGAATGCTAAATTTCTTACTCTTATTCTTAAGGTCGAAAATGCAGCGGAGATTCACCTTTTCTGACCTATTTCCCTCATCCACACCATTTATAAAATTATCTCCAAGCTCATTGCTAACAGACTCTCATCAATCTGTGATAAAAGTTTTTCTTGGAAAAAATTTTTCTTCATTAAAGGTAGATATATTCAATACTATATCTGCCTTTATTTGCAATGCACTAATATACGGAATAAATTCTCTATGGGAGGCAGTATTGCTATCAAAATAGACATTAGGAAGGCTTTTGACACTATGGAATGGGGTTTCATCATAATGGTTCTCAAAAGATTCGGGTTAAATGATTTTTTACTGATAGGATATGATCCTTATTTAACTCGACCTCCATTTCTGTATTGGTCAATGGGGATCCCAAAGGATACATTAAATGCACCAAAGGGGTAAGGCAAGGTGATCCTCTTTCTGTTATCCTATTTTACATTGCCGACGACTATTTATGTAGACATCTCATGAGCCTTGTGAATCAAAAAAAGATCAACCCTATTTAGGCCTCTCGTAATCTAAATGTTCCTACACATCTTTTATATGTTGATGATATTATTTTGTTCTTAAAAGGTGATATAAAGAACATTCAAAACCACAAATGTTCTTTGGCTCTTTTTGAGGATGTTTCGAGAAAAGCTATATGTTGGAGAAAATATTTTCTGTTCTTTGTGAACAATTTTTCCCCCAACAGAAAGAGTCATATCATTAATTACTTAAGTATCAAGGAGGGATTTTTTCCCCTTCACTTATCTTGGTGTTCCTATTTTCTCGGAAAGACCCAAATCTACCTACTTTCATAGAATTGTCAACAAAATTACAAATCAAATTTCGACTTGGAAGGGAAAATCTCTCTCTATGGTTAGTATAATTTTTCTTTTTAAATACACAATTGTTTCCAAAATGGTCTATTCAATGATGGTTTACAATTGGCCTGGTAGTATTCTTAATAAAATCAATGCTTACATAAAAATGTTTGTTTGTACTGGTAGTACGATTGAAAGAAAGCTTGTGACCACTCCATGGAGCACTTGTTGTTATCCTCTAGACAAGGGTGGTCTCGTTATAAAAAATCTTATATTTTTAATGAATCTATCCAGGCTAAGATGACATGGAAGATGATTCATAGAAACATTGATTCATCTGCCTTTCTCAGGAAGAGATTCATTACCATTCGTAAGAATGGTAATCTGAGCAACATCATGTCCTCCATCTGGCCTACCATTAGACACTCCTACACTATCATCATGAACAACTCTAGATGGATGGTTAGCGCTAACTCTTCAATGAACTTCTGGTTGGATAACAGGGTGGGTGTCCCCTTAATTTTCATGCTGACTTCCAACGCTCCCCTGGCACTACCAACTCAACTATTAAGGATGTCGTTAACTCCCATGACATCACCCTTCTTAATAATATCAGTAATATCACTGAAAATTATCCTTTCTCAACACTGATGATTTTCTCATTTGGGAGCCTTCTTTTAATGGAGTTCTTGAAACAAAGAGCTTATATAAATACAATTTCATTAATTATAATTTTAGCCTTAACTGGTTGAAATCGTTCAACAATCCTTGGATCAAGCCATCCAGATTTACTCTTATTTGGCAGATTGCTCATAATAGAGTCCCCACTAATGTGTGCCTTCAATATTTTGGGATCCCTCTTTTCTCTAGATGTCATCAGTGCAACCAACACCATGAATATTCTAATCATTTATTTTTGTCTTGTGCTATAACTACAACTCTTTGGAATTACACTCTTGACATTTTTGGTTAAATATGGTCTCTTCTTTATGATATCAACTCTCAATTACAGCTCTGTGGTAATTGGGATGCCATGTGGAAAATAAAAAACCTTTTTCTGGCTGTAGTGGCAGAACATTTGCATGTGAGCTTGTTTTATAGAAATACATTTCTTTATAACAATTGCTCATTCAGTCTCAATGCAGGTAAAATGCATATTTTTATTGCCATAAAGGATGATTCCTCTCTTCAAAAATCTCATTGTGACAACTCTATTGGCGATTTTGACATCCTTCGTCGTCTTAGGATTATGGGATCTTACAGGAAACCTAGGATCACCATTGAAGTTTTCTAGAAACCTCTGCTTTCGAGATTGATCAAAGTCAATGTCAATGGCTCCTCGAGAGGAAATTTGGGTCTGGAAGGTTGTGGTTCCAACTTTAGAGACAATCTTTGTAGGTTCCATGGCTGTTTCTTTGAGGGATGTGGTACGACCATGGCTCTGGAGGCGGAAATGCTGGGAGTGATTCATTCTATTGATTTTTCCAATAAAAAGGTACGAACAATATATGGATTGAAAGTGATTCAACCACTGTTATCAATGCTATATAAAAGGTGGTAGTGCAACTTTCCTGGCTTCTCACCTCTAGATGGATGAATTGTCTTGCCTCTCTCACGGATCTCAACATCATTGCCACACATGCTTTCCGTGAAGCGAACAAGGTTGCTGATAGCCTTGCCAACAAGGGGGTTAATCAGGATATTACCAGGTTGGATGATCTACTTATTGATTTTCTCTTATTATTTAATAAGGCTTGTAATAAGATTTTGTCTTTTAGACTTTTGTAGCTCCTTTTCTTTATTGATCAATAAAGTGTGCCTTGGTCTTTGACTGAGGCACCACCTTTAAAACAAAATCCATGCCCATCACACTGTGGGATCAAACTACCTCTCTATGTTACCTCTTCTGAAAGTGTTACCTTTACTATTGTTCCCATCGAACTACACAACCAAAATAGTACATTATTGGGGTAATTTAGAAGGTGTTATGATCATCCAACATTTAATTCATTTTTTGTATAATTAGAGGGGGTTCTGGTCAACCCCCTCTAATTGTTAGATATATAGGGGGTTTTGAACCCCCTCTAAATTAAATTTGTATAAAAAGTAGAGAGGTATTATATACAACCAATTATAATCATAAAATCAAGAGGGAGTTATAGACCGCCTTAATATCATAAATTACAGGGGGATTGGAACCTCCATTAAATTTTTTAAAACAATATTTTTAATATAATTGTGGATTTTAATGGGGGTTCTATCCCGTATCTAAAATTTTAAATTAGTGGGAGTTTAAAACCCCCTCTAATGTCTTAAAATAGAGAGGGTTCAAACCCCCACCCCCCCACAAATTTCATAAATTAGATGGGGTTAAAAATAACCACTAATGACTTTACATTAGAGGGGGTTCAAAAACCCTATTAATGTCTTTAATTTAGAGGGGGTTAAAACACCATCTAATATATGAAATTTTAGGGGATTTTTAACCCCCACTATTTTTATAAAAAAAGAAACATCAATAATATATACACACATATATATAATTAAAAAACAAAATAAAACTATATTTAAATACTTTAAATGAACATATTATTAAAAATAATTACACAATAGTATTTAATTGTATTTCTATGTATACATAAATTTAGTTATACAATATTTTGTACATTTAGATATATTTAGTTATATAAATTGTATTTAATATAATATAATCTTTTTATAGTATAAAAAGAGTAAATATAATTTGTAAATATATACATAAATATAATTTATTTAAAATATATATAATATAAAAACACAATATTGTTATTTTTATAATCTATATTAAAATAAAAAAAATTTATTTTTGAACAATATGTAAAATCTTTCATATTATTTACAATTAACATTATATATAATAGAATTTATTCAAATAAAAAAATATTAACATAAAAAATATTATACAATTATACTTTTTGAAATAAGTTTATATTTTTGTACATATTAATAAATTTATCTGTTTAAATACAGTACATAAATATCTGGATAAATTGAATTTTATAATATATTAATTATATATAATATAAAATTTCATTTCATAATATATTAAGTATATATTTGTTTAAATCGTATTACATATAATATTGATTACATATAATTTACATATTTATTATTAATAATATACAATTGTATTTCATATTGCATTATATGATTATTTGTATAAATCATATTTCATTTAATATTAATTATATATAATATCAATATTTATACGAATTTTATTTCGTAAAATAATAATTATATAACAATTATATATAATACTATACTATTTTTACAGATAAATACATACATGCATATATATATATATATATTAATGTAAATACTAATAAATATATATTAAAATAAATTATGTAAAGTATTTTTTAGAGACCATATATAAATATATTAAGTAAATACTTATATATATATATTCATTAATGAAAAATGTAAATAATATATAAATACGTATTTATGTATATAAAGAATTTACATTAGCATAAAGTATAAATGTGTTTTATATAACATAAATGTATTTAATGTAATATAAATGTATATAATATATTATATGTATGGTATAAATCATAAAAAAAATGTATATTATATATAAAACCGACATATAGTTTTTATAATTTATAAAACACATGTAAAAATAATAATAATAATTATTATTATTATTATCACAGACACACAAACACACACACACACACATATAAATAATTAAATAAATATAGATTATATTTATATTATATTTATAAATATTATATAAATATATAAACAGACAAACAAAAATATATATGTATTTATAAATATATACTTATATGTTTATATATATATATTTATATATAATATGTTTATAAACATTTATATAATATATAAATATGTATTTATATATATAATTAATTAATATAAATATATTTATAAATATATAAACATATGTGTATATACATATAAACATACGGTTTATATAAATTTATATATATGTTACAGATTTATATGTATTTAAATATATTACATTAATAATATTTATTAGAATGTAAGATCTTATTTATACAAATATACATATTTGTAGTTAAATATTAAAATTCAGTATGTCATAGTGGTTCTATGAGGATGGCCTTCAAGCGCTCGTGACCAGTGGGTCATGGGATCAATTCCTTACCGTAGTACAATTCTACAAAGTCCAGTTATATTGTGGGTAACTGGGTAAACTGGGTTGGGGCACGTGGGGGAATCAGGGAAATGGGGATGCATTGGGAATCTAGGGGAACATGATGGGAGGTCAGGGAGAGGGAGCTGGGGGAACGACAGAATCAAATGGAAAGGGGGAAATCGCAGGGGGGATGAGAACCAAGTAAGAGCTGGATATGGTATAACCAAAGGGCGGAAGGGGGAACCGAATGGGAGCCGGGAACTAGATGGGAGTAGGGAATCATATGGGAGTAGAAATAAGTTGAACTAGAGGGGGATGGGAGAACTGAATATGAGGGAGGGAAGGTGGAAATGGGGCATTTGAAATAAAAATATGGTTCCTCTTTAGAGGAGGTTTTGGATGGACTGAAAATTGTTTAGTGATTATGGGTGGTGTAAAAACATCCCCTAAATATGCACCATCAAATCAATTAGGTTTATTTATAACCACCCCTAAATTCATACACATTATTTAGAAGGGGTTTAAACCCCTTCTAAAGATTCTATTTCTGGTACATTTATTACTATATTAGATGGGGTTTAATCCCCTTATAATGTTGCCTCCCCAAATGTGCATCCAGATATACCATTGGTTTATGAAAACCACTACAACCCACAAATTTCATCCACATTAGAGGCAGTTCACCATAACAGAATCTAATGCCTTTCAAGGGGTTTATAAGAGCCTCTAAATTAAAATATAACCCCTTCTAAAAATAGATTTTTTGTAGTTCTTTTCCAAAAGGCTAGTGGATTTCATTGAATACCATTGAAAATTGTTTCGTACATGTTTTTGATATATCCCATTTATCAGGGTATTTATGGGAGAGGTATTGTGCAGAATTAATGATGTTTAGTGTTTATTTCCTTTTCTACGTCTTTCAAGAGTGGTGATTCTAACATGGAAGGGGCATGTGAAATTCTTAATGTATTGGAGTGATAAGTTCTAAAGAATATAGATTAGTAACCTATTGAAATAGATTTTTTTGTTATTCATGCATCCCTCAAATAGAATATTCCATATCCTTAGCCTATCAATTACCACATTTGGGAAAAAAATTGTGTCCAAAATGTATGTAATGTTATTCATCACAAATTTGCATGAGGGGAACCAAGAAGATGGCTTTTTCTCTTTTAGGGCCACCTAATATAACCATCACTATAAATTCACTAGTACAACATCCCTTCATATAAACTGTGTGGATATTGTTATAGATTTTTCTCTTGGACTTAATTTCTTCACACATCGATTCTCTACCATGATTTCATGTTTTCAATTAAATTTATTTATATAATAATAATTTTTTTTGATATGAAAAAGATCCTCCCAATACTATATTATTTTTTATAGTTCTAAAATAAATTCATAATATCCATGAATCACTATAATAAATGAAATGGTATTATATTATAGGGTTTTATTTTTGGCCTTATAAATTATTTAAAACCACTCTTTTTCTAAGGAAAACATAGAAAAAAAATAATGTGTGATTTTCTGTCTTGATTATTTAATCTTATGTAGTCCAAAACCTATGTAAAAAATGAAAAATGAATTCCCCTAACATTTTCAATAAAACCACACCCATCCTCCTCATCATTGAAAAATATTTGGGCATTAATTTACTCAATATTTATCATTATATATACCTCCTATCGTGTTAAAAATATCATAATATCTCTCTAGATTCCTTTAAAATATCCTGGTCAAGGTATTGGATCCTCACCCCACCCCTAAATATTCATGTACATCCATTGTACTATTCATTTTTATTTTCAATTTTTCAGGATGGAATATGATTTTAATTATCCATGTTTATGATAATTTTATTTATAAGTAATTATGGACCCATTTCTACATTCTTAATCCCTAACATTAATCTATATATTAAAATGTGAGGCTGCAAAAAATATCATATAATCTTGATGTCTATTTATTACGGTAGTTATTACCCGTCAACATTTTGATTCTTTGGTATTAAATAATATGTACTAATTATCTATTAATTGGTTATTGCTAGTGTTTGTTACCCCCATTCTATATTGATGGAGTCAGAATTGATGAATTGTGTTATTATGTTGTATGATCTATGTGGCAAAAAAATGAATGAAGATGATATGAATTTTGAAGGTGGTTTATGAATTATATAACACTCCAATGAAATGTGTACTGTTTATTTGGTCTCACAAGATTCCATATTTAGGGTAAATGAGGATATCTTATATACACTATGTAATGAGGTCTTGGTAGTTACCATGGAATTATGCACATGATGTCATGTTTTATATTGTTTCCATAATTATATGTCCCCATGATGTTATCACTATAGATCATGCTTCAATGATCATATTTATGATATTTACTTATTTTATGTTAATAAGATATTTTTACAAGACAACTTGTATTTAATTAATAATTTTGAGCTTTGATTAATGCATCACATACTATTATAACTCACCCAATTCTTATGTACATCCCCAGGTAAAACCTTGTAGTTTTTTATGATTCCAGGAACCTAAGGGAATGTTATAATTTTTTAAATAATGTTGATTTATCCTAGTTTCAAATAAATTCAATATTATCTAATTTACTAAAAATAGTATTCCTCATGATCATCCGATATTATTTTATAAGTATCCTTAAAATAAAATACTTAATAAAGTTATTTGAATGATATTGATTATAGTACCCCCAGTTTTTGAATATAACCCTAAAATGATACATTTTATGGATATAAAGTGTAACGGTGGAGGTTGGGGGAGTTGGGAGAATTTTAATGGTGTATTTGGGGATAATTTTAATGCGCATTGACTGTGCATGGTTTTCAAAAACCATGAAGCAATACTAATAGAAATGGTGTGTTTTGTTCAAGGTTAAGAAATTTTGAAGATGTATCATTAGTAGGGATTGAGCATGGTTTGGGATATCGTGTGAAGCGGTCATGTGGGTATTTACTTAGGATTGTATATAACACCCAGTTAGTAAAGAATTTGTCTAACCATGTGGTCTAACCATGCGCAGAGTAAAATCTAGATCCCTAAAAATATGAGCCCACTAATTTTTACTATGATGAGCCCCTAATTATAGATAACTCTATATTGATGGATAGATAACATATCCTAAGAAAATTGTGGTCAATATAGAGCCCTCCCTTGGTATTTTCAAGCCCAATTCTTTTGGTATGTGTCGTTCTTCACTGTTCTTATCTTTGTTTCTTAGATCTTCTTAGATATACTTCTCCTATTGACATAGTTTCTTAGATATACAACTATAATGGGTAGATATTGTTTGTTGGATTCCAAGTATGATTAGTTTTGGTCTTTTACTTTGTAGGATAAGAGAACCAAGGAGGTTCCATAAATAATCGACTTGGTTTTCTTGAGCTTTCTTTGTCCGTGTCAATTTTCATCAAAACCATTGTGGTAGGTGTCCTCACACTCGACTCCACATAGTAGAACTGATTTCATGATTATAAATTGAATATATTGTATTTAATTAGTTCTGATTTGGTTTTTGAATCATCATTAGGGCCTTTTTTTGTGATGTTGTTATAAAACGTGCAAAGTCTCGAAAATGGGATTTAATAAGAAAATGATTCTGTTCATAAATTTATATTACTGATTTTAAATTCTGTATTTTTCTAAAATGTGGGAACATGAATTGGATTTGTTTTTTTTAAATAAAATGAAATTTTATATTGAAATGAAATTTATGCATTGAAATTGGCTTTTCATTGGTTTTTGATAATTGTTCAGTTTTATTGAAGGGGTTAATTTTGGTAATGGTATTATTTTTCAAATATATTGTTTGTGTGGGTTCCTTCTTGAGGGACCCTGAATAAAGGATGTTTATGTAACATCCTAGCTAAATAACGAAATATGAAATTTCATATTTATTAATATTTGTGAAATAAATATTAATTTTACTTTAATGGGGCTGCTATGTTTGATGACATACCCAATACGCAACAATGAGTTTCTTTGAAATCTACAATTGCACACTAATAATATAATTTTATTATTTTAATTGGTAGTTAACGCCAAGAAATTTTGTAGAAAGAATGAATAGAACTAAATAGAACATTATTATAAATGTTTGTTAAATGTTTTTACATTTATACAATAAAGGTTAGAGGCATAAAATGTGGATTAATCCAAACATAAGCCCAAATACTCTAATATTCATTAAAAGGTAGATTTAGCGCCTTTTGATGGAGAACCATTTTTAATATAGTTTTTATCACTTGTATATTTTCTATATTACAAAACAATATTACTATTTTGAATCAGGACAACAAAATATAATTTGGATGAAATTTTGGTATTTTTCTGATAAAGATAATTTTTTAATGAATAATGAAAAATACTGGATTTTAATTCAAAACTACCATTTATTTAATTTATTTATACTATTTGATTGTATTTTTAATTGGTTTTAAAGTTTAATTAGAATAAATTTTTCCCATTTTATCCAATGTTGGTCATTGGAAGTAATTTCACATTGAAATTGGACATAAACAAGTTTCAATCTTTTGATAGTTATTTCTCAAAAACACGATTTTTATTTTGATAGCGGGATATAATTTTAAATTAATTTCAGCTACTTATGTGTTTTTAATTTGGAAAAATAGATTCCATATTTAGAATTATGATGTCCAAGTTGTGTAAATAATTAACTTTTATTTTTAGACATAACAAATATTTACTTAAGAAAATTTTTTATTTACGAAGATTAAAAGGTATATATGGTAATTAAGGGTAATAAAATAATATTATAATAATATTGAATTACCTAAGATGTGTCCTAATCATATTGGATGACACATATCCGACCATGGGCATCCTTGGGTCGATTTTGGGACCCCATGGGGCTACATGGGAGTGATAATGAAAATTTACATTGATTAACTTAAAGTAATAGAAAAAATGACATAAACCAATATCTTTTAGTAAATCAATTTTTACATGGGGTTATGTATGTTATGTCATCAAATATAAATATAAACTTAAAATATAAGATGATTTACTACATCATTGTATTTCTTTTATAATTTTTAGAAACCAAATAAATTATATTATTCATGACATAATAATGATGCACTGTTTACATAATTAATAAATGATTTAAATAAATAAAATTTCAATGATTAAAATAATATCCAAACCCTGTCCATTATTTATTGGATGAATTTATTTCGACCCTGAGTCATCTTATCTTCGACTTTAATAAGTTTTGTACATTTAGAAACCAAAAAACATTATATAATAAAATAATATTTTCACACTTTACGAAAGAGACCCTCCTCACCCATATGAAAAGCCATCATTTCTAACCAATTCATCACACTCTCAAGCCCCTTGAATCATCAAACCTCAAACCAATTAAGCTCAATACAACCCTCTCTTCCTCCTAGTAGCATTCCTTTAAGAATGTGGAAATTCAGGTAAACCTTTTGGTTCAAACCAATAAGAGATACCCGATTTAAAAGTAGTGTCTTCTCCAAAGTTATTTTGATTTATTTTACTTCTCCAACCCCCTAAAATATTTTTATTCCTTTTATTTATAAAAACTATATTGTATTTATTATACTAGGGTTTTTATGAGAATTATTCAATCTAAACTTACACTCACCTCCGTCTAATGGGGAACGAATTTACTATTTCTGTGGTGGGTGAACTAATGCCTCACAAAATGATGGTTGTTCAATTATCTCCTACAACATCTTATGGTGGCCATTATGATGAAACTATATTTATATATGATATATGTTATATTTATATTGCTTCTATGTTTTTTTTGTTTTTCATTTATATAATACCTTTTTTGTTTTCAAAATGGGTAAATACGATAATCTCATTTGAGGAAGTGTGGACTACCGCACCCTCAAAGCGATAAGACTCATTCGTGACTTACGTGGAATGTATAAATATAGATTTAAGGAAATTATATATGATATTATATTACAATTTTAATATACATATTTATCCTTATGTTTCAATTCCATTAAATACAAAATTTAAATGAAAGTAGCGTTCTTGCGTGTACAACTCACAGTTTCCATGAACAGTACATTTCATTTCGTATCTACAAATGTTATGTAGTATTATAAATACTATATATACTATATATATGTGATATATATGATATCTAAATCATGAATATCATTCTGGATATAATAGAATTTTTACCACATGAACAACTTGTAATTATAAGAAGTTCATTTTTGACACAAGTACCTAATAACGAAAAAACAACTATTATTTAAATAAATGATTACATAATATTTTTAACATGGTAATATGTTATATAAAAGGAATAATAAACATGAAAAAAGGTTATTAAGAAAGTAGAAATTAACTATTGTTTATTATTCAGGAGATTAAATGACGATCGAGTCTAGTCGGACGAGTGGTAAGGGACATCGTCCCAATATCCTTTCATTGAGGAATATATTGTTTTATACACGAATTTATTTTATAAACTGTATAAAAACCTTTTACATTTCATTTCAATCAAAAGGAATATTTTTCTACGAGGAGTTTTACTAAATAAAAAAAGGAATCTTTGTTTTCAACATAAGTGGTGACAACGACATTTCCACCACCACGAGTATTGTTTGACCTTTTTCTTCCTTAACAATTTGTAATGTTTTTAAAATAAAAATAAACACCATATACACTTTTACTTATTTTGGTATTGAAAATGGTTTTTGGATTTATTATTTCAATATATTGTTCAGCATCTTGAAAAGATATATTGTGATTTCTAATTGGTAATGTTATCATTAATTTATTATTATGTTATGTGATAAGATTATATTATGGTCCTAGGAAATTGTTTATGTATATAGGTGGTTATGTTATAATCCTAGGGTGGGTGACCTGAGATAGCTCTCCAATTCATTGGGTAACATGATAGGGGTAAATGTGAATGTTTCTTCTATGAAATTTAGGGAATATAATGTGATGAGTATTCCAAAAAAACTCCCTATGTAGCTGTGATAACTAAAATGTAAGTTAGATATGGATTCCAAAAGATGGCTTTATGATTTATGATTTCTATGTGCTATTAATAAATATTTTATTCTCATGATGTATGTCATATAGATTATGTTATGTATGTATTGATGAAACTATGTTTTCATTCTTTGTTTTATAACACATAATGAGGTTTTCATGCTCATCCCATTTTTCGAAATGTTTTTCATATGACATAATGATAAATAAGGTCAAGGATGGGATCAAGGTAAAGTTATGCTATCTAAAACATGGAACTGGACATGACAATTTTTTTCAAAAAATTTTTTTGATAAAAATTGAAACTCAGTAGAAGTGTCTACTTTATAATTTTTTGATATGTCATGTAATAGTTATGACCTAACTCTCTATAAATATAACCCTAAAAAGATCATCAATTAGAATTATTCATTTTATTAAATATAATGTGATGTTATAAGGATTTATCCATATAGTTTGTATCAGAGGATGTTTTAGATAACTTTAGATGTTATAATATTAGTTAATTAATATCCACAAATTAAGTTATTTTCAAATTGAAGTGATATAGCATTTACAGATTACAATATTTCATCGCTGAAAATATTTCTATATTGAAAATGGTTTCCTTATAGTGGAAACATGGCAGCTATAATGGGAAGACATCAGGGGGAATACTAACTTCCAAATCAGGAACCTTAGATGGTTGGAATCGAAACTGAACAGTTTGATGCTGTTATGGAATAGTTGACTCAGGCTAAAAATGGTGGCGATATCCATGCACGAGATTATCCAGATCAACCACAGAGGAATATGTCAGTAGTGGAACATTTCATGAGGCGACATCCCCCATCATATAGAGGATCATTTGACCTTGTGCTACCATAATGGTGGATTAAAGCTCTGAAGAAGAATTTTATTTCATGGGTTGTTCAGAACATCAATAAGTTAGACTTGTTGTTTACCATTTTGAAATTGATGTTGATCGGTAGTGTTCAATGGTGAAAAATATGAGGGTGGTGAGGAGATTAATGATCTTGATTGTGAAGAAATCAATTGTTTTTTTTTTTGAGAAATATTTTCCTAAGGTGGTTCATCTTTGGATAATAAAAATTCCTGGAATTAAGGTTGGAGGACGACTCAGTGGATGCTTATGAAGAAAAATTCACTTGACTGTCAAGGAATGCTCCAAATTTCATATGAGATTTTGATAGTAAAATAAACCATTTTTACTCTGGATTAACGCCAATGTATCTAAAGGATTTAGATTCTCCTTAGTTTAAAAGATATGAAAAAATTGTTTGATGTGCCGAGAAGGTGGAAATGGAGTTTGAAGATGATCAGGTTTTCTTTGAAAAACAATTGAATAAGTGGTCAAGGTGGAAGAAGAAAGGGAAGAACTCTTCAAAAAAGTTTGATGGTATGAATCTTAGGTTTAGAGTTTGTGGAAATTGTGGTAAAAAGAGTTTTGGGGAATGTCTTTTGAATTTTAGTAAGTGTTGCCGATGTTGTAAAATGGGACATAAGGCTCATAATTGAACGGAAAAAGAGCGAGGTAATGGTAATAAAAAAAAGCAGATTTACAGTAAGTAAAATGTTTTAAGTGCAATAAAATGGTTCATTAGGAAAATGAGTTTCCTATGAATAACTCAATTGAGGGAAATCAACTATACTACTAATAGAAAGGGGTTTTGAAATCCTTTGCAACTACATCAACAGATGTTGGGCCATCAAATGAAGTTGTATCAGGTGCACTGATTGTTTGTTTAGATTATGATAATGTGTTTTTTGATTTGGGGGCTACACATTATTTCATTTCTGAGACATCTTGTAGTAAATTGGGGATTGAATCTCAAGATATAAATCCATAACATATGGTAATAACACTGGGAGAAATGTTGACTGAAAAATAAATTATAAGAACATTCATATCCTTGTGTGATGAAACAATCTTCCTACAAACCATATTGTTTTTCTTCTGGTAGAGTTTGATGTTATTATGGGTATGGATTTGATTTATGTTTATCGTGCTATGATTTAATGTAGAGCTATAGAGGTTTCTCATCAGAAATATATTTTGTTTGTGTACAATAATGAATCCTTAAATTTGATAACATATCAGGAAGCTGAGAAAATAGTAAAAGATGGAAATGAATGTTACTATGAAAATATTGGTTAAAAAAAGGAACTATTCATATTAATTTTGTTATAGTTGTAAATGAATATCTTGATGTTTTTTTTCTGAGGAGTTTCCTATTATAATACCTGATTAGTAAGTTGAATATACTATTTACTTAGTTCCTAAATCTAAGAAAATTTCAAAACCCCCTAACGAATGGCTGAAATTGAACATTAAGAGTCAAATAAGAAATTGTAGTAGTTATTATACAGAGGTTTCTTTTGACATATCACATCACCATGGGGTGATCCTATATTATTTTTTAAAAATAATTATTTTTTAATGAGATATTTCATTGATTATTGAGCATTGATGAACATCACTGTTAAGAATAAGTATCCCTTTACTCATATCGATGATTTGTTTGATCAACTACAGGCAACTCAGTATTTTTTGAAGATTGACATGAGGTCGGGGGTACCATCAGTTGAATGTAAAGTAATAAGAGATTCCAAAGACCGCGTTTCATACTAGATATGCAAATTATGAATTTTTAGTTATGATTTTAGGGATAACCAATGCACCAGTTGTATTCATGGATCTTATTAATATAATTTTCGTTGAATTTTTGGATATGTTTGTGGTTGTGTAAATTGATGATATTTTGGTTTATTATAAATGTAAAAAGGCATGTGAAAGTCATTTTTGGGTTGTCTTAAAATCAGTAAAAGAAAAGAAACATTATAGGAAATTCCTAAAGTGTGGGTTTTGGTTACAAAAAATTTCATTCCTTGGTCGCATTATTTAAAAAAATGGCATAACTATTGATCCTGATAAAACAAAAGTTATTAAAGAATTGCCAAGACCCACAAATATTATCGAGATACATAGTTTTCTTGGTTTGACAAGTTATTACTGGAGGTTTATTGAGAATTTTTCTCGGTTATCTTGTCCAATGACTATGTTAACTTGAAAAAGTGTTACGTTTATCTGGACAAAAGTATGTGATGATTGTTTTCAAGAACTGAAAATAAAATTGGAGAATTCTCCAATTTTGTCACTGCCTACCAAAAATTGTGAGTTTGTTATCTTCAATGATGATTTATTGAAAGGAATTGGATGTGTCCATATGCAAAATGATCAGGTATTGAATATGATTCACATTAATTGAAAAATCATGATTTTAATTACCCTACACATGATTTGGAATTAGCTACTATTGTTTTTTTAAATAAAAATTTGGAGGCATCATATATATCAAGTAAAATGATAAATATATACTGAACAGAATATTTTAATGTATATATTCACATAGAAACAATTGTACATGAGATAGAGGATATGGCTGTAATTAATCAAGGATTATGATTGCGCTATTCATTATCCCACATGAAATGAAAATATAGTGCATGATGATTTGAGTCAAAAAAGCAATTCTACATTAACCATGAAAGGTTTGTAACAAGATAATAGTTTTTTGATTGATGAACTTTGGCATAAAAGTTGTTAGTGATGGAAATTATTCTGTATTGTTTTAGGTGTATGTGAAATTTTATCTATCCGATAGAATAAAGAAAACTCCAAAAGAATACAATGAGTTTCATAGAATGTTATAGTTGGTTTAGATGGATATGTTTCATTATTTTAACATTGATAATGATTTTGTTTTGTGGTTTGTGAAAATATAATGCATTCCTTGTAATTCACAGTTAAAGAATGAGTTGTTAAATGAAGCTCATAGTTCTCAATTTTTAGTTAATCCTAGTAGTACAAAGACGTACATAGATCTTCCTAAGTGTTACTGGTGGGATGGAATGAAAAGAGATATTTCTGATTTTACTATGAAGTTTTTGACTTGTCAACAGGTTAAAGAAGAGAAAATGTTACTGAAAGGGATATTTCAGCATTTACTTGTGCCAGAGTGGAAATAAGAAAATATATCCATAGACTTTGTTGTTGGATTACCAAAGACATATCGAGGTAATAATTCAATCTGGGTTATTGTTGATAATTTGACTAAATCTTCTCATTTCCTTCATATTTCAGATACTTTTCCACAAGATCAAATTTCTCAATTGTATGTTAATGAGATAGTTTGGTTGCATGGAGATCCCCTCTCCATTGTATCTGATCATGATCCTAGGTTTTCTTCTATATTTAGGAAAGGACATCAGAATTTTTTGGATACTGAATTAAATTTTATTACAAATTTTCATCCTCAATCATATGGGAAGTTAGAAATATAAATTCATACCTTGGAGGATATGTTATGTGCTATTTCACTGGATTACCATGGATGTAGTGGCCAATATCTTTCTTTGGTTGAATTTTCTTATAATAACAGTTTTCATTCCAGTATACAGATGGCTGCATTTGAGGCATTATATAGGAAGCATTGTCGAACTCCTACTTTTTGGGATGAAGTTTGGGAAGAGAAGATGATGTGATCAAAATTGGTAGAAGAGATGGTAGAGAAAGTTCAATTGATTTAGAAGCACAAGAGACCAACTTAGAACACGAAGAAATGTTATGCGGATAATTGGAGGAAGGATCTCTCATTAGTGGTAGGTGATCATGTCTTTCTCAATGTTTCTCCATTGAGAAGTGTGATGTGTTTTGGTAAGAAAGGAATGATGAGTCTGAGGTTCATTAGACGTTACGAAATCCAAGAGAAAGTTGGATCAATTGAATACAGAGTGGCTTTACCTCGAATTTTATCCTAGGTACACAATGTTTTTCATGTTTCAATATTGATAAAGTATATTCAGGATCCATCTCATGTTGTGATCTAAAATTTAGTTTAGTTGGAAGAGAATATCTTTTATGAGGAACAACTAGCCCAGATTCATGATCGAAGAGAAAATGTGTTGTGGAATAAGGTAATTAATTATGTAATGTTTTTTTGGAAAAACCATATTGTTGAAGAGGGAGCGCAGGAATCAGAAAATTATATTGGGGATAAATACCCCCATTTATTTGATAAGTGAATAAAATTGTGAGGTGGAAATTTCCAAAATGGGGGAAGGATGTAACATCCAAGGTAAATAAAGAAATATGAAATTTTCATATTTATCATGATTTGTGAATTAATTATTAATTTTACATTAAATGGAATTCTATGTTTGGTGGCATAACCGATACACAACAACTTGTTTCTTTGAAATCTTACGTTTCACACCAATAATTTTAAGTCACTTAGGAATCTCAATTTCATTGTCACCCACACCTACCGTGAAGTAATCAATATTGTCGATGGTCTTGCAAATATGGAATTTCCCCCCAAATTTGTTTGGTGGAATGAACTTCATTCAGAATTTATTCTGTACTATATTAGAGACACCAGGAAAATACTTACTTTTCATCTCATGTAATTTCCACTTGTACTCCTTTCTTTTTTTGAATAAAATTTAGTATTCTGGCCTTTGACCAGAACACAACCATCTTTAAAAAAATTTAACACTGAATCATTGTATTAATAGAAATGAATAGAACTAACTAAAATATGATTATAAATGTTTGTTAAATGTTTTTACATTTATCTAATAAATTTTTTAGGCTTAAAAAGTGAGTGAATCCAATTTTAATCACAAATACTCTAATATTCGTTAAGAGGTCGAATAACAGCCTTTGGATGGTGAAACATTTTTTAATCCAATTTTTTTCACTTTTATATGTTGTATTTGACAAAAAAATATTATTCTTTAGAATCGGGACATCAAAATATAAATTTTCTGAAATTTTGGAATTTTTATGATAATGTTCAATTTTTTAATGAATAGTGAAAAATACTATATTTTAATTTAAAAAATCATTTTAATCAAATTTATTTATATAGTTAGATTATATTTTATGAATTTATTAAAATGTATAATTAGAATATATTTTTAATATTTAATCCAATTTTGGTAAGTGGATGTAGCTTCACATTGAAACTGGACATAAACAAGTGTCAATATTTTGATTGTTATTTCTTAAAAACACGCCTTTTGTATTGACAGTGGGAATAATTTTAAATTAATTTCTGACACATCTGTGTTTTGAATTTGGAAAAATGGATTTCATTTTTGGAATCATGATATTTAAATTGTGTTAAAAGGTAACTTTTATTTTTAGACATTATGAATATTTACTTCACTAAATATTTTATTAACCATTGTTAAATGGTAAATCTAGTAATTGAGGGTAAAAAAATAATATTATAATAATATTAAATTTCCTAACTTGTGTATTAATTCTATTGGTTGAAACATATCTAACCATGAGAATCCCTAGGTTGATTTTGGGACCCCATGGGGCCACATGGGAGTGATAATGACACTTTATATTAATTAACATAATGTAAAGCCAAAAATAACATAAACTAATATATTTTGGTAGGTCAATTCGTACATGTGGTCATAAAAGTTATCTCTTTGACTATAAATATTAATTTGAAATCTAAATATATTTCCTACATCATATTATTTTTTTTATAACTTTTAGACATAAAATAAAATAAAATGTTTATGACACAATAATGGTGCAGTGTTAACATCATTAATAAATTATTTAAATAAATAAGATTATAAATATTAAAATAATTTCCAAAACCTGTCCAATTGTTATTGGATGATTTTATTTCGACCATGAATAATATTATATTCTACTTTAATAAGTTTTCGAAATTTATAAACATAAAATTAATATATAATGAAATAATATTTTCACTCTTTCTTAAAGAGACCCTCCCCTCCCTTTTAAAAATCCCTCACTTATAACCCATTCCTCCCACTCTAAATCCCATTGGATCATCCAAACTGATCTTAATTAATCTCCCTACATCCTAAAATTCTTCATAGAAGCCTTCCCATGGTCATAATGCAATTCAAGTAAACGTTTTGGTTCAACCAAAAAAGTGATACCCGATTTAATGGTAATGTCTTCTCCTAAGTTCTTTTGCTTTATTTTCCTTCTACAACCCCCTAAAATCTTTTTATTTATTTATTTTATTACAACAACAATATCATAAAGATACCAGGTTTATTTTATGAGAAAAATTTGAACTAGACTTACACACACCTCTGTCTAATGGGTAAAGAACATACCGTTTCTGTGGATGGGGAACTAACGCTTCACCAAACGATGATTGTTCTATTATATCCTTCAACCTCATTTGGTGGATTTTAATATAGAACTGTATTTATATATGACATATTTTATATTTATATTGATTCTATGATTCCGAATTTATCATTTATATAATACCATTATGGTTTCCATTGTGGGTAAATACGATAATCTCAATTAAGGAAGTGCGGAATACCGCCCCCTCCATGTAATATGACTCGTTCAAGCGTTAGGTGGAACATATAAAGGGTAGTGTTAATTAAATTATATATGATATTATACTGTAATTATAATATACATATTTATCAAAAAAAATTCATTTCATTAAATATGAAATTGAAATGAATGTAGCATTCGTGCGTATGTACGGCTTACCGTCTCCATGAACAATGAATTTCATTTCATAAATCCAAATGTTACGTACTATTATAATTAGATATATATACTGGATATATACGTTACATATGATATCTAAATAATTAATATCATTCTGGAGATAATGGTCTTTTGACCACATGAACAACTTGAAATTATAAGAAGATCATTTTTCACTCAAGTACCAAATATCGTCAAAATAACCATTATTAACATAAATGATTACATAATTTTATAAAAAGGTAATATTTGATATAAAATGAATAATAATCTTTGAAAAAGGCTCTTAATAAAGTATAAATCAACTTTAGTTTATTATTCAGGAGAGTAAAGAATGATCATGTCAAGTCGGACACGAGGTAAGGGACTTCGTCTCATTCTCCTTTCATTGATGAAAATAATGTTTTATACACAACATTCTTTTATATTCTATATAAAAACATTGTACATTTCATTTCATTCAATGGGAATCTATTTCTATGAGGCATTTTACTAACCAACAAAAATAATGTTTGTTTTTAACATACGTGGATACAACGACCTTTCCATCTCCGCGAGTATTATTTGATCTTTGGCTTCCTTAACAAGCCGTAATGTTTTTAAAAGGAAAATAAATATGATATAATGTTTTACGTATTTTGGTATTGAATATTATTTTTTGATTTATTATTCCAATATCTTGTTCAATATCATGTAAATATATATTGTGATTACAAATTGGGAATGTTATCTTTCATTTATGCTTAAGTTATGGGTTATGATTATATTTTGGTCCATTGGAATTATTTACATATATGGTTGGTTCTATAATAAACAAATTGTTGGTGAGCCCGAGATAGATCTCCAATGCATTGGGTAACGTGATTGAGGTAAACGTGATTGCATCTCTAAAGAGATTTAGGGAATATACCGTAATGGGTATTCCAATGTAACTCCCTATATTTTTGTGATAGCTAAAATTTAATTATGATATGCATGCCCCAAGTTACCTTTATTATTTTTGATTTCTATGTGTTATTCATATATATTATTATTTCATGAGGTATGTTAAAGATATTATGTTATGTACGTATTGATGAACTAATATGTTCGTTCTTTGTTTTATAACCCTTTATGTGATTTTTATGCTAATCCCATGTTTCAAAATGATTTTCACATGACATAAATATGTATAGGGTCATGGATGGTATCAAGGGAAAGCCAAGCTGTCTAAAACATGGAACTGGACATGACACTTTTTTTTAAGACTTTTTATTTTTTGAAAAAAATGGAAACTGAGTAGAAGTGTCTACTCTCTAATTTATTGAGATGTCATGTAATATTTATGGCCTAACTCTCTAAAACTCTAAACATGAAAAGATCCTCAATGTGAATTATTCATTTAATTAATGATTATGTAATGGTTTAAGGCTAGGTCCTTATATTGTACCTATGGGGAACAAGGTATGTGACCCTGAATAAGGGGCATGTCTAAGTGGGATAAAATGTTATAAGGTGAGAAACCACTCAGGAGTATGGATCTATCAAATGAAGCATGCATGTGTCGGTGTGTTGAGTACATTAGTATATGTATTCCAAAATGATAACAATAATGGGTTTTTGAGACTTGATTAGTTATTTTATAGAAAAACAACTTACATGAAATTGGTTTCATTTAAATATGTTTCCACTTGGTTGTAAATGTTATTTGGAAATTGTATATATTTTGTTATAATTTTGGAGAATTATTTTATATAAAAGGTTTTGTGTAATTGTTTCTAACAATTCTATCATTATGTAATGAGTAGGGAATTCTTTGTTGGAAAACCTATTGAGTTATACTCACCCCTTCTTTGGTACTTTGATGCTTTTACAAATGTTATCATTCAGTACATGAGAAAATGTAATGTATCACATGTTTTGAGAACCTCCTCATGATACATGTGATGTTCATTGATTGTGGATCTTGGAGCTTTTGGAGTATGGAGTATTATAGTCTATTCAGAGTATTTAGTTGTTTATACATTTTTTACATTGTTACTTTTTTTTTCTTCCATTGTTTCCCACATTGATTTTATATTGAGATATATGATGTTGTTGAGTTGACGTTGTTTTTTTCATGAATCATATAGTGAGCCATTTGGTTAATGGTTTTGTTCTTACAGTGTAAACTATCCACCTATTTTATTTGAAATACTTAATTATTTATTCCCCACCTTTTTCATCTTGGGGATGTTACTTGAGGCCTAGTAAAAATTCATATTATTCTCAATCTAATGAGAATAAGTGGGTCATTATCAATGGTATTATCTTATTCGGTTTATGCTAAACATGTATTCATCAGTGTTCTTGGACATGGAGTCTTAATTACTTATTGTCTATTCCTTGGGATAGAATCATAGAATGGAATAGGATTGTTGAAACATGTAATGCATAACATAAAAATACATAGCTAACATATTTATGATGAACATGAATTTACATGGGTGTTGGGTACATATGTTATTTGGAGACACATTTAGAATAGAGGAAATCTCATTTCCATGATTTTTTCCAATGAGATGACCATACCATGCATTAAAATAATGAATTAACAGTTGGACTACCAAATTATTTGGGAGTGATGAGAAATAAGGTGCTCTATTGATACTTGAAAAATGCATTATTTTTTTTTAAAAATGAAAGACATTGAATGAATGGTAGAATGTGAAAGTGGATTTATTTTCAAAAAAATGAATAATATTTTTAATGAATGGTAAAATGAGAAAAAGTTTTCTTCAAAAAATAGTTTTCTAATAGTTTATGGAATAAAAATTGAATTTCAAATCCACCAGTTTCTAGGGAGTGAGATTGAAAATTTTTTGTTGCATTAGAAAATGGAACCTGGTAGGCATCATCGAAACCAACCTGAAGAAGCTATGAAGAATGTTGTTGAAGTTGAACCACGATCGAACCATGAGTTCGATCAGAGTATTGTATAAGCATTTTAAGATATGTATATGGGGAATCAGAGGGATGTACCAAGGAATTTGGATCATTTTGTCCCGTTCATAATGAAAAGTACACCCTTCTTTTGTAGTTATTAAGAACTAAAAATGGATAAAGTGTGGCAGAATAATATGAATAATATAATAGAATTCATTGGATCACGGATGGAGCTCAATGTCATGGTTTCCATGTACACGTTCTAGTATCTTGTTTGTTAGTAGTGGGAACTGGTACTATATGATAAAGAGGATCAAGGACATACTTAGGAGGATTTTTAGGAATTGTTTAACAAAAAATTCTATCCTCACACTTTCATGATCATATGGAAAATGATGTTCCTTAACCTAAATTAGTATAATCTCTCTATGACACATTATTCTACTAATTTCATGAATTAATTTCACTTTGGATAAGATGTGGAAATGTGTCGTCCGGAAGGCACAAATCATTGAATAAGGGATAAAGAAATATATTCTATCGAATATTGAAGTGATATTTATGACAGACTATAAAGAGATGGTGAATAGAGAAACAATGGAAGAGAGGGATATCTATAGATATATGGGAGGAAGAAGAATTATTATTCCTATGGAAAATGATGGGAACTCGAATGTTAGGAGCAATAAGAAGAGGGGCACATATTTCCATGGTGAATGTGGGACCCAGAATCAGATGAATGGATCAAGGGAACTTCCTCCATGACCCAAGAACAAAACATGTTGTTTTCAATTTGCGTAACGTGACTAAATTAAGAGAGAGTGTATGAAAAAACATAGAGTATTCCATAATTTCAAGCAGATTCAATATCATCTGTGCTATTGTCTCACTAGTTCGAGGTTTGGTGACAGAGAAAATTCTCAGGGGTCGCAGGTATCATATTCCTCAATAGGTAGAGGGTAGCATAATTAGTCTCATCAATAGAGAAGAGATAGCCATGGTGATTCTCAGAATACCATGAAACCTAAACAATGGAAATCACGTCATGGTATTAAATACTTGAGTGCAAAGATAAAGAAATTTTATGGAGCTGAGGTGATGAATGTCTAGGATCAGGTTGGACCATCTAAAATTAGAGGTTCAATTATTTTGAATTCTACACTTCTGCAAGATATATTTGATACAGGTGCATTAGATTCCTTTATTGGATATTGTGATGTTTACTCTCTATGTTAAATATGGGAAATGTTTCCTTCTATATCAAAATTGAGAACTCCTCTCAGTGAAAGTGAATTTCTTGACCTTGTGTGTAGAGCATGTGCTATATGTGTTGATGGAGCCATGTTGAAATTGTACTTCTCAGTGGTGGAGATTGATGTCTATGATGTAATCATGTGTATGTATGGGTTGAAAACATTTAACATACACATTTATTGTTAGAGAATAATAGTTAGTTTCGAAACCTAGGATGGAATTGAAAACTGATTTAGAGGAGAATGAGTTTTAAAGATTGGTGAAATGAGATTTTCGACACTAGTAGTGGGAATGATCTCTAACTGGTTGGAATCATTTACTATTTCATTATTAAAAGATATTAGGGACATATGATTTCTAGCAGCGGTGGATCAATTTCCAGATATTTTTCTCGTGAACTTATCAGGGTTACCACATATAAGGGTAGAGGAGTTTATGATCTCATTCGAGGTACAATCCCTATTTCAATTCTATATTATAGGATGGGACCAGTAATGTTAATGGAATCGAATGTGTAGTTGGAGGAGCTAGAATGTAGGGATTTCATTTGGATGAGCACATCACTAAGGGAAGAATCAGTCTTGTCCGTGAAGAAATCATATAGAACTCTATGTATATGAATCAATTGTCCTATGCATAACTACGTTACGATTAATAGTATATTTCCACTTCCATGCATTGATGATCTATTCAATCAGTTGAGGGGAGCTCAGTGGTTTTCCAAGAACATCCTGTAATCAGAATATCATCAATTTAGGGCTTGGAAGGAATATATTCCAAAGATAAAATTTAATAGAATATAAAACTACTAAAAATATGTAGTCATGCCTTCAGGTACAATGAATTCACCATTAGCCTTCAGGGCATTGATGAATCAGATATTTCAGAACTATCGTGACACTTTTTTGTGGTGTTTGTGGATGACATCTTTGTGTATTCAAAGACAAGGGATAACCCTGAGGATAAAAAATTTATCCACTAAAAAAGGATAATATTAATTGATTATATCTATATATTTAGTTCTATCAATGTCCATAAACATCATTTTTAGTGCATTATATATATTGAACATCATTATTCATCACAATTGAAATTCATGTTTAAATTAAATATTTTTCCCACTGAATTATATTCATATTTTGAATTTTATAATTTGGGATATAAATTATCACAATATTTTGAACATTTTACCTTTTAGGATCGATGGATGAACCACATAGGAAAATGAATATATTTGGGCATGAATGTAGAAATTTTCTGAACAAAGCATAATGGGCCTAAGGTACATCAAACCAATGAAGGGTGCACAATACAATCCCAATAAAGAAAAATATTAACTATAGAAAGAAAACATTATGTAGACCAATTCATTAAATAGAGGGAAGAGACAATCCTGATGTTTTAATGGATATAAAGGGATCCAAAATTGACATTTCAATGGTGGGATAGATCTGAATGCCCACAATGTCAACCCACCATTTTGAGTATAACACCCAAAAAGTAAAAATCAATGGAATTAAAGTTTACCACATGTTAGAGGAAACCTTGAAGAATATAGGTTTATTTTATGATACCGACAAATTCTTCCATATCCAGTGTCATAGTCAAACATTGAATAGTGGGATTATTCAGGTTTAATTTTTTTGGTCACCTCTGTAACATCCACATTCATGTATTCTCACTAGCCTTTTGAATCTCTTAATTGGTGTAAATTGTACTAATTATTGCGGATTATAACTAAGGATTCTAATATGCCTATATGAGGAGTTGGTGGTGAAGGGAATTAGGGGTTCAAGACTTTCATTCAATTGTAATTTCCCACTCTCATTTTGTAATCACATCCTCCATTTTTCCATGTACGTTTTTCAATCATTTTAGTTTAATATTGAAAGTTGTTATTCTTATTCATATTTTCATTTCATTTTCTTCTCACATTGATACCATTGAATCAGGGTGTGAATTGTTTCCATCAAAATTTGTGAATTTATCACACAACGGTAGAGTGTTCATTTTCTAATATTTTTCTTTGACAATCCCTCTTCATTAAGTCGACTACCCTCTTCCATTTGTAGAATGGAATCAATGTAGGGTTAATAATTTATTTTTTGCTCCTGTAGAGTTTAATGGGGTGGATTGAATGTTATTTTATGTTCTTAATTCTATTCATCATTTTTAGAGTTTATATCTTTGATTTATCATCTTCTTTGTCTTCACCTACTCTAACGACAAACCATTTTGACTGTTAGTATGATCCAATTGCATAAAGTGGTCATTAAAGTGATACTCTATGTGAATTGGTGATTAGAATTTAAAACATGAATAGATTAAATCAGTGAATGATATTGATAATTATTTCATTTATTGGTTACCTCTTGAACTAGTGAATAGAATATCTAATGAAAATCAAATACATCAAATAAATCCCTAGAGACATCCTAGGATCGACTAATATTAATTAATTATTTTAATTCAAGTCATTTTGTATTTTTTTTCTAGGATCTTTTAATTAAATAACCAATTATTCAAATCAATTAACATAATAGTTGGAAACTTCATAGTCAAACATCCAAATCCTGTGTCCAATCATTGTGTCTCAATGTTTCTTCTTCAGTCCCTATGGATTTTACCCATAATTGTACTTTAATGACTTCTTATACTGATATGGTAAATTTGGGAACAACTAAATTTTAACACCATTTCTAGGCACCAATTATGAAACCATATATACTCTTTCTATTCCCCCCCCCCCAATTTTCTTTTCTCACCACTATTTCACTTAACATTTCTCATTTCTATTCATGAGTCTCCTGAAAGTATCAAATAATAAATTTCATTCATCCCCAAGAGAGTATCAAAATTATTTCCCAATCATATCCCAATGTTGGAATCAAACTAAAAATCAAGATTTTGAATAACCTCACAAAGGGAGTTATGTCGATCAAACATGGAATGATTACACCACACGAGATGAGGTGTATAATAACATAGATTATGATTGTTTCATTGATAAATTTCAAGACCTATCAAGGATGATTAATGGGATAAATCTTGGCCAATTCCATAATGGTCAACATAATATCCATTATAATCCCCAACAATCTTTTGAATAATTTTTTAAACAAATAGAGAAAATGAATTCATATGTTTCGTCATTTAGTGTTGAACTACAAAGCATTGACATAATTATAAACCCATTCACACTCTATATTTTCTTTTCTCAACATCGATAGATGATTCTAGGTACCAAAATACCTCTCTTTATTAAACTAAAGAACAATAATATGAATCTTGGGATCTTTATTGACATTAAGTAATTGCTGATGTGTTTTTAAATGTAGAGGATTTTTTTTTCTTTCACAATTGGTAAATTTACATCATGGATTGAGTGTTCTTAATATTGCTCAAATGAATAATTTTTAGAAGACTAGATCATTAAACCAATATAAGAGATCAAAAAATTGAGTTTATAACCACTCCAAACATTCAAATGGACAATTTTTGGAATGAATCATATTTTCCTAAGGAACCAATTATTTTTAATTTTCTTTTTGAAGAAAATGATTTTGATTCCAATTCCCAAAAATATTTTTTAAATTTCAATCAAACCAACCCAAAAATATAGTCATTCTATCCCTGCTTTTGTATCTATTTATAGGATACAATAATGACCATTCAGTTTTCATTCACCCCTTTCAAAAAACTAGTAACATTGGAAGGATCATTGATGGCATAGACAATACAACAGAAACATCCGGATCAACCATTTTATAAATTTTGTGGACATTCACACTCATTTTTGAATATGGGGTTGTTCATGAGACAAAATCAAAACAAAGACTCAATCTATATCAAGTTTAATTTGGGAAGTATGGGTTCATTATAATGTTGAAATTTGGAATTGGATTAGTTGGGGGGTCCAAATTGAGCAAATGAAATTAAATTAAGCGCTTTTCGTGAGGAAACCCAGCCTTTTCATTTATCATAAAAATTTGTGTATTTGTGTATTTTTTCAATAAAACCCCTTGAGGATTCCAATTAAATATAATTATTTTGTATTTGATATATAGAAGTCAAATAATTTTAGTATTTAAAAAAAATGACGTCTTCCAGAGTTCAAACCCAACAATCAGTCATCCATGAGGAGTCAATATGTGATGTGAATCCAAAGTGATAAAATGATTTTGATTGGTCATCAACTCAAACCCATGTTATGTTTTCCATGAATTTATTTAAAAATCAAAATTCCCCTCCTCTTTTCCAATCGTAATATATATCTTCTCTTCTGTTTCTAAACTATGGGTAGATTCATTATAAGATGGGTTATTGAAAATCTATTATTTAATAAAAGAAGATGAACAAATACATTTTTCTTTCATGTGTTAATGTACATTAGGGATCCAGAAAACAGATTTTAAAATGATTAAAAATACATTTGTATGATTTTAATGCATGTTTATTTTAATTATCATACTTTTTGGAAATTGAGGTTATCCGATGTGATTTTTCAATGTTTACATTTTAACCCTCTTAATAAAAATTAAACAATGCACGTTCATTGGATCATGGTTATAAATTTGAGTTATTGGGTTCTTTTTATCATAGGATGGTGTTGGGTTCACTTTTTGATTAATTTGAGTTTTCTATCCATCCAAATAAACATTGAAAATAACCACTAAATAGAGATTTTTGTTTGAAATGTGCTGCTCACAACACATGGAGATCATGACTCTAAAGTGTTATTTCCTTAATTATGGCATTATATGTCCATTTTAGTGTTTGTAATTGGAAAAATATGTGTAATTCAGAAGAAAGGGATAGTGACCCTATAATTGTTTTCCCATAGTTAGTATCTTCATATCAATTGTAGTTTGAAAAAAATATCAAAACATAAAAAAAATAAAAAAAATTATTGATACTGAAATTAATGTCTAATGTGCTTCCCACCTATCACATCCATTTGTTTTTCCTCAAAAAGAAAATGTGCCCCATGTCTTTTGAGATACACAACACATCATCATGGTTAATTGAATTTGGATTAAATGTTTAAATGAATTTGAACAATGAATGAGATTGGGATTGGTAAGTTATTATGAACCTATAATGTTTTAAATTATTTTTTTAGCTTTCATGGTTTTTTGTAATGATTTGTTTCTATGACCAATTTGTGTTAAAATATTTTCGGCAAAGGGAATTCAATTTCATATATTTGAGACTCTTTTTTCTAGGGACTAGAAAAAAAAAGTTGAGGGTGTGAATAGACACAAAAGTTGGATAAAATCCACTAATTATATCTTAATATTCATGTGTTTCAAATTTCATAAACATTTTTATAGTGAATTATATAAATTTAAAATCATTTTTCATCACGAGTACAATTCGTGTTTAAAATAATTTTTTTTGACAAATTAAGAATCTATTTGTGGAGTGAATTATATTTTTTTTTAATTTTATAGTTTTTTATATGATTCATCACATTGTTTCGAACATTTTATCTTTTATTACCAATGGATGAACTTCATGGGAAGATGAATATTTTTTTGGCATGAATGCAGAATTTTTTTGGAAAAATCATAATGGACCTAAGGCCCATAATAAAAAAGTTGGTCCCACAATACAAGTCCAATGAAGCTCAAGATTTTTCTTTAGAAATATAAAAATATGGGTATCATTTCATTAAACTATTTCTAGATCTAATTCTTATGTTTTCATGGAGATAAAGGGAGTTGAAGTTGACATTTCAATGGTGGGGCAGATCAAAATGACCAAAATTCCAACCAACCATTTCAAACATACCATCTAAAAGGCTGAATCAAATGGAATGAACATATTTATTCTATAATAGGACAAATGGATGAAGATATTTGTCTCCTACAATCCCCATATATTTCTCCATATTCATTGTCAAATTCGAACTTCCAAAAGGTGGATGAATCTTGTCCTATATGGGTGGTCATGTTTCTAACATCTAATTTCATATATTCTCACCCACATTTGGACTCTACTAATTTATGGGAAGGAAATTGATTATTGGGGGGGTTAAAACTAAGGATAATAATATTCCTATATAATTAGCCAATGTTGAAGGGAATTATTGTTTTGGGACTTTTATTCAATTATAATTTCCACCTTTAATTTTGTAATCACATCTTCATTTTTTACATGAATGGTCTTCAATAATTTTAGTTTTATAATAACATTTGTACCTCTTCTTAACTTTTTCATTTATTTTTCATCAAATGTTTATATTTTTGAATAAGTATGTGTATTTATTCACACCAAAATTTTTGAATTCACCACACAATGGTGGATGATCATTTTTCAATATTTGTCTTCTTTTATCTCGCTTCATTAAGTCGACTACCTACTTCCATTGATAAAATAGAATCCATGGATGGTTAAACATTTATGGGTTAATATTAGGGAGTTTGGTGAGGTGGAATTAATGTTATTTTATTTTCGATAAATATTAAATCTATTATTTATTTTAAGAGTTATATTATTTGATTTATCTTCTTATTTGTCTTCCCTAACATTAACGATAACATATTTTGAGTGCTAGTACGATCCAATTACATAGAGTGGTCATGAAAGTGATTCTATTAGTGCATTGGTGATTAACCTTTAATGTATGTATTGATTAAATTATTGAATGAAATTGAAGAATTATATGGGGACCATATGAGTAACCTTATAACCTCTTTCTATTCTCCCCCAATTTTCATTTCCCACCACAATTTATCTTATCCTTTCTACTTCATATTCATAAGTGTCCTACAAATATCAAATCAATATTTTCATTCTACCCCAATAGAGTATCAACATAATTACCCAATAAAAACTAAATCTAGAATCAAATTGAAAATATTGATTTGGAATCACCTCACATAAATAGTTATATTGATCAAACTTGGAATGATTAGAACACACTGGATGAAATGTATAATCACTTTGATGATGATTTTTTCAAATATCAATTTCCATCCATCTCAAGGTATATAAATGGGTTCAATCATGGGGAAGCCCATAATGTCCAAACTCCTATACATTCTTATCCCCAACAAATTCATTTAAAATTTTGTGAAAAAATGGAGAAAATGAATTCATAATTTTCATCCTTTTTATTTGAACTAAAATACATTGAAATAATTACCGAAAGCATGCCCACTCAGGATGTCCCTTACACAACAATGATAGAAGATTGTACTTACCCAAAACACAATTTTGAATTTAAAAAATAAGAAAAAATTTAATCTTTAGGACCTACTAAAAAAGAATAAATTGTTGATGGAATTTTAAATCAAGAGGAAAATGTTATTCTGAATTCACAAGAGGGAAATTTTACATCACGGATTGAGTGTCATATATATTGGTCAAATGAACAATTGTTTGATGACCAATCATTAAACCAATGGAGTATATAACAAAAATTGATACTATACCAACTGAAAATATTTAAATGGACAATTTTGGGGATGAATCCTATTTTCTAAAGGAAGTAATTAATTCTCGATTTATTATAGAATAAAATTATTTTTATTCCTTTTCCTAAAAATATTTTTTAAATTTAAATGAATAAAATCTCCACATTATAGTCATTCCATACCCGCTCAAGTATCACTTCATAGGATTCAATATTTAACATTCAGTTTCTATTCATCCTACTCTTGAAATCAATAACACTCGAATGATCCTTTATGTCATAGGTAATACAACTGAAGCAACCAGATCAACCATTTTTTTAAATTCCTTGGACTTTCACACTCTTTGGTGAACATGAGGTTTTACATGAATCAAATTAAAAACAAAGGCTCAACTTATATCAAGTTTATGTGGAGAAATATGGGGTCATTAAAACATTGAATGTTGGAATTGGATATGATAGCGGATCCATTTTAAGATAAACATTAAATTATGCACTTTCTAAGAGACAACCTGACTTTTGTATTGATTTTATTGAATTTTTGTGTTTTTTTATTTTTTAAGGGAACGCCTTAAGGTTTCTAATGCGATCTAATGATTTTTTTGAGATCTAATAGTCTAATTATTTTAGTATTTTCAAATAAATGTAAAGCCTTATTGAGTTAAAAACCAACAATTAATCATCCCTGAGGAGTCTACAGGTGATGTGAAGCCAAAGTGATTAAATTATTTTTATAGGCCATCAAATCCATACCTGGTGATTTTTCCATGATTTTATTTAAAATTAAACATCCCCCTCTTACTTCTTAATTCATTATATCTCTATTTCTTCTAATTTTAAACTAATGGTAGTTTAATTCTATGTTGGTGGGAGTGAAAATCTGATACTGAAAAAAGAGAATCAATTTATTATGGATGCATGTGTTAATGAACATTTGGAATCCTATAAACTGATTGTAAAATGATTTTGAATACATTTATTATGATTTTAATGCATGTATTATTTCATGAGAATATTTTTTGGAACTTGTGGTTGTCCGATGATATTTTTCTTTTTTTACATTTTCATTTTCATAATAAAAATGACACAATGCCCATATATTGGATCTTGGTTGTAAATTTGATCTCTAAGGTCCCTTTCATCATTGCATGGGGTTTGGGGTCACATTAATTTAAATTAATCATCCAAAAAAACATTGAAAATAAAGACCACATAGAGAATTCATTTGTCCAAATGTATGGAATCCGACACTTGGGTATCATGGCTCTATAGATGTATTATGCATATTTAGGAACAATATCACTGTTGTAATTTATTTAATTGACAAAATATGTGGTGTTCAACACTTGAGGGTGGTGAAACATTAGATTTATTTCTTAGATTATGTATTTTTATATCTATTGCGGTTTAAAAACATTTGAAAAAACTAAAAAAATTAAAAAACATAAACAAAATTGGATACTAAACATAAGGTTTATTGTGATTACCACAAAACACTTCTAGTTACCCCCTTGAAAAAGAAAATGGTCCCCTTGACTTTTTAAATAAAAAACACATCATCATGCCTAATCAAAATTGTAGGAATTTTTTCAATGGATTTAATGAATGGAATTGGATTGGTCTTGGTATATGCATGTGAAAATACCATGTTTTAAAGGATTTTGATACGTTTCTTGGTTGTTTGGCATGATTTCTTTTTCTGAGTTATGTGTGTTAAAATATTTTCTGAAAAGGGAATTAAAACTCATTTTTTTCAGATAATTGTTTTTGTTAATAGAAATGCTCACATTGGGGGATGAGATTATACATATAATGAGTCTAATATTAATTGACTATATCTTAATATTTATGTTTTCCAATGTTCATAAAATTAATTTTTAGTTCATTATATAAATTGAACTTCGTTTTTCATCAGAAGTTCAATGCATGTTTAAATTGAAAATTTATCCACAAATAATTATATATTTTTGAGTAAATTATATTAATTTTTGGAATATTATATTTTTTATATGAGTAATAATATTTTTTGGAACATTTTATCATTATGGATTGATAGATTAACCTCAAAGGAAGATGAATATTTTTGGGAATTAATGCAGAAATTTTCTGGACAATGCATAATAAGTATAAGGCCCATCAAACAAATGTGGGGCCCAAAATCTAATCCAAATGATTCTAAAAATATTACTATATAAATATAATAATATATTTTTCATTTCCATCAAATTTATCCATAGATAATTCGGATTTTTTCATAGAGATAAAGTGAGCCGACGTTGACATTTCAGGGGTGTGGTCGATTTGAATGCCTAAAGAGTCATCCCACCATTTTGAGTGTAACATCAACATGGATGTACCAAATGTACTGGAATTTTAAAATATTTAAGAAGTCACCTTGGTGGTGTTAGTTTTATCCTATTATCCTTATATATTTAGTCATATTAAATTACAAGTTCGAATGACCAAAATGGCTATTATTCTGGTCCTATTTTTTCGGTCATGTTTATGACGTCCAATTAAATTTATTCTAACCCACCTTTTGAATTTACTAATTTATTGGAAGGGAATTTATTATTGGAGTTGAATCTATGGATCCTAATATTACCATATATAGATCTGGAGTGGAAGAGAATTATGGGTTTGTATATTTCATTCAATTGTAATTTCCTACATTCATGATGTAGTCACATCATCATTTTTTCCATGTAATATTTTCAATCATTTTAGTTTTATAATAAAAGTTATTATTATTATTTATTTTTTCTATTCATTTTTTTAGAAGTTGATAACATAGAATCAATGTGTTAATTTATCAATACCAGAATTTTTGAATTCATCACACAATGGTGGATTGTTCATATTTCAATATTTTTCTTCATCAATCTCACTTCTTTAAGTCGACTACTAACTTCCTTTGACAGAGTATCATCAATTGAAGGTTAAAATTTTATGATTTGATCCAAAGGATTTTCAGGGGTTGTATTTAATGTTATTTAATGTTTTTAAATTCCAAAATATATTCCTCATTTTATAAGTTCCTTTCATTGATTTATTTTCTTCTTTTTATTCAAGGACATTAACCATAACACATTTTGGGTGCTAGTATGATCCAATTTCATAGTGTGATCATGAAGTTGGTCCTCTAGTGGCCTTGGTGATTAGACATTAAATTGTGTATGTCTAAAATTGGAGAATTATTTTGATGATTAATTTCATTTAATGGATACCTCTTGAACTAATGAACAGAAAATCCAAAAAAATGCATCTAATCATTCGCCACAGACAACCTTGGATCGACTCATCTTAATTAATTGTTCTTATTCCAGTAATTTTTTATTTTATTATTTTTCTATTAAATAAATTAACTATTTGTTCAAATCAATTAACACTATAGTTGTCCACTTCATATCAAAACATCATGATACCTTATCCAATCATAATGTATCATGGTTTCATCTTGTTCCATGTGGATTCGACCGCTACTTATACTTCAAATAATGCTTATACTTGTAGGTTAAATTTGGGCACAAAGAAATGTTTGCTCCACTGCTAGGGACCAAGTAAGTAACCTTAGAACCTATTTAAATTCTCCCCCATTTAACTTTTCTCACCACCATTTCTATTATCTTTTCTCATTTCTATTTATGAGTGTCCTGAAAATCTCAAAACAAACTTTTCATTCTACCCCAATGAATTATCAACATAATTTAAAATCATAACCCAAATCTTGAATCAAATTGAAAATCATTATTGGGAAGCAAATCACATAGAGAGTTATAATGATCAACCTTGGAATGATTACACCACACTAGATGAGATATATAATTACAATGATGATGATTGTTACATGGATCAATTTACAACCGTCTCTAGGATGATTAATGGGATAAATCATGGTCAATTCCATAATGTAAAACCTCTTATCCATTCTAATCCACAATAAATTCTTTTAAAATTTTGTGAACAAGTAGAGAAAATGAATTTGAGTGTTTAATCCTTGAGATTTTATCTAAAATAGATTTAAATAATTTCAAAACCCATGCCCTCTCAGGATGTCATTTCCTCAACATTGATATAATATTCTAGTTACCCAAATACCACTCTTGAATTTATTAAAGAACCATCCTTTTAATCATAGGGTCATGAAGAAAATTAAGAAAATTTTGAAGGGTTTTTTAAATCAAAAGGAAATTGTTTTTTTCTATTCATAAGACAAAAAGTTTACATCATGGATTGAGTTTCTTGAATATTTCTTGAACAAATTTTTTTAAAAACACCAATCATTAAATTAGTGAATGTGATCAAATTTTTTTTGTTTATACCCACTCAAAAAATTATTAAGGGAAATTTTGGGGATGAATCATCTTTTCATAAGGAAGAAATTCATTAAAAAACATTGGAGAAAAAATTTATTTTTATTCCAATTCCCAATCATCTTTTGAACATTTCAATCAACCCAATCACAATATTATAGTCTTTCCTTCCCCTCCCAAGTATCACTAAATAGGATACAATAATAAACTTTATATTTTTGTACATAATACTCTTGAAACCCATAAAATTGGAATGATATTTTATGACTTATGCATTACAACAAAAGCAACTAGATCTTTCATTTGTGAAATTCATTGGATTTTCACACTCATTTTTGAACAAGGGTTTATACAGGAAATTTTTTTTAAAAGTAAGAATAAATATAAATTAAGTAGAAGTAGTGAAATATGGGGTCATTAAAATGTGGAATGTTGGAATTGGATAAGTTTAGGGGTCCAAGTGTTACAAATTAATTTAAAATAATTCCTTTTCTTGAGGCAACCTGACTTCTGTATATATTTGTTTTTATGTATTTTTGTGTTTTTAAGGGAACCCCTACGAGTTTCTAATGTGATCTAATTCTTTTTTTGGAGATTTAATAGTATTAGTGGTATACTATTTTCATATAAAACTGATGCCTTTTTGAGTTCAAACGCAAACATCAGTCATCTCTGAAGAGTATACATGTGATGTGAAGCCAATGCGATAAAAGGATTTTGATGGACATTAATTCCAAACTAGTTGAATTTTTTTCCATGATTTCATTTAAAAAAACCTCCCCATCCTCATTCTGAATTTTCAATCTCTCTCTTTTATTCACATTTAAAAATGAGGGATGATTCATTCTATGTTGGGGTGAGTGGAAATGCAATCGCATTTAAAAATATAGAATGAATCAATTCATTGTGCTTGCATGTGTTAATATACATTGGGAATCCAGAAAACTAGTTGTAAAATTATTTTTGAATTTTTTGATTATTATTTTAATTCATCATTAATTTTATGAGCATAGTTTATAGAATGTACGATTTTTTGATTTGATTCTTCAATGATTAAATTTTCAACCTATAAATCAAAATGACACAATTCAAATTAATTGGATCACGGGTATAAATATGAGTTCATGTGTCCCTTTTATTAGTGTATGGCTTTGGGGTCACTTTTAAAATAATTTGAGTATCCAGAAAAATATATTTAAATAAAGACCACATAGAATTTTTTTTCCCAAATGTGTTGAATCTGACAGTTGGGGATCATGACTCCATAGCTATTTTCCCTAGAGTTAGGAATTATATCTCTATTAAATTTCTTTTTATTGACAAAATGTGTCGCATTTTTCACTTAAAGATCATGACACTATAGTATTATTTTCCAATGTTAGTCTTTTCATATCTATTGCAGTTTAAAAAAGATTCAAAAAACCAAAACAAAACATAAATTGATACTCAACATAAGTTTTAATGTTATTTACACCCAATTCTTCCATATGATTTCCCATGAATAAAAAATGGGCCCCTTTTCATTTGATATACCAAACACATGTTTTAATTGAAATTGGATTAAATTTTACAATGAATTTGAATAATGAGAAGGGCTTAGGCATGGGATATGCTTGTGAACCTCAAATTTTTTAAATAATTTATATAGGTTTCACGGTTCTTTTTGAATGATTTATTTTTGTGAGCAATGGGTAAAAAATTATGTTCAGAAAAGAGAATTCAATTTCTTATTTTTGAGATAATTTTTCTTTGGGATAGGAAAAACTCATCTTTGGGGAGTGATTTTCCACATAAAGTGTCTAATATTCATTAACGATTTCTTAATATTCATGACTTCTAACATCCATAAAAATCATTTTTAGTGAATTATATAAATTGAACATAATTTTTCATTACAAGTTCAATTCATGTTTAAAATGTATATTTGGGTCTAGTTAATAATCTATATTTGGAGTTCATTATATTCATATTTTGATTTTTATATTATATGAAATGATTAATCACATTTTTTGGAAAATTTTATCTTTTAGTATCGATAGAGGAACCTCATGTAAAGATGAATATTTTTACGCATAAATGAAGAATGTTTATAGGTAATGAATAATGCACCTAAGTCCCATGAATCAAGAATGGGTCCCAAAATCCAAGCCCAATGAAGCTATAAATTTAACTATATAAATAAAAAAAATATTTGGATCAATTCATCAAACTATGGCAAGAGCTAATTCCGAGGTTTTCATGGAGATAAACAGAGTCAATTATGAAATTTCAATAGTGGGATAGATATGAATGCCCAAAATGTCAACCCACCATTTTGGGCATAACATCATGAGAGATAACCCAAATTTCATAAATTTTGACACCTTTTAGAGGAAACATGTATGAGTATATTTGTTTTATAAGACCTCTTGGTGTTCTATAATATTCAATGTTAAATTTGAAATTACAAAAGGGGAATAATCCTGGACCTATGTTTGTGGTTACGTCTGGAATATCCAATTTCATTTATTATGACCCTCATTTTGACACTCCTAATTGATGGGAAGGGAATAGATTGTTGGGGCTGAACCTGTGGCTCAAAATAATAATATATAATGAGCTAGGGGTTTAATGAATTAGGGCGGAAAGATTTTATTTTAGTTGTAATTTCTTGCATTCAACTTGTAGTCACTTATTCATTTTTTTCATGTTAGTTTAGCAATTATTTTGGTTTTATAAAGAAAATGTTCTTCTTCTTCAATTTTTATATTACTTTTCATCACACATTGATAATGTTGAATAAAAATGTGAATTTATTCACACCAGTATTTGTGAATTCACCACACAATCGTGGAGTGTTAATTTTTTAATATTATTCTTCATCAATCCCACTTCTTTAAGTCGACTACCCGCTTCCATTGATATAATAGCAGAAATAGAGGGTTATATATTTATGGATTTATCCTAGGGTGTTTCATTTGGGTATTTAAAGTTATTTTATGTTCATAAACTCATAAATATATTATTCATTTTAACAGTTCAATTATTTGATATATCAATTTCTTTACCTTCAAAAAAATTTACCACGACCCTTTTTGGTTACTAGTATGATCCAATTCAATTGAGTGACAATGAATGTGATTTCCTCAGTTCATGGGTGATTAGCCATGAAATTTTGAATATATTAAAATGTAGAATGATATTGAGGAATTTTTTCTTTTAATGGATACCTTTTGAAAGAATGAGAAAAAATACAATGGAAAAAATACATCTAATCAGGCCCCATAGACAACCTAAGATCGAATCATCCTAATTAATTGTTTTAATTGAAGTAATTTTTTATTTTTTTTCTAGTTTATTAAATAAAATAAAAATTTCTTCAAGTCAATTAACACTGCAATTAGCCACTTCAAATCCAAACATCCTTATCCAAGATCCAATCACAGTGTATCAAGGTTTCTTCTTCGGTCCCTATGTATTCAACCCCTACATACACATCAACGACTTCTTATAACTACAGGGTAAATTTTGGAGCAACCAAATTTTTTCACCATTTTTGGGCTCCAAATATTTCACCATAGAACTTATTTCTACACTCCCTCATTTTCATAATCTCACCATCATTTCTCTTATATTTTCTTTGTTATATTCATCAGTGTATTGAATATCTAAAATCATTCTTTTCATTGTTCCCCAATAGAGTATCCACATAATTACCCATTCATAAAACAAATATAGAATAAGGTTGAATATAATGATTCCAAATCACCTCTCATAAGGAGTTATATTGATCATCCTTGGAATGATTACACCACACATGATGAGATTTGTAATCCCATAGATTATGATTATTTCAAAGAACAATTTCCAACCCTCTCAAGGATGATTAATGGGATAAATCTTGGGTAAGTACATAATATGACCCCTCTTATAAATTCTAATTACCATAAAATATATATATATTTTGTAAAAAAATGGTAAAATATGAATTCAAACGTTTCATCATTGATAGTTGATATACAAAGCATTGAAATAATTATAGAACCCATGCCCACTCAGGATGTTCATTCCTCAACATTGATAAAATGTTCTAGTTACCCAAAAACCACTCCTTATGTTACTAAAGAACTATCATTTGAATATTTCGGACTTGATGAATGTGAGGAAATTATTGATGGTTTTTTAAATCCAGAGTATTTTTGTTTCTGTATTCACAAGAGGGAAATATTACATATTGGATTGATTATTATGAATATTGCACGAATGAACTATTTTTAGAAGCCCAAATCATTCATCCAATGGAAGGGATCACAAATATTGAATGTATACCCCCTCCATACATACAAATAGAAAAGTTTACAGATGAATAATATTTTTATAAGGAACCAATTCTTTAAAAAAAATTGGAAGAAGAAAATGAGTTTGATTCAAATTCCATATCATCATTTGTAAATTTCAATCAACCCAAACCCAAAATTATACTCATTACATCACCTCTCAAGTATAATTTCATAGTATACAATAATGGAATTTAATTTTTCATTAATCCTTATCCCAAAAAAACATCCTTATAATGATCCTTAATGTCATTGGCAATTCAACTATAGAAACCAGATCATACATTTAAAAAATTCAACAGAAATTAACACTCATTATTGAACATGTGGTTGTACATGAAACAAATTAAAATAAATGAATAAATCTATATCAAGTTGAAGTAAAAAATACGGGGTCATTAATATTTTGAAATATGGGATTAGATAACTTAGGGTTACTTCACAAGGAAATGACTTTAAATTAAGCACTTTCCTAGAGACAACCCGGGTTATGCATTTAATTTTTTTTTTTGTGTTTTTCTGTCTTTTCTATTTTTTTCAAGGGAAGACATTGGGGTTTCAAATTTGATATAATTATTTTTTATTTGAGATTTAATAGTCGAAGCATTTTAGTAGTTTCAAATAAAATAGTTTCCTTCCAGGTTTCAAACACAACAATAAATCATCACTACAGAGTCTATATGTGACGTGATGCCAAAGTGATCAAATGATATTGTTGGATCATCAAACCCAAAGCATGTTATTTTTTCCATAATTTAACTTAAAAATCAACAACTACATCCAAATTCCCAATTCATAATCCCTATCTTCTCTTCTTCTTCAAAAATGAGGTTCGTTTCATTCTATGTTGGGGAGAGTGAAAAATTTTGATTTCAAAAAAGACAGAAAGAATCAATTTATTTTATTTTCATGAGTTAATGTATATTGGGAATCATGAAAACTGATTATATTAGTATTTATAATACATTTATTTTGAATTTAATGCATTTTTAATTTCTTGAACATAGTTTTTGGAATGTGTGGTTTTCTGATGTGATTTTTCAATGTTTACATTTTTATCCTCAAAAATTGAATAACAGAATTCACGTCCATTGGATATTGGGTGTAAATTTGAGTTATTATGTCAATTTCATCATTTAATGGGGTTTGGGGTCACATTTAGTTTATTTTTTGTATCTGAAAAAATAAAATAAAAAACATTGTTAATAAAGACCACTTAAAGAAATGTTTTTTCGAAATGTGTGGAATCTGACACTAGGGGATCATGACTCAAGTTGGGGGGTGTGATTATCCATTGAAAGAGTATAATATTAACGGATTATATCTTAATATTCATGTGTTGCATATTCTATAAATATCACTTTTATAGAATTATATACATTCGTCTTTATTTTTCATCACATGTGCAATTCATGTTTAATATGATAATTTAAGCCCAATTAATAATATATTTTTGGAGTTAATTTTATTCAATTTTTGAATTTTATATTTAGATATAATATAAATCACATTTTTTGGAAATTTTTTTCTTTTTGGATCTATGGATGAACATCATAGGAAGATGAATATTTTTGGGCATGAATGCAGAAATTTTTGGGACAAAGCCTAATGGGACTAAGGCTCATCAAACCAATGTGTGGCCATCAATCCATGCCCAATGAAAATAAAATTTTAACTGTATAATTAGAAAAATATGGGAATCATTTCATTAAATTGTGGACCGATCTAATTTTGATGTTTTCATGGAGATAATGGGAGCCAAACTTGACATTTCAATGGTGGGCCATATCTGAATGCATAAAAATTATACTAATCAATTCAGACATAACAGCCAAAATGTTGAAGCAAATGGCTTAAATTTTTGAAAATTGATAGAGGAAACCGGGATAAAGATATATATCTGCTAAGAATCATATGTATTTTGCGATATTAAATGTCAAATTAGAATTTCCAAAAGGGGGATGATTCTGGTCTTATTTTTGTGGTCAATTTTGTGACATCAAATTTCATTTATTCTCAACCATATTTTGACTATTATTGTTGATGGGAAGGTAATTTATTTTTGAAGTGTCAACTGAAGGATCAAAATATTCCTATATATGGATATGGTAGTGATTGGAATTAGGGATTCATGTATTTCATTCAGTAGTAATTTTCCACTTTCATTTTTCAATCACATTTTCATTTTTTCCTTGTACCCTTTTCAATCATTTTAGTTTTATAATAAAAGTAGTTATTCTTAATTAATTTATCATTTTATTTTATTCACACATTTATACAATTGAATCTATTTTTGAATTTATCAACACTAGTATTTTTGAATTCATCACACAATACTGGAATGTTCATTTTTCAATATTGTTTTTGTCAAACCCAATTATTTAAGTCATTTACCAGCTTCCATTGATAGAATAACACAAATGGAGGGTTATCATTGTATTGGTATATCCTAGGGAGTTTCAATGGGGTGTACTGAATGTTATTTGATGTTATTAAATTATTAAATCAATTCATCAATTTAAGAGTCCCTTTCATTGATTTTTCTTCTTCTTTTCCCCCACCGACTTTTATGATGACTCATTTTTAGTTATAATACAATAAAATTCCCTAGAGTGAACATGAAAGCGATCTGCTATGTTCATTGGTTTTTGCCTTTAAATTTTGATTGGATTAAATCAAAGAATGATATTGAGTAATTATATCATTTAATGGATACCTCTTGAACCAAAGAATGAAAAATCTATAGAAAAAGAAACACCTCCAATATTTCCCTAGAGGAAACATAGGATCTACTCATCTATATTAATATTCTTAATTCAAGTGTTTTCTTATTTTTTCATAATACTTTAAATAAAATCACCCTTTATTCAAATCACTAAACACCATAGTTTGACACTTCATATCCAAATATCCCAATCCTGCATCCAATGATAGTGTCTCAAGGTTTCTTCTTCGGCCCCTATGGGCTTGACCACTACTTGTACATAAATTACCGCTTATACCTATACGGTAAATTTGGGTACAACCAAACACTTGAAAAAATTGTTAAAAACCTTTAGGGATCACCATTTTTATGCAAAATTATCAACATGTGATTTTTTGATTTAGGAGGTATGATTTCTTAGACACATGATTTCTAAAACAAGGGTTTCAGTGGATCTTGAAAAGATAGAAGCTATAATCTTGTGGAATCCACTAAAGAATGTCTTTGAGATACAATGTTTTCATTTCCTATATGGCTACTAATAACACTTTTTACCTGATTTCTCATGAATAGCAACAAAAATGATAGATCTAAAAATTAATAATGCGCTATTCTAATGGAGAGTTGAATTCCATAATTCATTCCAGGAGATAAAAGATCATCTTACATCGACATCTATCTAAATATTTCCAAAATCAGGATATGGATATGTGGTCTATGTTGATTCTTCAGGATAGGGGCTGGGAAGTTTTCTAATTCAAGGTGACCATGTGGCGACATATGGTTCAAGGAAGTGTAGTGTGCATGATAATAATTACCATACACGTGATTTGGAGATAGCTGCAGCAATCCATGCTTTGAAGACATAACGTCATTATCTATTTTGTGAGAAATTTTTGGTCTCCACATATCATAAAATATTGAATCACATTTTATCATAGGGAAATTTGAATATGATTCAATTTAGACAGATACAGTATGTATAGATTGTTGACTTTGAATTGATGTATACACCCGGAAAAAGGAATGTGGTGGAAGATGCAATGAGAAGAAATTCATATGCTATGTTTTAAAAAGAGGGATTTGAATAAGGAAATTTGATGTCGGTTGATGCTGAAAAACATATGTAATGTGAAGAATGAGGTTATGTTACAATTTTTTTATTTATGTGGTTCCAAATTTGGTAAAAAAAGGTCAATGAGGTAGAAAAATCCAATGCAGAATGCAGAGTTATATATACAAAACAAAATAGTGGGAGACCATTGAGGGATAAAATTTTCATGGCAGTTTAGTGTTGTGGTCTTGAGATCTGATGGTTATACATATGTATGTTCAAGAACAAATTATTTATTCCTACCACCATTCTGGATGGGTTTTACATCTTGGAATACATATGATGTATAAGGGGTTAAAGGCACAATTTTGGTGGAGCAGAATGAAAATGATGTTGGCCATGTTCGTCTCAATGTGCTTAACATGTCAATAGGTTAAAGAAGAGAATCAACGATCAGAAGGTAGGTTTCAATCAGTTCCCATCCCAGTTTTGAAATGGGAGGAAAACACAATTGATTTTGTGATAGGTCTCCCAATAATGGTCCGAAAACATGATTCCAAATGCATGATAATGGATCAACTTACAAAGTCGGCCCATTTCATCCATATTTGTGAAACTAATATGGTGGAGTATTTGTACCAAATTTATATAAAATAATGGTTTAGAGAAATGAAATACCACTTTCTATAGTCTTAGATAGAGATCCAAGGTTGAAATCACATTTCTAGAAATCTTTAGAAAAATCCATTGGGTCTCAACTGACTATGAGTACATCGTATCCTCCTTAAATAGATCGGAAATCCGAAATGTTGATATAAATAGTGGATGAAATTTGACAGGCCTATATAATGGATTTAGGTGGCTCATGGGAGGATCACATACCCTTAGTAGAGTACTCATATATTAACATTCAAATTTCCACGATATATATGGTTTCGTTTGTGTTGTTTTATGGGTGTCCTTATCGTTCTCCACTAGGCTCGGTGGAAACAGGTAGACATCACTAGTTGGTCTGAGCAATGTCCATGATAAAATGGAGATTATCCAGTTGATCATAAAAAGAATATAGATGGATCAAAGTCATGAAAAATCCTATGTGGATCACCATCGGCGACCATTGTCTTTTTTTCCAGTTATCTTGTGTTCTTTAGGATTTCTCCAAGGATTGGATATCATCATATTGGGAAGTAGGGAATGTTATCTCCATGATAATAGGGTATTTTGAGAAAAAATATTGGATTTTTTAGGTGGAATATATTTTTTTCATTTCCACCATGGTTTAACTAATATAATAATGTGTTCCATGTATCTCAATTGAAAAAGTTTTATCCGGATCCTGACCATGTGATCTGATGGGATCACATTGACCTAGAGTCGGATGCTTCATTGCTACATATACAAGTATGGATTTTTGAATGTTCAGTGAAATCCTTGCATGAAAAATTGGCCAGTCTAGTGTTGGTCTTATGGAATCATGGTCATATTTAGGAAGAAACATGTGAATATGAGAAGGAAATGAAAGAGAAATAGCTGGAACTCTTTCAGGTCTGTGAGGGTTTTCTACTTTCCGTTGTTTCAACAACCAATGGTTGGGATAATGTAGTACCATGAGTTTTTGGTGTGATATATTTATTTGATTCTTTTTATGGGTATAATGTGAAAGGATGGAGGTTTTCAGATTAGGGAGAAAATTTATGGAGTTTTGGGGCTAGATAGGATGCACACAGTCTGATCACAGTTTTCCAAAACCAAGAGGCCATCCATGTATCGATCGTGCGATTTGTTCTGGGTTAAGAAATGTTTTTACAATAGCTCAGTCATGGTTTGATCGAGGTTAGGGATACCGTGTGAGGAGTTCGTGCAGTTTTTTCCATAGGGTAGTAACTAATGCATAGTTTGCACACATGTTTTTAACCTTGTGGTCTAACTTTGCGCATAATGAATTCTAGATCCATAAAAAAGGATCTCACTCATTTTTTCATTTATGTTCCTCTAATTCGACAGTCCTCCCCATTTTCGGTTTTATAACCTATACCTATAAAGTTAGAGTTAATATGTATCCCTAATATGGCGTTTTCAATCCCAATTCTCATGATAATGATCGTTCTTCAACATTCTTATCTTGGTTTTTTAGATATACATAGATCTAATTAAGTAATTCCATTGGTTTCATAAATATACGCATGTTATGGGTATATCTAGGTTGGTGGATTCCAAATATGATGTTTTTTGGCCTTTTACAGGGTAGGAGAAAATATTTAAGAACATTCAATGAAGAGTCAACCCTATTTCTTGAGCATTATTTGTCCTTTTCAGTTTTCTCCAAAACCATCAAGGTAGGTGTCTTCCCTCTCGACTCCACTTTTTAGAAAAGATGAATACTTTTAAATTGAATTTCATTTATTGAATTATTTTTTATTTGGATATTAAAAAATCATTTGTTACCCTTTTGGTGATTGTGTGATAATGTTCGCAAAATATGGAATGTTGTTTTTATGAAGAAAATGATTCTGTTCGGAATTTTTAAATAGATATTTTAAAAATGGATTTTCCTAGAATGTGTGAACTTGAATTGTATTTCATGTTTTTTAATAAAATGGAATGTTTCATTAAAATGAAAAATCTTCTTTGAAATTGGTTGTGCATTGGTTTTCAATAAATGATCAGTTTTAATAATGGAGTTTATTTTGGTAATGAAACGGTTTGGCATACATAGTATTTGTGTGAGTTCATCCTTTACTGGTCCTGAATAATAGGCTTGTACCAATGGGGTACAAGGTATCTGACCCTGAATATGGGGTGTTTGTTAGTGGAAAAAAAGGTGGTGAGATGAGAAACCAGTCATGAGTATGGAACCATAAAATGAAATTAGCATGTGTGTGTGTGTTGTGAACTATGGAATGAGTATTCCAAAATGATAATAATAATTGGTTATTAAGAATTGATAAGATATTTAATATATAAATTCCTTTTTATAAATAGGTTTAATTTACTTTTATCACATGGTTGACTATGATTTTTGCAATATCATGATATTTAGTTATAAACTCTTTTTGATTAATTATTTTATATAAATGATTTTATATAAATGTTTCTATCCTTTCTATCCAAGTGGTGTGAGTAGTAATGTTTTTGGAGAAAACCTATAGAGTATACCCAAACCTGTGTCAGAACATTGGTGGATTTGTATATATTACCATTCAGGACATGGGGAAAGGTAAAGTATCACATGTATTTAGCACCACCACATGATACATGGTTTGTTTTTTGATTTTCGATCATGAAGCTTGTGAAGAAAAGAGCATTATGGTCTTTTGAGAACCATTATTTGTTTATCCAAGATTTAATTAGACACTTGTTTGGTCTTATTCTGTTCCATAATTTGATGTGGTTTTGAGATATAAGAAGTTTTGGAGTTGTTTTACTTTATTTCATCCATCATATAGTGAGTTTTTTGGTTAATGGTTTTATTTTTAAAGGGTAAATTTTCCCCCACATAAATTTTAATCTTTTTGGAATTTATTTCCATCTTTTAGCATTTTGGGGTTTTCCCTTATGTCCTAGTAATTATTCAATGTATTCTCAAGACAATGATAATAAGAGGGTCACTACATGGGTTCTCATTGTTCATATCATAGGAAGGCCTTGTTATTTTAGGGGAATGATATTTGAAGACATTATTGAAAGAATTAAGGATAATACTAAACATAGAAAAATATCCCAAAATAAGGGAAATTTATAGATTATGTGTGTTTTAGGAAAATATATCCATGTGTGGATACCAAAAATTGATATAGCTATAGTATAATATGATAAAGGAGTAACAAACCTAAAAAACATGCATTTGGAAGTGAATCAATCATCTCCCTGTTCACAAAAAAGAGGCATATATATACCAAATGTGTTAAAATCCTGTGAAAAATTCTATGGTAAATTCACAAACCTTTTATGAATCATCATGAAATGGAATAAACTTTGATAAAATTATATTTATGTAAATGTAGCCTTTATTACATATATTGAAACCCAAAAATTCATAGGTTAGGTAATATATTTCGTATACAATATATCCATTGAATGTTAAAACATTTCCAAATTTTTTGTCTAGTATTTTGATTATCCTCATTCATATTTTCCCCTTGATTCTTGATAATGGCTATAAATTATAGGATCCCAGTAAACAACCAATGAGATGAGAAATATGGTGACCTACCAAATGAGATTCCCAGCTCGATGAGATAAGGAGTCATCATAGTTATGACAATACATTCTAAATTAACACATGATCCAAAAAATAAACATGAATTAGAGGGAAAACCAACATCCCCATTATAAATAGGATGTTTTAATTGAGGCCTTTATGATACTGAGGACTCTAACTTTTATTATATTATTTGATTACATAATCACCAAAAAATAATCTATTTTAAAATGATATTCTACATCATTCAATTATTTGAGCAATATAATTTATTTATTTTTATATTTCATGGATGGATAAGCTGATCAAAAGTGTAAATTGATATAAAATATAATGTTGGATGAAGATATAGAAGTGATGGTGAGGAAATAATTCCAAGAAATGCTGTTCAATAAAAATTTTCCCTTCACACAGCCATAGAGAATGGGGAGGTACTTATTTTTCATCATGTAAGAGGATGAAGAATTCATCAGGATGTATGAGATGATATTCACATTGAATGCATGATACACGACAACATATTTTCCCCCCAAATCTAATATTGAACTATTCTTTAGGTGTATAAAACCAAGTCTAACAAAATCATTCTGATTCAATATATTGACAACTATGAGGTCATTTTTTGATGTTCTCTCACTATTGGCATGGATATTAGTTAATCCCAAGGGTTTCATGTCGCTATATTGAGGAATCCAATAATGGAATGTAATTTTTAAAGCGCAATAAAAAATATTCACATGGGAAGAAAATTCCAAAATCCCACTTTTCAATAGTGTGGAAAGCTGAAAGTCAAAAATCACCTAAATAGGATAATAAAATTATTTAGTTGTGGTAATGAGGGAATCCTAGCTAGTGAGTTATCATATGAGAAGTCATCAACTATAATGGATTAGAGGAATTCTCCTGTCATCCCTAATCCCTCTTTCCAATGATTCAACTACACAGAACAAAGAGAGTATTTGATTTAATGCACTATATTAAGGGTTTTAATGTAAAAGCATGTGAAAAATATGCAACACCAAGAGAGAAAGGGTTTCATTATTATGTAACACAAATTGAGTTGGATCCCAAACAGAGTGAAGTCAATGTTACACTATTTATTAAATCAAGAATATCATTCAATATCATAAGAGGTTAGAAGAACAATTTATACAACACCTCTAAATGTAGAAGTCAAGTGATCATTGAAGAATAAAAATGTGTCATGTATAGAATACCATGTATATAACATTTCCTCTATAATAAGTTGTGGGTATAATTTCCTAGAAGAATTTCAGAAACTCTATTTAGTGTAATTTGTTATTATTATAAGTATGGATTTTCTATAATTTATAAAGAGAAAAAAATATATTGTTGGAAGGAAATCAACATCCATATAATATATCACTCTTCAATTCAATAAATGTTCACGGAGTATGACTAATATCATTTTTATAAACATCTAAAATATTCTTATTAATTATTTATGAACAAGTATATCTATTTAAAATTATTGATACTAAGGAAAAAATCATTATTGGTGAAATTACCATTGTGTGGTAATATGATGATATGTTCCCTGATGAATTTTCTAATCTTCCTCTTACCAGGAATGTTAAATTTTTGATTAAAAAATATTCCCACGAATTTTCCAATATCTATGTCATTATATAGAATATCCATTTTTAAACATTATGAGATGGTGAATAAAGTACATGATAATCTGGATTAATGTTTTATGCACCCATGTTGTTCATTTTTGGGTGATGTTATCTTTTTTCTAGAAGGAGGATGCCTAAATATGCTAATATGCTAATTATAGTGATGAATAATATATCCCAATAATGAACATGTGTAATCTTCCATGGATTAATGTATTGTTAAACTAACTATGTGGAGAATTGAAAATCTCAAAGGCACATCATTATTATGGATATTATCTTGTAAAGGTAGTAATGGAGGATATCAACAAGGATTTTTTTAAACAATATATAGACACTATGATTTCAACGTGATGAAATTTGACTTCAATAGTTCTTTATCTATATTCTTGGACATAAATAATGAAATCATATTGGATAAACACGATAATACATTTTTAGTATTTATCTGTGTTATTTGAAAGAACTCCAAAATCAAGAATGTGCATGAAAAGAATTTGTATTTCTATATAAGAAACTATGAAAGAAAATTTTCGAGGAAAATTATAGTGAATGTGACTTTTGGATAAATCTTCTAACAATATTGATGTATGTCATCATTAGAAAATGGATATCTATAGATACCTCATAAATAAGTGAAATTGAATTATCACATAAAACAACATTTATGATTGAATTCAATAGAATCCATTAATTAGATGGTACTATGATTGTTTTCATAGAATAATCTAACTATTTTCAGGACCTCTAACAAATATATCTCAGAATAATGTCATGTTTTTTTCGATATATTATTGTAATAATATCTTTAAAAAGATATAAAAAAGGATACTCAATTCTCATATGATCACTTGAACCACCAAAGGAGTTGGATATTACATCAACAATGATTCGTTCATAATGGAAATGTTTTTTGTACACATAAATGATAACCAAGTGATATCATATTCTTTCAGTTAATTAAATATCGATTAGTATAATTACCCAACTCATGAACTCGAATTGACTATTGTGATCATTGAATTATTTATATCTCTATATTATCTATGTGGTGAGATTTGTGAAATAAATACATATTATAAAAGTCTCATATAAATATTAACTCAAAAGGAGCACAATATGAAAAAACCAAGGTGGTTATATATTTTCAAGGATTCAGATTGTTCAATCCATTACCATTATGGTATTGAAAAAAAGTGGAAAATTATTAATGTAGGATTGATCCTGGAACCCTATCCATGATATGAACTGAATGGGATCCAATATTGTTGGAATGTAAATGGTTGGAAAAGGTAATAATAAACGTGGGTTAATCCAATATTTCTCAAATAACTACTCAACCTTATATTTTCTATAAGATCTTGGTGGCCCAAAATAATGTTGAATTACTATAGAAAATGGTAGATAATATTATTGAGTTTAGCTTTCATCAATATTGAGTAAGAAGTTTGAAACCATCGTATGTGTCCCATCAAAACCAAAATTGAGTAGTGAAATTCTGCATGATGCAGAAAGATCATCCTTCTCTGTTTTTCATAGCGCACTATGATGTGTAGGGATTTTAAGTAAAACTATTTATTTGATAACATGGAGAATGATATTATAGAGTATATATCTCAATACATGGTATGCCACTATTAAAATGATAAATGATATAAGTCTAAGAGTATTATTCAATTACATCACACAATATTATGTATATGGGAACATCTAACAATGAATTTAGTAATAGGACTCCCCAGGATAACTAAATGCAATAACACAAACTGAGTGATATTCAATCACCATAAAATGTCTACACATATTATTTATATGAGGGATTAGTTCTCTATAAACCATCCAACCAAGGTATACAAAAGATAAATCATAAGATTTTATGGAGGGAATCCGTTCATTATATCCAATCATGATCTGTGTATTACCATAAGGTTCTGGGGAAGCATTTAGTATGAAATGTATATAGAGCTATATTTTTATATGGATTATCACCCTAAGATGGATTCTTAGTATGGTTGAAAAATCAATAATCTAGAGGATATGTTGAGATCTCATTCAATTTATTTACATGAATTTTGTGATCAGAACCATCCTTGGTAAAGATTCATATAACTAGAGTGCATATTCTGGAACTCATATGTGACTTTATAAGGTCATTTAGGGGATAATTTGTTTTACTCTAACATGATAGGATGAATTTAAATAGAAGAAATTAATGGGACCAACTAATCTCCAAGAGATTTTATAGATGGTATAAATGATCTAGAATCTTAATAAATAAACTTAAATTCAACATAATATATACATAGAAAATCATTGAAAATGGGTATTTTTTGATGTTAGAGATAAAATGTACCTTCATATATCAACATGGGAAAATGTAATGAAGTTTTTGGAGTTTAGGAAGCTTATTTTAGGTTTCATAATCCCATATGATATACATGATCATATATGATATATGAATTATTTATTATATGACTCACGTAATGTATCACAAGCCTGTGTTGTATTCCCTGTATCCCATTTGAGAAGTACTTACTATGACCCTCACAAGTTGTAAATTTAGAGGATTTACCCTTGGAGATAAGACATCAATATGTTATGTATCTTGTGGATATTTTAAGTCATAGGGAAATTTGTTTTATAGAACAATACATCATACATAGAAGAATTGTTTAAGCAGAAACACATATTTGATGACGAAACCTGGGATATAGAACATGGAATGAAAAAAAGAACCATCAATTTTTTAATGTATAAAATTATATTTATAGGGTAAAATATCAAGGAGGGGTAAGAATATAATTATCCGAACATCTATAAATGAAATTCTTCTTTTAATAAGTGAATAATTTTTATGTAATGAAATTAGGGAAAACAGAATCAATACAGTTGTTAATATTGACAGATTTAAGATAAATGTGGTAGGATTTAGAAGGATATTAAGCATATTAAGTATTCATAGTAGTGTTTTTGTATAATTACTAATAACATTATTATATTTTATGTTTTAAGATAAATCCTTTTGACAAATAAAAAATATGAAATTTAATTTTCTAATAGGATTATGCCATATAAATCCTATTTATCATAGGTTTTGGTGGAAATTACACGGATGGGATTTTCCGTTGACCAGTCCAAATCCTATATTAAATAACAAATTTGAAAGGGAAATTGTTTATCGATGAAGTTTAATCATGTTGTAATGATTACCCAAACTGTATTTGTCGAACCACCACAAGAAAGTTTAACTTTCAAACACCTTACTCTATGAGAGTATGCTAGTGTTGTAAGGATTTATTTATCTAGAAAAAAAGTATGAATTTGTGTATTTTATTATTAATAAAATAAATATATTAATTTTTATTTAGAATTATTATGTCATAAATGAATATTGGGTTTAATAAAAAATATATTTTTATAAAATTATATCAAAAATTTATATTTTGGGAAATATATATAGTTTAAAATAAGACATGTTTTTCTGTATAAATTAAATATATTTTTTATAAAATAATATTATTTTTTAAAATAAATAATTCAGGAATATTTTAACAAAAACAAAAGTATAGTTTAATGATGTCAAATATTATCTTTATATAAATAAAAAACCAATTATCATCATAAAATACTAGTGTTTTTAAATTAATAGATATATCGATTTAAAAGGCTTAATTATTATATATAGATATATGTTATGATGAAATAAATATTATTTTTTAAATTTACGAATGAATTTATCTAATGGTAAATATTTCAAAATATTAGAAGATAAATGATTTTTTGGGAAAAAAATGAAATACAACATAAACATATTGCGTGTATAATGACATCATAAAATCCCAATTGTGATGTAATAAAAAATATAATTAGTATTGAATACCAAAAGTATGATTACTCTTCAATATAGTGTTTATTTGTTTTTTGATTAATTTCTTAAACCCTTGATCTGCCCTCCATTTCCTATATTATGATTTAATGTTCTAAAATAAATTATTTAAAAACATGAATCAATTGCCCATTAAAAAGTGTGTTTTTAAATATTTCAGTTCATGGACTAGTAAAATAATTTAATAAACTATACTTATTTATAATTATTGTCTTATAGCAATGTTATGAATTGTGGTGCTGATTATATTATAAAATTAATTCAATATTTAATGTTTATAAAAAATAATGATTTCTGCTCTATTTATCTATAAAAATCTACCCAACATCTCATTATATTTTCCTAAAATCCATTCATGTATGAAGTTACACATAATTTATATATCTATATCCCTCCGAATGTGTCTTAAATATCTTAATAATCCCCAAAAATTTATTTTTGAAGCACACACTTATGGTATGAGGTTCTCTCCTCCACTTCTTTATTCAATCAATTCAATTTCTCTATGCTTTTTTATTTCAATCATATTATTTAGAATTTTGTTTTTTATCCTCCCTATATATATCTTTATTATGTAATAGTTTTTATTTGAAACTCTTTAACTCTTATTAATGTTTTAAAATATTCTATATATACACCTTTTAAAATTCTGAAATTAGCCTGTGATTTTTCATTCCAAACAATTATGTAGTGATTAACCATCCCCATTTATACTAAAAGGTATTAATTTAGATATAAATATGCATTAAAAAAGTTGGTAAACATATTTATTTAACCCAAAATAATTAATAATTGTAGAAAATATGATGAATTAGGTTCTTATTTTTTATAATATTTGTACCAAACAAGTTCAGGCAGAAGATATGAATGTGATGGGTATGCCCGGAATTATATTTCCCTCCAACGAATTGGGTAATGTTTTTTAATAACATGATATTATATGTATAATAAATATTTTGTTATCCTAATCACCCTATACTATGATTCCATTGTCAGTATCCTTGACATAAGGTTATGATATCAATTTTTTTTTGTGGATACCAAAATCAAATAATTTTTTATTTTGTAATCTTATAACAGTCTTCAATTATCATGTTTCTGATTTTAATTTCTTTTTTTACATGTTTTTATTCATCCTAACTAACATCTATTTATTTATTATATTTATTTATTTTATTATTCACATTATTGGTTTTGTAGCTCAAACAACTCTATTTTACATCCAAGGGTTATCTCGTGCTGGTTTAGTATTTCATGTGAACCTAAGTCATGTATTGATTTTTTTTAAATAAAGTTATTGTACCCATGTTTATATTAATTTTTTTCCAAATTTCATAATGAAACTAAGAATCATGATCTAAAGTCATTTTTTATTTTTATATGTATGTAAAAAATAACTAAATACTGTTAATTAATGTTATTGGTTATCATAGATATTATGAGCATATAATACCTGATATTATCTACATGTTTCATGGTAGATTTCAATTTTTAAGATAGGTGTATGTTTTGAATTTTTAGGAAACGTTTTTATAAAAGACATTTACTAACCATGTGTTACCCACTTCTCCTTTAAAACATACATAAATGTTACAAATAGAAAATAAAATAGTCTGAAAAACATTACTCTAGTGGTGTGAAGGCCATTGTGAAACATCCCTTTAAACCCCGTAGTATTCTTGGAACATCACACATAATGATTATCTATCACAAAACCATGAAAAATTATTATCTATAAAAAAAATTTAGTAACCATTTTTTCAATATGGTAATTATAAACCATTGAAAAGAAATCCTAAAAGTCAATTTTGTTTAAAAATATCAAATTTTTGAACCCCAACTCCCATAATAATTTTAATCATTAAAGGGGACAAAAAATATCAATGTAATGCCTATCAATGACCATATCAGAATCATAATTCTCATTTATATGATTCATTATACAACTAGAATATTCCCTAAACTTTGGTCTCACAAAAATAAAATCCCTCATTGGCCTCGTAAACAATTTTTTCACCTATTTATCATGGTGAGACCAACTACAATTTTAGAGTACATTGGCCGAGTGAATTAATTTACTATGAAAACACTATCATTTTGATTCATAAATGTAATTGGAAACTAAAACAATTTTTTTGGGGTTGAAGATCAGAATTTTCCCATTCAACTAAATTTTTTGTGGTCATTTGATTCCTCTATATTTATGAAAATTGAAGCACACCATGATTTGATAAAAATAGATATGATTATTGAAACAGATAATTAAACATTCAATTATGGTCAATGGTTTTGAAGGGGACAAAAAACATCTATGCTGAATTTATTTTCATATCCAAACAATAGTGTACCATGTTTAGTGAAACTAAATGTGAAACCTAAATACCTATGTAAACCAGTAATGGGTAATTATGAATGTTCTCATGGATTACAAGAATTTTATAGTGATTGATAACATCATTTAGATCAGCTTTTTGATTTTTACAGTCTCTTAGACAAGAATCATTTGCACCAAAAGATGTTATCCCAACCACCCCAAAAATTAAATTTTAGTGAAATGACTATATATACAGTGAGTTTAAATGTTTTATTTTATTCGAGGAATTATAACTATGGTAATATTAAAATTATTTCAATTTATGATGATTTAAACATGAACAACTAAAACAAAAAAATTCAAAAAATGAAAGATAATGTCATGATTCTGAAAATAACTCTCAATATACCCACACATATGGGTATGACACGTCATACATAAATTCAAATTATTACTCATTAACTCATTAATACACTTTTAAAACCATGTTTTAATACAGATATATCTTTTAAAAATAATTATATAAACTAATCCCTAGAGATTTATATTCTCTCATTCATTCCATCACCTAAGCTCCTCTTCCTTTTTTATCTCTTAAATATAAAGGATAATTTTATATTTTTAATGTTACCAATGATAAAAAATATATAATCCTTCTTTATAGAATTATAAGTTAAATAAATGATGGAGTCAGTTTAATTCTAATCCCACATCCACACTAGAATGGGTATAGGTTGTAACAAACTATGATTTTTCTCACAATCTTCCTTAATCACTGGGAATGATAGGAATTGAGTTATAATGTTACATCCCCATCCATGAATCCCAAAAATAGTGCCATGAGTTGGGTTTCCACAAGACAATAAGCATGACACCTCATACACTAGGTCACCGACTAGTAGTGAGGGTCTAAACAAGTAACGTGGGGATAAGATACCCTCTTACCAGAGTAGTCCACAATAATCAATAATATAAATTTTGGAAACATATTCAAAACCCAATGAACATAAATAATAAAACATCTTCCAAAAAATTGTGTAAACCATAACCAACAGAAATAATCAATGTCATGCTAAACAATTCCAAATTGAACATAACCCAAAATAATGAAAAAATGTTGAAATTCCCAAATTTGACATGAATCCTTATATGGAACCTCATCCATGACTATTACAAGACCAACTCAACTTCCATGTATATAGAGTTTTCCCTTTTCTTGTCTTATACGTATAGAATATTCTTTCATACCCAACAACACCTGAGTAGGGTGTGAGTACAATATAGTATTCCACCACCATCGATGTGTAAAAAATATACAATCTATGTATATTGTACATTCAATTACCAATTAAATGAAAAATAAACAATAGAGAACTAGGGTTAAAATAGTTATCCATATAGGAATTAACTATTTCAAACATTATTTCCACTTTAATAATTTACATCATCATTATTACTTAGTTAATTACATTATTGTGTCCCATTAGTTAGGAAACTATATCAGGTAAAAAGGTGTTTAAGGAAAAAAAATTTAAGCATAAGAGAATAAGTCACATCTCTATCTCACTAGGGGTAAACACATCACAAAAAATACATTATCCTCACCAAAAATCCTTACTCTGGGAGGAATGAAACCATTACAATAATATAGCTTCATACATATTCTCAACTCATGCATTATGTGGGAGAGATTAGAGTCGTAGTCTAACTTTACCCATTGGTGAAGAACATCATTTAATACCCCACACTACTAGTCCATGTGAACATTCTAATATATATATATCCAATCACCACACATACCATATCACAAACCTTACAAAACCAATACATATAACACTCACCATCCATAAAAAATAACAATGAGAATAAAAATTAATCCATAACCAATTAAAACTTTTCCATTTTACATTATATATACCATTTACCACAATTTATAGTCAAATGACCTAACCAATTTGGCATACTCAACAAATAGCTTATATTAAACAATTATTCAAATTCATCAATTCTGAAGAAATTACCAATTCATCATATTCAACATTTCATATACACTAACACTATTATGAATTTAGGCTTATTTCAGACCTCATATGAACCATCATCACATTAACCAAATTAACAAATTTTTATTTTATTCCAAAGAAACCCCTAATCCATTTTAAAACTAGGATCAACTATCAGTGTTCCATTCTCAAATCATGTATGCATAATAACCTGTTCAATATGGGATCATCATTGTCATTAATAATTTCCACACATAACTTTAATAATTTCAATGTTTGGGATTATTAACACACCACATGAGTGGACCATGATCAGAAAAATATTCCTCAACACATCCCACGAGGATCATCCAAGGGTTAATTTATCAATTATACATTCATTTTAAAAATTCAACAAAATATAATTTAAATTCATAATAAGAAGGAACTAATAACACAACATTTATATACAAATCAACATCAATAGTCTGGGATTTAACTTGTAGGCATCCTACATAGAATCCTCTGAATAATGTAATATTAATCATTTTATTTCATCTGGATTCATGCACCCCTTGAAACATAGAATGAGATTCCACTAGAAAAAGAGATGTATAGGGTTTTGAAGGATTATTCTCTAGGTTACAATACCTAAATTAGAAAGGATAAAAGGGGGAATATTTCGCCAACCTATAGCATCCATATGAAAACAACGATGCTCCATATGGCCAAGAATCAAAGGAGAACAACCCTTTAGAAAATTGGGCCATCCTTGATGGTCAACATAGTAGTAAGGGAGGAAATTGGGGATAAAATTGGATGAGAATATTAAAATCCTAATGGGGAAAAACTGGAAAATAACCCTTTTAAATGGAAACCTGGTTTGGCCACATGGATTGAAAAATCATGCTCAAATAGTGTGCAACCTCTATCCAAGTAGGGTTTAGTCACACAGTTTCCCAGTAAGGCCTGCAGAGATTAAAAAGGCATAAAAAATTTTTGCATAATATCTTTATCAAAACCCATATATTTCATCCTCCCCTACCAATGATTACAGAATCATGCACCTTTCCCCCATATTTCACGGTTTATGTGCATGGTTTCAACTAACGATGTCCCTGCATTGCAACATGAACATAATTTCCATTTTCTCTTTTCATTCATTTATTATTCCCAATTATTCATCTTCAGACACCTCATACACCTCATAAAAAATAATTTTATCAAAATAACTAACTCGAAGACATATTTAACAAGGAATACACCACAAGGAAAATTAGGATCATACAACCTCCCCACCTTATAATTTCTCATCCATGAGCTTTAGCCCCAGGAATTACTAGGAATTCTAGGAAAATAAATCGGACCACTAAACAGACATGCATGAATCACTTTCCCAAGATTAATCTTGAATGTTCCCATCCTGTCATAAAACATGATCCAAAGGAACAACCATTCCCCATAATACATTCTCAATACAATCCATAAAACAAAACAAGTTCTTATAAAAGGATAAATCATCCACCAGCAATACATCATCAACAAAAATCCCATATTGTGGATCTGGGTGATATTGTTGAAGTTGTGATTTATGATAGAAATCGTGCATCTAATTATACTGGTGTGGAAGTAACAATTGGTACACCATTGGTATAATCATCTCTACAATATTAAGCATCCCCACATACATGGGATCCAACATGACTTTTTTTTATTTCAACAATGACACAATGTTGGTGACATACAAAGGAACACACTATCACTCACCTTAATCTCAAGAGGTCCACGACGCCGATATCGATACAACTTATGCCTAAACCGAACCTGTTCCTTGATTTTTGGAATCAAATGGGCATTTTCCGACATCTCTTACACAAGACATGGTCCCAACATCATGGACTCTCTAGCTTCGAACCAACACAATGGATATCTACAAGGTCTCCAATTGAGTGATTAAAATGGTGCATCATGAATCATATCCTAGAAAATATTATTGTATAAATAATCCAGATAAGGAAAGAATTTTTCCCAAGAACCACAAAAATCTAGTGCACAAGAAATCAACATGTCCTCCAACTCCTAAATCATATGCCCAGTCTACCCATCCATATGTGGAAGAAAATTCATACTCAAGAATACCTTGGTACTAATTGCCTACTGTAATCCCCACTAAAAGACCAATGTGAAACATGGATCATGATTAGAAAATATATATGGCAGTACACCATGAAACCACCCTATATCATGCACATAAAACTCACCCAACTGATCCATGATGACAGTCTAATGAATCAGTATAAAATCAGGAGCCATATCCAACCGATCCATGACCACCCAACTTGAATCATTCTTCCAAAGTGACCTCAAAAGACACACCATAAGGTCCATCATTACAAAATACCACTTATATTATTGAATGGTAAATGATTTCCACAACACACATAGGCACTGATTCTCAACCTTGACCTGCTAACATGTATGGCATTGATCCACAAAATCCACAACCACTCTCATCATCCCCATCCCCTGAGAGTTCCTATAAATATCACAATACATATTATATAAACTAGTGTAGAAAACCCACCTTGATTCAGGAGACTCATGAACCAAAACTTCTTGCATACCCATTGGAACCCTAATACGGCCCCAAACAAGCACTATCCCATCATCCCCAATGGATCTACCAGAATGGGACTCCCATCATTTTCTTATTTCCCTCATAGAAACAGTCTCTGCATATTCATACTAACTCTCTATCTACAGGATCAAAATAAAAAACTCAAGAAATTTTTACATAAGACAAATGTTTACATGCCACTCTAATACCTCTTGATGAATATCAATAAACAATTCTACCAACATACACTTGGATATATACTCATGAACTAACTGACATTGATTTTTCATGATAATATAATATACCACAATATTTCCCTTTCCTAGTGTGTAATCTATCTCAAAAATCAAAAGACATCATATACTCAACCCATATCAACTTACAAAGATTAAAATCATGCTGATATAAGATGTACATAAGACTTTTATGATCAGTATACACTGTGAACTACTCCCCCAAGAGGTAGTTCCTCTAGTATTTCCAATAATACAACAACACAAACAACTCAAGATCATTATATGGATAATTTTATCATGTGAGATAATCTTTATTGACCAATATTATACAATTCGATTATCCAACATCAACAAAACTCCAATCCCCACTCTAGAGGCATCACAACACACAATGTACCCTTTTTCGGATTCAAGTAAGATAAGAATTTGTTGAGTTATCTACTATTTGTTTTACAGTTAGAATGAACTCTCACATTCCACAAACCACCGAAACTATATTCGATTCTTGGTAAAATATTAATGGTGCACACACAAATGGTAAAATAATTTATAATGCATCGATAATTTCCCACTAACACCAAAAACATTAGATGTCTGAGATGTTCTTGGGTTAGTCCCAATACACCACTTCCCCAACATTCATGGATTCCATTGACAAAACATTTTAAGATATTATGTTTCCCCTGAATTTTTCTCTATCTATCCAGAACTAACATTTCGATAGCTTGATATTTAAAATAACCCCTTTTAGAGTACTCAGGATGATGTCAGGATGTGTGGCATGATCACGATGTATTTTTAAGTACACCAAGATGTCATTCACAAAGACAACTATGAACTATTCATGGTGGGTGTGGTGAATGATTCGATTCATTAAATCCAATAAAATATCTAGTAAATTGGTAGAAATGAAAACCATCACCACAAAATCAAACCACTCATACCTTCTAGTACACCGTACGTCAGAAGGCCTCACGACTAGCTAATGATACAATGAACTCAAATAAATCAAGGAAAAACTTGATTCACCTCTTAGCTAGTCCAAAATATTAGTGAACTGTTGAAGTGTGTGTCAATTCTAAAACTTAATATAATTCAACATCATATAATAAACACATGATATTAATGATCCATCATCCATCTTGGGAAATAACACTAGAAATCCCTAAGGTGATGTATTAGAATGGATATACTATTTATACCTTAATTTCTCTAGGCGAGCCTTATGTTATATTAGTTATTCTAGGACCATCATATAAATTGTAATGGAATCTGGATCTACCTTTGGAACCAATGAAATCATTAACTCAACCTCTCACACTAGTAGTTTCCCCAAGAGGTCCCCGATAAATACATCCTAAAATTGTAAATAGTGGTAAGGAAGACTTGTTGACTATTCCTTAATCATTGACCACAATAAAAACCACTTCGGTAGTGAATTCTCCAAAATACTGGAAAACAATCCCGACACGGCCTGCTCAAACATCCCACTCACCATGATAGAAAAACGTTCCACCCTCATGAGACTTGAATGTTCCTCAATGATGGTAACATTTGATATGGGCCTAGTACAACATTATCCAACCCATACTAAAAAATCAGGTCAAAACATAACATATCAGGGAATAAAAAGTCGATTAGAAACTGATACACACCAACATCCAATGCACAGCCCTTCTAATTCATGATATCCTCATTTTTCAACAGCAATCGAGTCATAATTGACATAACTCCACACATATGTTACACGAATATTCAAAAAATTACTACAAGCTAAGTATAAATAAAATAATGTGTTGAACCTATCTTGAATAAAGCACTATAGATCGTGGAACCTACAAGAATCATAAATTTAACTCTAGATGGTCTCACCTTACCACCTCTATGTGTATAATAAACAACATAAAGATGACTACCCAACATCCCGAGGCATCAAACTGAGTATCTTACACTGAACAACGTTTATATTATGGATGATCTCGCTCTGGAGTACCACATACACATCCCATACCATTACAACCCATGGAGCTCCAAATGGATTTCCAATATAGGGTATCTGACCCCATGCATATAGTTAGAATTTTCCTCTAATCTCTATCAATTCCCATCATTGAGGGTTTCTATAGAACCTATTCATGTGGCCCAAAATGTTGCATGTTCATCACAAAACATGTGGTCAGGGATAAAGAATGCACATTTTCCCCAACCTACCACATTAGTAATAGAACAGTTGATCACCACCCAGAGATATTGGACCACTCTATTGAATAAATTTCACACTTTCACCATGATGGATACTTTAAAAACAATTCTTCATACCATTGGAAGATCCACTTATATTTGTCTTCCTGGAACCAAAAACCCACTACCTATATAACCCTTCAGGTTTCCGTTTGTGTTATGGTCCTGATCCACTACCTCTACAATCCTATTCACATAAAAAAATATTCACCAGGGACCTGATCTCATGTCAAATCACATCCTTGAAATTTCTTGACATAGCTACCTCATCTACTACCAATGCAGACAAAAGGGGAACAAGTTAGTTAAACATCTAGCATACCCCATTGTTGATGAAACCCCTCAGGGCTATTAGATAAACTATGTATCCTTCTCAAGCATCAAGGATTCTAAATAGTTGTTCTCTAGAAACATTTCCTAGAAATCATTCCATATCATAACTTTGGCCTTATTAGTCTAAACCATGATGTAACCTCAATTATTTTATTGACCTCACAACATATAGGCTATAAACATGATTCACATCTCTGATAGAGTATCTAAATTCTCAATAAGCATCGAGATACACTCTATATGAAATACAATTACTTCTAGTCTAACTTCTCATATAAAGGTAAGGAGATACTGCAGAAAAAACACATTGGTCAGTAAAAACATGCTCAAAACAACCCATATTGTGTCTCGTTCAATAATTTTCATAATGGAAGCTAGGTTCTCATAAAAATTCTCCTCTATATTACCTCAGATCAACATGTTTTCTTACCCCATGGATGAGGGAGCATTCATGGAAACATCATCTTTCCTCACTACCAGTACATGTCTTTTGGGTGGAATTTCTCTATATTTACAAACATAAGATTTAGAACACTTAACATCAACATTTCATGTGATGGCCCAGACCCTCATGGTCCACCCCTTTTCCAAAATCTGGACCCTATGTGTGGCGTCACGGTGGTTGCGACAGATTGGCATGTGACCAATCAGTGTGTGACCGATTGGCGTGCGACCGATCGGCATGCGTGTGACCGATTGGCGTGCGACTGATCGACGTACGACCAATCAACGTGCAACCGATTAGTGTGAGACCGATCTGCGCGGGACCGATTAGCGTGTGACCCATCGGCGTGTGACCAATCGCTGTGAGACCGATCGGCGTGCAACCGATTGGCGTGCGACTGATCGGCGTGCGGCCGATCGATGCCCCACATACTGGTGTGACATGATCGGTGTGGCACCGATCGGTGCCCCACCGATCAGTGGGACCGATTGGTGTGACCGATCGGAATGACTGATCAGTGTGTCGCTCGATCGGTGCGACCCAGCCTTGTCAGGTTTTCCTTCTGTAGTTTCTCCCATAACACCACTTTTAGGCCTTTTTAACCTTTTGGATGTGGTTCAAAGTTGTTTTTAAGCCCTTAATAAATTTTTAAATTCCTAAGGGTGGGGTGATCCTAAACGGACCCAGCTGTGTGTCCGTGTATCATTCCCCTCCGTTTATATAAAATCATTTAAAATCACAGGTGTTACAACCTTTTTTCCAATAGGAATCATTAAATAACAATTATTCATGTAACATGTTACCACCCAACCATGTGGCGAACCATGATCTGACTTTAAAGCCGTTCAAATCCCCATATCCCATAACAACGAGATTTTATCTATTTATCGCACATGAATTTCTTATTCTTCTTCTTCCTTTTTGGCCGCCCTCCTTTTCTTCCAAGTGCATATGGAGTATTCCATCCCGAGACAAGAGGTGAGCATGTGCCGAATCCATTCTGCTCACCCATGGAGTCCCCAACATTCTTGGTGTGTGGAAAACATTGATCCTTGATCAACCAAGTAGGGGTTTTCCTTCGTCTCTTCTTATTGTGTATCATTTGGGGTGGGTATGATATTGTTTCTAAGGGGATTGGTGAAACTAAACATAATGAAGATAATGAACGAACCTTTATAGAATGAAGGGGGAGTGATCGATGTTCTATTGTACTATTTGATGTTGTTTTGTGTTGAGAACTGTATGGGATTGTGCTCACTAAAAATCAGGGCTGTTGGTGGACATTCATTTCATCCTAATAAACCCTTGTCTTTGGTGATGACTAAATAACTGTAACATGGAAATTGGTTAGTCGCCTAAACTCAGTTGGTTTAAATGGATGTTTAGTAAAACCAGAATCCCTATGTGACCACCCCGGTTAACAAACAGAATGGAGAACCTAATGAATGATGTGCTTGAACCTGGAAGTTTCCCAATCTGGTTTAGTATTAGGTGTGTTGTTCTGCTAGGTGCCTATGAAATGACATGAATGGGGATGGGATCCTCTACTATGGAATGATTGTTGGTTTTGAAACTAAAATGGTGTGGGGCTGTATCTCGAGGCTTGGTTTGGTTCCAGTACTTTGAGGGATCTCACTTATCCCTTTGTTGTTGTGACTTCCCAAGAGAACTGGGTGTGAATGCCTAAATTGTTTTCTGGCTATTTCTCTTATCCTAGCTTGTGTTTATGCCTGTTAGTTTCCCAATAGTTTAGAATTCACCCTAATGGGATAACTGGAACAAGATAATAAGAATGGTTTAAATGGGGAATGGGTTTTGGGAATGAGTTGTGAGATGGCCGTGAGTGTTGTACCTTCTTTCGATCTGGGGATCTGTTTGAGCTCTACCACATATAAAATCGAAGCCTGCAATGAGTTCTATGTCGTTGTGACCCGAAGAACCCTAGTCATGTTTTTTTGAGGCCAAAAATGGCCCAGAATGCCTCCAAAACTGAGTTTTTAGTAAGGGTACCCAGATTTTTTTATCATTTTGTGGATATTTAGCCTCGTTTAAGGGGGGTATTATTGGATTTTTTTGGTGGGGACTGAATTTATTCCAAGGTATTACATTCATATTGATATTATGTCTTTGAAATTTTATCATTTTTTATAATTCACTTATATTTATAATCAAATATATAAAAATATATACATATTTTTTTTATATTCACACATAAAAATAAATTTTTTAAATAAATAATTAAACATATTTACATATAACATATATTAGCTTTATTTAAATAATAACTAATATCCATTTTATTTAAAATACCAATATGTCAATATTTATATACTTATATATTAGTCTAACTATATATGTACCTATATAATGTGTGTGTGTCTATATATTGAAAAACTGATATTATATATATATATATATTCTGACATATGTATATGCATATATATATATATATATATATATAATTATACTTATAGAAACAAATACACACATATGTGTGTGTGTGTTGTATATATGTATTTATTTACACACACACAAAATAAAACGTATTTTATAATTTTATTGAAAACTAATATTATAAATATATATTAATATAAGAATAAATATATGAATACAAAAATATAACTAAATATATAAAAATAAATAGTTATAAATTAATATTAATATAAGAATAAATATATATATATATATATAGAAATTTAAATATACAATACTAAATATGTATATATATATAATAATACCACTATATAAATTTATATTAATGCATGAATAAATATAACTATATATATATATATATCTAAATAGATATATCACTATTTGGAGAACAAATCAAATTAGTGGAGTGGTTAAGACTTAGCGCGCATGGGGGGATGTCTTGAGTTCAAAACCTGGTAGAGGCAGGCAGGGGCGCGCCATGGGTGAATTTGGGGGGGATATAACACTGTTAAAGGGTCTAAAAGCACTGAAAAAACACGGGGTGTCGTGGCTGGCGCTTGTAGGGGAGTGGGTGGGGCGGGGGTGCTGATTAATGAGGGGGAAAGCATTGTTAAAAGCCCCTATCGATTTACAGATTTTTTTGTAATTTTTTTTAATTTTTTTTAATTTTTTTAACTTTTACAGCACTAAATAAAAGCGCTGATAAAGGACTCTTTTAACAGAGCTTTTTTTTTTGCACTGATAAAAGACCCCATTCATCAGTGATTTTTTTAGTGCTGATAAAAGGGGTCTTTATCAGCGCTTTTTGGAGCGCTGATAAATGGGACTCCCCTTCAACTTCTCCGGCACTAACAATGATTTTTTATCGCTGTTAAAGTCCTTTTTTAGCGCTAATAAAATCCATGTTTTTATTAGTTCCCCTAGGTTGGGATGAGTGACAATTGCCTATACATATATTGTATTTATTATGTTTCTTATTTGTGCCCCAAAATTTTTTTAGCACTTAGTGCTGAACACCCCATTCATGGGGAGTGTGTTTTTCTCAAAACTCCTATGAGTGGCTCGATATTAGCTCCTTTTCTGCTCCCTTTCCTAAATAGCCTAAGACTCTTCGGGTAGGGTGTGATGGCCTGAGATCCATTAGAGCCCAAGATTCTTCGGGAAGGGTAGTTGTGGTGGTTGGCCCAGGTGTGTGCGGGAAGTTTGTTTCCCAAGAGGCTTCGGGATGAGGCCCAGGTGTCTTCGGGCATGGAAGTAGTTGTTCTGGCCCAAGTGTTTGTGAGTGTGGTTATGCGTGGTGGTTATGGCCTAGGTGTTTGCGGGTGTGATGTGTGGTTGTGGCCCAGGTGTGTGCGGGTGGGGTGTGGAAGTTTGACTGTGTTGAGAATGGCGAGATTGGTACGATGCGTAGGATGTCTTCAATAACCAGTGGGAAAGTGGCGTTGGGTACCCAAATATCGATGTGCTATTACTATACATTACTTGACTTGTGTTATTTGGGTAGTGTGCCTTAGTGAGGCTTGGGTGGATAGTTTACCTTGCTAGTTGTTTTTGTTATCTATTTTTCTCACTGGGCATTTGAAAGCCTCTCCACTTGTGCACGAGGGCCTTTGGTTTTCCCTACTGAGTATACATATATGCTCACCCTACGTATATAAAACTGATTTCAGGTTTCCATGAGGACTACATGGATCATGTGGTACCATACAAGCTCAGACCTTGTGGAAGATTCTATTTTCTTTTTCTTTTTCTTGGTACTGTACCTTTTTAGTTCTTGTGTCATGTATCTTTTTCTTTTGAACATGCATATGGGAATGGTTTTACTTTCAAGTTTTCCCTTACTTTCAGGATTGGTGTTGTTGGGGTTGTTATCTTATCTCCCGATCCAATAAAAATAAAAAGGGTAATTCCTTCCATCTTGTGTGTGATTATATACCCTTGGTGCTGGTTGCCACTCCGGTACCTATCGAAGGTGGGTCTCACCGATCATTATCTCTCATTCAACATAAAGAAGGAAGGGTCTGGAAATCTTGTTGTCCCTTCATTACTTTTTGGTGGAGGTGGGTCGTGATAGAATGGTATCAGAGGAGTGGTTGAGAGATACGATGGATTATGGTGTTAGGCACAGTGATGATTGAATGAGATGGTAGGGGAACAGTGTTGTCTGATCTTGGTTCCTGAAATAGGCCAGGGAAGACTGGCTAGGACATGAGATTTTAGGGCCCCCGTGATCTGATGCAATGAAACTAGACCTATCGAGAGACCAAGTAAGGTTGTACTGATTACAAGGTAGAGACCCTAAGGAAGGTACATGCATCAAAGTGACTTTTGTTCTTATGTTTAATGGGAATTTTGGGGGTTTAAAATGAATAAGATTCCTAAGAAAAATTAAGAACAATATTCTACAGTACTTGGGATTAAGAATTCCTAGTTTACCTTGTAGCTATGGAACCATGGAGACGACCACGAGTAGTGCGGACGATTGAGGCCCCGGTGGTTGCTTTGGCTGGTCGACAGAGGACTGACCGAGAGGAGGATGATCAGTGGAAAATGACTCTTCGTGCCTTTCAGTGGCAGACCCTTGGGAAGTACGAGGGTAACATCTGAGATGTGGAGACAGAGAGCAGGCTCATGGACGTAGTGATAGCTTTCAGCTTGATTCGGGCTCTGACAGAGTACTGGGTTCCTTTGTCCATCAACAAGATGCAGGGAGCAGCACGTCAGTGGTGGACTCTTTATCTCGGGGAAAAGAAAGAGGATGAGGTTGTGTGGGCTAACATTGAGATGGAGTTCCATACAGAATTCTTCTCTTCCATGATAAAGGCTGAAAAGAGGTAGGAGATGCTCTCCCTCTAGCTAGGGAGCATGTCAGTAAGAGAGTTGGGGATCATGTTCGAGGATCTTCTTCACTTATCTCCGGACCTCTTTCTGGATGAGGAGTCTTGGGAGAGATGTATGGAGGAGGCACTTCGACCTTCTCTTCAGTATTTTGTTACTCCCTTCACCCTACTGGCCTACTTAGACGTCCAGAAGAAAGATGAAGTGGTGGAAAGGATGCACACTCATGGTGGTGTATCATGAGAGGGGATCCAGTTGGGCTCGTCGAAGGGGAAGGCCGTCAGCATAATTCCTCCAGTATCAGGACCCTATAGGATTCGACCAGCAAGATGTAGGCCTCAGTACTCCTAGTTATGATCCCCATGTCCTCAGACTTTTCATTTGGGCCTAGGACAGAGGTGCTTCGTCTGTGGGAGCCATGGACACCTTCAGAATCAGTTCCCGGATAGAGTACAATACAGTGGGGGCGCGAAGGTTCAGCACCCACCTCAGCCATAACAGTTTCTAGCTAGGCCTCTTCAGAAGCAGTAGGGACAAAAACCTCTCACCCCTCCAAGACCAGACGTGGCGGGAGGAGGCCGACCTCAGTGTGCTCCTTAGGTACCTTGACCAGGGCAAGGTCGGGGAGGCGACTGACAAACAAGAGGCATAGGAGGTGGGCGTGGGTAGTTGCATGCCGCAGAGGCATCAGTTCCAGTGGGGCCAGAGGTCGTTCGAGGTATGATCGGCTTATTCAGTACACCTGCCTATTCCTTGTTTGATATAGGATATTCTCACTCATTTGTTACACCCAGTCTGACCCATGCCCTGGGATTAGACATTGAGAGACTTTCAGCGCCCCTTGTGTTGAGCACGCCAGTCGGAGTTCAGACCGACTTGTTTTATGTTTTCCGAGGGTGTAGACTGATGATAGGGCCACATCAGTCTATTAGGAATCTTATAATATTGTAGATACAACCATACTATGTCGTCCAAGGCATTGAATAGTTGTTCTCTATATGTGCAGTCATTGACTGCTTCTGAGTAAGGGTCATGTTTTCAGATTTGGGCAGTCAACAAGTAACTTTCATCAGCGAGCGGGGTTGTCAGAAAAGCACCAGATGAGAGGAGCCCCTCCTTTCCTTCTTGGATGAACTATCAGTGGAATCGGTGGATGTAGTGATGGTGGATGTCCCAGGGATCATCATTGAGTTTATGGAAGTCTTCCTTGAATAGTTGGAAACTCTACCCCATTGACTTAATGTTTTGTTCGGGATAGACTTGCAACCTAGTGCCTGTCCGATTTTGATGGCTCCCTACCGTATAGCACCTTCTGAGTTGCGAGAGTTGTGGGTCCAGATTGATGATTTGATGAATAAGGTTTTGGTTCGGCCAAGTGCGTCACCATGGGGTGCTCTTGTCTTGTTTGCGAAGAAGGAAGATGGTGGTATATGACTTTGCATAGATTACAAGAGGCTGAATCAGGTGACAGTCAAGATTCGCTACCCTCTCCCGAGGGTAGATGATCTCTTTGAACAGCTAAGGGGATCAGGTTGGTTCTCGAAGATCGACCTGCGATCTGGATATCACCAAGTGAGGGTGAAGGTCGGTGATATCTCCCAGACTGCTTTCAGGTGCAGATATGGGCACTTTGAGTTTGTGGTCATTCTGTTCGGCATTACAAACACTCCAGCTATGTTCATGGGACTCATGAACTCAATCTTCTAGGAATACCAGGATCAGTTTGTAGTCATTTTTATGGACGATATAATGATCAACTCAAGATCAAAGGGGGATCACGCAAAGCACCTAAGAACGATATTAGAGGACCGCCGATGGCACCATCTCTATAGGAAATTGTCCAAGTGCAAGTTCTGGATGCGAGAAGTGCATTTCCTTAGGCACGTATTGTCTGAGCAAGGGATATCAATGGACCCATCGAAGTTTGAGGCATTTTTTTCTTGGCAGCACCCAAGAGCGTGATAGAAGTTCGTAGTTTTCTAGTTCTGGAAGGTTGCTATCGAAGGTCCATGCCCAACATCTCCTGAGTTGCGGCACCTTTGGCAGCATTGACCAAGAAGGAACATGATTTCGTGTGTAATGGGTAGTGTGAGGCAAACTTCAGTTATCAGGAGGATAAGTTGGTAAGTTCCCTAGTGCTGAGGTTACCAGAAGAAGGGGCGACATGTGAGGTGTTCTGTGATGCTTTAGGGAAAGACCTCAGATGTGTGTTGATGCAGCAGCAAGGGGTGACCTCCTATGGGTCTATTCAGTTATGACCCCATGATAATAACTATTCCACCCATTATCTAAATCTTGTGGCGGTCATGTTCGCACTAACGTTGTGGAGGCATTACCTAGTGGGGGAGCGCTTCGTGGTCTTCACCGATCATAAAAGAAAAAAGTATATCTTCTCCCAGCGGGACCTGAACTCGCGGAAGCATAGGTGGGTGCAGTTCCTTCAGGACTACGACTTCCAGATTTTCTAAACCTCATGAAAGGGAAATGTTATGGCCGGTGCCTTGAGCAAGAATTAAGAGAATGATGCGGTTCGTGAGTCGGCATATACTTGGAGGGTGGTGGTGGAGTTGGCTACCCTGCACCTGGATGCAAGGATGGAAGGTGGTAGAGGTGTCCTGTATCAAATGACAGTGCAGTCTTCTCTGTTGTGGTTTGTAGAGGAGTCCCAATGGGGAGACTCAGAAAGCGAATTGATGCATGACCAGGTTAACCAAGGTGATGCTCCCGAAGGGTGGAGGGAGGATGGTTAGAATCAGGTGATTTTCCAAGAAAAGTTGTTTTTTTCATAGGTGTTGCATGATATAGTTATTAGTTAGTTTCATAAATCACCCCTAGCGGTGCACTCAGTAGTTTACAAGATTTACCGGGGCTTGATAGGGTAGTTCTGGTGGCACGGGGTGAAGCAGGCAGTGGCAGAGTACATGGCCAGATGCCTAGTGTGTCAGCAGGTGAAGGTTGAACACCATGTTCCAGGAGGTTTGTTGCAGCCTTTGGATGTCCCCGAGTGGAATTGGGTTGACATCTCAATGGATTTAGTCACAATACTACCCAAGGTTCAAGGAGGTTGCGATGCTATCGAGGTAGTGGGGGACCGGTTGACGAAATTGGCTCACTTCCTGTCGATCAAGTAGTCCGGTGCAGTGAATGCCTTAGCATAAATGTACGTGTATGAGGTGGTGCGGTTGCATGTTGTTCTGATATCCATTGTCTCGGATAGAGATGCACAGTTTACCTTATGAATCTGGAATGGATTGTAGTGTTCTTTTGGAACCCAGCTACGTCTTAGCACTGCTTTCCATCCCTAGAGAGATGGACAGACAGAGCGCACCATCCAGACTGCAGAGGATATTCTACGGGCATGTATACTAGATTTTGGGGGATTGTGTGTGCGACACCTGACTATAGTAGACATTTCCTACAATAATAGCTATCACTCTACATTGGCATTTCCCCGTTTGATGCTCTGTATGGAAGGCCGTTTCACTCACCCGTATGCTTAACTAGGGTTGAGGAAACATGTGTTCTTGTCCTGGAAGTGGTGCGGAGCACGACAGAGAAGGTTCAGCTTATACGGGAGAGGATGAAGGCCGCTCAGGACCGATAGAAGTCATATGTGGAAAATAGTAGGAGACTCTTGGAGTTTGGAGTTGGGGACCACATGTTCTTGAAGGTCTCCCCTCGGCATGGACAACAGAGGTTCGATTGAGGGAGTAAGCTTTCTCCTAGATTCAACAGATCCTTTAAAGTGTTGCGGCGGGTCAAAGAAGTGGCTTATCATCTAGCGCTGCCACCACTGCTACTGAGGATACCTGACGTCTTCCATGTGTCCCAACTCAGACGATATCTGCACAATGATTCACATGTCCTCGATATGGGAATGATGGATATCAAGGATGATGTGACCTTTGTGGAAAGACCAGTGAGGGTCTAGTATCGTGAGGAGAAGGTGCTCCGAGGGTTAACCATCCCTTTGGTTCGTGTGTTGTGGAGGCATGGCGGGCTCGAGGAGAGTACCTGGGAATGAGAGACACAGATGTGTGCCCAATACCCAGAGCTGTTTTGAGTTTTGTTCTATTTCTCTATATGATTGTTGTGATATAGTGCTGAACTTGTTAGTTTATGAGATGTTTTGTTTCCCTACATCGGGAGTGTTGTGAAATATCCTGACTATGGGGATGGGAGGACCCGATCCTGAATCAAGACACATTAAGGTGGATGTAGTTAAACTCATGCGGGTGAGTCAGTGCCGCCCAAAGTAGCTAGTATCTTGACATAAAGGAAGGACCTCTTTAATCCATATGGATGGAAAATTGACCATTGGGTGTTTCCTGGTTACTTGAGGGAGAGGTGTTTCTAGATGTCGATGAGGTTCACTCCTGAGAGGTATGTTTCGAGGCAGTTGTTTAGACCCCCCTCTCTTATTCTAGTTAGGTTTGTATTCTCGAGGGCAAGAATAGTTTGATAGGTATCTAATGTGATGGCCCAGACCCTCATGATCCACCCCATTTCCAAAATCTGGGTCCTATGGGTGGCGTCTCGGTGGGTGCGACTGATCGGTGTGGGACCGATCGACATGCGATCGATCGGTGTGCGACCGATCGGCAAGAGACCGATCAACGTTCGACCAATCGGTGGGCGACCGATCGATGCGTGACCAATCGATGGGTGACCGATCGGCAGGTGAGCGATTGGTGGGCTACCAATCGATGGGAGACCGAACGATGTGTGACTGATTGGTGTGAGACTGATCGGCCTACGACTGATCCACGTGCGACCGATCGGCATGCGACCGATTGACATGCGACCGATTGGTGCCCCACTGACCGGTGTGATGCGATCGTTTTGTCACTGATCGGTGTGTGGCACGATCAGTGCCACCCAGCCTCGTCGGGTTTTCCTTCTACATTTCTCCCGTAACACCACTTTTAGGCCTTTTTAACCCTTTGGAAGTTGTTTAAGGAAGTTATTAAGCCCTTAATCAATGTTTAAATTTCTAAGGGTGGGGTGACCCTCAACGGAACCAGCAGTGTGTCTTCATATCGTGCACCTCTGTTTATATAAAATACTTTAAAATCACAGCTGTTACCACCTTTTTCCAATAGGAATCATTAAATAACAACTAATCTTGTCGTGTGTAACCACCCAACCGTGTTGGGAATCACGATTCAAATTTAAATCTGTGAAAATCCCCATATCCTGTAACAACAATATCTTATATATTTATCGCATGATAATTTCTTCCTCTTATTATTCCTTTTTGCCATGCCTCCTTTTCTTCCCAGTGCGTTTGGAGTCTTCCATCCCAAGATAAGAGGTGCGCCTGTGCCAGAACATTTCTCCTCACCCTTGGAGTCCCTGATGTTCTTGGCACATGGAAAACTTTGATCCGTGATCTACCAAGTAGGGGTTTTCCTTCCTATGTCTTTATTGTGTATCATGCGGGGTGGGTATGCTATTGTTTCTGTGGGGTTTAATGAAACTAAACATAATGAATATAATGAAAACACCTTTAAAAAATGAAGGGGGTGTGATCGATGTTCTGCTGTACTCTTTTATGTTGTTATGTGTTGTGAAATGTATGGTCTTGTGCTCACAGAAAATTAGGGCTTTTGGTGGTCTCTCTTTTCATCCTAATAAAACCTTGTCTTTGGTGATGATTAAATAACTATAACATTGAAATTGGTTAGTCTCCTAAACTCTGTTGGTATAAATGGATGTTCAGTAAAATAAGAATCCCTACGTGACCACCCGATTAACAAACATAAAGATGAACCTAATGAATGATGTGCATGAACTGGGAAGTTTCCCAATATATTTTGGTAGTAGGTGTGTTGTTCTACTAGGTGTGTATGGGAAGGTGTAAATGGGGTTGGGATCCTCTATTGTGCCACAGTTATTGGTTGTGAATCTGAAATGTTGTGGGGATATATCTCAAGGCTTGGTTTGGTTCCAGAACATTGACGGATCTCACTTATACCTTTGTTATTGTGACTTCACAAGAGAACGTGGTGTGAATTCTTAAATTGTTGTTTGGTAGTTTCTCTCATCCAGGATTGTGGCATTGCCTGTTAGTTTCCCAATAATGTAGAATTAACAATAATGGGATCACTTGAACATGAAATTAATAATGGTTTAAATGGGGAATTGGTTTTGGGAATGAGTTGTGACTTGGCCGCGAGTGTGGTGCTTTTATTTATGAATGAATAGTAACATGGGTGTTTGTGCTTAGGTTTTGGATCCCCTAGGTTGGGATGAGTGCCTGTTTCCTTTACATATATTTTATTTATTATGTTTCTTATTCGTGCCCCACCCAAAGTTGAGCACTTAGTGCCGAACACCCCATTTCATGGAGAGGGTGTTTTTTCCAACACTCCTATTAGTGGCTAGTTATTAGTTCCTTTTGTTCTCCCTTTCCTAAATAGCCCAAGACTCTTCGGGTAGGATGTGACGGCCTTAGGTTCATTATAGCCCAGGATTCTTCAGGCAGGGTAATTTTGGTGGTTTTCCCAAGTGTGTGTGCGCAGGATGTTTCCCAAGTGTCTTCATGATGAGGCCCATGTGTCTTCGTATGTGACAGTAGTTGTTCTAGACCAGGTGTTTGATGGCGTGGTTACGTGTGGTGGTTGTGGCCCAGGTGTTTGTTGGCGGGATGTGTGGTTTTGGCCCAGGTGTGTGCATGTGGGGTGTGTTAGTGGGACTGTGGTGAGAATGGCGGGATTGGTAAGATGCTTAAGATGTCTTCAGTAACCAGTGGCAAAGTGGTGTGAGGTACCAAAATATCGATGTGATATTACTATACATTACTTGACTTGCATTATTTGGGGAGTGTGCCTTGGTAAGGCTTGGGTGGATAGTTTACCTTGCAAGATGTTTTGGATATCTCTTTTTCTCACATGGCATTATAATGCCTCTCCACTTGTGCACGAGGGCCTTTGGTTTTCCCTAGTGAGTATACTTATATGCTCACCCTATGTATATGAAACTGCTTTCAGGATTATAGGAGGACTTCATGGATGATGCGGGACTGTACTAGCTCGGACCTTGGGGCAATTGCTGTTGTCATTTTCTTTTCATGGTACTTTATCCTTGGAGTTCATGTGGCTTGTATATTTTTCTTTTGAACATGCACATGGGAATGGTTTACATTCGGCAATACCTTTACTTTTATCTTTGGTGTTTTTGTTGTTGCTCTCTTATCACCCGATCCTATAAAAATAAAAAGGGTAATTCCTTCCCTATTGTGTGTGATTATATACCCCTGGTGCTGGTCGCCACTCCGGGACCTATCGAAGGTGGGTCTCGGGGGTCATTATCTCTCCTTCAACATAATTAAGGAAGGGTTTGGAAATCTGTTGTCCCTTCTCCCTTTTTTGGTGAAGGAGGGTCGTGAAATTTTACAATTCATATAAAAATGTATCTACTATACATAAGAAACCCATTCCCATACACTATCCCAACAGTTATTAGTACATCTATATTATGAGCCTCAATCATCCCTACCATATCCATTGAAAACATGTTGTAAAACAATATACACAACTAAAAGTATTATATTAGACCCCATTTCAAAAAACATCAAAAGCTATAAATTGGATCTTTCCTCCTACGAACATTTCACATTTCCAAAAATGTTATGACCAACATTTTGATTCACTTAAAACCCCTAACTAAGAACAATTCGTAGACCATTATTTAACATTTAATTTTCTTTTTAATAATTTTCAAAAATTCTCGAGACACCACTGTTATTATCTTTGAATGAATGTTACATGAATTAAAAACTTTCACACTCCACACACCCCTCTAGAATCTGCATATCATGATGCATTCCACTAATATAGTTATGTTCCAATAATGATTCATGAATTCTAATAACTCACATTATGAACAAAAACTCTAGCCCTAGGGGTTTGGCTTTTCTTATTTTATAGGGGTTATATAGTCCCAAGACCAAGATCATTACCAAGACATGATAGATACTATTCCCTTTTCTACCATCCCAAAAAATAATAACATAGAAAAGTACCTCATCAGAGACTACTTTCAATCATCCCAATCCTATAATCCACTAAATGTTATAGCATGTTGGGTAACCACTTAACCTCAAGCGCACCTCCTAGTATACAAGAGGTTTCCAAATAGTAGTGAGGGTCTAAACAAGTCATGTGGGAAACTATACCCTCTTCCCATAGTAAGACACAACAGAAAAAAATATAAATAGTTGAAAAAATATGTAGTAGAAAATTAACATGAATATGTAATCAACTTCCAAAACTTGTTACAAAGAACAAAAAAATATACCTTTTACATGTCATGATAAATAATGACAAAGTGAACAAAACTCAAAATAAATAAAAACTATGAAATCCCTACATCGGTCCTAACTCCTTGTCTGAAACCTCATCAATTCCCACTATAATCCTAGCTCAACTCTCAAACATTTTCACTATTCCCTTCTCATGTCCTATAAGAAGGAAATATGCTAGGGAAACTAAATATGTCCGAGATAGGGGTGAGTAAAACATAGTAGTCCACCAAAAATGGTGTCTAAAAAATATCCTATCTATGAAGATAGTGCATGAAATTACTAAATAAATAAAAATTAAAAAATAAATAAATCTCGTTTTCCCATAGTTAACCACCATTTCTATAACGAGTTCTAACATTAGTTCCATTTTCATCGTTTACCTAATCCTTATTTCTTAATCGATTACCTCATGTCTTCAATTGGTTGGGATACTACATCATTTTCACAAGGGTAATAAGAAATCAAACCTTAGGTATAAGACAATAAGTCACTTACCTATCACACTACGGATAAAAAAATCACAACAAATACATTATTCTCACATCAAATCCTCAATCTAGGTGGAATGAAACCGTCATTGGAATATATATTATTTCTCTTATCTAACACATACATTGTAGGGTGGTGTTATGAACCTCAATATGACTCATACTTTGTGCGTAGAACCTCATTAAAAACCCCAAACTATGAATCCATGTGTACATTATTATATATATCCAATAACCACACATAACATACCAAAAACCATACCCATCCAATACACATAACAATCAAAATTCATAATAATGAACATGGTAATCAATATTATGCAACAACCCAATAACATATTTCCAATTTACAATACATTTCCCATTTATCACGATTCTTATTCTCATACCCCAACCCATTCGCCATACTCAACAATTACATATGTATTATCATATTAATCATATTCATAAACTCAAAATCTATTTCTAATTCAATATTTTCAAAATTTCATATACACTAACCCACTTCATAATTTCGACATATTTCATAATCCAAACGAAACATTCTCACTCTAACCAAATTAACACATTATCATTCCATGATAAACATCTCATTAAACCTTTCAACACTAGAATAGATTTCACCACTAGAATAGAATACCAATGTTGGATTTTTAAGTAAACTAATCAAACTAACATATTCAACATAGAATCTACATTATCATGCATCAATTACGCAATTGACATTTCCAATTCCTATGTTCAGGAAAATTGACACACCCCATTGGTGGACTAAGGTTAGTCATATAATCCACAACACATCCCACAAGTATCATGAGATATTTATGTTATCAATTAGGAACCCATTTGTTAATCACCCGAATGGAATCAAATTCAATACAAATAGGACCCATGAACACAAACTGGACCCACAAATGAACATCAAAACTATGGTATATATCTTATAAACCACCTAACTCGAATCCTTTGATGAATGTACACTTAATCAAAGCCTTTATGTATATTAAAGAACCTTTTGATACCAAAACCATTTTTCTATCAAAAAAAGGGAGTTTCAGGGTCCGAGGAGAATATTTACCATGTTACAATCCCAAAACATGATAATAGAATATGAGGGATGATTAGCCGTACCCATAGCTTTGATTAAAAACCAATGCTACACCATATAAACCATAATCGATGTAGAACCACCTTTGGGAATATTTGTGTCTTCCCTATTCATCTTTATAGGTGTAAGGATGGAAATTGTTGAGAGAATTGGTAGAGAATACTGAAATCATGAGGGAAAAATAGGAAATTCCAACTTTTAAAAGGGTTCATGTTTTTGGACACACTATTTTCCAAGCCGTGAACTATTCATGTGTCTTCCTGTGTCTAGGAGGTGTTGAATCAGTTTTTTACCTGGGGAGTCCCTCACTATTTTAAAAAATGTGCACAAACCATGTGAAATACATCTATCCAGTCCTTATGGTTGGTCCTTCCCACATGTTTGTTTTGCATTACCATGCACCTATACCTCTAGAAAGTATAGTTTGGTCACACCGTTTTCACTATTCATGTGCTAAAAATGCAATATGCACAAAATAAACATTTTCTCATTTCATTCATTTATTAAACCTCCTGGGAACCCCCAGAGTCTTCATACTCATAGTAAATACATAATTAGAGGGAACTTAATGAACTCAAACCCAAATTTAACCTAGGACATACCTCTATAAAATTTGGTATCTAATACATAAATTTGACACACTACCTTCCCATTAATGTCCCCCAATACTCAAATATCATAACATGATATATCATGGTAGTCCCATAGTGTATTGAACATTATTTTTGGTTCCCACTATCCATAAAATTCAACATTATTGATATGATTAAATACATTACTTAGAACCCAAATGTAAAAAGTGGGGATTGGGACAAATCCCTCAAGGTATACATGAAAATAAAAAAATTATATGGATGCTTATAATCAGTTTATATTACATTGTTGAACTGTATCAGATCATAAAATAATTTATCATAATTTTTAAAATCAATGAACATTTTTCCACCATTATATTCCATATTAATGGTCATATTATATAAAAAATCATTACCAACAACTTCAACACTAATTTTTTCATGGATTGATTTAGAAACATCCTCTTAAACACGTCTGGAACAACAATCCATTTTCCCAAGGTATATGAAATATCAAAATAAAAAGTCTAAATAATCTCAACCAATATTATTTACTCTTTTTTAATCACCATGAGTGAAAATTTACACCATGTTCTTATGATCAAAATATAAAAAAATTTCCCTGATAGATAGTGTCACCATGTTTTTATATAATTTTTCACATATTACAATTTATAGTAATGAGTAGTATAGTTCTTCGAATGAGTGCATAATTGGAATGATCCATATGTTGAACCATACTTTCCCAATATCAAAAAACATCCCATTGCAATAACTGATTAATCCAATCAATCAACATATCCCAAACTCGGGTTTAGAAGGATTATATCTTGAGAAAATGTCATCCACAATTTGAGTACCTCAAAATATATATTAAAAATATTATTCCACTCAAACATATCACATTGTATGTTTAATCCTATAATCAATTATCAAATATTATAGAAATATTATAAAAACCCAAATGCTATTGCTAGGTAAGATAAACTGATATAAATCTTAAAAAATGGGATTCCCCACAAATATTTCTTGAAAATAATTTTGAAGGTCATTTGAGATGCCCCTCTAAGAAATATAATTCCCTAGAAACATCAATTCATAGATGAAAAATTTCCATTTATAGTGAATTCATTATTGTAAATGATCAATTATTTTTAAATGAATAATATCATAAGTACTCATATATCCCTCCTCTAATTAGGTTTATATTTATGTTTTATCTACAAAAAATGATCTAATAGGAGTCAAATAATTAGTTAATGATATAGTTCATGAATTTGATAATTATTTTATAATATTTACAGATACCAAATGGAATTGTTATTAACTCAAAATTCCCATACACTCAAATAATGTTTTTATAGCTAAGACCATTAATCAAACTCATAACTGATCATTCCATGATCATAGTAAAATCATAAAATACATTTTGGACTCTTTTTTTGACCAAAGTGATCTTAAATCCAAGGAATGAGTTAATTGTATTTATCGATGACATTAATATGAATTTAAGAATCAATAAAATTAAATGGTCTTCCATATAACTTATTTCTAGTTAGAATTATTGATGAATAATGTGAAACACTAGGATAAGTTAATCCCTTATCTTCATGATCTGATATCTAAGCATTAAAATCCCTTTTAACATAAGGTGAAAAGTGATATGATATAATTTAAATGGGATTCATTTCAATGATCACATTAATAGTATACTCAACCCCTCAATGGGAAATTGATCTATTAAAGTCATTAGAAAAGGCATTAGTATACACACACACACACACACACATGTTTAGTATGTTAACTTCTCAATAATGATTCAATGATATCATGAAATATCTTCGAAAACAAGAAACATAACATAATACATTAAGGAAAAATTTTCACCACTCTCCCTTATATAGAATCCCAGTCACCAAAAAAGACATCAAAGACACCATAAAGAGAAAGTAACTATACTTGATGATTGTTAAAGATTTTATAGTCCTTAAAAAATTATCATCCAATCAAATTCATTATATTATTGATGATACCAAGATCAATTAAATATATGTTTCTAAAAACATTGATATCATATAATGTTACTAAGCACTCAAGAAAAGTAAAATCATGTTCCATCATCTATACTATGGTTGTGTAAATATCTATCATGAATAGAATAAGTGTCGAGAATAATAAAAAATTTACAAAAAAATTATTCATATAAATGAATGTGATGTAAACATATCAAACAAGTATAGTAACATATTGGATGAAATTAATATCATACCTCTTGATATAAAGAGTATATCTTCATATTCCTCTAGTGAATACTCCACTATAAAATTATTCTATCAACGAATATTTTAGGACTATTTTTTTGTTATAAAATACCATAGGAATGAAAATAAGATCTTACACCCTTTGATTTATTTAATGATTATGAGAGAAATATTAAATAGTATATACAAATATACATCCTCATGAAATTCTTTCACAAAAAAATCATTAGATAACCAGGTTTTCCACAATGATAACATGTAATAGTTTAATTTTTATATTTTGTTTTAGTATCACTAGGCCTACCATATATATTTTCATGACACCCAATACTATATATAATAATCCACTAAATCCATTCCCATTGAAATTTGAGAATTATTACTTGCATCATTTTTAAGAAAGATGTCACTCATTATCTAACTATCAAAATAACATGATCTTCACCTAAATATATCATCCTAGATAAATCATTTACAACCATAACTACCTTATCAAGAACCTCATCATAGGTTATCATGTATGAGGTAATTAGTATTGATTTAATTGAAGTACTTAAATTCATATCTTTCCAATAGGATTTGTGTATGTTATTAGAAACTAGTCGGAGTGATAATTTATCCAACCCAAAATAATATCTGGCATAACCTAGAAAAAAATGATGACATTATTCCATGTTTATAAATAATATAGTCTTCACCACTCACAACATTTCAAGATAAAATTACTGATTTAATACCATCTTGATTGTATTCTATGTAAGAACATCATGTAACATAGTCTTAATGATGGAGTCCCACTAGCTTCATTCCAATCATTCTAGAATAAAATTTGGGAACCACAAAATTGATTCCTCTTGAGTCTTCATTATGTTGATGATACTCATAACTTTACTAGTCCACTCAATTAATTCTCATGGTCCATTATCAAAAATAAATATAAGTCAATTTTCATTAGTATATATTGAACCATAATCCAATATTTTTCACTAGTATGCAACTCCTTCTTGGCTTGGATACATGATTGTATTGATTAGTACATCTAAAAAAAAGTGTCAGCTAAGGTACTCACTGAAAGATATCATCTGAAAACATTTTATCATATATTTTGAAAACTTTTTAGCAGTAAATATCTTATAAAAATAGAATACATCATCTTATTAACTTAATTAAAATTTTCTGAAAGAAAGGAAATCATCATGAAACCGTATTAAATAAATTAAAAATAAAATATTCAATGTATCCTTGGAATAAGTGAATTAGTCAAAAAATACTAAATAGTAGATTCACATAGGTAAACAAAAAGTCAAAAATATTTTAAAACCCACATGAAAACATCTCATGAAATATAAATATCTCTACCAACCCATGGAAACTCTTGATAAAAAATATAAGTGAGTTGGACAATAATTCTACTCCACATACTTCCCGGAAAATAAAGGTACCAAATCATTTCTACTATAAATAAAAAACCTAACCATGTATGTATCACAAAACATACATCTATTTATTATATCTAATACCGTTTTGAAATGATTTTACTAATGTTATCTTGGAACATCATGATTTATAAACCTACATATGTTTGAGAAACAAAAAAAACAACCATAGAATGTCATAAGAGTAATTATGAGAATATAAAACATATAGTATATCAAAGAATAAAATATCATGAAAATATAATATAATATTACCATAAAAATTGAAAAACCTATATTATATATGAAACTATAACCATACCACTACTCAATGTGACCAAATATCACCAATAACCAAACTCAATATAAAGAAGACAACAACCAAAAAAATTTAAAGCGGTACATGGTGCCCTTTTCTATACCCATGTCCATGAAAAATATATCTACATAAGGAAATAGGCATATAAAAAATTGAGTAAATTTCCCAAAAGGATATCACAAAGGATATATAAAAATTCTCTCTATAGGAAACTATTAGTTCAAGATTTAATACAAATATATTTTATAAATAAATCTAAAAATAAAAAAAATATTTTTATATAGTCATTTAACTTCCATTGAAGATTTTCATTTTTATATAAACAAATAATATAAAATGTACATGATTGATATTATATATTATTAATAATAATCATTCAGTAAATACCATATGATTAACATGATGTCGATCAAACCTGAAACAATTCAATTTTTATAAACAAAATACTAGTGGGATTTAGTGTATAGGAAAATTTACTCACACATGTGAATGAATTCATAACATGAAATACCATGAGTCCTTATGATAACATGTCACACCCCTACTTATTGATATCAATATTAAAGCACCGTGTTGTTTCACACATATAATGATTTTTATATGATAAAATATGATGCAACCAGGGTTCCTAATATGATATTATTTTTAGAACATTTTAGTAAACAATATTCAGAAATTTATCACTATATTTATCAAGAATGAATTTATTGTCCCTTGCTTTAGTATCCATGTTAAATTTTACATATTCATTAATTTATTTTATTAAAAAAATATTTTTCAAAAACTTTTGTTAATTAAACTCCGCATTAAATTAAACATTTGAAGATAACAATGATACAATATCATATAACAACCCTTAGTAATTTCCAATAATTCAATTTCACTAGCCAACAAAATGAAATTTAAATAACATTGAGTATATCATAAGATAGAACTATTTTATAGAGACACATAACACAGAAATAGAGACGACATAGTAATGTTCAAAAAACGAGATTACAATTATAGAGTTCGAGTAGTCACAAGCATTAATCCATTATATTATTAATCAACTCCCAAAATAACACACTAAAACTATAAATCATAGCCTAATAAAGTTATAATGAAAAATAGGTAAGGGAAATCATTTTTAGTATCTATGAATAGGATGAGGATATTCATTAGAATACAAAAATACCCTGAATAAATAAACCAAGAAAAAAGTTATATCTCTAGATATACTTGTAGAAAACCCATTAATGTGTTCGGAATAGTTACAGTCAACCTAAATACATTCTTGTAGGAGATTATAAAAAAAAATGAAAATGGTTAACATGATATATTTCAAAATTTTATAGAATTATATGTATAGTATGGTAAGGATTCATTATTAGCCAAACCACATGATATACATTTGTTATACAATATACTGTGAATTTTACACAACACCGATTTTTAGGGAATGACAAATGTTTTTGAAAATCATATCAATTCATGAAGTATCATGTTGAAAAAATATTAATTCACCAACAGGTTCTTCTAGGTGACTCATACAATTAGATGATCCATTCTCAAACACTAAAATCAGAACAACAACATATATATCCAATATGCATGGTTACTAGATGTTTTCTATTTTTGTGTGAATAAGAATTGAACCAAGCTTATTTCCTCTAAATTTTTATTTTTTCTCCCCTTAATCATGAATGAAGTTAAAAAATAAAAAGGGATATAAAATCTAAAAAACATACTTTTGACATGGGGGATCGCAAAAATCTCTCCACATATTTTCATGTCATTTCTTCACATTTGAATCATTTTCATGACCTATTATAATTTATTTTCTATTGAAATAATATAATGTTTTAATCAATTATTACTTTCAAACCATTATGATTCATATTTTGTTTTCTATTATAATTGATTATGTAACCCATTAAAATTACATTGGTTTATTCTAATGATAATTTTTTATCATTTATTTAATTATTTGGAACAAATATTCATGTATATATTGTTAAAGGTGTTCTCTTATAGTTTAATAATTCATTAGGTAATAATTATTTCTCATTATATTACATATATGGGATTATGGAGTAAATATATCCCACTATGAGACATTGCTTAATATATTTTTTTTTCTCTTAGTTGATAACCATTAATTATTCTTACTTCGTGTTTTATTTTTCTTCCAAAAATTCTATAATTCTTGATTTTGATGATTTAATAATCTCTATATCATTTTTCCATATTATATTACATGATAAATTTCTTTAATGAATAAATGTTATGTATGTTAATCAAATTTTAGGATTCGTTTTCATTATTATTCACATATTATACATTATATTGCATTGGTTTTTTATATATTCCCTTCCGTTATCGTATGATGTTTTAGAATCACAATGAAATATATTTGAATATCATGGAGTTTCAAATAATGATTTCTTATTTGATATTCATTTTTACATTATATGAACCTTGGAAAAATAACACCAAAATATCTAATTGAGTGTTAAGATAACCTATACCTAGTGAGTCATAATGAGGTGTTATTTCACCCCTTATTTTTCACTCCCAAGGGATATGATTTTGTAAATTCATAAAATATTTACATCCAAATTTAAAATAAATGATTATATTTTTTTGTTATAAAACATAAATTTAAATTTACTATGGATAACTAATTATTATACCTTTATACATATATATTAGCATATACATTTCATTAATAATTTATTACATCCATTGTAACAGTTTTCCGCTTATAAGATTATTATTTTATTTATTATAATCCCTATTTCTTCCATTATTGTTGTTAATATATGGAATTAGTAAAAATGGTTAAAATAATAATTGTGTTATGAAATATAATTATTTACCTAATAATATTATTATCACGAAATAATAGGTAAGAAATAAATTCATAGTTGTACATGATAAACTATCTTATCTTATGAATAATAACCTAAATCATGTGGAATATCCTCTTATTCATTGAAGGTGAACTTCATGGTTGAGTACATTTAGAAATAGAGGCATTCAACTATAGATATATTTTATTGTTCACATAATTATTGAAGAATAGATTAGGTCTATTTATAATATGTTTTTTTATCAACCATTGTCCTAAAAATCGTAATTCATATTGGTTATATATCACCTAGAGATAGAATTAAATTAGTGGTGGAAGTTAATATTAAACCAAAAATACTATAGAAGAATTAAATTCCATTAAATATAAGGGTTCCAAAAAATCATTTATTATTTTCCATGTTCTCCCATATTAATATTTATAGGGAATTTCGTGGACTGTTGAAAAAGAAAGATGATAATATTATAGAGTATATGGAAAAATTCATAGGGCATTCATGATACACCTTGTGTATTGTTATTTACAGCAAATGAAATGTGTAGCACTTAATTAGTGGATTAAATCCTAGTATATGAGCGGATTTTAAAAATTTTTGATTTAAAATATATGGTGACATTTTTCATTATTCCATTAAGGATGAAATCGTTATAATTAATTCTTAATTTTCACTAGGGGTAAGAGATGAAATAAACTTATGATAAATATTTTAGGTTCAATTGATAAATATCATGGATGAATTGAATCTTTGTGTGCGTTGAGTTAATGGTGTGGGAAGAATCAACGCAAATTTTTTTTATGATAATGTGAAGATGCATCAAATATTAAAAAGATGGGAAATAGTTTAAGAAAAATTAAATAGAGATGAACAATCCCACAAATTAGTTAATTAAAATGAGATTCCAAAAATACCTCAATGTATAGTTCTATGTTTAATGTGCATGGACCATTAGGATTATGACGACCAATAAATTAACCTATAGTGTTTTAGAAATAATCTCAATCAATAACAACATGGTCCATGAGAGAAAGGATAATCATATTATATCACCACTATTTTGGTAAAAACTAAAAATGAATTGATGATATGTATATTAATAAATAACATATGAAAATAGATTTTATTATTTGAATATATTTCTAAAATTTTATTCTTATCAACTATGTTTTATTGAATTATTAACACACAAACTCAAAAAAATAGTTGTTCATATATTTATGTGAACAATAACTGAGGATATTATTAAATCAACCTATGTTTACCATATATGGATATGATGTAATTTTAAATGAATATTCAGTACATGACAAAAATACATACTAGAGGACCGTAATAGTTTCGTTTCATTGGAAACGGGGAAGAAAAAACTTATATCCTTGTGAAATATCTTAAACATTTCTAATATAGATATCCACCTTTAAAACTCATACCTACAACCATTATTCATAACACGGGGAAAAGAGTCATAAGAATGGGGTGAGCTCAAATCATTAGTAATGGTAAATATGGGATATATGAATGCATAATTATGATCATAATTCTATGATAACATGATCATAATAATATAAGATCATACCCTACATATAAAATATCATATACATGATTCATGGAATAATTAATAGTAGATCAGAAAACATAAATCATAATAAAATTAAGAACATGGAACGATAATGAATAATAGAGGAATAAAAGATGGAATTTTGGAAGACATATAATAACATAATAATATCATTAGTATCCAAGTCAACAATTTCATGACCTTATTAATAGTATAAGTTCACCATCCATACCATCTTGGAAGTCATGGTTCAATCCCATTGTCATCTTAGTATCATGATGTCATGCCTCATACGATCCTAGTAGTTATGGTTAACTTCAATGGCCAACATAGTAGCACGAGTTCACCCCTCAGAAAATCTTGGTAGTCATGCTTAAATCACATGGAAATAATTGTACTTAAGTTTCACTCCCAATATAATCTTCATCTATCTCATAAGATATACATCATTACCCAATTCATTGGAGGGAGATATAAGTCACACCTGTCTAATAATGAAAATATGCGTACATGTTTCACAAGACAATTAGAAGTCATATCATAACCCTTTAAATGAAATTGGTATTATAAATATGTAATCATATCATAACCTGTGGAAAGTGACATGTTTCATAATCATTTCATCATAAACATATCCCAAGAAAATTGGAAGGTTTAAAAATCATATAACTTTTGAATAGTATATGAGTTTTATAAAGACCATGACATCAAGCATATCCCATTCAATTAAATTATAGGAATTAAACCATTAGATCATTTCTTATATGGTAATGAGAATCAACAATGGTTGTTATCTTAGATTGAAAGTATTTTTTAATGATATTTGAAAAATGTTTCCTAATGAAAATAACTTTTCTTCTTTGAAAAGGATTTTTGATACATAAAATCATCTAAATTCCATTTTCATATAAAATATCTTAATAATATATAAATAATAATTGAATTCATTTGAAAACCAATTTTCGTGAAAACATATTAAATGAGCATTGAAACATTTTAAAAACCAATTAATTTGAAAACATATAGATAAATTTTAAATAAATTTTGAAGATGTTTTGAAAACCATTTCATTGAAAATACATCTAATCCATATAAATATATCTTAATAGAATTTTGAAACCCATATTCTTTAAAAATACAATTAAAACATTGAAATAAATCATGATAATTTTTTAAAAAACATTTTCTTTGAAAATAATTTCAAAAAATATAAATAATGCTTGAAACTATTTTCATTGAAATTACATTGAAAAAATATAAATAAATATTGAAAAAGTTTCAAAATATTTATAAGACATTATATAAATGTTTATAACATTTTCCTTGAAACTCAAATTAAAAATAATGAATTTATAGAATATTATGACAACATTTTCTTTTACAAATAATATATTTTTAATCTATTAAAGGATGTTTCATGGAAATGAAAGTGGGTAAATCAGTACTTTCGTACAAGATGAAAAGAAAATTATTTTTAAATAGTAAAAAGGTTTAACAAATTCATCATTTGGAAAGAGACTAGAAGATTACATTATAAACGTTGGTAAAAGGAAAAAGAGAAAATTTTCTTTTAATTATCATTGGATATTATTATAATAGTCTTTATAACCCTTTTCATAAAACTCGATATATAAAGAACAAATATTTCCAACTAAAGAGAGGCTAATGTCTATATTTAATAAACTATTTCTTAAAAATATTATATACCAAACATGTAGAAAGGTTTTAGAAAAACATGATTATATTATGAGTATCTAAAGGCTAATACAATTCATTAATATTTCATGATATATTGATCATAATATTTAATAAATGAAATTATAAACATAAACAATCTAAAAAAGCGATGAGATTGTTTCAACATTCTCTTATTATTGATAACCAGAGATCATAGTCTCACGGTTAGAAACATAAATTAAATTACTCTTAAAATATAATTAAAAGTAGTATAATCATGTTATACCTTTAAAATTGATGTATATACACCTTGTAAAAGAATTTATTTGGATAACAAAACATTAGTCTAAAAGATAGAAAATGAATTCAAAACAATTTCCCTGATTTTCAAAATTTTGAATCATAAACCCCATGAAGTAAAGATCCTAAATTAGATATGAAAATATAAATAAATGTATGGAAAATAGGAATATAATACAATTAGGGTATGTAAATACACCACAAAAAATATGTTAGTGGAAATTAATTCATGTATCTCATGAAAATAAAAGTGAGATGAAATTCCCTTACCTTATGTCCTGACACTTGTCGTACTCATTAAAACCACCTGTATAATAAACAAATATTTATTGTAAATCTTCTAAAAACCATAATATTATATAATATACCATAAATATTTTGATTATGTCCTCATATTACCTTCTTTTTAAAAATTTCGTATTAAGGTTTCTCTTCGGGTTATATTCAAATTATTCGTTGGATTTATCATAATTAGTTTTATCCTTGGTTCATATGTTTATAACATGTTTCCAAATTTTAAACCATGATATTAATATAATTTAAATTAAATATATTTTTATTATAATATTTTATATAATATAGATATCCTAAATGGAATACACCATTCATGGAGATGGTAAGCTGTATGTACACATTAACCATGTTTCTGTTTTTATTTTCGTATGAAAAAAATTATTTAAATGGAAAAAGTATATATATATATATGTGTGTGTGTGTATCTATATATAAATATTCCAATATAATAATTATATCATATATATCATATAATTTTACCAAAACCATCCTTAATACATTCCATGTGGTGTGTGAATGAATAACCTTGCATTGAAAAGGTAGTAGACCACACTTCCTCTAACACAATTATCAAAATAACACCAAATGTATAGTAAAAAAGGTATTTGTTCTAAATTAGACTACATAAGCTTAAATACGTAATAAATATCATATATAAAATATATAAATAGAGTTTCCAACCTAATGGACATCATGATATGTGGTAATATAAAAATGAAGAATCATCGTTTTGTGAGGTTGTAGTTCACTATACACAGAAATAGTATGTTTACTACCCATTATATGAAAGTGTTTTTATGTTTAAGACCATTAAATACCATAAAAAATCATAGTATTTTTAGGATACTTGTTTATTTAATTAAAAATGTAATAAAGAGAGTGGAGGTGTGGATAAACATAATAAATGAATGGAACTTGAGAGAAGATGTTCCCTCTTAATCGAGTAACTAATTTTGGATTGTACCAAATAGAATAATTAGGTGGTCATCATCCAATGGTAAGTCATATAAATGAAAGATAGGGATGATAAGGAGTATATTGGGTAGGTATTTTCTGATCATAAGTGGTTTTGGATGTATGAGTAAGTGGGATAAGTGGAGGATTTTTATAGTTAAGGAAATGGAATCACATTATGTTTTTTGAAACGAGTTATGTGTAAAAGTATTCTACCCAAACAAAAGGCATACATAAAATATCAATAATTTAATGTTTATATAATAACTATGGATATAAAATGGTTTTTGTAGATGTGTCTAGATCATTTGGGCCCTTTAATTTTAATAGTTAGTTCCTAATCATGCTTAATTTGGCCTTAATCACTGTGTTTAATCTTATTGACTTTTACTAATAATTTTGGTAAAAAGATAAGTTTTTCTATTTATAATATAATTATTATACTGAATGAAATTATTTATGTCAGTTTTTTAAAATTAAACTCTACTAATCAACATAATTAAGATTAATTCTCATCCCGTAGATGAGATGAAATAACGAGTTTTTCATGTAGACAAATGATCAAAATATTGGTATGATATTATATTAAATTTCAATAAAATATTATACCTAATGATGTAAATTATATTAATAAATGTATAAATAATCTCATTTGACCTTAAAATAAATTTATAATATATTTTAACGTTAATAAATATCTAAGAAAAAAAGTTGTTTTTAACCTAAGAGGAGTATTTTTCAATATTCATCAAAGAATGATGTTTCTTCGAAAAATCCCAAAAACATTACCATACGATAATTAATATTTTAAGAATTATTATATTTTATCAAATTCAATTTATTGATGTTTTTAAAATTAATTCCTCCTTTCTCATTGATGGACATGGTAGGTGGTTTATTTGATAAAATAGATGTTTTAAACATATACAGACTTTACAAAAAATTATATTTTCCATTATAAATATACTTTCATTATAGAAAATTTCAATAGAACTATCTTAAAAGTAGTAATTTTAATTCATATAAATTATTTCAATAACTATGTTATAATTATATCATTGAAATAAATATATAAAAAAATAGATTTTGTAGAAACTCGGTGTTGCATGCATCGATCTCTAAGGATTTATCTTACTATGTAATCAGATTTTAATAATATATTATTTAATTGTAATCCTTGGTCTTTCATGTAAAGAAATTCATCAACGAAATTCATTGGTACATAAAACTCAATATATACATAGATTTCTAATATAAAATAATCAGTTTTCATTGTTTTATGAAATGAGAGATATAAAAAAGTATAAATTAATTCGATAAAAATAATTCCAAGAATATAGGGGTGTCAAAGAATATAAATCCCGAGTTCTAAACATTACACAATAATTAGTTTAGTGAATAATTTTACTTTATTTCTCATTGAGTGAGTTTTCATGTTTAGTGATTTTTACAATTAGGAAATAACGGTTACATAACAACTCAATTATTAAAAAGTAGACATGTCCACACACAATCCAGTTTTTTCATAAAATCGGAATCATTTTTCTCGATAAAAATCATCACAATATTTATATTTACTTCCTTATTCCTCCTACCCATCTTTATACCACTAGTAAAACAATTCAAAAACATGGGATGAGGATAAAAAACTAAGAAAAGGATATAAAATAATGAATGAAACCGTTAATCCATGAATACTTATAAACCTATGAAATCATAGATATCACCAAGAAAACATATTCTATTTAAAATAATTAATAAAATATTAATATTCTTGAAAAAACACATTTAATATAAAAAATTAAAAGTAATCTCGTGGCATCTATATTACACATGAATTGTAGTTTTCAAATATCTTTAGGGACTAAAGTTAATAGATATGTTTGGAATACCAATCAAAGTATATTCCATAAATCTATTTGCATAAAACTTAATGATTACCTTTGTCACGTTACCCACTTCATTGGAAACATATCACAGGCTCACCCACCCTCTATTTGTCATGGATCCACCCCTATATATAAGCAATGACCAAGAACCATAACATAATCATAACATATAAAACAAGCATAAATGAAAAATAACATTTCCAGTTTGAAATCACAAGGGATCATTTTATGATATTGAAATAATAAATCATTTATCAAAACCATTTTCAAAAACAAAATACATGAAAATTTTATATGGTATTTATTTTTCATTTAAATACATTACAGTATATAGAGGAATCCAAATATCATATAATGTCCATGGTGGCGGAAAAGTTATTGTCACTACATAACATAAAAAATTACTTTTTTCATCTAGTAAGATGAATCATATCAAAAGATTACTTTATAAAACCTTGGATTTAAATTATTTTTCAAAGAGGTCTATTATATATCATATAGAATAATGTAGTGTATATTACAAAAATATACTTCAGTGAAATGTGATTGAGACGAAGTCCCTTACCTCGAGTAAAACTTCTCATGATAGTTCATTATCTTCCTAAATAACAAAAATAGGTTCATTTATACATTCTTAAAAACATTTTTCTTGTTTATTTCTCCCTTTATATAAATTGTGACCACATTATAACAATTAGTTAATTATTTGAGTTCATGTCAGACTTTTTTCAATATTCAGTTATTTAGTAAAAAATAAACATGGTATGATGGTACTAGTCCTTGTGTTCATAAGTCCAATATCTCTAGAATATTATACATAACATAATCAAAAAATTTATACATTAATCATACTTTTTAAATTAGAAAATTAATTATGGTTATGAATAATTAACAACATTATAATCATTGAGACGTTAGGTCGTATGTACGCATGAGTAACATTTCAATTTTTCATTCATCATTATTAAAATAATTTAATTATCATCTAATCATTAAGATATTATCATGATATTATTAACATCATGATAAAAAATATATTATACCTTTATATATCATATTAGTGGTATGGTAAATAAAAATTATTCACATTGCTTTGTGGAGGTGATAGTTCACACGTACGCACAAATGATGTTATCATTTTTATCCGAATAGATTTATAGAAAATAATAGAAATATTATTCTATTATAATGCTATTTATGTAATGAATATCACCTATGAATATTAATTCCATCATTATAAAAAATATAGAGAGATGGTAATGGAAAAAGAACTAACTCAATTCATAGAGGTGATAATTCACGCGTATGCACAAACTATTAATTCATTTTTGATTTGATGGTAGTATAGATGGATTTAGGGGATCATAAAAACATAATAAAATCATATAATATTTATAGTAATGGATTTATTATATCATATTGGTTGGATTATATATTAAGGAAGGGAAAGAAGAAATAAAATAGAAACAGTTAAAGAAAATGAAGCCTCTTATTCGGTTGATTGCCATTGAAAACACCATAACACCTCAATGAAGGGTTTTATCCATAAAATAAGGAATTAATAATGTTAATAGAGATTATAGTAATGTATTTGAATATATATTGGTATATCCATAATTCTTTGGATGTGTGAATTAAATTGAAGAGCGTGTACCTTTTTATTGGGTAGGGGAGCAGCATCCTTGGACTGTATTCAAATATTAAATTAATATAAATTAACTATTTAATCTAAATGGGTCCAAATTGAGATATTTCTAATATAGAATGTGAATATATCTAAATAATAACTTGAAAAAAAAATTATACTTGTGTTGACCTTATTTTAAACCTTATCATTTCTGATTACTGTAAATTATTCTATTTTAATTTTAATTGTTGTATCAAAATTTTAATTATTTTGATGGCATTAATTTTACTTATCTGGGGTCAATTTTCCATAATTAGAAACATAATGAACTTATATAGCATATAATATAAAAATTTTTATTTATAATTATTTTTACAATTTTTAAATAATTTAATACATTACTATTTTTATAAAAAATCAATTATGTCGATTTAATAAAATTCACATCAGTGAATTGGAATCAAATGATAACAAATTGATAATATCTAACCCTGAGAGTTACTAGTATTATAAAATTTAAAATAAATTATATGAATTGTGTAATACTTAAATTATGTCATATAATATTTACATTAATATTTATAATATCATTTATTTTATTTCATTATTAATTAAGTAGTCACTGCATCATCACATTGTCAAAATTAAACTAATTTTTCTAATGCCTAAAAATTATAAATAAAATAAAATGATAAAGAAAATATTATTATATTTCTAATTACTATTTATTGTGGAAGATGTACTATATATAAACACATTGTAAAATTATTTTAGTAAGAAGATAATGTTTATATAATATATGTCTTTACATTAAATTAAATTTTATAAAATTACATTATCTCACCCAAGTGGCTCCCAATTTCCAAATGTGTGACCCAAGTGTTTTCTAGTTCTCCCATTACTCATTCAATAGGCTTAAGTCACGTGTTATGGTAGTTTTATAATATTATAATATAATTTTTACCCATATTTACCTCATTTACCCTTTATCCAAGATAAAAAAAATAGTAATGTTACTTTTCATGATATTAAAAAATAAAAGGTTCCCATTTTGAAAATGTTCACCTTATGACTGAAAATATGGACCGAATTTGAAAAATTAAAAACATAGAAGTTGTAGTAATTAATTTAAAATTAGTTTCTATTTTCAAAACGAGAAAGAATTTTTTTCAAAAGAAAAAACCTATCAAAAGATTGACTATTTTTTATTTCCAATTGAAATGTGAAATAACATCCAATTACAAAAAAAATTATTAAAAGATAAATTATTAATTCATTTAAACTTTAAATCCAATTAAAATGATATAGTAACTATATAAACTAATTGGATGAAAATGTAGTATGGAATTAAAATTCGGTATTTATTACTACTCTTTAAAAAAATGTATTTTAACAGAAAAATTCAAAATATTTTATAAAAGTAAATTATTAGCTCCGATTTTAATGATTAATATTATTTTGTAAAATATATCATAAAAAAATATACAAAAACTATATTTTAAATGGGTTCATCATTGAATGGAGGTAAACATCCTTTTATAAATATTAGAGTATTCTTTGTTTAAAATTGGAATTCCTATCATTTTTATACTATAAAATTTATTATATGTTAGTAAAAACATTTAATAACCATTCGTATACGTAATATAATTACTCTTATTTATTACCTTAAATACAAAGACTAGGCGATAATGGCCAATTAAAAAAATATTATTAATAATATATTATTTTTTGGTATATCTCATGCTTATGTGAAACCTATGATTTTGAGGAAACCCATTGTTCCATGTCAAATATGGTATCGAACATAACATCCCTTGTAATGTAAAATTAATATATTACCCATAAATATTAATAAAAATTTCTTATTCATTGATTACATAGGATCTTATATCCTTCCCCCTTTTGGAAATCGTGTCCTCACAATTTTATTCACTTATCAAATAAGCGATGGTATTTATCCCTCATAGAATTTCATGATTCCCATGTTACGTCCTCAACCATATGGGTTTTACACAATAACATAACCTGATTAATCACTTTATTCTTCAACACTTTATCTCTATGGATTAGAATATGGAAAAGCTATTCCTCATAAGAATTATTCTCTTCCAACTGAACTACTTCTAGATTCAATAAATGATATGGATCTAGAATATACATTCTTAACATTTAAACATGAAAAACATTACGATCTTCGGATAAAATCAGAGGTAAATCCACTCGGTAGGAAACTGATCTAAATTTTTCTGTAGTTTATTATTGTCCAACGAACCGCGGGATCATCTTCCATTTCATACCTAAAATAATCATTCTTTTACAAAGAGAAATATTGAGAAAGACATGAACACCTACCTTAAAAGAAATGTCACAACCCATCCTCGGGGCCCATGTCGTGACTACCCCAAGCTCGCCTTCCATAGGCTAGGGGCTGGCTTCTAGCACCAAGGCGTAAATCCCGGTAAAAATGGAAACCATTGCCTTTGTAAAGAAAACAAGCACCACAGAGTAAGAAAGCAGAAAAAGTAAACACTAAGTAAAAACAGGTACAACAGTAAGTGCGGAAAAGTAAATGGGCCAGAATACAAACCCAAAAGAATGTATAACTACAACTGAACAAAGTACAACAAAAAAAGACAACAGCTGGATGAACGGAAGCGGCTTCTGGGTGGTCCTCCTCAGATCCTACCTGGAGGGTAGGTACATATGGTGCAGCTCTTGGATCATCCACAACGGATCCTACCTGAAGGGTAGGTACAGATAGCCTATATAACTCTCTCGCCCGTCAACCTCCACCGTGTGTCGTATCATCGCGAAGTCCACCTTCGGATACTGACTCGTCGTGTGGTCTACCTCCAGGTACCGTCCAGTCCTCGAACAGTCGGCCTCCATCAGCAATGCCCGTCGTCTGCAACCAACACAACGAGGTGCGGGCAAAGCCCGTGCATGGGTGAGTATAACGATACTCAATAGGGACCCCGAGACCCTCAAGGTCTCACTAAAAACAACAAGGATAACCACAATGTGGATCTAAACAGATAACATCTACTTAGGTATATTCTCATACATATACCTAAGTTATCAAGTAACCCATCTCAATCCTGAGAAAACACAGAGATTATGAAATCAACGGATAACCACTTCCCAGGTATATGCCCATACATATACCTACGTTATCAAGTGACCCATATCAATCATGAGGAAACACAAAGTTCATAGACTCAGCTCAAACTAGGATTTGTATTATCGAAACCGTAATTGCTGAATAGCCCCATCACTGGAGTGTACAGTGGTCCTGTTTGACTCCAAGGTACTGCTCACAAACCTAAGACTGCTGAGGTACTCCTCCTGTCGAGTACTGTGGGCCTGCTGCTACAACCAAGCGCTTCCCACCATGGGTCTATTGCTACAACCAAGCGCTCCCCCTCATAGCCTCAAGAGTTACTCCTTCTGTTGAGTACCGTGGGCCTGCCACTACAACCAAGCACTCCTCCGCAGTGGGTCTTCCGCTACAACCTATCGCTCCCCCTCATAGCCTCTAGAGGTACTCCTTCTGTTGAGTACCGCGGATCTGCCGCTATAACCAAGAGCTCCTCCGCCGTGGGTCTGTCGCTACTAACAAGCGCTCCCCACTGGGCTATCCGAAACACACCAAGTCAATCGGTCAAGGAGTCATCAAGTCTCAGCCAGCTACATGGTCTCCGTACTCCGCACACTTGTCTATGGGAGGGTCCGCTCCACGAGTTTCTGGTCGATACTAAATGTATCAAAAGTTCCATGAAGAAGTATCTCAAAGGACCGCCTCGTCATAGGTGTCTCAATGCAACAGACGGCGCGTCAATCAGACGCCCGGTCTGTGTTATATTAGCCTTTTGTCCCAGGGGCCCGGTTGGTTTCGTGAGCGAACCAACCCGGCCGTATCTCAACTGTACCCCGAAATATGATAGGGTATACTCATAGGGACCGTTTCTCCACGTGATCACCAACGCCGCTGACGATTCGTCAAACGGACGCCCGGTCTGAAAGATATCATCCTTTCCGTTCTAGGGGCCCGGTTGGATTTTGAGTACAATCCAACTCGCCCAAACTTCAACTGCATCCAAACCTCGGGATAAGTATGCCAAAAGTTTCGTCCCAACAAGAGGAAATCAACGAGACAGACGGTGTGTCAATCAGACGCCCGGTCTGTGAGTTATTGGTGTTTTCGTTCCAGGGGCCCAGTTGGTTTCGTGAGCGAACCAACCCGACTGCACTCTGACGGCATCCAAACCTCGAGCGGAGTAATCCAAAGGAACTGTCTCACTTAGAGGAAAGCATCAAAGTCGAAGACATGTCAATCGGACGTCCGGAGCTCAAGATATGAGCGTTTCCGCTCCGAGGGCCCGGTTAGTTTCGTGTACGAACCAACCCGATCGAACCCAAAGAATTCCGAATCGTTGGGTGTAGTATATCGAAACTACTGTCTCGATCGAAAGATCACTTCGCCGCTAACGGCGCGTCGTTCGGAGGCTCGTAGCTTTAGATAGGGGCAAAAGACCGAAAACGGTCCGAAGAAGGGGGGTCTGGGCCCGGACTGACCCAGCCCGACCCCGCTCGGGTCGGCCCGAATAGGGTTGACCCGACCCTGGTCCGGGTCGGACCCGGTTGGACGCAACCCGGCCTAGCCAGGACGCAACCCGGCCGGCGGGTCGGCTCGGTCGAGCGGCCGAGCGAGCGGAGTCCGGGGGCGGGGGTGCGCTGCCCCCGCGTGTGAACACCCCCCCCCCCCTCCGCGGGGTCCTCCCTTGGTCAGCAGATGCGGAATTTCCGCGTCCCGTGAGCGCCGGACCCGTACGGCCACAGGTCCGCTGGTGCCACCGCCGCCTCCGGCCGTCGGCGCCGCCGGTGGTTTCGGCGGGCCACCGGAGTTGCTCCGTTGGTCCGATTCCACTCTCGTCTACGCCGTAGCTCATCCTGGGTCCCGTTCATCACTACGGAATCAACGAATCTCCCCTGCGGCATGTTTTGTCATCAACCGCCAATCCGCGCATCAAGGAAGAACTGCGGAGGGTTGTCAGACCGTGTTTGTTTGGCCCGCACCCTCCGCGTTAGGTGATAACAATCAGAATAAGATAATCCACACATGGAAAACAAAACAATATACAATTTTAATAAATTAAAATTCCTCTTGATTCAGGTTCTTTGTTATTAAGAGGAAACAACCACGGAAATAAAGATTGTTCTCAAATAGAACCCGTACCTTAACTTCGTCGTCAGACGTGAGATCGACCGTCGCGGAAGAAAGGGTCGTCGCGTCGCGGAAGGGCATCGTTGTCGTGCGGTACTCAGCGTCATGTCGACGAACTCCGAGGATCGAGAACATACAGATTTAATTAATAATAATTAAATCCATGTTGTTTTTATAATCCCCAAAGAATTTAAAAATGAGCACAACCCCCTACCTTGTCGTTGTCGATCGAAGGTTGTTGCGGGGTTGGATCGTCGCGGAAGAAGCGTCACGAAGGGAGATTCGTCAGCGTCGCGGTACAAGGCTTCACGTCGTCGATCTCCGTGGGTTCGGTGTTCTTCATCGCCTTTCGTCGAAGGCTGGCATTCTTCGCGTTCTTCGCGTTCTTCGCGAAAAAGGAGGAAGAACTTGAGGTTTCTGTCAAATCCTCTCAACGAACAACACTTAAGAAGAATAGCGTTGGTCTTATGTTATTATCATGCCAACAAATGAAAAAAAAAATAAGTTAAGTAATGACCCATTAATTCGTAAAATTAATTAAACGAATAAAACCGCCCAATTAATTGGTGCGTTAAGATTTTATGAAAACGCGTCAGTTGACTTTCATAATGACGGGTTTTCGTGGGTGCGTTACTTAGGGGAAAAGAAACGGTGGGGCTCATACTATCCCCACCTCACAAATATCCTACCAGGAGGGTAGGATATTTCGGGTTCTACCATATCTGCTACAACTCAGCTTAAGCATCTTAAAGTGGCTTTTAAGTGGCTTAAAGTGAAATAAAATAAAGTTTGTCATACCAATTATTTTATTTCTTAACCTTAATCCCAAAAACTAAAAAACACACCCGAGCAATTGCAGCTCCGGAAGAGGTGTTTCTAATAAAATACCGGCGCTGCGATTCCATCGGTGCCCTCGGAATTCGATTCTAAGCACCGGTTTAAATGTTATAAAAACCCGCTAATTCGTTCACTGAACGTACCCGAGCTAAACTTCAAAAATTAATTTCAGGCACACCGGTCCTCGGAATCAGGCGCCGTCAGAAACTGCGTTCTTGTAAAATTCCAAAGAAAATTTTGAAAAAAAATTTCCTTGAAATTTATGGGTCTTTACAAGAAAATACTTCATCAATTTATCTGCATACATTTTCTTGTTTCTATAGGTTATCCTCATGAATTTCTAAATCATCTGAACTTTATCTAACAACTCTTTTATTAATTCTGGTCCCATCTACATCCTTTCACATAATTCATCCAGAAAATATCTATTTCAACAATGCTATCTATATAGTGCCAAAAAAAATTTCTATCTATATGCTAGAATGAAATATTTTATTATAAGAAATATCAACCAAATAATGATGTTTTCTCAACATCCATTGCAATACAATGAACAAGCAAAAATCAAATCCTATATGTTCATAATTTTTCATTCTAACATCCTTTCTAATTAAGGATGAATGGATTTAATAAAATTTAATTCAGTATCCAATGACATCTAAAGGACTTTCTAAAATCATAGAAGTGTACCTGGGATCATGATCAGATATAATATAAAGAGGAACTCCATGTAATTAGAAATTCTTTTTAATATATAACTATGAATGTTGACCTAGAGGTATTGTATCTCGAATAGGAAGAAAATGAGAATATTTATTCAATCTATCAACAATAACCCAAATTGCATTATTAATGAGACATGAATTTGGTAATCCCACTATGAATTCCATGGATATATTTTTACATTTACACACTAGTACTGGAAAAGGATTATGTATCCATTTTGTTAACTGCCCCTCTGTTTTTAACCTATTAAAAATTCAAACACCCCACAATAAATTCATTAGTATCTTCTTTTTATTCCATCACACTAGTAATACTCCCAAAGAACTCTGTACAAGTTAGTACTATGATGATGAAATGAAAACAGAGAATGATGAGAGACATATAACCACTCTTTCTTCAACTTTATATCACAGGGCACACATAATCTATACCAAAATATCGAAACACAATATTTATCAATGTAAAATTTAGGTAACTTACCCTTTTGGAACCAATTATTCCATTTTTTATAACACACTATCTTCCTTATTCACTTTGGTAATTCTATTAGATAGATACGATCTCACTGAATCCTAAAACAAATCAGAGGAATATCCTGCACTAAAATATTCTATTTCAAAGCACATAAAATCATTTATCAAAGTTTCATGTTCCAAATGATTCGTGGTTAAGGTAGCATTACTTTCATAACTCAAATCATTTGAAATATTTTTTTTCTTTTTCAGGATGGTAATGAATTGTCCAATCATAATCCTTAATTAGATCCAACCATATCATTTGTCTCCTAATCAATTAATTATGAGTTATTATATACTTCAAACTTTTTTGGTCCATATATATTTGACATTTTACAATTTACAGATGATACCTGAAAATTTTTTAATGTAAAAAAACAATAGTATCTTATTATAAATCATTTGTAGGGAAATTTAACTCAATTGTTTTCAAATAACATGAAGAATAAGAAATTACCTGATCATTATGCATTACGAATAAAACAAGTCCATTAAATTAAGAATCCTTGTAGATAACAAGTTTTTCATTTCTAGATGATAATGGAAATACAATAGCATTCTACAATTATATTTTCAATTCCAGAAAACAATCGTTATATTATTTTTTCCAGACAATCATAATGCCTTTTCGAGTTCACATAGTTAGTGGGCTAGACAACCCTTTAAACATTGTAACAAACATCTGGTAATATAATTTTAATCTAGGAAAACTACAAATCATATTTATATTTTTGGGGCTTGGACATTCTGGACCATCCATTGTTTTAGAAGGATCAATAGTTATGATATCTTTAGAAAAAACATGATAAAGGAATGAGAATTGTTGTAACAAAACTCAATATTTTTGAACATACCATATATTTTATTAACATTTAAGGTTTCCAAAACAACCCTTATATGGATTTCATACTCCTCTTTATTTTAAGAATATACTAAAATGTCATTAATAAACAGAACCACCAACATAACCATAAACTCAAAGAGTATTCTATTGTTAAGATCCATAAATACAACATGTGCATTAGTTTACCCAAATGACATAACAAAAAATTCATAATGGAGATATCTAGTATGAAACATGGTCTTCATAATATCATCAACATTCACATTCAGCTAATGGTACTAGAACGTTAAATCTATCTTAAAAAATATTGGTCTCTATTTAGCTAATCAAACAAATCATAGATATGAGGAAAGGGATACTAATTCTTAATAGTGATGTTATTCAAGGCTCTATAATCAATGAAATGTCTCATTTAATCATCTTCAATTTTAGAAAACAAGATCAGAGAACCCAAATGGGGAGGTGTTAAGTTTAATACATCCATTATCTAACAGCTCCTGTATTTTCATCATTAAATCTAGAAGTTCAATATGATCCATTCGGTAAGGGGGTTCTGAAATTGGATTAGCATTAGGAACTAAGTAATCAACAAACTCAACTAATAAATTAAGTATAATACAAGACAATTAATCAAAAAAATATCATCATACTTATTTACAACTAAGAAATCATTATCCTAAACAATTCCATTGTTTTCAAAAATATTAAATATTACAATTCATTTCCATCATTCGAAATTTTCTCAGATTTCTGATATGTTATCAATGGTATGGGTTCATTAGTGTACATAACCTGAATTTTTTTCTGAAAAGAAACCTTATTATCTCTACAGTTAATCTTATCATGTTTATAGAAAGCCCATCCATACACAATATAAAATCTAACTCTACTCTAGGAAAAACAACAAGGTATTCTGGTAAATAATTTTTATAGATAGAGATATGATGATTATTATAATTTTGTTTCCCTCAACATTTACCCCTGGTTGTTTTACCATAATATATGGATTCATTTTGTGAGGCGGAATTACTGATTTACTTGAAAATATTTCCGAAATGAAATAATGTCTAGAACATGGCCCAAATAACACGTTGGAAATATCTGAGAAAACAAAAATTTACTTGATACCACTTCATTTGATAGCCCAAAATCTACAGATGTAGTTGAAAATGTATTTACCACATCATTATGCCTATAGTTAGGATTCTTCCAATCATGCACATTCTTCATCAGGCACTCGATTTCATAATTAACAATGTCATTGCTCTAAAATAAAATTTTGATTGAAAGTAATATTTTTTTACCACTACGATGATATTTTCAAACGTAATTGTGATTCTTATGCCCCATTTTACAACATTAGATTCACTTTAAAAAATTCAAAATGATTTCCCTAATGCAATTTTTACAACAACTTTCACCATCTATAAACATAAGCTTTTTTCCATAAAATGTGTATAAAGAGTTTCTCTATTTCCCCTTCTACCTCAACCACTTATTCTCATTCTTGTCAAATAACACCTAATCATATGAAATATAAATTTCCACTATCTCCGCACATATAAAAAGTTATTCATAATTGTTAAATTCCCAAGAACCTAATTCCCTTCGATACTTTGGATTTAATCATGTGTAAGAATAATTGATTTTACTATCATAATCCTAGATGAAATTTATAGAATACCTTTCCAGACAAGTTAATATTTCTTCTTAATCAGCCACCGAGTCGTCTTCCAACATCAACTCCAAGAATTGATTTTCTATCCTAAGATAAAATCTCATAGGAATATAATTTTATAGAAACATACATTTGAATTAATCCCAATAAAGAGCATAAATATCATCACTATACCTAATATTAATAACTATAGACCACTGTTGATTTCTTCACTATTAAAATGGTAATCAACAAAACTATCCTTTGTATTTTCTGAACACCTTAGGACATTGACATTTTTTTCGAGTACATTAATACACTATTCACCTTGTTTCGGGTCAGATGATCCTCTGAAATATGGGGGATGATGCCTCATGAAATAGTAAACTACGGAAATGTTTCTATGTGTTTGATATAGATGATATCACAGATTGATACAACCACCATTTATACCCTAAGTCAATTTCACGATCATTGTAAAAAACTATTCTGTTCTAATTCCAGCAATCTCAGGTTGTGAATTTGGATGGTTTCCCTCTAGATTTCATCCTAACACACCTACCCTATTTAATCCATGAAAAAAAATTCCTGAAAAACCTATATTAGACAATGAAAGATGTATATATTCAAATTAAATATCATTTAAATTTTTTAATAATATAAAAAAATAATTTATTGATACTCTATTAAAAATATCCTAACTCCTAATGTTATCTAAACTTACTTCTAGTACCATCTATATGGCCCCACCTTTAAGCATTAAAAAATCATCTGTTTAGTCAATACTTTTTCATTATTTCACATTGAGTATATTTTCAACAATAGATATTTAGAGAATTGTGGAAAAAATAATTCTTAATAAATCAACTATTACAAATTTGATATGTCGAAACGATATAAATTTTTCTTCATAAAACATGAATTATTTTTATTTATAAAAATCTTCACAATATTCATGATGACTTATGAATTTATCTTACCCATCAATATAGCCTATGGAGAAAATTTCAAAACCATGGGATGAGCATAAAAACCTTAGGAAAGGATATAAAATAAGGAATGAAACTGTTAGTCCATGAATACTTATAAACCCAAGAAATCATACTTATAACGGATAAAACATGAGCTACATAACAAACATCATGAAGTCTTAATATTCTAGAAATAAACATAGGGAAATCATAAATTATATTGGAAACTTGTGGCATCCATATCATACTTACATTATTTCATTCATATCTACATGATGAGTAACCTTTATGGTTAAATATGAAATACCCAAAACAGTATATTCACTAAATCTCTTAAAGGAAGGATTAATGGTTACCACTATCATGTTACCCATGGAATTGGAGTTCATTCACAGGCTCACCCAACATTGGATTATCACGAAACTCCCCATATAAAAATTAAATTCCCATGAACAATTATAGAATCATAACACATAAAACAAGCATAACAGAAAAATATCATTTCCACATAGTAATCACATGAGATAACATAATGCTATTGAAACAATAGATCATTTATCAAAACCGTTTACAATACCAAAATACATGAAAAGTATATTTGGTATTTAGATTTTTTAAAAAAACATTACGACTTGTCGATGAAGCCGAATATAAATTAATGGTCGTAGTGGCGGAAAATTCAGTGTCACCACATTTGTTAAAAAAATAATTTTGTCTTGTATTAAAAAATAATTCATAAAAATATTCCAAATGAAAATATTTTCATGAATATATAATTTAATGGGGGTTATTATATAGTTTATATTGAATGGTACTGTATGTTATCAAAATATTCCTCAATGAAAGGAAATTGTGACTTAGTCACTTACATCGAGTTTGACTTGTCTTGTTAGTTATATATATTCCTGAATAATAAACATAAGTTAATTTATAATTTATCAAGAACCTTTTTAATGTATATTTTCTACATTATATCAATTATTAACACAATAAACTATTAGTTAAAAATTTGAGTCCATGTTGGGCATTTGGTCGATATTCGGTTATTGAGTCGAAAATGAACATTGTATAATGTCACTAGTCCATGGGGTCATAAGTCTACAATCACCAGAATAGTAATAATGAAATAGTCATCACATTTATACATTAATAATACATTTCATATTAAACCCTTAACTATTTTTATGATAGGTGAACAATATTATAATCATAGAGATGGTAGGCCATAAATACGCAGTAGTAAGGTTTTCAGTTTTCATTTATTATTATAGAATAAAGTTATTTTCATTTTAGCCTTACATAATTATCATGATATTATTAACATCATAAAAACATTAAATTATACTTATATATATATATATCATATATTTTATTTAGAGAATAAAAATGATTCTAATTGTTTCATGGAGGTGATAATTTACACGTACGTATGAATGACATTATCATTTTTATGGGCATGGAAGGTAAGAACATAATGGAAATATTCTTTTTTCAAAAATTGATAATAGTGTCAATATTATCACATATGAATATTAATTCCTTCATTATAAAAAATATTTATATATGGTAATGGGAAGAAAACTGAATCAGCTCATGGGGCTGATATTTCACACTTACCCATAAGTGATTAATTTCTTTCTCATTTGATGATAATAGAGATGGATTTAGGGGATGACAATAATATAATAACATATTAGTATATTTTGGATTCCATATTTATTGTCTCATTGTGGGTGGATGAGATATCATGGAAGTGTAAGATGATATAAAATATAAACACTTAAGGAAAATAATACCTCTTCTTAGGTTGATCACCTTTGAAGAACACTTGAACACCTCTATGAAGTGGTTATGCCAAATATATGTATTTACTAATGTGGGGATTGATTATATAAATATTTTTGGACAGATCATGGGTACTCCAAAAGGATCTCAAAGTGTGAAATAAATAGAACATTGGGTAGCATTTTATAGGGAGGAGAGGGGAACCCTTTGAAAGTGTTAAAATATTAAATTAGTATAAAATAATTATTTCATCCAAATAGAACCAAATTTCGATATTTCTAATATAATATTATTATATATCTAAATCCAATCATATAATAATTTTTAGACATTTATTGATTTTATTTTAAACCATATCATTTTGGTTTACCTTTAATTGTTCTCTTTTAATATTAATTGTGGTAACAACTTTCTAATATTAAGAGGCTATTAATATCACATATATGGGTTAAATAACAATAATTAGAAAATTAATGAACTTTTAAACCATATATTACTCACATTTTTATTTTAAATGATTTTTTTTTATTTTTATATAGTTTAATATATTACAAATTTTATAAAACATCAATTATTTCAATTTTTACATTGTTCATTTTATTGAATTATAATAAAATATATTCCTAGATACATCATCAAACCAAAACAATAAATACTAATCTGTCATAAAATATTAAAAACTAAATTTTTTTGGATGACATAAATTATGTCAAATAATATTTACTTAAATAAAAATAATTTCATTTATTTGATTCCATCATTAATAAAGCAATCAATGCATCATCAGTCTGTCATAATTTAATTTATTTATATAATTTAATGAAATTATAATTAAAATAACACGATTTATGAAATGATTTTATATTTTTAAATAATATTTATATTATAATATATAATTTATATAAACCCATTAATTTTTTTTTGTGAAGATACATGTCTATGTTATATTTTAATTTACTTTAAATTTACTGTTATAAAATAACATTATCCTACCCAAGAGACTACAGGGGTCCAAATGTGCAACCCAATTATTTTATTGGTAACCCATAATTAATAAAATAGGATTAGGACAATTTTTTGTGTAGTTTTATATATTTATATGAGTAATTTTACTCTTATTTACCTCATTTACCCTTTAATCATATTAAATAAAAATAATTACTAAAGTAACTATTCATAATGTCAAAAAATAATAGATAACTATTTTCAAAAAATTTACCTTTTTATTCAAAATATGAAATCAAAATACCAAAATTCAAAACATAGATGATGTAGTAATTAATTTAAAATCGATTCTCACTCTCTAAACAAAAATGCATGTTTTTTAAAAGTTAAAACCATCAAAAGATTGTCTTGTTTTTATATCCAATTTAAATGTGATATTACATAAAATGAACAAAATTATATTATATAAAATTAACATAATTAAATTATAATTTAAAACCAATTAAAAATAAATTCTAATAACATAAATAAATTTGAAGAAACTGATGTTTTAAATTAAAATGCGGTATTTTTCACTATTCATTAAATAATTTAATTTATCTAAAAATACCAAAAATTTTACCAAATAGAATTCATTGTCCCACATAATAATAATAATTTATTTTATCAATTAGAACATATAAAAGAAAAAAACATGATTTAAAAAAGGTTTTCCATCGAAAGACGGTAAACTACCTTTTAAAAATATGATAATATTTAATGCATAAATTTGATTTTTTCCCATTTTAAGCCATTAAAAATTATTATAAGGATGTAAAAACATTTAATAAACATGTGCAAACATAATATAGTAATTTATGTTCATTCTAACTAATACAATGTCCATACGATAATCAAAATTTCAAATAATATTATTTATAATGTATTATTGTTTGGTATATCTCTAACTAATGTGCAACATAATATTTTGGAGAAATATGTAGTTTAAAGTAGAGTACTATCTCATATATTGAATCCATTTTAAAATAAAAATAACATATATTTCATAAATATTAATAAAAATGTATTATTTTTTAATTACCTAGGATGTTACACATTATACCCCTTGAAAATGGATTTTGTCCACAAAATATTCTAGGATTTCAAAGAATTAACACTTGAATGTTTAATTCATAGAAACCCACATTGTAAAACGAAATAATTAATCCTCCTTGAAAAACGGATAGCAGGAACTATTATAGTCAGCCTAAGTATCATATAACGTGGTTTCTACATAGGATAACATATGTTCAGTGTGAAGATTGGACATAGAGGAAAAGATTAAATATTTCTAGGGAGTGATTGATGTCATCAATAAAAAAAATAATGATAAATTAATATTAGGAGGCCCTAAATTCCTAAATTTGTGATGGTTTATAAGGCCATCAGTTCAAAAAAATATGGAATAAAGAAAACATGTTTTATTTTGATTATTATCGTAATGATGAGGAATTATTTTTTTACCGAAGTATATAAGGAAATATAATTACATGAAACATAATTATAAATAAAATTTCATTTTTTAGTTATTCCTTTATTAATTTGTAATTAATCCATTACTTCCTGAAATGTTTGTTTAGAATCTAACATTGATGCCTAATGTGCTATAATATTCTTTCAGCAGATCTTAAGTCCCATAAAAGAGTAAAAAGTTTTATCATATGTCTCCAACTATTCATAAAAATAAATATTTTTAATACAATAATATTCAGACATAAGAAGTAACACTATTGTTTCATCAAAGATAATTATTCATCCAAAATAATTATACATTAATTGAGACATTTTGTATGCCAATGGTTTTTGTGAAACCATTGTCATTTTTTGGGGATGGGTTAAGGACCCACAATCATATTGGATTTGGTTGGTTGTCACTAAATATATATGGTGTACTTTTATAAAATTATACTGATATAATTTCCATAATATTGTGGAAATTCTTGAAATAATGTAAATCAATAAATATATTTTTAGCCATGTTTTTCAATAAAATATCAATATCTAAATACTTTCTCCAATGATTATCATTAAATTTATAGGAATAGATAATCTTATAACCCTTCTGAAGGATGAAAATTTAGTGCTTTGGAAATAATGTCCTAAAATCATCTTGACATTATTACCCAGTACATCACAATGTTGATCTTGATTTTACCTTCCAAACATGTGAATTCCATCATGGTAAATTCTTTTGGAACATGGTAACAACCTCAATTACAATATATCCATTTGGAAAAGATACATGCTTCATTATTACAAAGTATTTTGGATCTATTCCGTTTATCCACTAATATTGTAAACTTCAATGTTGATGACATAGATTAGTTTTTCAATGATCAGATCTAGGGTAATCCCTAGAATCCAATTTACTTTTTCATATCCAGCATAACATTAACCAAACATCACTATCTCCATGTCCAGAATAGATTAAGGATTACATTCCACTAATATAATTATCATCATTTCTTGAAATAACATTTCAATGTCTTCATCACCATTAAAAATGTCCATTTCAATCATTAATTAAAACATATAATGAAAGTACTTATGTATTTCATGATTCATATAATGTAATCTATGAACTCTAAAAAATACATCATTCACCCAACAATATTCATAAACCAATCGGAAGGCTTCATCAACTTATTACTTAAAAATTACATCCAAAAATATGAATTTTGAATAATGTCATAATATTCCTCAAACTCAATCTAAACAAGCTTCTTATATTTATTACAAACAACACATTTATAAAATCACATACAATTCACATGTTTTTGGGAACTCATTATATTTAGATGTATAACAAATACTAATACCACCGTCATGATTTTCTTCATGATATTTCTACTTTGAAAATAGATTCACACAATACCCATAATTTACACATTTAAATCAACAAATGGTACTAATTATCCTTCTATTTTACTCTAAATAAAATGAGATAGCAGAGTGTGAGCATTACTTATTATATTAGAAAATCACAATGTTACGACATAAATACTTACAAGTTGTATCAATCATTTTATCCTTCTTTAATATATGACACCCTTGGATCATCCTATATTATTCATAGACGAATTGTATTTAAATCATTCATATTATTTCATGAAGAGTTTGTGAATTCCCAAAAAATATCCCCAATGAGATTAAAATCAGGTGTGCAGTATATCCCATCATTATATAATAGTTTTTCCTATGTCTGGTCTGAATCATCTTGTCATAAGTTTTACTCCTATGGACATCTATGTTGGAGTGGAAAACACTTATTGTATATAGACATGGATTTATTTCATGAAATCCACAGACAAAATCCTTTTACAAAATTCCAGGAAAATTTTCCAAATGTTAACTCATCCTTAGAATTTTCCATAAAGACATCAGTAGTCATATCCTTAGAAATATACCTTTGGATATCACAAAATATTAATCTAATAAGTATATAGGGGATGAATAAACATTTACTTTCATACAAAATATAAGAAACCCAGGCTTGACATGAATGGATATTACATCATTATAGATAAATATACAAATAATTACAAAAAATATATTCCCAATTACCATTACAGTTTAGTGTCTATGGAAAAATTGAAAAAATATTCAAGACTGGTTAATGATATTCATCATATCTCATAATGATATCAACCATTAGTGACTATACCTAAAACCATTCTTCATTACCTGGGAAAACAAAACATATGAAATGGGTAAACTCAAATGCTCAGTATTGGAAAATAATTGATATGTGTAAGCGTAATTTTGATCATTAAATTATGAGAACATGATCATGATAATAAAAGATCGTTCCCTCCATATCAAATATCAATAACATGAATCCCGGAATAAAGAATGATAATTTATATGATATGAATCATAAAGAAATGATGATAATAATCTATAAAATCATAACATAGGAATAATACATGGAAGAATGGTAGACACATAGGAATATAATAATTTACATAGTAATTAAGGATTTTCTTCCAATACCATCTCAGTTGTATGGGTCCACCCCCATACCATCATGGATGTCATGATTCACTCATATGGCCATCATAGGGGGATGAGTTACTCCCCATATCATCTTGTTAGTCATGGTTTACTCCAATGGACATCTTAGTAGCATGAGTTCACTCCTCGTACCATCTTTATAGTCATGGATCACTTCGATGGCCATCCTAGTAGTCATGGTGTTTCCCAATACCATATTAGTCTATCACATGTGATATAAATCTTTACCAAATTGATTATTGGGAGATATAGGTCCCCCATCTCATAAAAAAAGAATACATATATGTGAGACAAGATAAAAAATAATCATATCATAACCCATGAATTGAAATGGGTATAATAAATATATAATCATATCCTAACCTATGGAAAGTGAAAGGTTTCCTAATCGTTTCATAAAAAACATAAAAAATGAAAAGTAGAGGGTTTCAAAAGCATATATCTAATAAATGTGAAATAATATTTGTAAAGACCATGACATTAAGAATAACCCATTCATAAAAATAATAAGAAAAAAACCATTAGTTCATTTCAAATAAGGGCATCTTTAACATCAACTAATATCATATTAGACGGAAAATAATTTTTAAATATATTTCAGAAATGATTCTTAATGGAAATATATTTTTTTCGTTGAAAAATTCATTTTGATACATAAAACCATTTTAAATAAATTTTTATATATAATACTGTTAAGACAGATAAGAAATTGTAGGTATCATTTGAAAACTTTTTTTTTCTTGAAAACATATTAAATTAACATCATAACATTTTAAAAACTTTTTTCCATGGGAAAACATTGAAATGTTTTAATTGAATCATGGATTTTTTTGAAAAACATTTCATTAAAAATAATTTGAAAACATTAAAATAGATATTTTAAAAAATTTAAAAATCTATTTTCCTATAAAAAGAATTAAAAACATATAAATAACCCATGAAATCATTTTGAACACCAGTTTAAATGAATATACATTGATAATATAAAAATAAAGATATAAAATGTTTTAAAAAACATTTTATTTTATAATACGTTGAAAACATATAAATAAATCATGAAAACATTTGAAATACTTTTCAAAACATTACACAATTTTTAATACCATTTTCTTTGAAAAATATGTTAAAAATAATGAATATCAAGAATAATAGGAGTACATTTTTTAAAAATAATAAATTTTTTAATGTTGTAAAGGATTATTTAAGGAAATTTTGTTGGGTAAATCTATACATGAGAAACAAGGTGAATGGAACAGTCCTTTTTCTTGGTAATAATATAAGAAAAATGCCTCATTCTGATAGTGATAATAAGATTCCATTGTCCACGAGCTCGTAACGGAGTGGTAAGGGATCCTGCTTGGCATCCAAGAGACCCAGGTTCAAAAACTGTGTAGAGGTGAATCTATAGGGTACTTTAGTAGTATTGTAGTAGTACTGTATCATGTACTGTTTAGTACTGTAGTAGCCAGAACTATTTACCCGATTTGGGCCTTCGGGCCACCGGTTTGGGCCTTCGGGTCCCCAGGGCCATTGGGTCATTAATGGTCTTAGGGCCTCAAGGACTTTGGAAAAAAAGACCATTGATTAGCCTAGTTAACAAAGAGATGTCCCTAGAAGATTATCATAGCAACAAGACTAGAAGTCACCAAAAGAAGAGCTACCATATCTGAAGAATGAAAGTGTATGACAATCGCCATCGGGACCAGGCAACGTGCAGCTTTGTATGGGGAAATGCTAGCTGATCAGCAATGCAAGGTGGGGAGCTAGGTGATCAATGATGTAGAATCTAGGGGAGAGGAAGTTCCTATGGGTTGGGCATATGTGTCATGTATTGGGCATAATATGCCTTTGGGCCTTCGGGTCATGTATTGCGAGTCGTGTCGGGTCTTGTGCCTTGGGCCTACGGGTCATGTACGAGTTCCCCTTCATCCCTTAAAAATGGGGATTATCTATAATCATATAAAACGGAAGGCCTTCGGGCCATTAGAGCAAGAAGATTCCATTGTAAATATTTGTAAAAGACAAAAATTGCAATAATTCCAATTAATGATCATTTTCTATTATTATAATTTACTTGGATACCCTTTTTTGAAAACCTGTTTTTGAAAGAACATGTGTTTCCGACTGAATAAAGGTTAAATTTTGGATTTCATAAATGCACTTTTTTAACAATATTATATAACAAGAAAATATAAATTTTACCATTTTATATTTATATTATTAATATCAAGAAGATAATAATATATATGAGTTTTCTAGAGAGAGGGATTATAATATTTCATTATATAATGAATAAACATAAACATTTTTGAAATGTGATGAGATTGTTTCAATAAACTCTTACAACATGATAAAATGAGATCATACTATCCATGTAAGAAATGTAAATAAATCAAATATTAAAATATCCATAAAACTATTCGTTTCATTATATAACTAGTAATGTTGATGTATTTACACCACAAAATAAAATTTTGGTGCCTAACAAAATATTTGTCTCAAAGAAGGAAAATTGAGACAAAACTATATCACCAATTTGCAATTTCTTAAACATAAATCAAATGAAATAAAGATCATAAAATTGATATTTTAATACAAATAAATTTATTTATAATAGTCAAATAATACATTCATATTCTATATATAAGACACGCAAAAGAAGTGTGTTGTGATTAAGTCATGTATATTACAAAACAGTGGCATGTAATTCCCTTAGCTAGTGTCTTGAATCACTTCGTACTCCTTCATAAAACATGTATACAAAATATTTATTTATTATAAAAAATTTATAGAACCATATTATTATATGTAATACCATTATTTGTTTCATTACGACTTCATATTAACTTCATGTTAACAATCATGTGTTATGGTTTAATTTCTGGTAATATTCGTTTTGTTCTTCGCATGTGGATTACTTTGTTATATATTTAGTTCGTATTTTTATATCAGGATTCTAGAATGTAAATAATTATATATATATCATTTGTATTTATTATATTTTTATTATAATTATATATTTGATATATATGTTTGTAGCGTAATACATCGGTTGATGTGATGGAATGTCGTATGTACGAATGAACACTATTTCCTTTTAATTATCATAATAAAATTTTGAATATAAATTAATTATTCATTTATATATTTATTAACATATATATAATTCTTCCAATAGCATGATTATATCATATATTTCATATAATTTCACAAAACCCATCTGTAATACATTCCATGTGTCTTGTGAATGAGTCACATTGCATTGACAGGGTGTTAGTCCACACATCCTCAGAAGATATTATAATATTAACCCCAAATGAAATGTAAAACATGTATTAATTGTACAAAAAATAATATAAAATAAATAATTAATATCATATATAACTTATATACATAGAGTATCCATCGTAAAGGAATCCATTATATGTGGTAAAGGAAAAATGAACAATAATCATTTCCTCAGGTGGTAGTTTTCCTTAAAAAGAAACAATATGTTTGTTACAAATTTTATGGATGTGTGTGTATGTGTATGTATCAAAATTATAATAACAATATGATATTATAATTAGGATACTTTGTTTAATACAATAATGTAATAATGAGAGTTTATGGGGTGGAGAAGAAAAATAAATGAATGGAGCATCAGAGAATATGTTACCTATTTATCAATTAACCACTTTTAATTTTTTCCAAAAGGCTTCATTGGGATTCCTTTTGAACAAGGTATGGATTCTAGGAGTATGATAGGGATGTTGGGAAGTTGATTGCTCTAGTATTTTCTGATCAAATTAGGGTTAGGTGGTCTGAGGTGTTGTGATAAGTGGTTTCTTTTTACAGGGAAGGAAAAGTAAGGACTTATAAATTTTAGAAACAAGTTTGGTTTAGACACATTCATATATAATTAAGTCCTAAAAATAAATAAATGAACAATGGAAGGTGTGTAGATGATCTATAGAAATTATATGGGGTTTAGACATGTTTTTATATCATTTGGGCCATTAATTTTATGATTTAGTCCACACTTAACCTAAATTTGGCCTTAATCACTGTGATTAATTTTAATAACTTTTGCTAATCATTTTGGTAAAAAATTAATTTGTATTATTAGAAAATAATAATAATAATAATAATAATATGTTATGTTAGTTTTTCAAAATTCAAATCACAGATGTGTCCATGTTAATATTATTGATAATCTCATAGATGAAATGAAATAACACATTTTTAATGTATAACTTTTTCCAAATTTCTGTTTAGATTTTATATTCAATTTCAAATTGAAATTGATTACAATGACATAAATTGTATTAATATATTTATAATTGAAGTAATGTTAACCATAAAAAATTTATAATATATTTTAACATTTAGAATTATTTAAATGAAAATACAGTTTTCTACTTAAAAGTAGTATTTTTCATTATTCATCAAAAATGTATTTTCTCAGAAAAATACAAAAAAATAATGAATGATATTTTTGAGGTTCTAAAATCAAAAATAAATTATAATTTTAAAAAATAATGATATAAAAGTTTCTAAAAAATAATTTTTTTCATTGAAGTACATGAAAGGTGGTTCATTTGAGAAAATAATATTTTTTAAAACATAAAAATAATTTACCCAAAATTATATTTTTCTTTATAAATATGTTGTACATATATACAACCATTATAAAAATATATATAATTTAGTTATTAGTATTCCTATAATTATGTTTAATATCATTGTTATAGTTGTATCATTAAAAAAATTATATAAAATAATTGTTCTGTAGAAACTCAATATTGCGTGCATCGTACTCCCACTCAGTGTTGTGTGAAATGTAAACCAATTTGATGTTGTGTGTAAAATTTGTAATATCAGATCCATGGGAAAGGAATTTTTTAATTATTGAATTTGAAGACATAAATTAAAATTAAAATTATTACGGTAAAACAACTTTTTGACAATAATAATATTTTCTTTTATATTCAATAAGTTTTCAAATTCATTTATAATTAATTGATAAAAAAATAATTATTATTGTATTGTGTAAAAAATATTTTTAATAAATTATTTAATATTGTTCATAAACTCTTAATTAATGTAATTTTTTTATTTTATCAAATAATCATATATTAATTATATATTATTGATTAGCAAACCTCGGTCTTGCGTGTTACACAAGTCATTGTGGAATATCATTTTTCATATAATGGAATCCAACCATAGTTCCTTAATATAATATAAACTATCTCAAGTGTTGTATGAAATGATAAATATCAAAGATGACAAATTAAATCAAAAAATAATAATTAAAAAAAATCATAGGGTGTTAGAATCAGGTTATCCTTGTATATAACTCCTCCCTAGTTTATTGTTTTTTACAAGTCAGCCTATAGGATCATATCATCCATCAATTATTCAATACCATATATTTATTATTAATACATAGGTAAATACCATATCTATATATTTGTGAGTTAAATCAATCTTTATATCCCAAATTATCATTTTATTTTGTATGTATACATAAAAGAAGGATTAATCTACTATGGAATATTTATATCCGGTATGTATATTATTTATTTAGGAAAAATATTTCCTAGATACAATTATTGAGATGAATAATAGAATCATTCATGAGTAAATTATGATTTTAACTGATTTTTCTGATGTTTCACCAAGAGAATTCATTTTTCTTCCTCCTAAGCAAGGGGATGAGTTCTAAAATGATCTTTTACATATATTTATTCCTATAAACAAAACATCCAAATTAATGTAAGACATTAAATTTTAATAACTGATGATGTTGTTATAAGATAATCTACAAAATATTTTCATATGATTGAGTGCTTCACCAGGGGTGAACTCTTCCTCTTAATAAAAAATCAGTATTGGTTAATTCCCCACTCTATTAATTTTTGTGAACTTAACAAAATTATATAATGAGTTAGTATCATCATTCAAATATTGATGAACTATTTGATCTATTATGTTGTAACATTTACATATCTAAGACATACCTCCTGTTGGGATATCAACAATAAAATATGTAGAATGATGATTTTTTCAAGTCTCATTTAAGTACATAGAATGGAAATTATGTTTTTATAATGATTCTCAGCAAACACATTAATTCTCTAAAAATGATCATAGACATAATTAATATATTATCTAGAGATTATCTCAATTAATATTTAGAAATAGTTATATATATTATATTCTTATATAGTTCAAATGAAATATAATGATGATATGAAATTTGTTATTGTGTTGAAAATATTGTGATAGGATAATATATATAAAAGGTATAATATATATTTGTTATATATTGAATAAGAGTCAACCATATGTATTTTTATCACCATCAATGGGATAATTATGGATCCTTCAAATAAAAGGAAATTGTGATGTATCTTATATTAAAATATATGAAATTTAACCATATTTATCTATGGATAGCAATATACTCTCAATTATTTGATAAAACATCTCCTGTTTTTTAAATTCTATAAAAATTATAACACGATATGTTGTGATGTTTTTCTAGAAAATTAAATTTTCCTACAGATTGAATGGATAGATAAATTATCTTGTCATTGCACAATAAATTACACTTATCATAAGTGGATAATATTTTTGGGTATACATAAATGCATCATTGAAAACATTGAGTTGTTTTTTTGAAAAAACTAAAAATGTTATAGCTTATTCCCTTACACAATTGAACATCAAAGAGATGAACTATCCAACCCATTATCTACAGATAGTTTAGTAATTTTAAAATTAAATATGTTGAAACATAATATCTATGTTAATGTTAATGAAATATGTATATATATATATAATATGATCCTAAAATATATATTCATAAATAAGGATCATAATATGCACGAATGAGGATATTTATTTTGGATTAAAGACTATGAATTATCAATCCATTACCAATAGAGGAATGTGAATAAAGATATATATTCTCTTTGTTGAATGGGTATTTTAACAATATCAATGATGAGAATTGATAAGGATGAAATATTTTTGAAATTCAATATGGTAGACATGGATGTAATTAGGGATGGTGCACCCTCATTCAAAGCTGAAATTATTTCTATAACATCTATTATAGAAAAGATAAATGATGATAATAGTAATGTAGTTTAATTAAAAATGATTATATAAGGATAATAAAAATAAAATACTCCTAATTAAAAATTAACGACAAAGGAGAGGTATGATTTTCTTAATGACTAAATTCTCCGTAAAATCTGAATATAATAATATATTTGTTGAATTTTGATCATGAAATGGCATTCCACATCCAAACAAGGATAATGAGGATATATCAAAAATTTATGAGAGAAAAAGAGGCTATATGATGAAGTAGGTTATGGAATAAACATCAATGTTCCATGTATAAATCATGTGAATTTTGAATGAAAAATGAAAGAGATGCTGAAGAAATAATTTCCCATTACAATAATGAAATCAAAAAACTTATCCATGGATTTTCTCCATAGGATATTAGAATAAATTTAGATCCAATAGTTATATGTGGATTGTAGTGGAAGTATTACTATGAGTTATCTCTTCAAAGTCATCTAAGAGTAAATTGAAATTGACTAACATGAAATGATATATATTAGATAAATTGTTAATATACATGAGACACCACTATCATCTATATCTAATCAAGATCCAAGATTCATAAATTTTTTTCAAAACATTCCCAACATGATCTGGGGATGTATTTGAATAGAAATAGAGTCTGTCAACCATATAATGATGGCTAATCTGAGTGAATATTACTAACACATGAAGATATATGCGATGTATTCTTCTTGAAAATTAAAGGAATATTGGATGAATATCATTATTTAGTTTATATATCATAAAATAATAGATTCAATTAAATAATCATTTTTTTATCTATTCATAATCAACTATGTGATGAGATTTCTCACCCCATATTGCTGGGATAATTTTGTTCAACACAATAAGTAGATACCTAAAATGGTAAATGAACTGTTATTAATTGTCAAGACCATTTATAAAAATATTAGAAAAATTCAGAGATATTTTTTTATAACCATCAGAGTCACCTATATCTTAGGGATTTAAATAATGTATTCCTCTATTTATCTCTCTATAAGAGAGTCATGTATGTTTGGAAGAATTAAATGTAATTTCATAGGTATATGGGTGTGTCAGAGATTTTTGATCGCATCAAGTCTTTTTCTAATCAACATTCACCCACAAAACTATTCAAAACTAAATAAAATTTTCAATGAATCATAATTATGAATATACTATCTCTCTAAGATGCATAGAATCATTTTGTGGTACCATTGTAGCATTATCTATCATATGGTGAGAAATCGTGGAATATCAGAGACATTATAGTAATATTTATTAAAAAAATTACTCTCCTATGAAATTAAATATGTTGAGACCACATGAATTTGGAGGAAACAATGGGAAAAAATGATGTAATGAAACATACATAACCTAATCATTGTTCATATTAGTTGGAAAAATTAAATTTATTGGGTGAATTTTTATAGTGGATAATGTTTTGAATTTTAATATTACCCATGTAATTTTCTATCTAATTATATAAATGTTTTATATTTATTAATGTGGTATTTTATAATGAACATAGCCAACATTATAGATACAACAAAATTTATTTTATTTACTAAATCATTACATTTAGAGAATAAATTTACATAATAATATGTTGAACATTAAATTGGAAAAAATTGAAAATATAATAATTATAATATGAAAATGGATATCTTTTTATTTCCAAATAATGATTGATTTAATTATCAACACAATATAATTAAAACATAATATCAGTAATTCAACTACAAAATTGAAAACTAAAATATTTATAACAATCTCAGAAAATTGAAGTTAATGAATAATGAATTAATTATGAGACACTTGTAGAAGCTTGGGCACTCATTTGACCATAATAAATGTAGAATTTTTATGGTAATTATGTCTCTAGAATTGTAATCTGAATATTAGAGATATTGACCCAACTTTTAGAATCATAATATCATCTATGTAACTATATAGTATAATTAAATAATCTTATAAGATGACAATATAGAAAATGCATATCATGAAACAAATATATAAATTATCAAATATATGTTTCAATTTTCCTAAAAAACATATGAGTTAATTAATTGTTCTATGAAAATATAAAAATTTAAAACAATATATATTTTTATTATCCTAGTTTAGAAAATATTATAAATTCATATTATATTATCAATATAATTTTATGAGACTCGATATAATTTTTAATAATTCATAAAATTGTTATTTTTTCTAAAAAACTTAATTAAAATTGAAAATAAAATTACATGTACATATATATATATAATTATTTTAATAAAATGTATTTAATTATAGGATTATACATGTTAAAAAGGTCATATTTTTATTTTTTTAATTATCTAAAATAGTTGCATTTTTTTGGTAGTAGTTATATAAAAAAACTACATTTGAAATTATAAGTTAAATACATAAATAATAGGATAATGGATAATTAATAAATACATTGTCTCAAACTCACATGTATCAAATATTTTATTTATTCACAAGAATCATCACTAATAGGAGGCTTGAGAAAAAATAATAAAAGAATTAATATTATATTAAAAACCCTCGTATCATCCCCTTACAAATCCCCCCACACCACCCATTCTCAATAAACATTATAAGACATCAAAATATTCATGTTTCTAAGAAATTATGTTTGAAATCATATCCCTCATAATTTTATAGTTATTATAATGTAAAAATACAAAACTGAGGTTCTTTATGGTTTTCTTCAAGAGATTAAATTCGAAGAGGTAACATACTTAATCTATATCTTTCAAATTACATTATTTTTATTCCTCCCAAATAAATCCCTATCCAACCTGAAATAAGAATACCAATATAATAAATATTATTTATTATTATCTTACTAATATTATATATATTATCTGACTACATCAATATTCATTCAAAAATGAAAATGTCCACATTTTGGTTAGTCCACCACTTCTATGAACAATGCACTTCATTTTTTTACCACAATCTTCCTGGATTGTTTTAAACCTTTATTATGTGGAAATTTAACATAAATTATTATATTATATATTTTTCATATTCTATTATGAAAATTTCTAAAATTTTTACAAAACAATGAATGTTTATCGTTGTTTGAATACCCACCTTAGTGAATTAACAATAAACTGATAATATTTAATTTCTTTGAACCATATTAAATTTAATAATCATTTATATTTAAAACTATTTGAATCTATAAAAATTAAATAACTATCAATTTAGTACACATTAAAATATTTAAAACCTTACCATAATAACTCTTATAATTTCGTAAATTTTATTATACAGTGGAACCATGAAATGAATGACCTTAAAACAATGCATATCGAAAAAATAACTCAATTTAACACTCCTAAACTGACCTAGATGGTTAATAATAAATAATATATAGTATTATAAGGAATTAAATCAACTATTCAATATTTTTTTTAATCATTTATGGAATTAACATATTTTTCATGGTAAATCAAGACCAGAGGTTAGGGAACTTATGGACCACCCTCTTTCATTTTGGTCCATGCAATTTCACCCAAAAAATAACTTCATCTCAATATTTTCCCTAAATATTGATAGAATATTATTTATATATGTTTCCCTCACACATAGTAAAACTTATTATTAGTATTATACGATGGGGATATATAGGGTTTTATGTTTTCCGTCATAATTTCATTCATTATAAAAACTCCATTGAAGGGATCTTATTTGTTTTTTACCCTATATCATGTAATACTCCATCAATTGTTTAAAACCATTTATGGATTTTAAAATCACACATTTAATTGTTTGACACATCTATAGTTTAATTATGTTTTTTTGAAATTATTTTTCCATTACCCACTTAAATGATTCATTATATTTTTCTTTAAAACCCTACTTAAGATGTAAATTTCAAATGTTTATTATATACTCTTTTTATAAAATTTCTTCATATGGATTTTATTTTTCATTGAAACTAAATATCTATCATCTTATTAAATTAATGAATTATTTTTCCCTTCATTCTCATAATCCAATATGATATTTCATTTGGTTATGCTATATTTCAATATTGTGTTGCCTATTTCCTTTTTTTGTGTTTTCAGAATTATTATGACTTATACTTGATTTTATTATTTGAAAATAAATATAGTTACATGCTAAAATTGGTGAAAACTGATAGCACCCCAATTCATTAGAAAATATTTATATATCATGAGGTTAAATGTAAAGGATTATAGAGTAATCCTAATAATCATTGAAATTTTTACAACAATGTTATGTTGTCTTTGTGTTTATGATTTACTTAAGATAATGTTGTGTTTTATGTTGCATAATCATTCATATGATGTTGTGATCATATAATGAAATCTTATTTATTTAATTATTATATTTAATTATTCACAATCCTTTTATTCAGTGATATTATTTTATTTCATTTCACTCATATGTTATGCTTCGATATCAAGCTGAATCCATTATGTAACGTTATAACTCACCCGATTTATCTATGTATTTCAAACAATATGAAATAATGATTTTGATTATCAAAATTATTTTATAGAATATTATCATGTTTAAAATTCATATATTTTATTTTAGACTCATCTTATTATTTTATGAATATTTTCACCAAAATACAGTAGGAATATAAATCCATAAGTGGGGATTATTTTAGATTTATGTAAAAATAGTTTATGAACATGTGTAAGAGGTTTGGGTCAACATAATAAATAAATAAAATGATAATATATTAGTTACATAATTAAAAAAATAATCTTCTAAATTGTACATGTAATTTCATTATTAGTAATGTGAAAAAAATCCAAATATTATTTGTCTCAAGGTAATGGGTTCATTTGAAGTCTTTTTTGACATAAAATGATTTATTTTTTAAAATGTTCTTCGAACATAATCACATTATGTAAAATATTAACACTTCTATCCCATTATGTAATCCTCATTATTAAAGTGTTTCTCATTTAATTATGATTATCATCCCCTTTTGAGGAAACTAATCTATATGATGTTATATGTAAAACACTTCAAATGTTTTTAATCTCATGTTAAATGTTTTTAGATTAATTCTTCTTTTATTTTATATAAATCTGTAATCTATATTCATTTATACTCATTTTTCTTACCTTGAATTTCAAATATATAATATTATCTTTTATTTTGAGAACCTATATTATTCATTATCTATGAATGCATTTAAACACTATTTTTCAACATATTTTCTTTTCGTTATTTTATTTTATGTTTTTAATGTATGATTAGTTTATATTTCATTATGGGACACATAATGATTATTTTTACCTGACATGACCCACTACGCCCCCATTTGGACAAGTGGTAAGCTTAGTGAGTGGCCATAGCCCACCAAAGATAGGTTATGGGATTGTGGATAACATAATGGGGGAATAATAAAAATATAAGAGTCTTAAAAACATTATAATATCAAAAAACCAAGAAAGATAAACATAATTATATAAATTTGAAATTGTATTTAACAAATGAATAATATATATATATATATTACAATATAAATGATAGTAAAGTGGGGATAAATACTAGGCACAATACATGGGCAATATAACAAAAAATATTTGAATAGGAAGGGAGATAACCATATCCTAGTAACCCAGACATAAACATCACTAGGAAGAAACAAAACAAGGATCCTCAAGAATCTACCTCCATCCACACCAAGTCCACTAGAAATGTCACTATATTGTGTTACATATTTAAAGACATGACAACTGAAATAATTACTCTTATTCATGGGTGAGTATAAAAATATACATTATAAAATTTCGAAACCAATAAATGAATATGACTAGAGGTCATTTTACATTAATGGTCCGAACTATATATCCATTTAATATATGAAAAGGGTAATGAAAATAATATATCTAGTAGAATTTTATTCTCAAAAACTAAATAAAACCAGAAATGAATTCCCATTTGTGGATACAAGGATACCAAGGTGGTCTACCATAACCCAGGAATGAAGAAACCATAATATACCTCATTCAAATGGGGTAAAATCAACCAAAAAATTTCTTGTGTTCTTGATGATCAACTACATTTAGTCAATATAAATGAAAACCATTAAAAGTACCCATATTGTACCCTATGGATTTAGTTATTTTTATATTACATAGATTGGAATTATTGAAGTATGAATTATAATATATGAACCAAAACCCACTCATTATATAAATGAAATAAAAATATAAAAACTCGCTACTGTATCATTATTCCATGAAAAAAATTCAATGCCTTATATTGAAGATAAGAAAATCTGTCTCTAAAAACACATAAAAAATAGTATGTTTAAGGTGGAGAAACCATAGATAAGTTGAAAGAATGTATAGTGTTTGATGGAGTTATTAACCACATATATGGTTGGCCCATGACTTATGCTTTGGGATATTACCCATCCCTATCTCGTATGAGGGAGAGAATATCTCATAAGTCATTATAGGTCCACAAAGGGAGTCATGTTACCCAAACCTCCCAAAGGGGGAACTAACAAATACAAAGGTGAATCCCAACCCACACAACCTTGCTACACTAGATTCGAATACCAAATGGTTACCTAGAGACCCTTGTGCACTGTAACACTAAAAGAAAACAAATAATAAATATATCTGTAAAATGAAAAACATTATACATAAAATGTAAAATTTCAATGGGGGACCAATAAATCACTTGAATACAAAAAATGTTTATGCAATTTACCGACCACTAGTATCCAAACAATCTAACCTTCTTTACTACCAAAATAATTTCATTTTCATTCCATAACAATATTAGAGGAACCATGCTTTATTATAGTAGTAAAAGAAGAAGAGGGGTTCACTAACCATAATGTGTTGCCATAAACCCTACCATTGAACAAATCATTGATGACATTACTTCTTATTTCGTTGAAATATTTATTTCATACCATAATAATGAGAATTTATATTCTGTATCCATGTATTGATATCCTAGAAACCATATCTCTATGGGAGTGTCAACTCATCTATCATCTATGTAAATTATATTTCTCACCACTTAGGGATCTCTAATAACCACAAGTATTATATAGAGGTCATACACCCCTCATATTTTTGGGAGTGTTAAATCCAATGATAAAATATATGGTGACAACCATTAGGTTATAACTGGTTGAACTATTCCTCATATTTGAGAAACACACACATCTCCAGGGGTGGGGTACCAACTTCATCATCCAAATGGATAAACCACAACTCAGTCTGATGTTTATCCTAAGGGTGTAACAAATACCTTTTTAAATTGAATTCACTGTATTGTCATTGGTACAGAGGCACTAATGATGGGTAAATTGAGGATAATATTTATCATGTGTGTCCACACACAAAAGGTTACATGAGAGAGAGTTTAAATCTACTCTCAGTAGGGTAATGTATCCATGAATTTCACAATATAATTGGACTTAACCAACCAACTCACCTTAATCATATGAAAGTGCATGCATGCACTCCAGTATAGATTTTAATTTAAATAAATGAAAATCTAATTATACTATATTTATCAATTAGTCTAATAGTTAAACAATATTTTATATAAGGAAAAACAAAAAATTAGGCCAAACTCTTTATTTAATGACACTTAATTCCTAAATTAGGGAACACATTACTTTGAATGAACACCCATAGACCAAACAATATGAATATATTTTTGGATCCCTTTTAATATGGTCATATAGGTACCAATGGTTTTATCATCCATAAATAATATTTTGATCAAAACCCTAACCATTTTTCCATCATCTTGAATTTCATATTCTAAAATGGCCTCAAATATTTTCTTCAATGGTATTTGATAGAAATGAGAAAACCACCATCTTGATAAACATCCAATGATATCCAAAATAGAAAATCAAATTTTTCAAAAAAAAATCTCATATAAAAATATGAATAAATTCACTAAGGGATAATTTAGAATGGACTATTATGGTGTATAATGTGTATACACTCTTCAAATTCATATGGTAATGTACCAGTGCTATAAATTTTTTGTGGAAGTAATTAAAATTCTTCAAAATCTACACGTTTTGAAAACCTCATATGTTAGTCAATGTGTATTTTTGATTCCATGAGTCATATAGGGTTGACCTATATGAAATGTAATATTGTGAAAATTACATGTTCTACTAGAGGACTACCTAGTTCATGTACATAGTCTAAGGTTATGTGTTGTTGCCTAGAAGTAATATATGACTATATGACATTACCCTTTATAGGTTGTCTTTTTGTGTACTCTATGGTACCCAAAGTCTTGTACGAAATTTTATAACATTGAATGTTCTCATGAATCACATTTTATGTGTACTACATCATCATTATTATTTAGAAAGACAATTTTCAAGTTATTATTCCATTGAAGACACACTATTTGAAAAATAATTCCTAACAAGGATGCCTAATGTAGCTGAAAAATATTCTTGATCCTTTGACTTCAATTCATATTATAGTTTTTATCATCCAATTTTCATAAAAACCTTATGAATGAATAAAAAAATTCAAAAACTCGATTCAAGTAATAATTGAAATAATGAGTTAAACCTCTTGGTGAAACATAGAAGTTTCTTGAATTTTTTTCACATTAAAAAACAAAATCCACCTAATCGTTCATAGATAGAACTCCAAGAAATAACACCCTTTTTTCACTCCATATTTATCCCTTGAGTTCCACAAAATTAATAGAGAGATATCCCCTCCCAGATGTATAAATTGGGCGAGAATAATTGCTGTAAAAAAATAAACTGAAATATACAATTGAGAAGGACACAACCTATGACGTAGAACTGAATTGGAGATTACACCATGCCTAGGTAAATTTTCCCCTTCCCAAATCTGTTGTGAGGTAAGAATATCTATCCATAATGCATTAGAGGATATATTGAAATTTTCATTAATGAGATAAAAAATAATACCTGATTACTATATATTAACTTTCCAATTTTTTTATTAGATCTGATTCAAACTAAAATATATCCTTATGGTATACATATCATGTAGAAATCAACGTGAAACCCATTAATAATTTTTTTAGGTTTATATAGGAAACATTAATTTTAACTATTTTTTATAGTTTGTGTATCGTGGTAAAAAATATTTTTCAAGGTCATCAATGAAAGGGAACCTAGAGCAAAAAATTATCCTTTCCATATTGACATTTCATTACGAAAAAAGAAATAACTAGAGGTTTTTATTGAGAACAAACATTACGTCATCATAATGTAATTTGAAATAATATCACATGGGATGCACTAGATTTTGTAATTTTTTACATATACATGGACCTTAAAGGAAGACTTCTTAGGAATGATTCCTCTCTAACCACAACGATCAACAATTTCTTATTATCCTTATAGTGTAAGAAAACAATGAGACATGGTAAAAGTAAAATAATCTAACTTTATGTTAAATCTACATGATAAGGTTAAAATAGTGACCTAAACTTGTCCAAGTTCTATTGGATGGTAGGATTTCGACCCATCCCCACCTTAGCTTCAAAATAAATCAATTTGGAGCTATTTAAAACCTAATATGACATTATAATAAAATAATATTTTTAGTTTTTCCAAAGGTGCCCCTCTCCTCCCTTATAAAAGGGCACCTCCTCCCTCACTTCCTCACACCACATTGAGCCTCCACGCTCGAAAAAACCCTGAAAATTTCTCCTCTCCACTTCCGTAGAAGCATCCAAGAGGTCCTGGTATTCTTCAAATACTAATTTTAGTGCCCTAAAAGGCGGTCTCAAAAAGGCGCTTCAAAGAAGAGGTAATGTCTGTTACCAATTGTTTCAACTTTATTTTTTCTTCCACTTTTTCTTCTTTAGTTGTTTCATTATGAATTAATAACATCAGTATAAATCATATATTGATATGTTATTATAAGTATGAAATTACCCTATTTCACCATCTATCCATCCTACGGAAAACGAAATCACCGCGCGTGCGTATGTACGGAATACCATCTCCACGTCGTGGTGTAATCTATTTTCCACCACCACCCTACTTGGATGGGTATCATGGTGTAATGAATAAATATATATGATTATTGTAAATTTATATTGATTCTGAAATAGTATACATACACTCCATTACAATTCCACGTTCATGGTAATGATACCATCGCTCGTGCGTACGTACGGAATACCGTCTCCACGATGTGATTCGACTCGTTATACATGATTTTCATTGAATAATGATTACATAAATGAATTGAGTGAATAAATATGATATACATTACACTAATACCATTCTGGAAATGAGGTATCTATAACCTAAAAAGAAGAATAATAATTTATTCTACAAAACACACATAAGAACAAAAAGTAATAAACGCCCGAATAACAAGTAACAATGAAATATTACTAATAAGAAGCTAAGAATATGACTATATATTATATCATAACAATATTTATGATTCTGGAATAATTCAATTACCTTATTTAAATCATTATACAGGAGGTTCAAACACTTACGAAGCAAATCGGGCCTAAGGTAAGGGAAATATCACAATCTCATTTTTATCTGAGATTGTTTATACTTTGGAATTTACTGGGGTGTATTTTATTATCCACATCCATGTTTCCACAATATTTAATATTATTTACATCCACCTACAATTGTTTAAATCCAATTTTACCTTTCAGTGAGTTCTTAGTAAAATACATGAAATGAATCTTTTGTCGTTTTTCATACGATGTACTTTTTGACTTTTCCAACAAAAGTACGAGATGAATGTTTTTTTAACTTATACAGAATGAATGGATTTTTAAAATACTATTTCCAAGAAGCTTACTTTACAAGTTTTCAAGTTTATTTTCAATCATCTTCTTTTTTTAATAATTTTATGACATGTAAAGAAAGGAAAAGTGTTTTTGAAGTAGAAAGGATATTTTCCACAAGAATGGAGTTTAAGTGTTTTATAAAAATTATTTTCCATCTAAGATAATAAAGGCTTCTGTTTCTATCCCTATTATTAAATTTATTTGATTATGTTTTGATGGAATTATTTTTATGAATTCCTATATCTTATATGAATTGTTTTATGATATCACGATGTTTAAGAATCCCATTTTTATTACATGGGTTATGCAATGATGTATGATTTTTTTGATTTTGTGGCGCAATTAATAATTGTATCATTCTGGGATGGGTGGGACCTATATCTCCCTCCAATGCATTGGGTAATGATTTTATATCTCATGAGATAGACGTGGCTAGAATGGCAGGTTAAACCGGTTTAGTGAAATAGGACTAAAACGAGGAATGAACTCGGTTCAGAAATAGACTTTGTCCACTAAGATAGTCTTGGTAATGAGTCTTGACTAATAAGAAATGTTTCATTATGATTATGTGTGTATGCCACAAAGTTTCAGGTTTTAATTTATGTTTATTGGGATTACATTTCCCTACTATGATTTATCCCATGTTATGAAATTATGATCTCTTTTACAGGTTAAGATTTCCAAAATGTTATGTTCTTATGAATATGATGTGATTGATATTTCTTTTGTTTACCCTAAATGAGCATTTGAGCTCACCCTTTTGTATGTTTTCTTTCCCCAGGTCAGGAAGAAGGTTATTAAGTAAGATACGCCAAAAGTGACTATAGATATGATGAAATAAATGGGAGACAATGTAGATTCTTTATGAGCCAGTTGTTTATGTTTCCCAGTTTCTAAAGACACTATACCTATACGGTCCATTCCTAGTTCTGTTATATGTTGTAATAAGTGTGCTTCAATTTTGATGTATTAACAATGTATGTAAAGTATGGGTTGTTATAGTTGGTATTATAGGAAAGGTATAGTCAACCTTTGGAAACTAGGATGTGAAAGCCTTAGTAAGAATCCGAATGATAAGTCTAAGCATAGAACACAATCATAGTGTTTTAGAAATGGCCATGAATAACCTAGGATAAGAACTTAAGTTTGAAATTTTATTCTTGATTATGTGGTTTTCCTATTATAATTAGCGTTGCCCACACTATTCTTCTTGGTTTTTGTCAATGCCTGGAACCCGAAGGAACCGTGTTAATGCGGAATGCGACGGAAAATGAAATGATTATCCCCCTGAGCAACCAAACGTTATGGGAGCTGGAATGCAAAATCTCGTAGCCCTGCTCACACAAATTTCTCAAGCTATGAATAATTCAGGACTTCCAAACGAGGAAAGGAAGGAGAAACATTCTGTTGAATCCTTCATGAGACAGCGTCCACCTTCATTCAGCGGGTCTACTGATCCATTAGTTGCTGAACAATGGATTAGTACCACTGAAAAGATATTTTCAGTTCTTCAATGTTCTGAACATGATAAACTCATCTTATCAGTTTATCATTTGGAAGATGATGCTGATCAATGGTGTAATCTTATTAAGAATACGAGGAAAAGGGATGAAATTTAGTCCATGGAATTGGACGAGTTAAAGAACTTATTTTTCAATAAGTACTTCCCTCGTATTCTCCGAACAAAGATGGAGAAGGAGTTTCTTGAACTAAAGTAAAAGGATGATGAATCTGTTGGTACCTATGAAGAAAATTTTACAAGACATACAAGGTACACTTCTGGTATTATTATCCAACCTGAGTGTAAGATCGATCGATTCTTTACTGGATTAAAACCAAGTCTTCGAAGGGCGTTATCCACAAGGGACTTCAATAGCTATGATGAAATCGTTCGATGTGCTCTCAAAGATGAGATGGAGATTGGAGTAACCCATCTGTCATATGGGTTTGATAAGAAGAGGAAAATTGAATTCAAAAGAAAATCTAAAGAGCACACTGAAAAGAAGATTAGATTTCCCTTATGCTCAAAGTGTGGAAAGAAACATGGAGAGAGTTGTCTTAAAGCGACAAGTAAATGTTTCAAATGTGGAAAGGATGGTCATCGGACATTTGAATGCCGCAATGATGTGAAGAAAATGTCTAGTGATGTGAACAATGAAAAGGCTACACAGAGTGCACCTCCTACACTTCAATGTTACAAGTGCAATGAAATGGGGTATTATGCTAATCAATGCCCTAATCCCAGGGTTGTTGATGATGATCGACGTCAAAAAACTCTTAAGGCTCAAGACAAAGGAAAGTCACATGAAATTTCTATCAGCAATTTGGAGTACGATAAAGAAGTGGTGAAAGGTACACTTACCATCCACTCTAAAGTATAAAATGTTTTATTTGATTCTGGATCCACCCACTCCTTTATTTCTGATGAATTTTCTAAGGGTATCACTGTATTACCTCAACAATTAGATGTTGAGTTAGCTGTGACAAACCCTAATGACACAACAGTCACATCAAAAGATTATATTTCTTCTCCGATTGAAGATTGTGGGAAAGTGCTTCCTGCAAATATTGTGATCCTTCATATAGTGGAATTTTATGTGATTCTTGGAATGGATTGGCTTTCTCTATATGGAGATCATATCAATATACAAATAAGGGAAGTCACATTTCAGATTCCAGATCAATCTTTGATCATCTATCGATGCAAGGATGAACATAACCTTCCAATGGAAATTTTTTCCATCGAATGGGTCTTGATTCCACTAAATTAAGTTTATTTATCTCAAATGGTTGGTGAGAAACTCACGATTAAGAGTACTTCTGGTGAGATGGCATGAAAAGAGATGTTGTTGAATATGTCTCTCGATGCTTGGTTTGTCAGAAAGTTAAAGATGAGAGAGAAAAGTCTAAGGGGATGTTACAACCATTACCCATACCCTAATGGAAATGGGATAACATCACTATGGACTTTGTTACAGGACTTCCTAAAACATCCAAAGGCAATAATGCTATTTGGGTCATAGTTGATTGTCTTACAAAGTCTGCACACATCATTGCTATTAGAGTGGATTTCTCTATGGATCATCTCGCCAGGATATATGTAATGGAAGTGTTAAGATTGCATGGAGTACCACTTTCTATTATATCTGATCAGGATCAGAGGTTTACCTCATTGTTCTGGAGAAGCCTTCAGTATACTCTAGATAAAGAGTTGAGTTTCAGCATTACATATCATCCTTAGACAGCCGGCCAGTCGGAGAGGACAATTCAAACTGTAGAAGATATGTTGAGAGCTTGCTCTATGGATTTCAAAGGTGGTTGGGATTAACACCAACCTTTGGTGAAATTTTCATATAATAATAGAATTCACTCCAGTATTCATATGGCTCTTTATGAAGCTCTATATGGAAAGAAATGTAGTACTCCAACTTGCTGGGATGAAGTTGGGGAAAGAAAGCTATTAAGACATGATCTTGTTGATGAGATGGATGAAAAGGTCTGATCTATTCAACAACACATAAGAGCAGCTCCGAGTCGACAAAAGAGTTATGCCAGCAACAGAAGTAAAGGCTTAGAGTTTGATGTGGGTGATAAAATGTTCTTACAAATATCTCCTTGGAAGAGAGTAATGAGATTTGGAACGAAGGGAATAGTGATCCCTAGGTATATCGGTCCTTTCGAAATACTGGATCGTGTGGGGAAGGTAGCTTAACGATTGGTGCTTCCACCGAATCTCTCTCAAGTTCACGATGTGTTCCATGTATCTCTCCTGAGAAAGTACATACAAGATCCTTCACATGTTCTCGGCTCAGAAGTTGTACCGCTGGAACAAAATCTTTCTAATAATGAACGACCGATATAGATTTTTGATCGCAGTGAAAAAGTCCTACAGAACAAGACCACTCACTTGGTGAATGTTTTATGGAGGAACAACCAATTAGAAGAAGCTACATGGGAGCTTGAGGATATGATGAGGGAGAGGTATCCTCATCTGTTTGTTACAAGTGACAAATTTCGAGGGAGAAATTCATTTTAAGAGGGGTAGAATGTAACACCTGAGACTTTTATAAGAAATCTGTTGTTTTTATTTTATAAAAATCATCAAAGGAATCTTTCACTACACACAACACTAGTTTGGCTTTCTTTACACGCCATCACGGCCTTCCTTGATAGCTTGCGTCGTACGCAATACCGAGTTTCACTAAACAAAGATATGCTATTAAAATATTATTAAAACAAGCCATTATGAATAGTAATACCAACTTTTTGAAATTTTGAAATTTTAATTTTTCGAAACGGACTTCATTTTGGGATTCGAAATATCAAAATTAGACTATGGTGAAATTTTGGTATTTTTCTGAAAACTTTCAATTTTTGATAAATAGTGAAAACACTAGGTTACTATTTAAAAACTGATTTTTTATTTAAATTTATTTTATGTCAAAATTTATACATAATACCTATATAAGTTCAATTCAATTCAATGAAGTCATTTTATAATAATTTTAGATATATAAAAATTTTATCGAACATTTCAACGTCTTTTACCCACCTCCTAGGAGAATTTGAAAATTTAATAAAACATAATTTTACCACATCTATGAGTGGAATTTCAAAAACATGAGAGACACGGTTGATTTCAGTAAGTAAAATGTGGTTCAATGAGATTAAAATAATTTTTGGTGAATAGTAACTTTTTACTTTTATTTACCACGATTAAAAGTAAATAGGGTAATTAAGGGTAGAAATGATATTATTATTACCCTAACACATGTTCTAATTCTATTGGATAAGTTTAATTCGACCAAAAACAACCTTAGGAATAAAATATGACCATTTAGGCCCACTTGGATTAGATTAGGACATTTATTATCAATTTATTTAAAGAAGGGTTAAAATAGATAAAATCAAAGTTAAATAAGTACATAATTTTTAATATAGGATTATACATAAGATAAATTCGACTATAAATATTTCATAGAAATATAAACAGATTTCCTACAAAATTCTATTTTATTTGAAATTTTTAGACATTAAATAATTTAATTTATTCATGACACAAAGATGATATCGTAATTATCTTATATATGAAATATTGACATATTTTATGTTATAAATACCCAAATAAATCTAATTTGAGAATTTTTATGAAATAAAATAATTTTCTAGGTTAATATTACATGTTATTATTGATTTATGTAACTTTTTTTGAACTAATATTTCTGTTATGATTTTCACACAAATCAATTACCAAATAGTGTCAAAATTGACATAAAATAGTTTTTAAAACAAATATTATATTATTAATTGTTATTTTATTCCTAAAAATATAATGTTCGGCCAAATGACATAGATAAGGTTATATATATTAATAATAAACAACTTGGGGTTCGTTTGGCTTTTTATATAATGCCTATTAACCTTATAGTGTAAGAAAACAATGAGACACGGTAAAAGTAAAATTATCTAACTTAAAGTTAAATCTAAATGATAAGGTTAAAAGAGTAACCTAAACATGTCCAAATTATATTGGATGAGAAGTTTTCGACCCATCCCCACCTTATCTTCAAAATAAATCAATTTGGAGCTATTTATAACCGAATATGACTTTATAATAAAATAATATTTTTAGTTTTTTCAAAGGTGCCCCTCTCCTCCCTTATAAAAGGGAACCTCTTCCCTCTCTTCCTCACACCACTTTGAGCTTTCAAGCTCGGCCAACCCTGGCCAATTTCTCCTCTCCACTTCCCTAGAAACATCCTAAAGGTCCTGTTTACTTCAAAGACCAATTTTAGTTCCCTAAAAGGAGGTCTCAATGAGGCGCTTCAAAGAAGAGGTAATGTCTCTTACAGATTCTTTCAACATTATTTCTTCTTCCAATTCTTCTTCTTTTGTTGTTTCATAATGAATTAATAAAATCAGTATCACTCATATATTGATATGTCATTATAGGTATTAAACAGCCCTATTTCACAATCTATCCATCCTACGGAAAAAAATCACCGCGCGTGCGTACGTACAGAATACTGTCTCCACGCCGTGGTGTAATCTATTTTCCACCACCACCATACATGGATGGGTATAATTGTCTAAAGAATAAATATATATAATTATTGTAAAGTTATATTGATTCTAAAATAGTATACATACACTCTAATACAATTCCACGATCATGGGAACGATATCATCGCTCGTGCATACGTACGGAATACCGTCTCCACGATGTGATGCGACTCGTTCTACATGATTTTCATTGCATAATGATTACATAAATGAATTGAGTGAATAAATATGATATATATTACACTAATTCAATTCTGGAAATGAGGTTTATATAACCTAAAAATAAGAATAAGAATTTATTTGAAAAAACACGCATAAGAACAAAAAGTAATAAACGCCTGAATAACAAGTAACAATGAAATATTACTAATAAGAAGCTAATAATATGACCATATATTATATCGTTACAATGATTATGATTCTGGAATAAGTAAATAAAATTATTTAAATCATTATACATGAGTTTCAGACACTTACGAAGAAAATCGGACCTAAGGAAAAGGAAATATCACAATCTCATTTTTATCCAAGATTGTTTATACTTTAGAATTTACTGGGGTGTATTTTATCATCCACATCCATGTTTCCTCAAAATATAATATTATTTCCATCCATATAAAATTGTTTAAATCCAATTTTACCTTTTGGTTAGTTTTTAGTAAAATATATGAAAGGAATCTTTTGCCGTTTTTCATACGAGGTACTTTTTGACTTTTCCGAAAAAAGTACGAAAAGAATGTTTTTTTAACTTAACCGGCTTGAATGGATTTTTAAAACATTATTTCCAAGAAGCTTACTCTACAAGTTTTCAATTTTATTTTTAATCAACTTCTTTTAGTTTAGAATTGTATGACATGTTAAGAAAGGAAAAGTGGTTTTGAAGTAGAAAGGATATTTTCCTCCAGAATGGAGTTCAAGTGTTTTATCAAAATTATTTTACATCTAAGATAATAAAGGGTTTTGTTTCTATTCCTATTATAACATTGATTTGATTATGTTATGATGGAATTATTTTTATGAATTCCTTTATCTTATATGAATTGTTTTATGATGTGACGATGTTTAAGAATCCCATTTTTATTACATGGGTTATGCAATGATGAATGCTTTTTTTTGATTTTGTGGCACACATAAGAATGGTATCATTATGAGATGGGTGGGAACTAAATTTCCCTCCAATGCATTGGGTAAAGATTTTATATCTCATGAGATAGACATGGCTGGAATGTAAGGATAAACCAGTTCAGTGAAACAGGACTGAAACGAGGAATGAACTTGGTTCAGAAATGGACATTGTCCACTACGATAGTCTTGGCAATGAGTCATGACTAATAAGAAATGATTCTTTATGATTATGTGTGTATGCCACAAACTTTCATGTTTTAAGTAATGATTATTTGGTTTACATTTCACTACTATGATTTATCCCATGTTATGAAATTATGATCTCTTTTGCAGGTTACGATTTCCAAAATGTTATGTTCTTATGAATATGATGTGATTGATATTTCTTTTGTTTACTATTACTAAGCATTTGAGCTCACCATTTTGTATGTTTTCTTTCCCCAGGTCAGGAAGAAGGTTATTAAGTATGATATGCCAAAAGGGACTATAGATATGATGAAATAAATGGGAGACAATATAGATTCTTTATGAACCAGTTGTTTATGTTTCCCAGTTTCTAAAGACACTATACTTATACGGTCCTTTCTTGGTTTTGTTATAGGTTGTAATAAGTGTGCTTCAATTTTGATGTATTTACAATGTATGTAAAGTATGTGGAGTTATAATTTAATTATTAATTATTTCATAAATAATTATTCATTCTTTTGAATATAACACATCCTTATAATTCGATATCACCCATATTTTGTTTCCCTTCTACAGGATTTAAAAAGAATTGCTAGAATGAGTTCAACAATCTCATATTATTTCCCTTAATATTCTTTAAAATTTTCCAACTATTATAATTCGAGTCATTTATGTGTAGGGTTACCAATTACATATAAAAAATCTAGTCTTTTTGGAATTCAATCATTGTTTTTATAAATATCTAATAATGTAGTCAATGACTCCTGAAAATCTGGGTCATGGCTTCTCATGTTTTTATGGTCTTCATCCAACCCCAACAATAATATATTATTCAAGAATAAGATAATAATAAATATATTAATATCATTAAAAAATCATTATAGAAATTTAATTTCAATGAATTATAAAAATGTGTGAAACATTTTAGAACACCACAAAAAACATGCTCACATGCACAGAGTCCTATCCTAAAAAAAGAAGAGAAAAATAAATTATTATATAGAGCTCAAGAGAAATAATGAGCATTTAAAACATGAAAAAATTACAAACAAGACCAAAAAATTGATAGATACTATTTAAAAATTATAGAAATACTCTCAAAAAATAAATAAATTATTTAAATAGGAGTAAAATGAAAGAAAAACTATATAAAATGCAACCTTTCATGAGAAAAATACACATATTCTAGTTTATAATGATCATAAATCCATCTCCCATAGCCTCGTCCTTATAAATAAAAATGGAATTCCATGCATTACATATAAAAATTGATTTTTGACTATATATGAATTTAATTTCCATTGAATTATGCATCGTCAATGTGATTATAAAGTGTTGAAACACAAGACCCGTAAAATAATAGTAGACCACTCGAGTGGGATAATATTTAGGAATTTCTCATACATACAGATCCTTGAATGTGTATGAAATCAACACTTCCCCATAAAATATTTCATCTACCAAATTGATTATTAATTGAACAATCCACACAATCTATGAAATAGTGCATATTATTATTATTATCAAATTATATATTTCTGTTACTTCCAAATAAATTATAATATATTTCATGTTAAATTTAATATTTTTGATTGTTTGTGAAACGCAGATCCCCATATCTAATAGAACTACATAATTTTCTACCATTAAAACCAAGCCTTTTAATTTATAGGCATGGATATGTCTAAATAAATAATGGATGTTATATTATTTATTTATTATAAATAAATTCATCAATAATAAATTATCATTAAATAAAAATATAAATCTTTAAATAGAAAAATGAAATTTTGTTAAATTTTATTTTTTTTCCAAAAAATGGATTCTTCATGTTTTGAACACTTTAAATAAAAATTATTTTGTCAAATTTTATATTTTTTTGGTCAAATTAATATATTGTCTCAAATAATCATTTAGTTTTTATATTACGTTCTATTTTTTAAATATGCTGAAGAGTGTGATTTTTTGATGAATATTGATAATACTTATATTTATTGAATGCTTCCTTCCATATAAAGAATATATAATGTTCCATTTAATTACAAATTCATATAAAGGTAATATCATATTATGTTTAAAATAAATAATTCAAATTTAGACATTTGTATCTATTCTAGGTTCAGTTTTGATATAATTTTTTTTGTACTTATGAATTCATTTCGTTGTCAAACTTCATTAATGAGATGATTGCGTGTTTAATATTAAAATTTATTCATCAAATTATTTGATTTTTTCAAATATACATTCCATATTTTTTATAATAATATTTATTATAATATATTATGTCTTTGTTATTTATTTCATAATTATTAGAAAAAAATTAATGTTAATTACCATGGATTATCTTAAAACTGGGTTACCACGGGATAAATGAAAATATAGTGGAACTTTTTCCAAATAAACATCCCTAAAAACTAATATTTTCATATTTTTTAGACATATTATAACCTAAAATTGTGTTTATGGTAGTTTTAATGAATATTTCTTTGGATTATCATTATATATTCTATTGAGATATTTCCTAGTAGTTTTCAAGATGATCCTCTCTCATACATAAATATGTGGACACACTATCCTATAATTTTGAAACACTAAAGAATATTTTAGAAAATAAATGATCAGAACAATCCATACATTACTCCCCATGATGTGTAGTCCCATTATTTATAATTGAACAATTGTAGGAAGGCTTTATGTATAATCCTATTGAGGATCTATGGAAAGGAGGTGCAATTCTTAACAACGCATCATCATTTTGTTTCTTCTTAAAACCCATATATCCTTATGAAAATATTAGTAAATTATATCTAATATATTTTAAATTTACTAATATATTATAATGATATTGGGCTAAAATATATCCATCCCCTCTCCAGCCAAAAGGGAAATAAAATTATCGATCATGTTTAAGATAGACGCCCACCTCACAAACTGATGTTAATCATTTTCCACCGCCAAATCCCATTAATGGTAATAGATATGGATATAATTTTAATATTTTATATTTATGAAAAATATATAAACCTATATTTATAATATCACATCTACCATATTACATTTAATTCTTATATAAAAGGATGGTGTCACTTGTGCGTATGTATGGACTACTACCTCTATATAGATTATTAGTTTTCCATTTTATTTTAGATTGATGTCATTAAAGAAAAGATTAATTAATATATAAATATGTATATTAGGTAATAGTAACTTTGGGATGGTTAATTACTATTTACAAATATTTATTTTCCTCTCTCATAAAAATTGAAATCTTTTTATCTGTATGTACGGCCGACCAAATCCATGGATGGAGTAACTCATTTTTCATATCTAAATTTTGTGGAATGTTATAAATAAAAATAAAATTAATATATTTGAAATTTATAACAATATTGGCAATATTTTTATCATGTTACCATGATGAAAATACATTTAATAAAACTACGAAAACAAATCATACCTGAAAATTGAAGCATTTATCAATTGTAACTGAATTTTAATAATGAATTGTTAATAAACAAGTGAATATAAATTATAAGTATATAAAATATGGTACGATATATATTATTATGTTTATTTATATTATTTATATTAAAATGATATTTATTATACATAGTTGTGTGTGTGAAAAAATGAAATTAGAAAAGAGGTAAACATCTTATCTCTCACATTTTCTACACCGAGACAAATTCATTATTCACCAAAAATTTATAATCTATTTTTTTATATAATAACAGTAAAATATTTTATATCATGAATATATTTATATTCATGTTATATAATATTATTTCTCTCGTGGTTTAATGATTAAAAACTGATGGATGTTGTTATGATTCCTTCAACAATTTCATCGTTAATCGGGTTTTTTCTTAAGTCTCCATTTATGGAATGTTTATATATATATATATCATAAAGATATTAAATTTTATTATTCTATTCTAATTCATGAACCTTTCATGTAATATTACAATTTTTCTGTCATTGGTATTTAAAATTACAAAGTAATTTTTTTATGAAAAGGTCATTATTTCTATATTTAGAAGAGAAACCTATTTAATTAATATCAATATTTTCTTAATATAATTTTTTTAAAAAAAATAAACATTTTCAAAATTATTTATTAATTATTTTTTCAGAATTCATAATTTTTACTAAATTTTATTAAATTAATATTCTTTTTATTTTCCAAAAATGTACTTTTTACCCATTTTATATCATTGTGAAAGTAATTTTTTTTCCATTCAAAAAACATTTACATATTTACTTATGATATTGAACACTAATTAATTTTATACTTTTTAATCATTTTTACAGTGAGAAATATTCAAAAAAAATTCCCTTACCATATAAGATATATTTTATAATTTAACTGTGTGATTTCAATGTGAAAGGTGTATATGTAGAAAGTAATTTCTCATTGTACTTCTTAATATATTTTCAACTTTTTCGATAACCTTTGTTGAATATTATGATGGGTATATACACTAATTATATAATATTTAAAATTTTATGGGTTTTTTATGATTGGTTTGATAGGGGTTATACTATATTGAATCAATTCACCATATAATAATTTTTATGGTTTGTGATTATGTTAACTGAATTGTGTTATTGTAATCATTTCATTTGATATTTTTTAAAAAATAATATTTAAAATGATTATGTTTTATCTCTATCATATATGAAATTAATTAGCCTTTTTATTTTATCAATTGGACATGCTATTTCCCCTTATTTTTTTAATTTGTCTCACAAGAAAATCTAAATGGTTGTTATGCAGATCCCTTTCCCATTTCAATAAGTTTTATTCGAATATAGACTTTATGTTTTATTTAAGGGGTCCATAATTATTCATTACATCATTATGAGATTAGTTATTGATGTCAATGTGATTTATTTGATTAGTTATAATATATGTTGTCAGGTTTCACGCTTATATGGTTATTTATATGGAATTTTTTATTCCACATTTATTTCTTCCGTATTTTCCATCATTTTCATGTTATTGACTAAATAGAAATTTTTCTATTATATACATTTAAATAACTATTATTACTTATTTATTCATGAAAAATCCCATTTTAAATATACCCTTACTAAGTATTTGAGCTCACCCCTGTCTAATTTCTCCTTTCCTCAGATTCCAAAAAACCTATTATGATTTATATAAAGGGATATTATATTTGGAATAATAGTTATCTCAATGAAAATATTATGATTTATTTCATTGTTTTAATTTTAATGTGACGTTCGTGTCTATATCTAGTTTACCTTGACTCCAAAAAAACCCTTCATGACTTGGTTTATTGTATCAATAAGAATATGAAAATGTGACCACCCAATTTGGGATATTTAGTTCAGGGTTGTAACATTTGGATACAAATGAGGTTTTGTAGAACCCATTTGTAACTATATTATGTAAAGAATATATTTTAATATAAAACCTTATTAATGTGATTATGGATAATTCTAGTATACAATAACAAGATATATTTTTGGCAATGTATATATTTTATTGATTTAATTGCAATGCATCCCTGCCTAGATATGAAAAATAGATGTGGTTATGGAATACCTATACCTTGGGGTAATAACAGTTAATGTATTTACTAGGAATTGAGTTGACCATCACAGGTAGAAATAAATTGGACCTTGGTAAATAGCTTGTTTGACCCTCGCATGTAATATTTTTATGTTAAATCACATTTTCTTCAGAAATCATTATGAAGGATTTCAAAAAAAAATATTATTTGATTCATTCACAATGAAAAAAGAAATCCAATTTATGAGACTAATTATGTATAAATTTTACATATTTTGTAATGTGAGTCACTAGTTATTGGAATATATAATATGATACAAAATGTTATGGTCCAATCTAGTTAATGAATATTTTTAGAAATGGCACCCAAAAAAATGAATGGGTATCAAATCAATTCATATAATCCTTTCATGGGTTTCCTTCATGGCTATGATAATGATGTTTGAGGTGGAGCTGCTGGTTGATGTTATAAAATTATAACTACATTGGATTAACGTACTCATGTTACTTGAAATTATATTGTTCTTATGGATTAGAATATAGATCTACAATGTAGTGAAACAATGTTAAACCACTTCATGTGTCAACAATCTAACACTATAACATGAAATAATAAACCATTTATACATGAACAATTGATATATTTAAAAGATTTTATATATTAGACTTTGGGATATAATTAATGAGGGATGGTTTTCATGGTATTTTGACAAATCATAGGGTGTGAGGATCAATGAATCTCATTGATTCACCAAACTAATCATGAACATGAAATTAAAAACATGGAGTTGATGGATTTTATAGTTAACTTCACAGAAAACTATTTCCATCATGGAAATTGAGTGGATATGATAATTCAAGTCCTGACACTATGAAAAAATGAACTGAAAATTTTTCATTAGTATTATGGAAACATTATAAGAATATAATGGAATTATAAAGAAAATATATTTAGTCTAAATAGAATGATTGACTATTTTAATAGTGGTGTTAATCAAATAATTTGAATGGACCTAGTGTCCCAATCATCTATATAATGTAAGGACATGGAGTAATTTTCTATAAAGATAGAGACTGAATAATCTATCCAATGGCACGAAGGCCTTCATTTTTTACTGATTTTGTTAACCACCTTTAGAGGGACGACGTGGAACCCTTACATGGACTGTAGGTGTAAGTATTACGTGGCCCATAGGACTTAGAGGGATTCATTGCCTGTAGGCTTCAATCCTTACATGCAACCCAGACTAACTACTTGGAAGTACTCCTCCCAAGCATCATGATCGTGAAATCAGCTATCCACCTTTGCATGGATCTTTGGCTTGTCATTCCCATGGGTGCACATGATTGTCCCAATGGAAGGTTCTATACCCTCTCATTCTTGCAATCCGTTTATCTTCCACTATGGTGAACGATCCTTGCTCATCCTCTTTTGTAGAGATTGTTCCTTGTTGGTTGACTTGTTTTTGTCTAAACTTTTATTGTGGCCTTAAGGCCTTACTGACCCGAAGTCCTAGGTGGCCTGAAGTTCATAAAGGACTCGGGGACCAAATCGGTTACCCGAAGGCCCAAACAGGGGCATATTCCCAGGTGCTATAGTGTCAAAAAGTACCTGCTACAGTTCCCACTATAGTTCCTACTATAGTACTAGACAGTCCCGCTATAGTACCTACAACAGTAATGCTACATTAACTAGAAATTATGCCTCCACTTGGATTTGATCCCGGGTCACTTGGATACACTTACGAAGTCCACACCAACTGGGATAAGGCTCATGTGTGAGAATGAATTATCCAATTGTTATTACATCATTAATTTCCAAAACTTAGATGACACTAAACTAGTGCACTGAGATACATTGCCACATGACCTTGAGCGTACCTCCCTATATGTTGTTGTTTTTCTACTAGTAGTGAGAGTTTAATGGATCATGTTGGGATACTATGTTCTCTTTACTAGAGTACCCCACACTATATAAAATATAAAATAATATAAAATCTAATCAATAAACTAGTAAAATGCTTTAAAAAACATATCTCAGTCATAGTAGAATAAAAAACTAAAGATAAGCCTTAAATTTCATTATTATATTTCCATATGCGATCGAAACCCAAAATAAATAAATATAGTTGAATCCCCAAAACAAGTCCTGAATCGAATTTTGCATCCTCATCCGTGCACATTCCAAGCCCAGTTCGACTCCCTAGAACATGGACATTTCCCTTTTCCTGAGCAGCAACCATGAAATCAGCTTGAATACCCAGTGGTGGCCTAAGAAGAGTGTGAGTACAACTTATTAGGCCAATAAAAATGGTATCTACCAAATATCATGTCCAAACATATTGTTCATGCAAGTACTAAATAAATTACATGATAAAAAATACCACTCGAGTCCCATTAGTAAACCAAATTTACATTATCCATTATAATTTTCTCAATTTCTTGGGAAACAACATCATTTACACAATGAATAAAGAATTACTATTATCGTGTTATAGGGTATAATTCATGTTCCCAAGCTCACTAGGGATAAAAATTTCATAAACAATTAAAACACCCCTACCTTGGATCCTCAATCTGGATATTAACATAAAATTAAACCATTAGGGGTCTAGAGCCTTTTTATGACTCCATATCCCGTGAATTCTATGTGTGGGGTCCATATACTCACCCAAACCCCACCTGTTGGATGATCATTATTCCATTATCTCACCCCAGTAATCCATGTGCACACTATCATTTATTCATCTATCACATATAACATATCACCAACAATACAAAATCAATAAAAAACAATCAAATTTTAAAATCATTAATCATTTATATAAACATTGAGTCTTATCCAATTTAGATTATTCCACAAGTACCATTTATTAACCCATATACGCAACTCAATTATGAAATCATATACCATTTGACAAATTCTATTTATTCTATTTAACCTTTAACAAATTTTATAGAACAATCCATTATCCTATTTAAAATGTCTCGACACAACTACCATTTTATCCTCCTAATAATTAAAACTATTATTTGAACATATTTAACATGGGATCAATTTCAGCACAAGGAAACACTATGCTTATCATTACACTTTTCAATGTTTTAGAATGTTGGTACACAACAAGGGTTTCCCTAAATTAGTTTAATAAACATAATTACATTCAACGGTGATATGATTTTTCCAAATCACAATATATCCAACCATTTTACCAAACCATACTAAGGGAATCTAATTCACATCCTGAGGGATCAAATATCAGATCCACACATGGATAAACTGAAAATAGGACTATGGGATATAACATGTAGACCACATACCCTAACTCCACAGACGAATGCTTGCATATCCATGGACATAGACCAAGTTTCAAGAACACATTGATATCCAACCCTAATATATGCAGGAAAGTATGGTATTATGGATTCATATGAATTAGGAAAAAGATACAAGGCCTAATTTGGAAATGTGAAGAAAGAAGATCATTATAATTACCATGATCTTTGATCTGTATCCCAAATCACTTCAAACAGCCAATAATCAAAGGAGATGAACCCTTGGGATGTGCTGGTTGATTATTTTCATCACTTTATATATGGTAAAAATAATTTGAGTTAAAATAATATGAACATATTCAAATATTACGATAGTAATTAGTAAAATCCTGTATTTAATATGGTCCTTTGTTTTTCCACACAGTTTTCAAAATTGTGTGCTATCATATATCTAATAGGGGTTCAAGAGGAAAAATTTCTTGGGGAACCATCATGGTTTAAAAAAATATACACCAACCATGTATAATGACTCTATCCAATAGGGGTTCATGCCGAATAGTTTCATGTGTGTTCCCACATGATTTAACATAAGATTCCCCAATTATGCAGTATGTATTGGATGGCTCGATTTTTAATTTCAATCATATATTGAACTCCAAAACATCCTCGAGATTCTTCATACTATTCATTGACATCCAATTAACCAAAATTGTGATATTCAAACAACACATTAATTGACAATGCACCTTCATTATGTATTGGATCATACAACCTCCATGCCTGATAATGGCTCATCACCAGGTCTATCTTCTATAAGTTATTAACCTTCTAAAGAAACGAAATTTCTCCACTAGGCCCACACATCTGATTAAATTTACAATTATTCCTCCTGAATATAACCATTATTCCATGATAATCTATCTAAACAAATAATTTTTCTTCATAAGTGTTTCTCACTATGATCCACAATACGAACTAGATGCCTCTTAATGGACACATCATCCTCAAACTCAATATCCTCGGCCTTAATCATGTGAGATGGGCTATGGGGATATTATTAAAGCTATGAAACATTAGAAACATTCCCCATACCAATATACTATTTTGAGAGATGAAATCGGTGCTCCAACAGTCTTATCCTCTCCATGATCTCAAACGACCCTAAATACCTATGTCCTAATAAAGCATATTTTTAGGTTCTGGGCACAGTGGAAACATGTGATGGATGATACCCAATATTTTATTTTATCACGATCATTGATCAATCTAAAATATATATGATGTTCAACACTATAATCCTTCAAATTGAATAAATGGAAGTAGATAGTGGATTGAATGTCAGAACCAGATAGAGGATCACCACATGTTCTTTATAATTAAGTTAATTTTATAAAAATTTACCATGTTGGAATTCAATCATTGTAGATTAATTATGTCATAGAAATATGTTCACCATTATTTTATTTTACTATTCTAGTGATTATTATCTAATGTAGTGATCTAATTGGATTTCATGAATCCATAGACATTGCTGACAGATTCTCTTGGTGCTAGCACTGACGATCCATGCGCTTTTATCATCTATCATTGACCTTTTCAGGAATTGCTTCCAATGTGTTCTCTTCGATATGGTGGTGAATATTTCTCATAGTTCACAGTATCATTCAAGGTAGAATGATCCCTATATGTCTTAAGAGATTTCTCTATATTCTATTTTCCAAAAAATAACATTTAATTGGATTTTATTGTAAAATAATATAATTGGGTTTATATATTACTCAGTTTAAAATAAAATAATTTCAATAGTTTCCTTAATTATTTATATAATCCTTGAATAACCCCATGTCAAATAATAATAATAATATCATCATTTCTCAATATTATATTTACATGGGAATTATAATAAAATATATTTTAATCTAATAATATTCACTATTTATTATTTCTCAACTGATGTAAAATAGTGGTTCTTCATTCCTCGATAATATTTATAGGTCTTGAAATAATGTCTATTTATTTATTAAAATATTATCATTACATTATTCTCTAATAAATAAATAAATAATATATTTACTAAATATAAAATAAATATTTATTTTCAATCAACAATACATGAATAATTATTAAACAATATGCATGATTAATATATATTTAGCCAATTAAGTAATAAATAATAATATACTATTTAACTTATATTTAGGATACAATTAGTGTGCGACCCCATAAGAATCATTTTAGTGGAATTAGGAATGAATCCTAAATCTAAATATTAACATCTAGAATCCTGCCATGGATCCCATATTGAATGCATTTACTATCACAATGTTATCTTAACTCAAACTGATTCTTACTTTGTAATATCGTCCCTTTATCCCGATATCTCCAATATGGTAGGTTTATTGATGGTTTCATCATCCTATGTTCTTGATTTATCCGTGTATGAGTTTCAATAAATTTAAATTTCTTTTAGAAAACCATGGAAATGATAAGAAAAAAGAGACAATTCCTACCTTGTCATGAACATCTATTATCGTGGTTTTTGTAAATACCTCAATGTATGTGACTCTTAAAATTTAATAATATTAATAATTTATGGGGATAAATACATACATACATAGATTGGAATATACAATAACACATATAAATGGGGATATCCTACCAGCAAGACTCATTGTCATAATATCCTATGAGATATTACCATGGGAATAAACCATGGAAAGGTGAATCAATTTACTATGATTATCCACCCTTGATAGATAGTATCAATTTTCTCCCCCAACTGATATCATCTGATTATAGTATATTTATTCATGAATTGTTCTGTAGCACCTCCAGGTTCTCATCATAGCATGGAAAAATGTGACCTTTTAGCAACTAAAACTCTTAGGACATTATCACATACTATTTTACATAGAAGAATAATCATAATATGATTAACAAATTATTAATATTAAAAACAGTTAATATAAGTTTTAATATTGTTCTATGAAGTAGTTTCTAGTGGACCATCTTCAACAGAATCACACATCCACTGTAACCAACTACTAATAACCATCAATCCACTATCTCTCACATGAATCTCTTTATTCTACAGAGATTTTCCATTACTCAACGTTTCCACAATGTTATCATCCATGTGTACTCTTATTGCTACAATGTATCCCCTATGATGAAAACCACTAAAGAGTTGATACATAGGTGGTATATTCTTTGTTCATTGGTGTGAACTTGGATCTTATGAAATATCCATCACTGCGGTATTATCACAATACAATGTGATTGGTCTTTATTGCTATGTACCACATCATGATATAGGAAAATGTTCCAAATACAAATAGATTCTTTGGATACATTATAATCTATGATATAATAATACTCCATAATAAAATCATCGAAAACTGGTTATTTAGAACTTTTATTGCACATTGCTCCTTGGTTGTGATAGAAAATATATCTTTAATGTGACTTCAAATAGTTTTTCTCTATCAGAAATCCATAATCAATATAAACAATGATGACCTACTCTTTATCTCCTCAAGACACCAATAACATATAATTAGTCCTTCTAAGGTGCATAAGGAGAACATTAAAAGTTTCCCAATGTTGTTATCCAAAATAAGATATATATCTTCCTACCATCATCAATGCATAAGAAACATCAAGTCTAGTATATAACATGTCATATATTAATGATCTTATCATTGAAGTGTAAGAGATCATCCTCATTTTCACTTTTTCTAATTATTTATGTGGACACTATTTCATAAAATTATGTAATCCTTTTGACACAAGAAACAATCCCCTCTGGGATTGATCGATACTAAATATCTTTACTATCTAGTCAACATAAATACTTTTACTTAGTCTAGGAATTCTCCTTAATATATGAAAAATGATCATGATCCCTATAATATTGGATTCCTCGCCTATGTTGTTCATGGAGAAACACATTTTAACATGTCCTTAATTTACAGTAAGACTAGTATTCTGTTTCCAATTAGTAATATGTGATTAATAAATAATAGTAGGATAATGATCACATTCCCACTAAATCTATTGTAAACACATTACTCAAATTAGTTATTAAGAAAACAAAATTCTTTAAGGGATTCATCCAATATAATGTTAGATTACAAAGATGTATTCTTTAATCCTTTAATGGATCTCTATATCTTTCAAATAATTGTGGCGTCACATGGAGTCACAAACCCTTCTGGTTGTGTCATATAGAATGTCTCTAAATTTTCCCATTAACAAATACAGTTTTGACATCCATATTCCAAATTTCCTAATCATTTTATGATTCTATAAAATTAAAATTCGTATATATTAAAACATGGAAAATAATGAAATGGTATCGTCATAGTGAATTCATTAATGTTTTTTAAACCCTTTATCCAATAGAATATTTTATAGGTATTGAATTTATCTTCTCTATCCTATTTTCAATTGAATAACAATTTTTAAACAATGGTCTATACATCATCTTTCACATCGACCAGAACCCAAACATGGTTCTGATAAATAGAATCCATTTCACAATTCATGGGTTCTTTCCATCTTCCAGCTTTTGAGCTCTCTACTGCCTCATTGTAGAGGATATTTTCATCATCAAATACCAATAATGAGTCACCATCATCCTTGAATATAAAACCATACATATATCTGGTTCTATTAAAACCCTTACACTCTTTTTAAGTGCTTTTCTTTCAGGATGTTATTATTCCATGAGGACCTTCCAAATCAATTCATGTATCAAATCTTGTGTAACTTGAGTATCAACTTCATTGTTGTCAATATTTCTACCATTATCCTTTTTAGAATTTTCTCCCTCTAAATAAATATGGATTGTTTGGAGAAATTTTATTTCTAGACTATGGCATTGTATAATTAGTATCCCTTGGTTTACATGGGATACAAAATAATGATATACCTTTTTCCACAATGTGCATTTCTTTTATGATAAAGCCTAAACAATTGCCTTGAAACACCATATATGTGTATGCGACATAATGGGATTCTCTCCAAACCATATCTGGAAAGGGATTTCTATTTTCCACTTTAGTTAGTACCCATATTAATGTAGATTCCTCACTTTTTAATTAATATCCCAAAAAGGATAATTTAATATCTACATGACTCCTTATCAAACATACCATGTCTAAAAATGTTTGTTTCCCCATTTTACTAACACCATTATAATATTTTCTATCAGTTTAGTGAGTTGATATAGAATCCCAAACTATGATAGAATGTTTATGAACTCTAGGATAATATATTATCCACCTGGATCTGATCAACTAATCATTATATTCTTAAAATGATTAATATAAACATCAATATTTAAATCCATGAATTTTTTAAGGGACTCTCAAAAATACATATTACAGTAGAAATAAATTTATCTACTCATGATCTTAGTAAAAGTTACGAAGTAAGAATATCTACGTATATATTTTACTTGAAATTTTCTATAAACATTACTATGTGCCAATCCTTGATGATTTGTTGATCTTTCACCCTATCATCTAATGTATGGGGTGGAAATTTTTTTTATAAATAAACATGATACTATTGATGTGGTTGTATCCTAGATGAGACAAATAACTATAAGGATAGTGCTTCGTTAGACACTTCTTGTATACAATACCATGATGGTGAATCCATAGATGGGTGTTGTATGAGTCGTGTGATGATGATTCGTTAGGAATTTCAAAGGCATGGTTTTTGTAACATAATAAATAAATAATGTTTTCTAAATGTGTCATACCAAAACAGTTGTTTTTCCTTAAAATAGAATCAAAATTTATTTCCAAATTTGATAGTAAACCTATCATCCAGAAGACATGATTTAGAAATTATGTTCGTTGTAATTGTAGGTACAAAATAAAAATTAATTAAAAAAATTATTCTTATTGGAAATGAATTTAATTAGTCACTAATGGCTAGGGAAACTATACATGTACCATAATCGGCTGTCAAATCCACCACTCCTCTAGAAATCATTCAGAATCTACCTGGATTCGATAACTGGATATAGATATGAGCACCAAAATATATATATAAACCATATATGTAGAAATAGAAGCATTAAACTTGGTAATGATTTCACATTTTATTCCCCTTATCATCTAGGATTAGTTCATATTCCTTGGGATGATATTCTTTAAAAAAACTGCCTTTTCTTTGTTTCCCAGCCTTTGCATCTTTTTCTTCTCAAAGGGAATTTGCCCGTGATCGTTAGACTATTTATACTTCTTGGGCCCCTTTTTTTCTTCCTTTTATTATTCACTATAAGGAACATTAGTTTATCATTCCCAATGTCCTTATCCACTTGGATAATGAAGAAAAGATTTTTCGAAAGTGTCTTCTAATTATTTCTAATTTTTTAATTATCAATAAAGCTGGTCAATATCTAGGTAAATGGTGAAAGTATGAGATATATACAGAACCCATCCCAATCTTTAATCCCTAATATGTATAATTGTTAAATTTATCCAATAATCATGAATAAATGGGGCCCAACTAGTGTAGGCACAACAAGATTAGTTGTAAACAAAGTTTTTGAGAACTCATACCACTCTTGACACAACTTCTTTTGATAGAGATCCTTAAGGAGATAAATCATGCTATACACATCCATTTTTTCATGTTACTTAAAAATCAAATTGGACATTGATGATATCATCAATCATTTAAAATATATGGAATCATTAAACTTATTCCAATAGAGTTTTTACTCTCCACCACTATACTCTTCTCTAGCCACATTAGGAAAATGTTCATCCATCGTATATAATTTTCATTCGTGGTGAAGGATGAAACATTTGTTACTTTTCCATTGATGGATATTTGAGTCGATGCTATGGTTATCCGCCACATGTATTGATGTAAATGACAGGTTTTGTGTCAATTTATTTTTGTTTCTACAAATATGATGATTATATATTTTAGTACAATATCAAATAAAATATAAAAAAATATATAATTATTATATTGTTTAGTCTCCCGCAATTTTGTCAAAAGACAACAGCTCTCACCATTGGCTTCAGAATATCATGTTTCTTAGATATTCTAGTGTAAAGGATAATTATTCAACTTCACATTACACCATCGATTTTTTATCAAGAAACTTGAATAGTATTACATATGACTTTAAAATGAAAAATACATTAACTCAATATTCCTTGATCAGTTTAGTGGACTTCCCGGTCCTCAAACCCTTTTTTTGGATTTACTCAACCTTTGCATCTCAGTTCAAACAAGTCTTGATTTGTAATTAAACCTCAAAAATGACCCACAGTATATAGACTCAAATATTTATGTTTAGAATACAACGATAATTGAATGATCCCAATCCTTGGATGGTCAGTCACGTTGATCTACGGTTCGATTTGGACAGATGTAGTGGGAGTCTATACAAACATAACAATTTATTGAATTATTTAACTCTCTTATGTATACATTTCCAATTATTATCTCTATCAAATTCTTGTTATTATTAAGTGAGTTTAAAAAAGTGATTAACCATGTTATAGATAATATTTACATATAAGTGAGCTTATTTTAGTTATATCATGCATTCTCTTAAATTCATTAATTATGTGATCGTGAAAAAACATCAATAATTAAATAACCATGCAACCTGAATTTTTTTATTGAAGTGGTAATATCAGGGTGTTTATTAATGGTTTGTTTATCTAGTAGTTGGTAAACTTACTATTGACCTAGGGGGAAAACATTGAACTAATTGAGGTCACGGTTACAATATTCCACCTGCCCTCCCAAATATCACCTTTTATTGGTTTCTCCTCTTCTATAAACATAAACCACCTCGATTATCATGGGAGATCTATCATTAACATGTTTTTTTACTCATTATTAGGTGACTGGAAAAGGGTTTTCATAAAAAACCATTGGTACACTTTCCCAACAAAATAAAAAGAGAGGAGCATAAACAAAAAATATAATTTAATAATCAATAAAATTAAACCAATCACATACAATGGACTAATATTTGATCATGATCATCCAAATTCATGTATGTAATTAAAAAAATAATAAAAATATAATTTAATTCTTAATTAATATGATTTAAGATAAATCAAACTTGAATCCATTAATTAGTTTTGTTAATTGATAAATTATTTTTTTTGTAATTTCTTATCTGGATTTATTCCATATTATCATCTATTATAATTTTAATGAAATTAAATAAATTAATTTGAAATTAAAAATGTAAATAATCTATACCATGAAGGAAATATGGTGAATAACCATATGATTTTACACAACATCTTTTACACTCATATACTTTTTTCTCTTGTGAAATACAACATACACGACGTGACATATACTCTCCTTACATGTACTATCAACTTAATGACTACAAGAATTACATGATTTTTTGGTCACATGTTTAGAATCAACATATGTAGAGTATCAAATGTAATACAACTCATTCATGAAATATAGATCTGAGCATTACACATATATTAAATAAACAAACAAACACACACACACACACATATTAAACCCAATAACATGGAATGTCATATCAACTTAATGACCACACTCAAGAACCTGTCTCATTGTTTACATAATATAACAAATAAAATACAAATATTTGTAATTTTGAATAATTACACAGTGTGTAGAGGCGATCGACACGGTTTGAAAACACCTCACCATCTGTTTGAGGCACATGCCTAGGGAATCGACATGTGACCCATGCCTCATAAAATTGGATCACGTAGTCTATATCATGGACTGAGTTGTCTATTAACACCGATTTACATGATCACCAGTCAAGTATGTGATGTTGGGAATACATGGACCATACATGACTTAATTGGGATACAAGTCATGTATGGGGCCTACACAGTGAGTACTCTGAAAAACTGTGCATTGGTATAGACCATTCATCACGTGGTTTAATAGTTAATTATACGACATGTAATCAATGCATACACCAAAATTAATATCCAAATTAATTCCAAATGCATTGAACACAACTACAGGACGTGTTACTCTTATTACATGATATTCACTATTTCATTATCCATCCAGAGACATTGAAACCGACAAATGAGTTCCCCAATTTTATTTTATTAATAATATCAATCATCTCAATTAGATCTATATGAAATGAACACGGTAGAAATTTATATCAAAATTCATATTAAATGAATGATTAAAATGGGATTGAAAAACTAACATTAATAATGTAAAAATCAACAATGGTATTAAAATAATTGTAAAAAATTATGTGACCTTTTATAAAAACACATGAAGGTTCATGGTGAAGTAGAAGTTTTCGATGATCATTTTCCAACATTTCATTTTCTCATGATCAATGATCAATCCAAGATCTATATGATGGTAAATAGCACAATTCATGGACTTGAATAATTGAAAATAGACATGTGATAGAATGTATGAACTATATGGTGGATCATCACATAGTATTTTAAATTATTTTAAGTAAATAAATAATTACCTTTGATGGAATTCATTAGTCATTAGTGAATCTGGTGGAAGATTTATAGTGCATTATCATTAGGTTGTAGGACATTGTGTGGCTTATTTTGGTCAGATGGATCTGACCAGACAGCCTACACACGGTTAGGCGGTATCTTCCTGGTAACCATGTGATTGATCACTCATAGACAGAGAGGCCCTCATAGATTCCACACATTTTGGCTAACTTTGTGTCCAAACAATGCATGTTTTTCTGGTCATTAAAATTCTATCTTTTATCTCTCCCCATGTTTTCCATTTAAGTCAAAAATTTGGTTTCTCATCATTCATTCGAACATGGTACACCAGGGGGCACATCCACACCCCTATCAAGTGTTATATTTCCTCCATGTAAGGCCTTGGAAGGTCGCAAGGATAGATATCTTTCATTTCTGGACATTTTCTTGCCACATTCCCTTTCCTTGATATTTATAGGGGATCCCTTTGGGTGTTTTCTTCTTTTACGAACCATAATGCCAATGTTTTGGTTGTGGTTGGTGTTTTCTTTTATTTACGTCATGCATATTGTTCTTGAGGCCCTAATCCTTCCATCCCGAGAGTTTTGGTGCATCCTCCTAAGTTAGAGGTAGGTAGATCCATGCTTTCCCATTACATCTCATGTCCTTGGATGTATGTTTTTTTAATTTATTTATCACAATACTACTCACCTCAATGGTACATCTTTCAAGATTTTTGTGGAGTTTTCACGAAATTTGGTGATGTTAAAAATATATTTTTACATGAATCATGCTTTATTCCTTTATGTATAGTGCCTTAGGTGTTTTTTAAAATTCCATTTTTTCTTTTTTGGTGAAGTCGGGTGGTTGAGTGGGGGTTTTCCCATTGATTTTTTTTTGTTAAATTGGTTTGAAATATTTTTAGGATTTTCTGTGTGAAATATGGTGATTTCTCTTTTTATGGTTTGAAGTTTGTATAAAATTTGGATTTTGGTTTATGAGCATGTGTGATATTTTAAAAAATAATTAAATATTTGTTTTTCAGATGAATGAAAATGATGGATTTATGACATTGGTATTCAAATGTTTTGATTGGATTTTGAGTATTCTAATTGTATAAATAACAACCCTTGGTGAACTTGGTGAATACATGGTTACATAATGATGTAAATATGGAACTCTAGAGCTAGTCACCATCAAGAAAACCTTTTCCCCACATTCTAGAACATTCTAAAAAATGGAACCATTTATTCAAAATATAGTGATAATGGTGTTTTATGTGTTTTAATAGTGATTTCAATGGTGATTATCACGGTTTTACCTAGTTGTATTTTTAAAAAAGATATAGTGGGTTGTTGGAAAATGAAATGCCCTTTTGTAATTAGTGGTGTGTTTGGGTGAAAGTGGAAGATGTTTCATGTATGGAGTTTTGTGAAATAGTGTTTCCTTGTAAGTGTTTAGAAATCATGTTTAGTGCATTATTAGGAGTTATTGGTTTTAATGGCAATTAAAGTGTGCTTGGTCATGATTTAGTAAATTCGTGATTTAACGACCTATTTGGTGAATTTTTTATACGGATGATATTTGGAGTAGTTTTTTTAAATTGTTAATATATGTTTTCATAATATAATGATTGTTGTGAAGCTAAATTCGTAGTTAGAATTTTTCATAGGATGAATAAAAAATATTGATATGTGGGATATTTATGTGGCCCTTTTGGCATCATTGAAATTATATGTTTGGAAAACCCCTAGTTGGATAGGTCTATTGCCTTGTCTATTGATCCTGACATAGGAGGGTCCTCACTATAGGACTCCTTTTGAGAATATTTATTTTAAGGCACATGACTAGACATGAGGTAGTTGAGGTGGTGCTATATTTGGTAGTGTTCTTTGTTATATATATATATGGCTTGTTGTTTGAATGTGTATAAACCCTAATTATGAACATAACACCAAAACCTAGCATTGTAAGGTTGTTTAGTTAGAAGGATTTATGTATTGTATGTTCGCGTAATTACTAGGGGACCATAGTAGGTGGATAATTGATATTATTTCTATGGGATTGGGCCTGTCGGTCTGACCTGATAAATTATGTTCAGCCATTAGGGAGCTTGATTCTATTTTGTATGTCATGATACCGAGTATAAAGTCACAACTATTAGCATGAATTCGTTTTCCTCTAAGTTCTTAGGTTTCCTATGATACCTCGATAAGAGATATATTATAACCATTACCCTTTTTGTGTAGAAATTCATTCAATTTTTAATGGTTTTGTTGTTTTTTTAGAGAAACTGTAAATTTATGGTTTCATCATTAATTGTTTTCAAATTATCGGTTTGGGAAAAGATTATGCGTGTCCCTTTTCCTTTTTTTCCATGATTCAAATTATAAGCGTAGTTGATTGTGACTAATAGTCTTCAACATGTAGTGTATATGTGAAATGCCTAAATTTTATAACTGTATGTCAAACTAGTATTGTTAGACTATTTTGGAAATCAAAAAAGTCTTGGGTACTGTGTGTTACTTTTGGAACTCCTACTGAGTATTTTGGTGCCCACAAATATATATATTCCTAGTCATTGTTTCTTTTATGGTTCAAGTTTCAGATTTCAATATAGATATTGGAATGGTGTGGTCATGTGGATGGATGTGGTCAAGGGGTCACATGGATAGCTTGTTGGTGTGGTTTTGTTTTGGTTTTGTTTTTGGGTTCAGTGTTGATAAGATCATTCTGTTCAGCCTTTGTAACTGAATTCTGTTTATTTTTATAGTGTAGAATTTATTTGGTTTATTTTATTTTTCAGGTCATGCTTGTTCATTTGGTCTGAAATCATTCCCAAAATGGACGCTTTGATTCCCAACTCTATTTTCCATCCCAGTGGGATCGAGAATTCCCCTCAGGACTTATTGCAATGTGGCTTAGGTGACAAGTTTAGGGTTGACCTGGGCTGGTTCAAGAGAATATATTGTATATAAAATTCAACAGTTATTATTCTAGGTTGCTACCCATAATCCATGGTATAAACCTCTTAACCCATAGAAAGGCCTCATTACCTACAAATTTTTAACAATAATATATTCAGATAATGAAACAAATTGCATCTTATTCTTTAACTGATTTATAATAGAAAAGATATATCAAAATAGTTGCTAAAATAGATATATCATTTAATTAAAAATACATGTATATCCTAAAAATATCACATATCAAGGATATAGAATAAATAATTACAATGTAATGAAAAACAAGAATACATATGTTCATTGATCCAATGTTTCTAGTCATGATTCTAGAACTCACATGAAATTCCATAAAGTAGTTACAATAGTCTCTTTGATGCTAACACGAGGTACCATTAAATTGAGTTTTTAAAGGAACATATAAAATATTGTATCTAATTAATACACAGTTACCTACATTTTTCCATGTCCCATGATTTTCCAAATAACAATGAAATTTTTCCTCTAATGTTATCCTATAACATCCCAACTTGAATTATAATGTCCTTTCTAGAGAGACATAAGTCTTATGTGAGTAACCCTATAAGCTAGAGGCCTCTGAATAGAATAGGGGGTATGAAGTGCTAAATTTGGGATATTATACAATCATTAATATATATATTCACAAATAATATAATTAAATATAGAATAACATAGAAAAACGAGGAAGATAAAATTTATCATCAGAGAGAACACATGACATTAATCAAAAAATGGGATCCGAAATTTGAAATAAAAAATAGAGTAAAAATGGGATTACATGGATACAATATATAAATTAGAACTAATCCAAAGTATGTCCTAGAATCACGATTGTCTCTAAAACTTTATCACCTACTATCAACTTTATAGTTCATGTTCCCTTCATTAGAACCCACGTTTTGAAATTTGAACCCTCACTAAGATGTTCATGTAGGGTGTTAATAATTTACCTATAATAAAGGAAAAAATGAAACTATAAAATATTTTGACATATTACATAATATTTTATATAATGGAATTGGATAAATTATAAAATCAACATAAATGCAGAAATTCCTTATGTTGTTGTGTGAAAAAATAACTTTCATTATCCCCAACCCCACCTTCTTCGGTAAGATACTAGTAAGGATGTAAATGACTGTTGAAAAAATAAATAACATTAGGGAAGAATATTCACAACCCCCCTTTATTAGGTTTATTATTAGGATCACTACACATGACCCCCACATGTTGTCATTATACTCATATGATGGTATGTTGAATGAGAAGTATTTGATGTAATGGGATAACACATCATGGTATATGGAATTCCCCCTCATCAGAACGTAGGCAATGGATTCTGATCCATGCATTTTATAATGCCTCCTAAATATTAATATTTTTTATACGACCCATACCATAAAATGATAAATAGTTTTTTCTCATCATAATGTCCTAAATCTTTTTTTCCAAGGGGTCATCTAATCGATAATAAGAAATTTCATCATTCTAATACATAAAGAAAGGTTCCACAAGCTATGAAATAAAAAATACATTATGAACCATATCATGAAAAAATAAGTTATATCATGAATGTTTCTCAATAGGTGACATAAAAAGGATATGGTCACATATTAATCACTACCTAAAGGGCCAATCACTCACTTTATAGAAAATACATCATTCATAATTGTCATGAATAAAACATTAATCATGAGACATCATATTAATTGAAATTTATTGTAATGAACATAGTAAATCATGCATGAAAATTTATAGATAATGGATTATCAATGGTTTCATCTCCTAAGCCACTTTCTCCCTATAACAAGAATCCAGATTCATTCCAAGACATCCAAAAACCAGTTCTTTAAAAAATTACATGGTTCCTAGTAAAAGAAAAATACATGAATAAATAATTTGGAAAAAATAACATACCCAATGATGTCTACTGAAAACTATAGAATATGATCCAACATCATATAAGATGAACAAATAAATTTTATACACTCCCATAGTTGATAAGACACTAATATAACACCAGAAAAAAATTGTAGAACTCTACTAATCCTTCAGAAAGTTTTTCCTACTAAAAAAATTGAATTCCCTCACAATAAAATATAATGAATAATCTTCTATCTCTTAAAAATCATCATTTCTGGCTCATTAAGGGAATAATAGAATGAATTAAAAAAAATGAGATATAAAATTACCATAAATAAATCTTAATAAGGTTAAACCACTATAGAATAAAAACAAAAGGAGACTATTTATAATCCAATGATAAACTATAGGGATGAATCATGCATGGTTATGTCAACCCATTCCCATGAAATCGATAAATATCATTTCATTATTTGAATCAATGAGGAAGAGATAATGAAATTAATTAATTGGGGATATTAGTGAATTTAAAAACATATTGCTAACTAATATGTAAATGTCATATTATTTAACTTTTTATCATATCACTATCTTAGCAGAGAAGAGCTTGTTTGGCAAGTTTCTAAATTTTAATGAACTGATTCATTATGAAACATGGCATACTCATTGTTTTAAGGGTTTCTTAATATCATAGAACTCAAATTTCTTATCCTATTGAGTTTTTTTCTCATACATTACTTCTCCATGTATTTCACTATGTGGTGCTAAGGATACATAGTCCATTTATAATTGGGTCATGTTGAGCCTTCCACTATACACAAAATCATCTTCCAATTCATGGAGAATACAATTTTATTATTCTTTTTTATACCAAGGGAACACCATAGACAATAATGCATTCATGGTGTTGGCAGTTTATTCCAGAAACAACAAAACCCCCACACACAACCTCTAACAAGGCAATAAATGCTTCCATGGATTCACATGAGCATCTATCAAGTATAAAATCAAAGGAAATAAAGGATAAAAGATGATTTTCATATAAAAATAGATATATAGGACACTACATTATTCTTATTAAAATAAAATATCATTTATCAATAGTGGAAAATAAGTTTCCATTTCACAAACCATCCTTCGATATTAAGAATGATTAATGATATTTGAGAAACTATATTGAAATATCTTTCTTGTTCATGGATATTATTACCATATTAGAAGGTCTGTATATTTCAAATGATTGAGATAAATGAAAAGTATATCATTTAGGACTATCCCATTGTGAGGACAATGAAATGTATTTTTTAAAGTGTATCTCAGTTTCCCCCAAGGTTAATAGGTAGAGTTCTATAAAAAAATTATACATTGATAACTTCTTATGTCAATGATTACATATCAAACTGAACACACTTAAATGGAAGAGTTAATGATGAAACTATTGAATAACTTGGACACAGGTGTTATTCAGCCATGTTATTAACCAAGTGTTTTCCTATATATCAATTAATAAAAAATAATGGATCCATATGTATATGTATTTGTTATCATGATTTACAAAACGATATTATATATAATAGATATCCACTAATATATATTGATTAATTTATCAGCTATGTATAACCGTGTAGATCTAAAAGGTGAAACACCAATCAAATTGCATACATTGATTTCGAAGAATTATAATATTTCCATGACTATATTTTTTATAATATATTGATATTATGAGAACATTGTGATTAAATGTGGGTTCAATAATTTTCTTTAAATCAATAGGTAAATATTGAATATAGTATTTAATTTTTTTAATGAAATATATATAGTTGTTATTATTGATCATATTATCATATAAACAAAATTAAACGAATAACAGGATGATCAAAATTGTATTTTGGAAATGAATAATTGAATGGATATATTGTATAAAATTATAATATATGAGACTTATTGATGGATAATGTCACATTAATCATGAATTTTATCACAATATAGGTTATATATATAGTTCATTAAAGGATAAATTTCAATATATAATAGAACAGACCAAAATAAAAAATAGATATCAATATAATAATTGGATTTTTTGTATTATTAACGGTTTCTAAGAGAAATATCTAGATTTTCATACACATTAACTATGCAATCGTAGAAGGGTGTAATGAATGTATGAAAATTTTTTGCGAATATAAACATTAGGATTTTATAATGACATCAATCAATGAAGTTGTAGACACAATATTTTAATATAAGGAATAATTTTTTTTAAATAGTGTTACATCCGAAAATGACATGGGATTTTATAAACGGAATAAGATAATGTGATATCCTATGAATTAATATAGATCTATATAATAGTTTACCATAAAAACATGGAATATCTATACATGGTCTGCATTGACTTAAATTGATAATTTGGAAGCATTGCCTCTATGGAATGATGTTTGACATATAAAATCATCCTAAAATATTAATATATATACTCACTTAGCACAATATCAACATTTTCCAAGGAAGAGGGTTATGGAGGATAAAGGAAAAGGGAATCTAAACCCATTACTATCATGAAAAATGGACTACATTGGATTAATATCACATAGAAAGGAACCATATATATTACCCATGATGAGGATTCAAAATGGGACAATCTTCTTTAAACATGCCAAGGGAAAAACATCACCATATATATTTTCAGAGTTTTTACAATGACATCTGATGTAAAAAATTATAGTTATATTATAGAGGATAATCTTACATTTACGGATCATATCATACCAATATTAGAAGACAACCAACTTGTTCAACTGGTCAAAATATACTTCATTGAATTGAGGAGTATATATACAACACTGATATAGATTGTATATATTGAGGATACTTTTCACAACTCAATGATTGGGAAATGGGGTAAACAAGTCGTAAACCAATATTTCAAATTTAATGTAACCCAACACCCCTACTCAGATTTCTATTAACAAAATTACAACCTATACACTTGAGGATATGCTGAGATCATGATCAATGGATTGAAATGTAAGTTAGAATCAACATTCTACATGAGTAGAGTTATTTTATAAGAATCTATTTCACCAAATATTTATGATGGATCCTCATTAATCCATATTTGAGAGGAAGTGTAGGACATCAATATTTACTGAGGATGCTAGATAATATAAAATATTGGTACCCAAAAGAGTTCAAGAGCTTTTATGGAGTTTCATATCTATCCAAAAATACATCAATGCAATCTAGTACTGAAAAAAGTGTTATATAAATAATAATAAATGAGGCTTTGGGATTGGGGTTATAGATAATTTATTTCCCTTTATATTTTATTGTAATCGATTTATGAGCTCTGAGAAAATTTAAAATCTATATCAAATAAAATTTATCCTTTTTTATTTTCATGATTAGAATATATTTCCTAATGAATAACACTCGAACTAATCGTACCTCAAGAACATGATTTATTCCAAATAGAGAAAATAACAATTCACATATAATATAGTTCACTTTTATTGATTTGTTGGGGGTAATGATAGATCATGATATCTCTTAGAAAGAACATTTATTGATTATCCTAGGAAATATTAATAATTTTCATTGAAAGAGGTGTATATTTTACATGGATAAATGAGCCTTAACTATATCTTTTCATAGTAGGATGTAAACCTTCGGTAGAGGGTGTGGTTTGATTACCTGTAGAACTTCGACATCATGTTGGTTGACAGAATAAGAAAGGAAAACTACACTGCTAATTCTATGATCAAAATATAAAAAATAATGATTTTTTGGTGCCCTATATTAAATAGAGGTCAATGGATCTCTTTTAGAATGATATCATATGAAAGATATACAATTTGGTTGGGAGCTAAAATAAAGATGGACTCCATGTAGCAGAATATAACTTCATTTCATTGGATGGATATTAGTTCATATGAGCCCTTATAAGGTTATGGTGATTGAGTTCTCAACATTAATTTTAGAGATACATCCTATATTTAGAATGATCTAAAATGATCTCAATATATATCATTGGTGTATAGGAATTAAGAATTGGTTAATAGTATTTGCGACGTGTTTTTTCTACTATAAGAAATGAAAAATTTAGAATTAAAGGCATTATAGGATTATTAAACCTAATCACATTTATAAATGTAAGTGGGATGATATTATTATTGATATTGATATAGGATTACCATGGACACCTCACCTGAATTATTCAGTGTGGGTGATTATAGAACTACTATAGATGGTAACCCAAATATTTTTTATCTGTGATACCTTGACATTTGGTGATATGTCTAGTCTACATATGCATGAGATAATTTGATTTAAAGGGATACATTGGGGTATCATTTCCCATAGAGTTCTATATTTCATGTTTTGGTTCTGGTATGTTTTTCAAAAGTTATAGGATATGATATTATTATTATTACCGACTATCATCCATGTACTGATGGTCATTCTGAGTTGACTATTCAAGATTTTAGAGATACATTAAAGGCATGTGTTTCAAATATTTTTTATTCTTGGTAGTATATTATGGAACTCTAGGAATATGTGTGTAATAACATTATAAGAGAATTGATCAATGTGGAACCATCTGAGGATTTGTGTTTTTTATTGTTCCATTCATATCATTATTTTTTAGAGGGAGGTGTGTAAGCACTTGTGGGACCAGGTGTCATATAAGAGATGACTAAGTAGGATCAATTAATGAGTAGGTGGCAGGTGACCATGTAAAAAACATAAAAAATCATATAATTATCATCCAAGATGACCTCTAGATTTTTATTTTTTTCATCAATATTTCCATTAGGAGTCTATGGGGTTTTGTAAATTAGATATGAGGAAAAAGGTAATGTAAGTGACCATGTTTTTTGAGTCATTTGTGGTAATTGAAAGGGTTAATCTTGGGGTATTCAAATTATCCGTTCACATCAAAATAGTTCCAATTATCATTTTTTTAACAAGTCAATGATTTATAGATAACATACTTACTCTTGTTAGGTGGTACATGTTTTGGACATATAGATCTATTTAGATGTATCCTTCAAAGAGAATTTGTTTAGGATTGTTCTCCATTGTGAGATGTATCTCGATGGTTAGATTACAAATTCAGTTTTAGTGAAGTGTAGTCATGGGTGTGTCCAATATATGACTTTGGAGTTGGAATCTAATAAGAGAAAACAAAATCGAGAGTTTTCTTTTGAGACCCCATAGTGATTCTTGGTGCAGCTCATGGACCTACTATTATATTATTTGTAAGTTGTAAGATCCTGTCTTGTTACTGGTATGTCCCTATATTTGTTTTTTGTACACCAATTTTATTGGGTTCACTTTCATATTATAACATTTTTCATCAATTATCATATTATTATAAAATGAATTTTTTTGGGGGAACTTACCAAATTTTTGGGGATATATGCTCATTTGAATTTTCGAGCTCTATGATTAAATGTATTAAATGGAATTACAATCATTTCAAGTGAGTTTTGATTGCTTTTGAGGTGGTTTGGAATCTTCTTAAAATATTTTTTTTAAAAATAAATCATCAAGAAATTTACTCGCCATGTATATTTTAGACACCATTTTACTGTATCAATTATGATACCATTAAATGATTTCTTGATGTGAAATAATTACAATCCTTGAAACTAATCCATGTTTGATAATATTTTAGAAGTCTTATTTTTACCTGAGGTAACATGTTATTCAACGTAACTCATTTATTGGAAATTACATGTCATGTGTTTCTCATGATAGGTTATTTTATATCAATGATACACAAGTATTTCATTCCACCTATATAAATCTTATCCACTCTAAAACCCTAGGGGAATTACAGAAGAATTTGGAGTGAATTCCACCTTTAGACATCTAAAAAAATGTCTAATCCTCTGTTAATTTTTTCAATTTTTTTCATTTATTTTTTATCACTCCTTGTTTTCATGATCTAATGTTTTGTCAGCTATATTAACAAGTTTAGATATTGATCTTGTGTGATTAGATTTTTTATTCAATATTTTTACTCCATTATTATTCATGTTAATAAATACAAGTGTTCTCTCAATCACTCATTATATATATGAGGACAAAAATACAACGCAATGATTCATTTTTTAGTATTTATAGTATAAATATTCAATGGACATAAATTGTGTTGTGAATTATTTGAAAATATAATGATGTTAAATATAGTGTTGGATTATTCATATTATCCCTTTTGATTTAATGGTTTTGAGACAGGTCGTTGCTCTACTCATTGGTCGAGCATACTATAGAATAATATTTGAGAAGTAATTACTTATTGTGTGGTTTTTAGGAAATGATACTTCACATGATTTCATGCGATACGTTTAACTTTCAAAATGGATTTACTGAATATTGAAATGTATATGTTTTAAAAGATATTATTGGGTGAAAATTGATATATTAATGAGTTAATAACAACATGATAAATAATAGGTGTAATTGAAAGTCAAATGGTAATTTGATGAATTACCCATTAGGACTTATGATAGGATTTTATATGTGTTTCTCTTTTTATTCACTAGTTGAAGTATGATATTAATTTTTTTTAATGGTATTGGCCAGTTATGTTGAATTTTTTTATAGAGGGTTCCTCCATGTAATGATGAATTTTATATAAAGAGCGATATGCATGTTATTGATAATGTTATTATATAGTGGACATCGATTAGATGATGAAATTCTTATATATAGCTCTTGAATGAAATGACGAAATGATTATACAGATTGATTTTTCTATTTATTTCATTATTCAATGGATAATGAGTATGGTTTGTTTGGTTTTTATGAATGTCTAAAGATATTCCCACATTGTGTTGAATCAGGTTGATTTGTTATATTTTATTAATATGATAATTAATACAAAAGTTTATCACTTTATTTCATTCACTTATTATCTATATTTTTTTAGAAATGGTGGCATCGACCTATTAGGTTCTACTCACACCCTATTTGGGACGTCATTAGGTACCTGAGAAGATTACATTGATTATGGTTTATAAAATGTAATATGACCTTATTGTTTTCAATTTATTTCAGGGTGGGTTAGATCCTAGATAAAATATCTAAGTGGAATTTAGAATTTGAGTTTTTGAGTTTATATATGTTTTCATGTTGCTCTATTTTTATTACATTCATTTTATTATTTAGACACATTCATTCGATTCTTTACAGTAATTATTTTAATGGGTTTCTTAGTTATTCAATTATCATCCATTTTAATGTTTTACTATTTCCTCTATATCATTTACTTTAATTTTATTTATATTGTCAATTTATAATATATTATGACTTTATGTAAGGGGTATATTCTCCCCATTGTGTTCTCCACACCAATTTATTTGTTGGAATCCTTTGGCATATGGGGATGTGTACTTGTGGTCATGTATCCAGCCGGATTTGTACATGTGATAGATTTTATTTCATATAATGATAAAAATCCATTGTTGAATATTATAAATCTATATTAAAACATTTTTAGATAACATGGATATGGATGAAAAATATTTTATGGCCACGAAGATAAATAAATTTTGATTTCCCTTAATAACAAATTTTCAGTATTATGATTATTGGAGATCAGTAAAATGATATTACACACATGATTTATCAATAAATAAATTGATGAGGGAGAATTAATTTATTTTTTAAGTAATTTTTTATAAATTTTCATCATATGAAACATAATCATAAACATTATTTATATACAATGATATTGAAACATAAAACCCTTACCACATTAATATACATTTAATACTAAGACCAATGAAAAAAACCAAATTCGATATTAATATTCTATAATATTAATGAGAACAAACATAAGTGATATTACTTGGAAAAATAAACACCAGAAATAATAATCATGTTGTGCATAATACATGTGTCCCACAAAAATAAAAGTGAGACCAAAATTCCTTACCATTGGTCTGATTTCCATCATACGCATTGAAACCTCTTGTGTAATAAAATTAAATTTAATGTATATATATATATTAAATGACCATAATTAGATATATCTTATTATATATGTCTTACTAATATTATTTTATCACACATTAGTTAACACTACATTTTTCATACAACTATTCCATGTGACATTCACATCATTTTCATGTATTTTCATGTTTGGTTTTTTGGGACTTTATATGTTGGTACTGGTTTTATCATATAGTGAATGTTAATTATGATATAAATATTAATTATAAATTATAAAAAAATTTATACTAATTCAAAAATGATATAGATAAAAAATTTAATTAGACCAATCATGGAGATGGTAAGCTATACATAAGCAGAAACTATACATTCATTTTTTAACCAGTGGAATGAAATAAAGTATAATATTAAATCAGAATTAAAAAATATTTATTATATTGCATATATTCATTAAATAAATCTTTATTAATATGCATGTGTAATATAATTGAAAAACTATTCATTTCACTTCGTTGATTATGAAAATTAAACCCATAATAATACCTATATATAGTTGTTTCTAATGATAATATAATTGTATCTATATGTGGAAATTGTAATCCATACGCACAGAAGAGTGATATTTTAACATAAAATTTTAAGGAAATAGGATTAATAAAGGAGGTTTTATTGTACAAAAATATATTATATTGATGATGCAAAAATTATTATTTTATAGACAATATAACAAATTTAGAGGAGGTAAAAGAACAATAAAAAATAATATGATCATTGATGGACACTCAATCACCTGGGGAGTGGAGGGAAAATCAACGTGTCCTAATTTTCTTCCAATGGGACTGATATTATTCATACACTTGTCAGAACATGTTAAATCATTCTGATGAGAATGATCAATTTTACAAATAATCGCATGAAAAGAAGAAACCCAACATTTTTACATGGTTCACCACTAAGGGATAGTCCGTGGAGAATATGCCAATAGTGTCTCTATTATATGTAAGTCCACAAATCATCAATAGTTGTGGAGTAGAAATGTATGTACACACTCAATTTGTGATAGACACACTTCTTTTAGATTATTTTAAAGATAGCTCACTGCATCCCATGGATGACATCCGTCTACTCCCTCTAGCTCACTGCCTTGGGAGAAATCCACACCTAGTTAATGGAAAATTATTTCCCTTAATTTGAATAAAATTATACATCCACAACTATAAATATATTCAATATAGATGTATTTTTTTACCGATATTTTTAATCCACTTTTATGGTCACATTTATTTCATGAATTTTTCCTTCATGAACTACTTGCTTCCTCTGTGAACTACACGGCTTATTCCATGAACTGAGTTTAACTCTGTACCATGAGTGCTTTACGGACCACTTATCCTATATGGTCCATCCCTTATTCATGGACCAATTCTCCTCTAAGATATTCCTTCACTTTCACATACCCTTTCTCCTCCTTGGACTATATTTTCTTTTGTGGAATGTTTCTCCTTCCATGAACCTCTTCTTATTTTGTGGAATCCTCCTCCCAAACCTCTTCACCATTGTGGAGTTGTCTTCTCATGATCCACTCTACTCTCCACCAAATTTCTCGTTGATTTATACTCAAAAAAAATCTCTTCATAATGATGGAATTATTTCTTATAGTATAGTAAAATTGATAAGAAAATCTAAATAATTCATTTTACATAAACATTTTATGTGGTAAAGCCTCCACCGCATATCGGTCCTTCCACAAACCATTTTAAAAACATAGTCTCTGTACTACCACTCATCCTGTGCAGCAACCAATATCTTCTGCAAATAGATATTTTCATCACTTCCACAACCAATTATCCATCCTAGGAATTTTTTTCCATTAGTGTACTACAAACCATCCCACAAACCATATCTACCATGTGATCCATTTTCACGGTAATATACCGATAAATCCAATGAATCCATGAACGCAATCAAACCCCAATGGATAAGAAACAATACATCCAACCCTCTCTGTCTATGAGAGAAATCATCAATGTAGAAAATAATAGGATTAGCATGAATTGAGTTCTCATGTCAGGAAATTCTTAAAGATGTCCAATTGCCCCTTTGATTCTAAACACTCATGAATCTTCTCATTTCAACTCTAACATCATAAAATTTAATTTACCCATTCTACCCCATTGGAATTAAACCCATTGAAATTTTTATTGAACACATTGAGCTCGATACACACTCCTGCAAGATCATATCATTCATATAAACATGCAGTACTTCCATAAACCGAGTGGCTATTTAGTCCAGAAAAATGGGCTTTCAAGCCTTGTATTCAGGCAACTTGGCCTTGGGCCTTTGGGGTATGTAATGGGTCTCCCTCTACCCAGTCTAAAGAGGTCACTCCTTTAAATAATAAATGAGGCTTCTGCCCCAAATGTAAAAAAATCATAATATCAATTTTGTACTAATTATCATAATGTTTCACTATGTGTTGTTTCACCTCATAACCATTATTAGTCAATTGTTTCTTTATCCATATAAGATGAGTAAACGATTTTGCAGGGGAGATATATTAACACTTTATAGTACTAAGAGATGTTATTTCCTATTTACTACACAACCATCCCAACAATCTACTTCCAGAAATGAATGTTCTTCCATTTTTGGACATTCTATCAAAAATATATCCATCACAGTCAATATCAAAAAACAGTAATAGTTCCCTATCACTTCCTACAAAAAATCAAAATCCATAATTTATTATTTCTTAAATTTCTCTCCTAAATATGTTAAATGCCTAAAGATGTTCCTCCATTAGTATACACTAATATAGGTACACTAAGCATGTTGAGATGAAAATATCTTCCCTCATTACAGTTATGTACAGTAAAATTCTGATGATTCTCTTATAAAGTGGGTGATCAAATGAAGCCTCATCCTCATGCATCCTAAGTTTATTTCTAACCATAATTGGAGTTGAATATGATTTGAAGTCATGCTTATTAAATTTCATCAGCAACATTGTTGCTTAATTTTTATTCGTGATAAATGTGTAGTCTTTCCTCTAAAACACTCAAAACCCCAAAATGTATGTTAGTTCCCCGATCATAGAAAAATCAATTTATAATTTCACGTGATTGGAAAATTCATAAATTGATCCCTGAATACTTCCACCTTATATAACATCATCTATATAAAATATTACTGTGGAAGGATTTTCCAATGAATCCTTTAAATAGAGATTGTGATAAAATATACCTTTTTATTATTAGAGCTTACGTAGAGAAGAATCCACTTAGGAATACAATTATCATGTTTCTTTATTCAAACCACAGAAATATTTATTTAATATTAAACATCAATTCATCATTAAAAATTAGTAAATCCACTGGTTGTTCAATGTTGGATTTTTTCAAGAACACCATTTCAGAATGATGTTTCCACATCATATGGATAGACTTTGTCTCATATTTTAATATCAATGGAATGATACCGTTAGATGGACTCCAGTATTGAAAACCGATAATATATTTCTTCTATATCAACACCATCAATATATTAATAACCTTTATAGACCAATCATACAATATTTATTATTAAAAATTTGTTCTAGTAAATTTTATTTTTAAAAATAAACTTCTTACAAATAAATTTTTTTATTATCAGGTCTCTTAACTGGATGACATGTTTGGTTTTTGTCGATTTGAACCAACTCCTCATTAATGGATTTATCCCATGATTAATCCTTTACATCTTATGAAATTGGGGAAGTTAATCAAAAATGATAGAAATATAAATTGTTTATTATTCCTCATTGTCGTTGTATGTGTGGGATTCTTCCAATAAATAATGATGTTGGATTGATCAATTTATTCTCTTGAATTTCTCTTGTGTGGTTCAGAAGAATTTAAGTCAGCCATGGTTTCTCATCTGATTCATCTTCTCAATCAACATCATGATGGGATTCTGAAGAGGTTTTCCAGAATTCCTCTAATTCAATATTTGGATATGATTCATGCTCGAATTCTCCCACATCTTCTATCACATCAACATAAAAATTCCTTAATGCATTTGTGGTTTTATATTCAATGATATTTTCATCACTTCTTTCCAAAATTTTTATAAAAATTTTATCTAAATATTTGTTGGCTTCGTTATTCATTGAATATACTAGGAATATTCCTTCATGTCCAGTATCACCATACATCCCATGTTTTCCGTCCTTATTCTAGATGAATCTTTAACTTCCAAAAGTCAAATAATAATTCATAGAGGGTTCCATCAATTCCACAACTCATATAGTGTCTTTGTTTCCCCCATTTAAATCATTGTTCTATTTTGAATATACATTGTATCTTGAATAGCCTCTTTCCAATAATGGTGGGATTTTCGAATCCCTATCAGCATAGATCTATCCATATTATTCACCTATACATTCATGTGTTCAAATGCATTATTTTCTTATGGGGTTATTAAAACATCTACTTCATGTTGTATACCATGATTCTATGGGTAAATTTAAAACATAATGGATGTATATTCGCTTCCATTATCAGACCATAGAACATTTATTGTCCTTCCAATATCACTCTCAACAATTCGATGATACATTTTAATGAAGTAGAACACATTAATTTTCTTTTTTATTACCATAACAAACCCATTTTACTATAATTATTAATAAAAATAATGAAGTAACCTTCTTTAGTGATACAACGACATTTTTTGAACCCCATAAATCTCTATGAATTAGACCAAGAATATTTTATGACCTTTTCAGCTTTGGATTAAATGAACTATAGACCAACTTCCCTTATATCAAACCATCACATGTCATTTCTCTTTTATCCTTCATATTGGATATTTTCATGATTATCTTAAGTTTAAATATCTTCATCATATTATGTTGATTAACGTGACATTTCCTTTGATGATATAAGTTAATTTCTTATTAAACAATGATATTGAAAATTTTATCATTACTCTCAACCTAATATAATTTTCTATCTATTTTGAAACCTTCCATGAGAGATTTCCTGGTCTTTCCTTTTCTAGAGTAGCATATTTGATTGAATGACACTATAAGTTATGAGTCACATAGGTTGTAACATCACAGGTAAATAAAGAATAAAACATTTTCATATTTATTAATATTTACGAATTAAATATTAATTTTGCTTTAAAGGGTTTGCTATGTTCGATAGCGTGCCCGATACGCAACAATGAGTTTCTTTGAAATCTTACGTTGCACACAAGTAATAAAATAATAATTTTTGAAAATGGTAGTTAACACATAGCCATTTTATTGGAGGGAATGAATAAAAATAACTAAAATATGATTATATATGTTTGTTAAATGTTTTTACATTTATCCAATAAAGGTTAAAGTCTTAAAATATGCAAAGAATTCAATTTTAGGCATAGATTCTCTAAAATTCACTAAAAGGTCGAACTATCGCCTTTTGATGGATAACCATATTTAAATATAGTTTTGGTCACTCTTATACATTATATTGGACCAAATAACATTATTCTTTAGAATCGGGACATCAAAAATTACTTTGTGTAAATTTTTGGTATTTTTCCGATGAAGTTCATTTTTAATGAATAGTGAAAATTGTTGCATTTTAATTCAAAACCCCCTTTTAATCTAATTTATTTATATTATTTGATTATATTTTTAAATGGTTTTAAAGTGAAATTAGAATATATTTTTACCATTTAATCCAATAGTTGTCGTTGGAATTATTTCACTTTGAAATTGGACTTCAACTACTGTCAATCTTTTGATATATATTGTTTCATAAAAACACGCTATTTGTCATCACAGCAGCAATTAATTATTAAATTAATTAATGTAACTTATTTTTCTTGAATGTTGTAAAATAGACATCATTTTTAAATTCGTAACATTAAATATAGCTTAGGGTGAATTTTTGGTATTTTTCTGAAAAACTTCAATTTTTGATGAATAGTGAAACTGTCACGAACCAGCCCGGGTCGACCCTGAACTGGTCACCCGAGCCGGTCCGCGACAAGTCCCGAGGGGAATTCCCGATCCCCCCGGGATGGCAACAAGTGCCGGGCATTAAAAATTGATCGTTGGGAACGATTTTAGCCCAAACAAAAGTAAATGGAACAGAACAAATAAACAATAACAGCGGAAAAGAAATAAAAGCCACACGACCACGTACATCCATGTGACCTCTCAGGTCACCACCCAACCAGAGAGCAACCTCGCTCCAACACTGAGCGACTCAAAACAGAAGACTTGAGCAAGGGAAGACCTGCAACTGAAATGATAATATAGGCGTGAGCATTAAAAATGCCCAGTAGGTAAGCCAAAGTAAACCACTGAATCCAAATGTTTCCTTTCCCGAGCAATCCGTTGACACAGGTTTGAAAATACAATTATAAAAAAATAGATTTTTTCTACATTTTTAAAATAGACAACATGTTTCCTCCATTTGAAAATCCAACGCACACCATAAATCACTTTCAAAACCATTTCCTGTTTTTATAAACAAAACCAAATACAGGTAATACTACGACTGTGCTAAAAAAGAACAGGTAAACAGTGCAAGCTGAAAACAAACCAGTGAAACAGGAAGTAAAAAAGCAATGCAAGATGTAAGTAGTGAAAAGGACACATGTAACACAAAAAGTTGTAAAGAATAACTGAAAGTAAATAATCAAGATGAACAAGTAACCATGGGTGATCCGGAACATCCCTAGAAAACCCCTGGACGTACTCGGGTTCAGACTACCTGTCGGCGTTGTACTCCATAGTCAATAACCAACTGGCCGCCCTAATAGCCAACCAGTGGCACGTCCCTCCTGGCCTGTCCACAACTCCAGGGGGTACTAACCCATCTAATCAGGGTTAGCAAGCAACCGTCACTCGATAATCTACAAGACGCCCATGAACCCATGGTGGTTTTAGTAACACTGTGTAAGTGGGAGTCCCACGCACGCGTGACTCATCTCACCGCACTTTCCAACCCCTTACACGGACATCGCTACACGACAACCCTCGAAGGGAAGATCCCTTGTAGAGATGCCCTCACAAGTATGCATATATATATATATATGTACAATCACTTCACAATTAATAAAGTGCCAATCGGGCCTTCACGTCATTTAATTATCAAAACCACTTCATAAAAATACCTGATGTCGCCAAGCGAGCACTTAGTTTTTACAAAATCAAATGACATTACACGAGCATTTCACAATATCTTCTTCAAAAACTCAAGCGCTGCTTTTGCATTAAATAAAAGGCCAAACGGGCATATTTTCGTAGATTTCTTTTTAAACAAGTTCGATGTGTCTCAAAAAGAGGCGAAAACATTTTGAAACCAAGAACCATTTAGAAAAGTCGAGATTTTGAGAAAATAAAAATAAATGAAAATAAATGGTAACAATTTCAAACACCATCTTCATTTGTGGGCACATCCATGTGTGCACCTGGTGCACCCATGGATGTGTCAACATCCAATGGTGCGTCAAACCTGCAAAGGGGCACGGCAACACTTCCAAATGATACTAAATTTCATAAAACTAACCAGTACAGGATAATACGATCCAAGAATTATTCATTCTTTACAAAAAGGAAACACCGCTCAAGACAATCAATGGTAACATAAGAGAACACAAGCATTTAGTTCCACATTAGCTGGCAACACCTAAACAGGTGCACTATAAAAAAAATAAAAAGTGCAGGACAATATCTAGTGAAAAACTACCTTGGCATAAAATATAATTGCTTCAAACTTAACTTTCGAATAAAAACTATAGATTTTTAAACACCAAAATAAGCCGCGCAAGGATATCATAAACACGCGAATCATGGAATAAAATTTATTTAAAACATTTCTAGCATCAGCAGAGTACCTCGGAAAGGAAACAGTTGAGTTCGCCTACTTCAAACAAGGAGCGGACGTGACGGAAACCCAGCAGAAAGTAGAACGAATCCCTGCGGACTAACTGCGTACGCTGAACAGTGAAAAGGTACATGTTACTCAACCCGCAACAGAAAAAGGATTAATCCAAAATAAATAAAAACACCGATATTGAATAAAGAGAAAGGTAAGTAAACAATAAGCAATAATTACAATAATAAATAAATAATCAAAAAACAAAATAATAAACAAATTAATGAGCAAATAGATAAATAACTAAAATAATACATAATTGAATGAATAAATAAATAATTAAACAAATAATTAAATAGATAAATTAATAAATGAAAGAAAGAATGAATAAGTAAATAATTAAATAACATATTAATTTAACAAGTACCTAAATGAACAAATAAATAAATAAATAGATAATTTATTAATCAATTAATTAATAAACAAATTAGTAAATAACTAAATAATTGATTAATTAACAAATACTTAAATGAATAAATAAATAAATAGATAATTAATTAATTAATCAATTAATAAATAATAATAATAATAATAATAATAAGATGTTAATAATAATAACATAATAATAATTTTAATAATGATAATAATAATAATATGATAATAATTATAATAATAATAGTAATAATAATAATAATTATATTATTATTATTATTATTAACAATAATAATATAATTATCATAATAATAATATATCAATAATAACAATAATGATAATAATAATATAAATCATAAAAATAATGATGACATGAAAATAATAGAATAATATTATTATTATTAATATGATAAAAATAATAAATGTTTTATAAACATAAGATTAACATAAAAATAACAATTAAAAAACAGAACTTACAGCAAGGGGGAGGGTTTTGCGGAGCAGCGGGCGAGGCCGAAACGGAAGGACGTCGGCGGGAGCAGGGCCGGGACGGGAGGAGGCCGACGCTGGCCGAGGGTGGCAAGGCCAAACAGGAAGGCAGAGGCCAGGGGGGTCGCGCGGAGGGCTGCTCGCCGGAATGGAGCCGGTGTGAGGCTGGGGCGCCGGATGACGGCGAGGGCGATGCCGGGGTGCACGGAGGAGGCCGGAACAGGGGGAGAGCCGGACGGCGAGAGGGCGGAGCGTCGGTGATGGGGTTCGGGTATCGGACGTCGCGGCGGAGGGGCATGGGTGCGCTGGGGCTGGGCGAGTCGGGACGGCGAGCAGGGGAGAGGAGCGGCTGGGTAGAGGAGGCCGGCGCGGCGAGCGGGACGCGGCGGTCGGGATGAGGCGGGAGGCCTGGTTTGCTGGGAAGGAGGCAGGAGGGGGAGCGCACCGGAGCGGGATGAGCTGGGAGGTGCGCATGACGGGGAGCAGGGGGGTTCGCGGGTGAAGCGGGATGAGTCGGGACGGGGGGGGGGGTGGTGTCGCCGCCAGAAGGAGAGGAGGCCGGCGGAGCGCCGGCGACGGGGTCAGACAGGGGGTCGGTGACGGGAACAGGCGGAGGGAGGGGACGGCGCGGGACGAAGGGGAGGCCGAGACGATGAGAGGCGGGGCAGTGGGTCGGCGGTGGGGTGAAGGGAAACAGGGCGGCGGCGGCGGCCGCTGGGCGCGGCGAAGGCGGGGAAGCTGGGGACAGCGCGACAGGCGCGGCGGCGGCAGCTGCTGGGTCGCCGGACGGCGACGACTGGAGGAGGGCGTGCAGAGGAGGCCGGGACAGGGAGAAGAGAGAAAGGGGAGAGTGGCGGCTACGAGAGGTGTCTAGGGTTAGGCTAGGGTAGGTTTTTATATATATATATATATAATAATAATAATAATAATAATAATAATAAAACTTATAATAATTATAAATAATAAATTAGTTAATTCAAATAATAATTATTTTGATCAAATATTTAAAATAATAATTATAAAATAATTTAAAGATGTTACACATATATATATATATTTATACATATATAGATCTATATATATACATACATTATTACACACATATATATATATATATAAACATATATAAACATATATACAATAATAATAACACAAATAAAAAGGTATTAATAATAAAATACCAACATAAAAATTATAATATTTAAAACACCGGATGAACACACTGTCACTCGGGCTGAACGCACGGTCACCACTAACGATGCAGTGACCGCGCACCGGCGCGAAACCGCCAATGCAATTAATCTCCGAAAAATTTAAACAGGGTCCAAGAAAGGAGAACAATTACAGACATCCGCAGTCGGGGTGTGACAATTCTCCCCACCACAGACACTTTCTGCCCCCAGAAAGTCACCAGGCCAAAAGTCGATCAAGATTTAAGTCCATGCCCCAACGGAACTAAAGGTACCAGAGAGAACTGAGAATCTCGGGGATGACCTTACTCAGCACAGGTCACACCCGACCGATTTAAGAGAAAACTGGGGTCCGAGATTGAGGGGAGAACACGAAGGGGTTCTCTCCACCACAAGAACTCAACTTGTGCAGAAAACATTTACCATCTAAATAGACAACCCTAGAAAAAGGTGGGGGGGGGTCGACGCGGGAACTCCCAACCGGTTTAAACCAACTCTTATGCCACGAGTGAAAACAACACCTTCGCCGAAACGTTGAACCCTTGACCAAAGTCAACGACCTTCAACACAAGGGGAAAAACCCATGGAAAACATTTAACCAACATCAAATTGAAGACATAATCCACCGAAGTCCACAAACATCACCACATCAACAACATAAATAAAATGAGGTCAACCCACACGAGGGTCAAACACACTTTTAAGAAGGACACACGATTTAGAAGATCACATCCACACAGACAAAAAAAAAGCTTGGACTACAATTGAAATCATTACTTCATAGCGAAACAACATACTTACAAATACTTTGAATCTTTAGTAGCAGATAGGAAAACATGAAAAGATTTCTAATTGTTCCACCATTAATACGGAAAACAGAACCAGGACCAAGGCTTCACAACCCTGGGAACTCCTGACTGCGCGCGAGCTTCACCCCAAGACCTGTGGTTGGGGCTCTGATGGCTGAAGCATCTTCTGCCTCACAGTCAGGTACTGACATTCTCCAATCACAGCTTCTTCTTCGAGCGACGCTTCATGCAAAACTTCTCCAGATGACCCAGACAACCACAGCGATGACACGTCTTCGGAGGGTTGCGACAATACGACATTAAATGCCCGAAAGGACCACACTGAAAGCATACCATCGAACGATCCGATGAACTGGAAGCTGGGACCAAAGGGGATAACTCCTTAGGAACATGTATCTCTGGCACCTTTTCCTCACCAGAGAGGAAACTCTTACGAACAACAGGGGACGCTGGAGTATTAACCATCCGCACACCGGAAACCAACTCAGCCAAGAATGCTTCCTCTACCAGCTTCTCGAAACCAAGGTCTTTAGAAGGGAGGACTCGATCCTTGATCTCTGGACGAAGACCCCCAGTGAAAAGAGAGGCCTTCATGAGTTCATGCGACGCTACATCTGGAGAAAAGGGATTCAGTTGGTTGAAATGGTCAACATATGCCCTCACCGTCTGTTGGCCCTGTTGAATATGTACACGTTCCCTCTTTTTCTCCAGCTTCACTTCCTCGGGTACAAACCATTGGATGAAAACTATTCTAAAGACATCCCACGTAATTTCTCCTTGCGTCGATGGTGGGGCAACCACCTTCCACTGGTCCAGAGCTGGACCCCCGAACATCATCATAATTGCATGAACCTTAACATTATCAGGAGTTCCCAACGTTCTAAAGACACGCTCCACTTCTTCGAGCCATTTCACTGCCTCTAACAGACCCTGATCACCATGGAGAATAGGCAAAGTCTGAGGAGGACCAAAAACTGCGCATGACTTATCCGAATCCTTAGAGACCTTTCTGGGCGGCATTTCCTGAGAGATATATAAAACACAAAGCCAAAACCAATATCAACACAAAGCAACCTCAATAAAAGCACCTTCATCAAAACAGTCAGCACAAGACCAAACAAACACAAACACAACCCAAAATAAAATCTCCTCATTAAAATTCCCTTTTCATTTTTGATTTCAAAACCACCCTTTTTCAAGATCACTTTCCAAAACCAATCCACTTTCAAACCAAAAACTTTCCAAACCCGTTTCCCCTTTAAAACCAATTTAGAAAACAAAGTCAAGCGTTAAATTTCAAACACATCCAGGTACTCCCATGACCCGTTGCACATGTCTTTGTCCACATTTCATTAATACGTGCATCAACACACACTTTCCATGCATTCTCACACATGTGAAGACGTTCATAAAGAGGAACCGAGGTTTCAACCCAAATCATTATTAACCAATTCCAAGCAAACAACAGATTTTCAAATCAAGAGATTTTAGTTTTAAAAACCATTTCATATATTTAAAGTCCTTTAAAAGAAACCAGTACAATCTTTCAAAAACCTTTTTCATTTCCAACAACGTACTTACACAGACCAAAACAAATGCAGGATCCAAATTTGCATCAATCACTGAAATGAGGGACCAGTAGTCACGCTCAACCTAGCGACATGGAAGTGAGCCATGTCCCAAGTCATCGTCGACCACTAGGAGGAATCCAAACCGTGTACTCAGACTCCACATGGGTCACTACTCCAGGTGAAGTCACAAAGTAACGTCGGCTTGCCTCCGTTGTCATCTCTCAATCCAAGACAAACCAGAAAAGACAAGGACACAATTCCCGAACTACCCCTGGTAACTCGAAGATCAGTGCGAGAAAGAGTTCGCGACGCTCTTCCCGTACCTACCCCTCGAGTTCCGACAGTCCTAATCTCCTTCTACCGGACAACCCAAATAACAAAAACCATCCTCTGATACCATTTTGTCACGAACCAGCCCGGGTCAACCCTGAACCGGTCACACGAGCCGGTCCGCGGAAAGTCCCGAGGGGCGTTCCCGATCCCCCCGGGATGGCAACAAGTGTCGGGCATTAAAAATTGATCGTTGGGAATGATTTCAGCCCAAACAAAAGTAAATAGAACAGAACAAATAAACACTAACAGCAGAAAAGAAATAAAAGCCACACGACCACGTACCTCCATGTGACCTCTCAGGTCACCACCCAACCAGAGAGCAACCTCGCTCTAACACTGAGTGACTCAAAACAGAAGACCTGAGCAAGGGAAGACCTGCAACTGAAATGATAATATAGGCGTGAGCATTAAAAATGCCCAGTAGGTAAGCCAATGTAAACCACTGAATCCAAATGTTTCCTTTCCCGAGCAATCCGTTGACACCGGTTTGAAAATATAATTATAAAAAAATAGATTTTTTCTACATTTTTAAAATAAACAACATGTTTCCCCCATTTGAAAATCCAACGCACACCATAAATCACTTTCAAAACCATTTCCTGTTTTTATAAACAAAACCAAATACAGGTAATACTACGACTGTGCTAAAAAGGAACAGGTAAACAGTGCAGGCTGAAAACAAACCAGTGAAACAGGAAGTAAACAAGCAATGCAAGATGCAAGTAGTGAAATGGAAACAAGTAACACAATAAGTTCTAAATAATAACTGAAAGTACACAATCAAGGTGAACAAGTAACCATGGGTGATCCTAAACATCCCTAGAAAACCCCTGGATGTACTCGGGTTCAGACTACCTGCCGGCGTGGTACTCCATAGTCAATAACCAACTGGCCGCCCTAATAGCCAACCAGTGGCACGTCCCTCCTAGCCTGTCCACAACCCCAGGGGGTACTAACCCGTCTAATTAGGGTTAGCAAGCAAACATCACTCGATAATCTACAAGACGACCAGAAACCCATGGTGTTTTTAGTAACACTGTGTAAGTGGGAGGCCCACGCACGCGTGACTCATCTCACCGCACTTGCCAACCCCTTACACGGACAACGCTACACGACAACCCTCGAAGGGAAGTCCCCCTGTAGAGATGCCCTCACAAGTACACATATATATATATATGTACAATCACTTCACAATTAATAAAGTGCCAACCAGGCCTTCACGTCATTTAATTATCAAAACCACTTCATAAAAATACCTGAAGTCGCCAAGCGAGGACTCAGTTTTTACAAAATCAAATGACTTTACACGAGCATTTCACAATATCTTCTTCAAAAACTCAAGCGCTGCTTTTGCATTAAATAAAAGGCCAAACGGGCATATTTTTGTAGATTTCTTTTTAAACAAGTTCGATGTGTCTCAAAAAGAGGCAAAAACATTTTGAAACCAAGAACCATTTAGAAAAGTCGAGATTTTGAGAAAATAAAAATAAATGAAAATAAATTGTAACAATTTCAAACACCATCTTCATTTGAGGTCACATCCATGTGTGCACCTGGTGCACCCATGGATGTGTCAACATCCAATGGTGCGTCAAACCTGCAAAGGGGCACGACAACACTTCCAAATGATACTAAATTTCATAAAACTAACCAGTACAGGATAATACGATCCAAGAATAATTCTTTCTTTACAAAAAGGAAACACCGCTCAAGAAGACCAATGGTAACATAAGAGAACACAAGCATTTAGTTCCACGTTAGCTGGCAATGCCTAAACAGGTGCACTATAAAAAAAAATAAAAAGTGCAGGACAATATCTATTGCACAACTACCTTGGCATAAAATATAATTGCTTAAAACTTAACTTTCGAATAAAAACTATAGATTTTTAAACACCAAAATAAGCCGCGCAAGGATATCCTAAACACGCGAATCATGCAATAAATTTTATTTAAAACATTTCTAGCATCAGCAGAGTACCTCGGAAAGGAAACAGTTGAGTTCGCCTACATCAAACAAGGAGCGTACGTGACGAAAACCCAACAGAAAGTAGAACGAATCCCTACGGACTAACTGCGTACGCTGAACAGTGAAAATGTACATGTTACTCAACCGGCGACAAAAAAAGGATTAATCCAAAATAAATAAAAACACCGATATTGAATAAAGAGAAAGGTAAGTAAACAATAAGAAATAATTACAATAATAAATAAATAATCAAAAGAGCAAAATAATAAACAAATGAATGAGCAAATAGATAAATAACTAAAATAATACATAATTGAATGAATAAATAAATAATTAAACAAATAATTAAATAGATAAATTATTAAATGAAAGAAAGAATGAATAAGTAAATAATTATATAACTTAATAATTTAACAAGTACCTAAATGAACAAATAAATAAATAAATAGATAATTTATTAATCAATTAATTAATAAAAAAATAAGTAAATAACTAAATAATTGATTAATTAACAAATACCTAAATGAATAAATAAATAAATAGATAATTAATTAATTAATCAATTAATAAATAATAATAATAATAATAATAATTAGATGTTAATAATAATAACATAATAATAATTTTAATAATGATAATAATAATAATATGATAATAATTATAATAATAATAGTAATAATAATAATAATATTATTATTATTAATAATAATAATAACAATAATAATATAATTAGCATAATAATAATATATCAATAATAACAATAATGATAATAATAATATAAATCATAAAAATAATGATGACATGAAAATAATAGAATAATAATAATATTATTAATATGATAAAAATAATAAATGTTTTATAATCATAAGATTAACATAAAAATAAAAATAAAAAAACAGAACTTACAGCACGGGGGAGGGTTTTGCGGAGCAGCGGGCGAGGCCGAAACGGAAGGAGGCCGGAAGGAGCAGGGTCGGGACGGGAGGAGGCCGGCGCTGGCCGAGGGTGGCAAGGCCGAACGGGAAGGCGGAGGCCAGGGGGGTCGCGCGGAGGGCTGCTCGCCGAAACGGAGCCGGTGTGAGGCTGGGGTGCCGGACGACGGCGAGGGCGACGCCGGGGCGCACGGAGGAGGCCAGAACAGGGGGAGAGCCGGACGGCGAGAGGGCGGAGCTTCGGTGACGGGGTGCGGGTTTCGGACGTCGCGGCGGAGGGGCAGGGGTGCGCTGGGGCTGGGCGAGTCGGGACAGCGAGCAGGGGAGTGGAGCGGCCGGGCGGAGGAGGCCGGCGCGGCGAGCGGGACGCGGAGGTCGGGATGAGGCGGGAGGCCTGGTTTACTGGGAAGGAGGCAGGAGGGGGAGCGCACCGGAGCGGGATGAGCCGGGAGGTGCGCAGGACGGGGAGCAGGGGGTTCGCGGGGTGAAGCGGGATGAGTCGGGACGGGGGGGGGGGGGGTGGTGTCGCCGCCAGAAGGAGAGGAGGCCGGCGGAGCGCCGGCGACGGGGTCGGACAGGGGGTCGGTGACGGGAACAGGCCGAGGGAGGGGACGACACGAGACGAAGGGGAGGCCGGGACGACGAGAGGCGGGGCAGTGGGTCGGCGGTGGGGCGAAGGGAAACAGGGCGGCGGCGGCGGCCGCTGGGCGCGGCGAAGGCGGGGAAGCTGGGGATAGCGCGACAGGCGCGGTGGCGGCAGCTGCTGGGTCGCCGAACGACGACGACTGGAGGCGGGCGTGCAGAGGAGGCCGGGACAGGGAGAAGAGGGAAAGGGGAGAGTGGCGGCTACAGGAGGGGTCTAGGGTTAGTCTAGGGTAGGTTTTTATATATATAATAATAATAATAATAATAATAATAATAATAAAACATATAATAATTATAAATAATAAATTAGTTAATTCAAATAATAATTATTTTGATCAAATATTTAAAATAATAATTATGAAATAATTTAAAGAAGATACAGATATATATATATTTAAACATATATAGATCTATATATATACATACATTATTACACACATATATATATATAAACATATATAAACATATATACAATAATAATAACACAAATAAAAAGGTATTAATAATAAAATACCAACATAAAAATTATAATATTTAAAACACCGAATGAACACACTGTCACTCGGGCTGAACGCACGGTCACCGCTAACGATGTGGTGACCGCGCACCGGCACGAAACCGCCAATGCAATTAATCTCCGAAAAATTTAAACCGGGTCCAAGAAAGGAGACCAATTACAGACATCCGCGGTCGGGGTGTGACAATTCTCCCCACCACAGACACTTTCTACCCCCAGAAAGTCACCAGGCCAAAAGTCGATCACGATTTAAGTCCATGCCCCAACGGAACTAAAGGTACCAGAGAGAACTGAGAATCTCGGGGATGACCTTACTCAGCACAGGTCACACCCGACCGATTTAAGAGAAAACTGGGGTCCGAGATTGAGGGGAGAACACGAAGGGGTTCTCCCCACCACAAGAACTCAACTAGTGCAGAAAAAATTTACCATCTAAATAGACAACCCTAGAAAAAGGTGGGGGGGTCGACGCGGGAACTCCCAACCAGTTTAAACCAACTCTTATGCCACAAGAGAAAACAAAACCTTCGCCGAAACGTTGAACCCTCGACCAAAGTCAACGACCTTCAACACTAGGGAAAAAACCCATGGAAAACATTTAACCAACATCAAATTGAAGACATAATCCACCGAAGTCCACAAACATCACCACATCGACAACATAACTAAAATGAGGTCAACCCACACGAGGGTCAAACACACTTTTAAGAAGGACACACGATTTAGAAGATCACATCCACATAGACAAAAAAAAGCTTGGACTACAATTGAAATCATTACTTCATAGTGAAACAACATACTTACAATGACTTTTAAACTTTAGTAGCAGATAGGCAAACATGAAAAGATTTCTAATTGTTCCACCATTAATACAGAAAACAGAACCAGGACCAAGGCTTCACAACCCTGGGAACTCCTGACTGCGCGCGAGCTTCACCCCAAGACCTGTGGTTGGGGCTCTGATGGCTGAAGCATCTTCTGCCTCATAGTCAGGTACTGACATTCTCTAATCACAGCTTCTTCTTCAAGCGACACTTCTTGCAAAACTTCTCCAGATGACCCAGACAACCACATCGATGACACGTCTTCGGAGGGTTGCGACAAGACGACTTTAAATGCCCGAAACGACCACACTGAAAGCATACCATCGAACGATCCGATGAACTGGAAGCTGGGACCAAAGGGGATAACTCCTTAGGAACATGTATCTATGGCACCTTTTCCTCACCAGAGAGGAAACTCTTACGAACAACAGGGGACACTGGAGTATTAACCATCCGCACCCCGGAAACCAACTCAGCCAAGAATGATTCCTCTACCAGCTTCTCGAAACCAAGGTCTTTAGAAGGGAGGACTCGATCCTTGATCTCTGGACGAAGACCCCCAGTGAAAAGAGAGGCCTTCATGAGTTCATGCGATGCTACATCTGGTGATAAGGGAATCAGTTGGTTGAAATGGTCAACATATGCCCTCACCGTCTGTTGGCCCTATTGAATATGTACAAGTTCCCTCTTTTTCTCCAGCTTCACTTCCTCAGGTACAAACCATTGGATGAAAACTATTCTAAAGACATCCCTCTTTATTTCTCCTTGCATCGATGGTGGGGCAACCACCTTCCACTGGTCTAGAGCTGGACCCCCGAACATCTTCATAATTTCATGAACCTTAACATTATCGGGAGTTCCCAACGTTCTAAAGACACACTCCACTTCTTCGAGCCATTTCACTGCCTCTAACGGACCCTGATCACCATGGAGAATAGGCAAAGTCTGAGGAGGACCAAAAACAGGGCATGACTTATCCGAATCCTTAGAGACCATTCTGGGTGGCATTTCCTGAGCGATATATAAAACACAAAGCCAAAACCAATATCAACACAAAGCAACCTCAATAAAAGCACCTTCATTAAAACAGTCAGCACAAAACCAAACAAACACAAACACAACCCAAAATAAAATCTCCCCTTTAAAATTCCCTTTTTATTTTTGATTTCAAAACCACCCTTTTTCAAGATCACTTTCCAAAACCAATCAACTTTCAAACCAAAAACATTCCAAAACCGTTTCCCCTTTAAAACCAATTTAGAAAACAATGTCAAGCGTTAAATTTCAAACACCTCCAGGTACTCCCATGACCCGTTGCACATGTCTTTGTCCACATTTCATTCATACGTGCGTCAACACACACTTTCCAAGCATTCTCACACATGTGCAAACGTTCATAAAGAGGAACCGAGGTTTCAACCCAAATCATTCTTAACCAATTCCAAGCAAACAATAGATTTTCAAATCAAGAGATTTTAGTTTTAAAACCCATTTCATATATTTAAAGTCCTTTAAAAGATACCAGTCCAATCTTTCAAAAACATTTTTCATTTCCAACAACGTACTTACACAGACCAAAACAAAAGTAGGATCCAAATTTCCATCAATCACTGAAATGAGGGACCAGTAGTCACGCTCAACCTAGCGACATGGTAGTGAGACATGTCCCAAGTCATCGTCGACCACTTGGAGGAATCCAAACCATGTACTCAGACTCCACATGGGTCACTACTCCAGGTGAAGTCACAAAGTAACGTAGTCTTGCCTCCGTTTTCATCTCTCAATCCAAGACAAACCAGAAAAGACAAGGACACAATTCCCGAACTACCCCTGGTAACTCGAAGATCAGTGCGAGCAAGAGTTCGCGACGCTCTTCCCGTACCTACCCCTTGAGTTCTGACAGTCCTAATATCCTTCTACTGGACAACCCAAATAACAAAAACCTGCCTATGATACCATTTTGTCATGAACCAGCCCGGGTCGACCCTGAACCGGTCACCCGAGCCGGTCCGCGGCAAGTCCCGAGGGGCGTTCCCGATCCCCCCGGGATGGAAACAAGTGTCGTGCATTAAAAATTGATCGTTGGGAACGATTTCAGCCCAAAAAAAGTAAACAGAACAGAACAAATAAACACTAACAGCGGAAAAGAAATAAAAGCCACACGACCACGTACCTCCATGTGACCTCTCAGGTCACCACCCAACCAGAGAGCAACCTCGCTCCAACACTGAGCGACTCAAAACAGAAGACCTGAGAAAGGGAAGACCTACAACTGAAATGATAATATAGGTGTGAGCATTAAAAATTCCCAGTAGGTAAGCCAATGTAAACCACTGAATCCAAATGTTTCCTTTCCCGAGCAATCCGTTGACACAGGTTTGAAAATACAATTATAAAAAAATAGATTTTTTCTACATTTTTAAAATAAACAACATGTTTCCCCCATTTGAAAATCCAACGCACACCATAAATCACTTTCAAAACCATTTCCTTTTTTTATAAAGAAAACCAAATAAAGGTAATACTACGACTGTGCTAAAAAGGAACAGGTAAACAGTGCAGGCTGAAAACAAACCAGTGAAACAAGAAGAAAACAAGCAATGCAAGATGCAAGTAGTGAAAAGGACACAAGTAACACAATTAGTTGTAAAGAATAACTGAAAGTAAACAATCAAGGTGAACAAGTAACCATGGGTGATCCTAAACATCCCTAGAAAACACCTGGACTTACTTGGGTTCAGACTACCTGCCGGCGTGGTACTCCATAGTCAATAACCAACTGGCCGTCCTAATAGCCAACCAGTGGCACGTCCCTCCTGGCCTGTCCACAACTCCAGGGGGTACTAAACCGTCTAATCAGGGTTAGCAAGCAACCGTCACTCGATAATATACAAGACGCCCAGGATCCCATGGTGGTTTTAGTAACACTGTGTTAAGTGGGAGGCCCACGCACGCGTGACTCATCTCACCGCACTTGCCAACCCCTTACATGGACATCACTACACGACAACCCTCGAAGGGAAGTCCCCCTGTAGAGATGCCCTCACAAGTACGCATATATATATATATATATATGTACAATCACTTCACAATTAATAAAGTGCCAACAGGGCCTTCACGTCATTTAATTATCAAAACCACTTCATAAAAATACCTGAAGTCGCCAAGCGAGCACTCAGTTTTTACAAAATCAAATGACTTTACACGAGCATTTCACAATATCGTCTTCAAAAACTCAAGCGCTGCTTTTGCATTAAATAAAAGGCCAAACGGGCATATTTTCGTAGATTTATTTTTAAACAAGTTCGATGTGTCTCAAAAAGAGGCGAAAACATTTTGAATCCAAGAACCATTTAGAAAAGTCGAGATTTTGAGAAAATAAAAATAAATGAAAATAAATGGTAACCATTTCAAACACCATCTTCATTTGAGGGCACATCCATGTGTGCACCTGGTGCACCCATGGATGTGTCAACATCCAATGGTGCGTCAAACCTGCAAAGGGGCACGACAACACTTCCAAATGATACTAAATTTCATAAAACTAACCAGTACAGGATAATACGATCCAAGAATGATTCTTTCATTACAAAAAGGAAACCCCGCTCAAGACAACCAATGGTAACATAAGAGAATAGAATCATTTAGTTCCACGTTAGCTGGCAACGCCTAAACAGGTGCACTATTAAAAAAATTAAAAAGTGCAGGACAATATCTAGTGCACAACTACCTTGGCATAAAATATAATTACTTCAAAATTAACTTTCGAATAAAAACTATAGATTTTTAAACACCAAAATAAGTCGCGCAAGGATATCATAAACACGCGAATCATGGAATAAAATTTATTTAAAACATTTCTAGCATCAGCAGAGTACCTCTGAAAGGAAACAGTTGAGTTCGCCTACTTCAAACAAGGAGCGGACGTGACGGAAACCCAGCAGAAAGTAGAACGAATCCCTGCGGACTAACTGCGTACGCTGAACAGTGAAAAGGTACATGTTACTCAACCCGCGACAGAAAAAGGATTAATCCAAAATAAATAAAAACACCGATATTGAATAAAGAGAAAGGTAAGTAAACAATAAGCAATAATTACAATAATAAATAAATAATAAAAAGAACAAAATAATAAACAAATGAATGAGCAAATAGATAAATAACTAAAATAATACATAATTTAATGAATAAATAAATAATTAAACAAATAATTAAATAGATAAATTAATAAATGAAAGAAAGAATGAATAAGTAAATAATTAAATAACTTATTAATTTAACAAGTACCTAAATGAACAAATAAATAAAAAAATAGATAATTTATTAATCAATTAATTAATAAACAAATAAGTAAATAACTAAATAATTGATTAATTAACAAATACTTAAATGAATAAATAAATAAATAGATAATTAATTAATTAATTAATTAATAATAATAATAATAATAATAATAAGATGTTAATAATAATAACATAATAATAATTTTAATAATGATAATAATAATAATATGATAATAATTATAATAATAATAGTAATAATAATAATAATAATATTATTATTATTATTATTAACAATAATAATATAATTAGCATAATAATAATATATCAATAAAAAAAATAATGATAATAAAAATATAAATCATAAAAATAATGATGACATGAAAATAATAGAATAATAATAATATTATTAATATGATAAAAATAATAAAAGTTTTATAAACATAAGATTAACATAAAAATAAAAATAAAAAAACAGAACTTACAGCACGGGGGAGGGTTTTGCGGAGCAGCGGGCGAGGCCGAAACGGAAGGAGGCCTGTGGGAGCAGGGCCGGGACGGGAGGAGGCCGGGGCTGGCCGAGGGTGGCAAGGCCGAACGGGAAGGCGGAGGCCAGGGGGGTCGCGCGGAGGGCTGCTCGCCGGAACGGAGCCGGTGTGAGGCTGGCGCGTCGGACGACGGCGAGGGTGACGCCGGGGCGCACGGAGGAGGCCGGAACAGGGGGAGAGCCGGACGGCGAGAGGGCGGAGCGTCGGTGACGGGGGGCGGGTTTCGGACGTCGCGGCGAAGGGGAAGGGGTGCGCTGGGGCTGGGTGAGTCGGGACGGCGAGCAGGGGAGAGGAGCGGCCGGGCGGAGGAGGCCGGCGCGGCGAGCGGGACGCAGCGGTCGGGATGAGGCGGGAGTCCTGGTTTGCTGGGAAGGAGGCAGGAGGGGGAGCGCACTGGAGCGGGATGAGCCGGGAGGTGCACAGGACGGGGAGAAGGGGGGTTCGCGGGTGAAAGCGGGATGAGTCGGGACGGGGGGGTAGTGTCGCCGCCAGAAGGAGAGGAGGCCGGCGGAGCGCCAGCGACGGGGTCGGACAGGGGGTCGGTGACGGGAACAGGTGGAGGGAGGGGACGGCGCGGGACGAAGGGGAGGCCGGGACGACGAGAGGCGGTGCAGTGGGTCGGCGGTGGGGCGAAGGGAAACAGGGCGGCGGCGGCGGCCGCTGGGCGCGGCGAAGGCGGGGAAGCTGGGGACAGCGCGACAGGCGCGGCGGCGGCAGCTACTGGGTCGCCGGATGGCGACGACTGGAGGCGGGCGTGCAGAGGAGGCTGAGACAGGGAGAAGAGAGAAAGGGGAGAGTGGCAGCTACGGGAGGGGTCTAGGGTTAGGCTAGGGTAGGTTTATATATATATAATAATAATAATAATAATAATAATAATAATAAAACTTATAATAATTATAAATAATAAATTAGTTAATTCAAATAATAATTATTTTGATCAAATATTTAAAATAATAATTATAAAATAATTTAAAGATGTTACACATATATATATATTTATACATATATAGATCTATATATATACATACATTATTACACACATATATATATATATATAAACATATATAAACATGTATACAATAATAATAACACAAATAAAAAGGTATTAATAATAAAATACCAACATAAAAATTATAATATTTAAAACACCGGATGAACACACTGTCACTCGGGCTGAACACACGGTCACCGCTAACGATGCAGTGACCGCGCACCAGCGTGAAACCGCCAATGCAATTAATCTCCGATTAATTTAAACCGGGTACAAGAAAGGAGAACAATTACAGACATCCGCGGTCGGGGTGTGACAGAAACCACTAAGTGGTACTTAAAAAACTGATTTTTCATTTAAATGGAATTTTAACACCTATGTGTTTTGAATTTCAAATATCCTACATACATGGTTGTCATTAGGAAGTAATATGTGGTTCAATGGGATTAAAATTATTTTTTTGGTGAACAGTAACTTTTATGTTTTCAATCGCGATTATAGGTAATTAGTGTAGTTTTAGTGAAACATAATGTTTTATTAATATGAAATGACCTCAACACATGTCCTACCATTATTGGATGTTTCATGGAAGACCAATAAAATCCATGGGTAAACTTGGGGACCCCATGGATCCACATTGGTAGGAAAATGACATTAATAACTTTTTATTTATAGTTAAAATAAAAATGTCACAAACAAGAAATGTTTTACTAAAACAATTTTTAAATGGGGTTATACAAGTCATTATTTGACTATAAATATTAATTGGAAATATAAAAAGATTTATTACATCATAGTATTCTTTTTATAATTTTTATACATTAAATAAATTAAATTATTTTTGAAATCATGATGATGTAGCGACTACCTCATTATTTAACGATTTAAATAAAATGAACAGATAATGTATAATATATGACCTAAACATGTCAAAAACATATTGGATGGGTGGATTTATAACTATTATCACCTTATCCTAGAAATATATAATTTTGGGACCTATAAAACTTGAGAAGTATTTTATAATAATGTAACCTTTTATAACTTTCCAAGAGTTACCCTCCTCTCCTCTTATAAAAGGCCCCACCTCTACCTCCATACCCACTTCTCTCAAGCCTTTGGTTCAACCATGATCTGCCCATTGTGTCTTTACAAATACCTATATTACTCCTAGAAGCCTCCCATTGGGCATAAGTCTTCCCAAATAAGCCTTTGAGCTCCAATCAAAAAGAGTTACCCGTTTTAAAGGTAGTGTTTTCTCGTGTGTTCTTATGTTTTATTTTGCTTATCCAACCCCCGAAATTCTTTTTATTCCATTCTTTTGCAACAACACCAGTATATTAAATATACTAGGATGTTGTTATGTATCGTATTCGAGATAAACTTACACACACATACATCTAATGGTAAAATAACATACTGTTTCTCTGGATGGCGAATTTCTGCCTCACGAAACGATGATTGTTCAACACTCATATAACACCTTAAAAGGTGGCCATTATGATGGAATTATATTTATATGTGATATATAATATGTTTATATTTTACTTAAGAATCTGTATTTTTCATTTATGGTATACCGTTATGGTTTCCATTATGGGTAAACGTGATATCTTCATTTTAGGAAGGGCAGACTACCGCCCCCTCAAAGTGATTTGATTCGTTAATGCCATATGTGGGACGTTTAAATGATGGAGTTAAAGTAATTATATATTATGTTATACTGGAATTATAATATAACTTTATATCTTAATTATTTCATTCCATTAATGTATGATATAGAAATGAAACTGGCATTAATGCGTACGTACGACATACCGTCTCCATGAACGGTGCATTTCATTTCTTATGACCAAATGTAATGTACTATTATATGAACATATATATAATGGATATATATGATTTATGTTACATATAAATTATTAATATATTTCTGGAATTAAAATATACATAACTCTCATTTAGTTTTAATTCCATTAATATGATATAGAAATGAAAGTAGCGTTCATGCGTACGTACGGCTTACCATCTCCATGAACAGTGCATTTCATTTCTTACCTATAAATGATTATGTAATATTATAAATACATATATATTATGGATATATATGATATATATGATATCCAAATCATGAATATCATTCTTGATATAATGAACCTTTGACCACACGAACAACATGTTATTGTAAGAAGTCCGCTTTCGACTTAAGAACCAAATATCGACAAAACAAACATTATTAACTTAAATAATTACATAGTGTTCATAACATGGTAATAAGTAATATAAAAGGAATAATGAACTTTAAAAAGGTTCTTAAGCAAGTAAAAATAAACGCAAGTTTATTATTCAGGACGTTAAAGAACGATCGAGTCATGTCGGACCGAGGTAAGGGATTTCGTCTCAATCTCCTTTCATTGAGGAATATTTTTTTATACACAACATTCTTTTATATGGTGTATAAAACCCTTTGACTTTTAAATTTATACAAAATGAATCTTTTTCTACGAAGCGTTTTTCTAAATGACGAAAATGCATGGTTATTTTAACGTACGCGGTGACAATGACCTTTTCCGCCGCCGCGAGTATTATTTGGTCTTTGGCTTCCTCAAAAAACCGTAATGTTTTTAAAATGAAATAAATACCATATACTCTTTTATGCATTTTTGTATTGAAAATGGTTTTTATAATGGATTTGTTATGTCAATATATTTAAATGATATATTGTGTTCAAAGTGTGGAAATGTTTTCTTTCCATTTTATTTGTTTTATGTCTTATGATTTTATAATGGTACTTAGACATTTGACGGGTGGTTACATGATGAACCATATGACGGGTTGTGCCATGAATACCAGGACGGGTGGTTATGTTATAACCTCCAATGCATTGGGAATGGAAGTTTTCCATATGGCTATTCTATTAAGTGATATGTGTGGAATTCGACCATATGGTTATTCCATTTAAGTATGTTTATGTCCCAAGATACCTTTATATGTTATGTGTTCTTTATATGGGTTTTATGGTAATATTTTGGTTACAAAAAGGGTATGTGATGATCTTTTATTCAGTGAAGAGTTTTTATTACTTCATAAAGGTGAATATTATTACATTGATAAATTATACATGGTTTACTTGTTGTTTTAAAAAACTAAGTGTTTTCAATATTTGTGTATCCCTTACTCAGCTCTTTATGCCCACCCCAATTTTTTGAAATGTTTTTCATAGGACTTAATGTGGAATAGGGTCATGGATGGGATCAAGGAATAGTCATGATATCTAAAACATGGAACTAGACATGTTTCTTTTTAAGTGTTTTTATTTTATGTAAACTTAGTAGAAGTGTCTACTTTGTAATATTTTGAGATCTAATAGTTATGTCCTAACTATCTAAAAATCTAAATTTGAAAAGATACTCAATGTGAATTATTCATTTCATAAAATATTAAGTAAGGATTAAGGCCGGGGCCTTATAGTTGGTATCAGAGGTCGGTTTAGAAAACTTTAGGAGTTAGGAAATTGTTAAATTATAAATTAATTTATGGTATGATTGAAATGATATAGAATTTAAAGATTACCATGTTTCTCATTCTAAAATATATCTTTGTTAAGAATTATTTTTCATAAAATAAATAGAGTATCTTTTTTGGGAAGACATACAGAGTAGAATGACTTTCTGAATCAGCTACCAGAGATGGTCAGAATCATAATTGAGCAGTTTACTGTAGTGATGGCTCAGTTGAATGAGGTGATAAATGGTGGTTGTGTTTATTGATGATATTTTAGAGTTTTCTAAATGTAAAGAGGAGAATGAAAGTAATTTAAGTGTTATATTAAAAACCATAGAAGAAAAGAAACTTTATGGACAATTCAGCATGTGTGTGTTTTGGTTACAACAAATTTCGTTCCTTGGTCATATTGTTTCAAAAAATGGCATAACTGTTGATCCTGCTAAAACAAAAGTTGTTGAAGAATGTCCAAGACCCACAAATTTAACTGAGATCCATAGCTTTCTTGGTTTGGAAGGTTACTACAGACGGTTTGTTGAAAATTTTTCATGGTTATATTGTCCAATGACTAAGCTAACTCAGAAGGGTGTTAAGTTTATCTGGACAAAAGAATGTGATTATTTTTTTCAGGAGTTGAAAAGAAGATTCTTTAATGCTTCAGTTTTGGCACTTACTTCCAGGATATGTGAGTTTTTTATATACACTGATGCTTCGTTGAAGGTAATTGGTTGTGTCTTTATGCATAATGATCTGGTAATTGCATATGCTTCACGTCAGTTGAAAACTCATGAGGTAAATTACCCTACACATGACTTGGAATTAGCTGATGTTGTTTTTGCTCTAAAAATTTGGAGGCATCATTTTTATGGAGTAAAGTGTGAAATATATACTGATCACAAACGTTTAAAGTATATATTCACTCAGAAATAATTGAACATGAGATGGAGGAGTTGGCTGGAATTAATAAAGGATTATGATTGTACAATTCATTACCATCCAAGAGAAGCTAATAATGTGGTTGATGGTTTGAGTCAAAAAAGTAATGCTTAATTAACAATGTTGTGTTTCGAACGTGATCCTTTGGTTATGGATTTGACGAAATTTGGCATAGAATTTGTTGGTGCAGGACGTACTTCTGTTTTGTTTTAGGTATCAGTGAAATATTCTTCTTCAGATAGAATTAAGCATGTGCAGAAGAAAGACTATGGGTTGCAGAAAAAGGTAGATCTGGTTCAGAATGGTATGTTTCCTGAATTTAACATTGATAATGATTGTGTTTTGAGGTTTGGAAAGATATTATGTATTCCTGGTGATTCAAATTTGAAGAATGAGTTGTTATGTGAGGCTCATAGTTCCCCGTATTCAGTACATCCTAGTAGTACTAAGAAGTACATAGATCTGCGGGAGTATTACTGGTGGGATGGAATGAGAAGAGATTTTGCTGATTTTACTGTAAAGTGATTGACTTGTCAGTAGGTTAAAGAAGAGCGGTAGTTATCGAAAGGGATGCTGCAATCATTACTGGTGCCAGAGTGGAAATGGGAAATTGTATCCATGTACTTTTTTGTGGAATTACCGAGGACATATCGTGGTAATAATGCAATCTAGGTTATTGTTGATCGCTTGACTAAATATTCTTATATTTTTCCTATTCGAGATACTGTCTATCTAGATGAACTTTATCGATTTTATCTTAAAGAGATATTCAGGTTTTATGGAGTTCCCCTATCCATTGTATCTAATCGTGATCTATGGTTTAGTTCTATCTTTTGGAAAGGACTTCAGAAGTCGCTGGGTACTGAATTAAATTTTAGTACAACTTTTCATCCTCAATAATATTGGCAGTTAGAACCAACAATTCAGACTTTGGAGGATATGCTACGTGCATGTTCGATGGATTATCATGGAAGTTGGGACCAACATCTTTCTTTTTTTGAGTTTTCTTATAATAACAGTTTTCATTCCAGTATACAGATGGCACCATTTGAGGCATTATATGGGAAGCGGTGTCGAACTCCAGCTTTTTGGGATGAAGTGGGTGAAAGGAAGTTCATGGGACCAGAACTGGTAGAAGAGATGGTAGAAAACGTTCAGCTGATACAAAAAACACATGAGAACAGCTCAGAGTAGGCGAAGAGTTATGCAGATAACCGGAGGAAGGATCTATCTTTTGATGTAGGTGATCATGTTTTTCCCAAAGTCTCACCATGGAAAGGTGTGATGCGATTTGGTAAGAAAGGAAAGTTGAGTCAAAGGTTCATTGGACCATATGAAATTCTGGAGAGAGTTGGATCTGTTGCATAACGAGTGGAATTACCTCCGAGCTTATCTCAGGCACACGATTTTTTTCATGTTTCAATATTAAGGAAGTACATTCAAGATCCATCTCATGTTTTGAGCCCATAGGTAGTTCAGTTGGAAGATAATCTCTCTTATGAAGAACAACCCGTCTAGATTCTTGACCGTAGAGAGAAAGTGTTGCGGAATAAGGTATTTCACCAGGTAAAGGGTTTCTGGAAAAACCATATGGTTGAAGAGGACACATGGGAATCCAAAAATGCTATGAGGGACAAATACCCCCACTTATTTTGATAAGTGAATAAAATTGCGAGGATGCAATTCCCAAAAGGGGGGAAGGATGTAACATCCCAGGTAAATAAAGAATAATAAATTTTCATATTTACTAATATTTTAGAATTAAATATTAATTTTACATTAAAGGGGTTGCTATGTTCGATAGCGTGTCCGATACGCAACAACGAGTATCTTTGAAATCTTACATTGCACACTAGTAATATAATAATATTTATTTTAAATGGTAGTTAACATGTAGCCATTGTATTGGAGGTAATGAATAGATATAACTAAAATATTGTTATATATGTTTGTTACATGTTTTTACATTTATACAATAAAGGATAAATTCTTAAAATACTAAATGAATTCAATTTTAGGCATAGATACTCTAATATTCATTAAAAGGCCGAACTATCACCTTTTTATGGTGAAGCCTCATTATATATAGTTTGGGTCACTATTATACATTTTATTGTACCAAATATAATTCTTCTTTAGAATAGGGACATCAAAATTTACTTTGTGTAAATTTTTGGTATTTTTCCGATAAAGTTCATTTTTTAATGAATAGTGAAAACTGTTGTATTTTAATTCAAAACCACTTTTTAATCAAATTTATTCATATGATTATATTATCTTTTTAATTGTGTTTTAAGTGAAATTAGAATATATTTTTACCATTTAATCCAATAGTGGCCGTTGGAATTATTTCACTTTGAAATTGGACTGAAACTAGTGTCAATCTTATGATATATATTGTTTCATAAAAATACGCTATTTGTCATGATAGTATGAATTAATTATTAAATTAATAAATTTAACTAATATGTTTTTAATTTTGTAAAATAGACATCATTTTTAAATTCATAATATCAAATATAGCTTAGGGTGAAGTTTTGGTATTTTTCTGAAAAACTTCAATTTTTGTTGAATAGTGAAACCACTAAGTGGTGTTTAAAAAAATGATATTTCGTTTAAATGGAATTTTACCAACTCTGTGATTTGAATTTCAAAAATCCGACATAAATGGTTGTCATTAGGAAGTTAAATGTGGTTCAATGGGATTAAAATAATTATTTGGTGAATAGTGTCTTTTAAGTTTTTAATAGCGATTAGAGTTAATTAGTGTATTTTAAGGTAAAAATTATGTTTTAATAATATGAAATGTCCTTGAAACATGTCCTACCCTTATGGGATGTGTCATGGCCGACCAAGACAATCCATGAGTCAACTTCGGGACCCCATGGAGCCACTTTGGTAGGATAATGACATTAATAACTTTTTATTTAAAGTTAAAATACAAATGTCACAAACATGAGATGTTTTATTAAAAAAAATTAAATGGGGATATACAATTCATAATTTTGACTATAAATATTCATTGGAAATCTAAAAATCATTCCTACATCATTGTATTTTTTTTATAATTTTTAGACATTAAATAAATTAAATTATATATGACATCATGATGATGCAACAATTACATCAATATTTAACGATATAAATAAAATGAAAAGATAATGTAAAATATAAGACCAACACATGTCGAAAACCTATTGGATGGGTGGATTTCAAACTCTTATCACCTTTTCCTCGAAATATAAAATTTTGGGACCTTTAAAATCCGAAAATCATTTTATTATAATGTAACCTTTTATAACATTCCAAGAGTTCCCCTCCTCTCCTCTTATTAATGCCCCCACCTCTACCTCCTTACCCACACCTCTCAAGCCTTTGGTTCGGCCAATATCTGAACATTTTGTCTCTACACATCCCTCTCTTACTCCTAGAAGCCTCACTTTGGGCATAAGTCTTCCCAAGGAAGCCTTTGTGCTCAAATCAAAAAGAGTTACCCATTTTTAATGTAGTGTTTTCTCTTGTGTTCTTATGTTTTATTTTGCTTCTCCAACCCCCTAAACTCTTTTTATTCTGTTCATTTTAAACAACACCAGTATCTTAAATATACTAGGATGTTTTTATGTGAAGGATTGGAGCTACACTTACACACACCTACATAATTTTTTTAAAAAACATTCTTTTTTTGTGGATGGAGAATTTCTGCCTCACGAAACGATGATTGTTCAACACTCATATAACACCTTTAAAGGATGCCATTAACATGTCACTATATTTATATATGATATATAATAGGTTTATGTTTTACTTAAGCTTCTGTATTTTTCATTTATTGCATTCCTTTATGGTTTCCATTATGGGTAAAGGCGATATCTTCATTTTAGGAAGTGCGGACTACCGCCCCCTCAAAGTGATTTGATTCGTTAATGCAATATGTGGGATGTATAAAGGATGGAGTTAAAGTTATTATATATGATGTTATAATGGAATTATAATATTACTTTATATCATTATTATTTCTTTCCATTAATTTATGATAATTAAATGAAAGTAGCGTTCATGCGTACGTACGACTTACTGTCTCTATGAATGGTGGATTTCATTTCTTATCCCCAATTGTAATGTACTATTATAAGTACATATATATAATGGATATATATGATTTATGTAACATATAAATTTTGAATATAATTCTGGAATTAAAATATACATATCTCTCATTTAGTTTTAATTCCAGTAATATAACATTGAAATGAATGTAGCGTTCATGCATACGTACGACTTACAGTCTCCATGAACGGTGCATTTCATTTCATACCTTTAAATGATTATGTTATATGATAAATACATGTATATTATGGATATATATGACATATATGATATCTAAATCATGAATATCATTCTGGATATAATGAACCTTTGACCACACGAACAACATGTAATTGTAAGAAGTCCACTTTCGACTTAAGAACCAAATATCGACAAAACAAACATTATTAAATTAAATATTTACATAGTGTTCATAACATGGTAATAAGTGATACAAAAGGAATAATTACCTTGAAAAAGGTTCTTAAGCAAGTAGAAATTAACTCAAGTTTATTATTTAGGACGTTAAAGAACGATCGAGTCAAGTCGGACCCAAGGTAAGGGACTTCGTCTCAATCTCCTTTCATTGAGGCATAATTTTTTTATTAACAACATTCATTTATACGGTGTATAAACCCCCTTGAATTTTAATTTTATATAAAAAGAATCATTTTCTATGAAGCGTTTTACTAAACGAAAAAAAGGAATGTTTCTTTTATCGTACGTGGTGAGAACGACCTTTTCCACCGCCATGAGTATTATTTGGTCATTGGCTTCCTCAACAAGCGAAAATGTTTTTAAAATGAAATAAATACCATATACTATTTTATGTATTTTGGTATTGAAAATGGTTTTATAATGGATTTGTTATTTCAATATATTTAAATGATATATTGTGATCAATGTGTGGAAATTTTTTTTCCATTATATTTGTTTTATGTCGTATGATTTTATAATGGTACTTAGACATTTGACGGGTGGTTACGTGATTAAGCATATGACGGGTGGTTAGGTTATAACCTCCAATTCATTGTGTATGGAAGTTGGCTGTATGGCTATTCCATTAATTGATATGTGTGGAAGTCGACCATATGGTTATTCCATTTAATTATGTTTATGTCCCAAGTTGCCTTTATATGTTATGTGTTCTTTATATTGGTTTTATGGTAATCTGTTGGTTACAAAAAGGGTACGTAATGATCTTTTATTCAGTGAATAGTTGTTACTACTTCATAAAGGTGAAAATTATTATATTGATAAAGTATAAAAGGTTTACTTGTTGTTTTGAAAAAATAACCGTTTTCATTCTTTGTGTATCCCTTACTGAACTTTTTATGCTCTCCCAAAGTTTTTGAAATGTTTTTCACAGGACTTAATGTGGAATAGGGTCAAGGATGGGATCGAGGAATAGTAATTATATCTAAAACCTGGAACTAGAAATGTTTGTTTTTATGAGTTTTTATTTTATGGAAACTTAGTAGAAGTGTCTACTTTGTAATCATTTGATATGTAATAGTTATGTCCTAATTCTCTAAAACTCTAAACCTGAAAAGATCCTCAATGTGAATTATTCATTTAATTCAATATTAAGTAGGGTTTATGGTCGAGGCCTTATATTGGTGACTAAAACTAAAGTGACTGTGGCATGAACCATCCACATAAATAACTTTAGGATTATTCATCTCTCCATTAGCATATTCAATACCTCTACTACATTTGATATTCAATGAACCATCATTACCAAACCATAATATTCCATCAAACATTTTCTTATCATTAGTTTATAGGTTTGAATTTCCCATAATATGGGATGAGCATCCACAATTTTTAATCTTGGTTAAACTTCTCTTTATATCTTTGAGATCTACTTCTACATGGTTGTATTTGTCAATTTTCTTCTATTCCATCCAAAAAATATTATATTTCAAGAAGGATAAAAATTTCCCTTTAAATATTTTTTCCATGTGAATAGGTTTATCATACTCTTACTCTTCTTATATAATAGAAACCCTTTTTTAAGAGAAACACTATATGGTTTATGAATATTGGATTATCTCTTAGTTTTATAAGTATTGATTATACCTTTCCTCAGCCTGTAATAAATAACTTTATGGATTATTTAGCACAATGAATATTATATCCATAGAAATTATTTATTATACAGGTAGAAGAATATGATTTCATTATCCATTGTTCACTTCCAAGCTCTTCTCTATTCAAACTGCTCTGTGCAACTTCACAATATGACATGGTATGGCCCAAATTTCCATAAAACTGACATTCAAAAAAAGTAAATGTCTTATCATATATATTCCCCCCTAATATATGTCCATGAAAAAACAGTTTGACTGCCAATGATTTTTAGATGTCTGAAGATCGTTTTTAACTATCTATTTAGTTTTATTTTAGGGTTTCTTTTCAAGAACATCAGGATACCTTCTGATGGGTCCCGCTCTTAGTTTTCCTTTATTTTGGAAAATTTTCTTTCCATAATTTCATGTTTCATGATTACAACTAATTCCACTATTTCCCATGTATATGGGTATTTGATCATTAAAAATATTTTCAACACCATCAGAACCATGATAAGCTATCTCTATTTCCCAGCATTTCATAATTTTACAAACATTAATTTCTTATTTTATTATTCTTAATTTGAATAACATTCAGGTTTACTCCAAATATTAATGACTTATTTTTCAAGACCCTCAATGGTCATAAACTTATCCTCTAGTCTGCATGAATGGTCATTGATGACCTTTTCCTCTTCTTCAATTTTGTGCATCAGTTCAACTACATCTTCTGTACTATCAAAGGTTTTTTACTATTCCATTACTACATCTTTGAGTCATTCAATGTTAGCATCCAGTTGATGAATGTATTTTGATGACCCTTTTTCACCTACTCTCTACTGTTTTCATCTATTAAATTGATTAAAACCTTACCAAGATCATCCGAACATTTAAACTTCAGATTATCATCAGTGGTCAACTGATTATATCTAGATTTATCACATGTTGGTTATGACTTTTCATGAGTACCATTTATGGATTAATTAGTTCTTGATTTAAATTATAGTTTTTAAACCATAATAATATCATTATTATCCTACTCTTTATCGCTGAAAAAATAAATTATCTTTAATTTCATTCTAAATCTGTTGTTTTTTAGAAAACACTATTCTATGGTTTTTACATGTTTTCATCTTCATGTTCTTTATCAACGAACTTTCCTGGAAATCGAGATTTAGTGTGTCGCACTTTTTCTCAAAAAATATTGCCCATAGGTAACAGACATTCAAATTTCCCTATTCCATTTTTTAATTTCATTGAAATGATAAAAAGAAGTTAATTTTCATAATTATTTTCATTATCACTTTCTCATAAAATTTCCCATTTTTCAATTGTATTGAAGGTTATTTACTTTTTTAATGAAGGTTTTCCATCATTAGGATTGACTTGCATTTCATAAGCCACATGAAAACAAATCAGATCATCGAAAAAAAGTTTAAAGAGACCTCTTTCAAAAAGGGTTGACATCATTTCACTGTTATGCGGTGTATGTATTCTAACTATTTTATTTACAATATAAATTTCTTTGATTTCATCACTATGTCCTCATATTTTTCCATCAACATTAGTAATTTGATTGACATAGGAATCAACATTTTCATTAGGATTCATCTTCATATCATCAAACCTATTATGAAAAATCATACAGTTTCACCTCCTTCACAATGGTCTCACCTTCATATAAATTATCTAGTTTTACCATTTTTACTTTGGTGAAATAAAACTCATCACATTCATATAGATTTCATCCAATTGAGCTTCAGTAAGGTAATTCCAATCATTGATATATGAATCAAGCATCTTAAACTCTATTTTAAGTCATACATAGTCATGTTGCATCATTAACCTGGATCCCTTGTGTAGTAGATAAGAGAAATTACATTACAATGTTTCGTTGATTTGATATCATATTATTCCTAACCAATAATTTTCTTCCATCAATGAGAGGAAATCCTCCAAAATTTAAGGAATTATCCATTACTGTATAGACAAAAACATTTGACACTAGAATCCTTTTGTCTATAATACATCATGAAGGACCCCAGAAAACCCTGATAGGGGAGGGGTGAGTAGGGTGTCAAATATTTCTTCAAAATTGATAGATCTTTATCCCACGTTTTTATGAACATGTTCAACATGTCTGATGAGAACGATAAATAAACAAACAATCACATGCAATGAATAAAAACAACAAATTTCATTGGTTCACCATTGAGGGATAGTTCAAGGAGCATATGTTGAATTTGTGTGGGTTGTACCGAATTACAATTATCATTACCTTTTTAGTAGATAAATGATTAGAAACTATCACATTTTTCCAGACACAATGCCTTTAAAATAATTTAGGGATAACAGAATACATCCCTGAAATTTCATTCGTATACCCCCTAGTTCACTACCTTGGTTGAGATCCACACAATGATTATGAAATCGTAGGTCCCTTCATTTCCATGAAATTTGGTATCCTCAAATGTTGATAGATTCTTTTTTGAAGTCCTGTTTATACCCTTAGATGTAATCCACTTTTCTGCGCACTGTTTGTTCACGAAGTATTCCTCTGTGAACCTACTTCTTCCTCTAGAAACTATGCTATTTTCTTTTCACACTGAGTTGTATTTTATACTATGAGTGCTTCCCTAACTAGTTCTCCTCAACATACCATCAATGATTCATGGACCATTCCTCCTACATGAAATACCTTTTCTTCCATAGTCTATTTCTTCAATTTGGATTGTCTTTTCATTAGTAGCCAGTCTCTCCTTCCGAAAACATCATTCATTGTATATAATCCTAATAGTGAACCTATTATCCTTCAAAACATTGTCTTTCTGTGAACCACTATATATTTCACATAAATCCTCCATGATTTCTACTCCAAAACATCTCTTCATAATGAAGGGATTACCTCATATAATATAGTTAAATAGATCATATACTCATGTTATTCCATTTTACATAAACGTTCATTGAGATAATACATCCACCATGAACGAATCATTTCGGAAAAGATTTTCCATATGCAGTCCACATATCACCACTCTTCATATGTGGAAGAAGAGATCTTATGTGAATTGATCTCCTCCTGATTTTCACAAATGACGATCCATTATGTGAAATTTTTTCCTTACATGTATTCTAAACCGTCCTACAAACCATGTGCATCTCACGAATCATTTTTCATTTGTGTTCTAAATACAATGCTTTGAAACCCATGCAGTTCTGCAACATAGAAATCCTTCCTTTTCTATTTTTCCTCATAGTTATGGATTCCTCCAATATAATTCATGGACTATCCTTCACGATCTGCATACTGTTCACTCATACATGGATATCATTCCATATAAACATTGTTTTCTTCCACAGTAATAGGATACCATTCCTTTCCTACTCCATAATCTTCCATGTAAGGATTGAAAATACACACAATCCATATTCCATTACAAACGAACAATTTTGGGTCCAATAATCATTTAACCAGAATACATCTTCTTTGAAATAATTCATTTTTACATCCAATTAAGGGATATGGGTTCTTTTTTGGTGAAGGCCAATAAAACTAGATTTCTTCTATGGTAGTGGATAAGAGTTCTTGGTATTGAATGAGTGATATATTGTGGTGAATGGTTTGTGAAAAAGGTAAATTAATGTTTCCAATTATTGTTAATGGGTGGGAAACTCTTTGAATTTATAATAATATTTAAATATATAAAAATCATTCCAAGACACTTGATTCTAAATAGAATATAAATGGGTAAGATAAAAAATCAAATATCATTTATTATTCCCACTCTCATCAATAAAAATTACAATGATTTTTATGTATCATGATAAAATATTATTTTCAATTTAAATTATTATTTGTAATTTATACACTATCCATTTATTGTGAACTGAAAGACATAAATATAGAGTGATAATTTTAATATAATTCATTAAAAAAACCAAAATATTTCAAATTAGTCTATATAATATATTTAATACATTACACCCCTCAAAATATATTACTTTTAATATTTTTTAAAATAATAATTATATATTTTCTGATTTTCCAAAAGAACGTATCATTATTGTATAAACATTTATGGATGATGTATAATTTAAAAAAAATTAACTAATAAGTTTATAACATGAAAATAATGTAAATAATACCAAAAAATAATTTTATATTCATTCATAATGTTGTTTTGTTGCAATGTGGACACATAATATGTACATAAAACTAAGAGAGTACCACTTTGTAACATTGATTGACTTAAATAATAAATAAGTCATTTTAATAGAAATTTTCCATTAAAATGTAATTATCTATAAAAAGGTGATAAGGATCGAATTCACCACCAATAATAAATATGATGTAAAATTCTAGACTTATAACTTTTATTCACATAGATTACCATGATTTCTACCATTCTGATGTGACAACTTTCATCATGGTTACTATTTATCACGAACAATAATAAATGAGATCGATTTAGAAAATTTAATCCACCTGATTCTAAATATGGAAACATTTTCATAAATTTCAATTTGACGAAGTGGATGATATTAATTTGAAAATAATTATAAAATAAATGATGAAACATGACTTTTAAAAAAATCCTTCTTTTAGGAATAAAATAGTGTTTATTAAAAGAGCACGATTGGAAAAGTATTAGATAAATGGTAAAACGTTTTATTTTATATATAATATATTAATATAAATAAAATCATAAAAATTGTGAATAAATTAATTTACTTAGTTGAAAAACATTACCTGCATAAAAAGTTTTCCCATAAATTATCATATTTTTTTATTAAAATGTTTATAAAATAAATAAAAGAAAAATTTATTCTATTGAACATAATAAAATAATTTATAATATAAAATTACTAATATTACATTGAAACCTCATATCATTGATCATTTTTGAAATAAAAATATAATTTTAGTGCAATTCAGTTCTTTTCCGTATTCACTCAAAACCCAATATTTTCAAAAAATATTTGAAATTCAAACTATGAAAATTTGGATATGATAATATCAAAAATTTAGTTATTTTAATAAAAAAATATTTTAACATCGCTGAAAATTAAATAATATATTTGATCAAAAAAATTAAAAAATTATTTTTTTACTAAATCTAGGTTTTACAATAATATAATTTTTTTAAAATGAAATATTATTTCCTAAAAATTTATCAACATGTTTTTATTGTGTTTTATATGTTTATATATATATAAATTTAGTTAATATTATTCAAAAGATCCAATTTAATTAATATGATAATAGGAACCCATAAAATAATTTTAATTCAATTTCACGGTTCTTTTAATCATATTATTGCATGTAAAAATGAAATTGAAGAAATTATGTATATTTTAAAGAATAAAATTATTCCATAATGTTTTAGGGTGTTAAATTAGATAATATTTAATATTTATTTCTCAGTTAAAAATCATCACCCTGATAAAATAACTGTGGATATATATATTTTCACTATATCTTCAAGATACCTTATAGATTCTTCAAATTTATGATTTCACTCTAGAAACTTTGACATGTGAGTTAGCATGTTTACTAAAACATTATATCAACAATCCATGATTACTACTATTTATTCACAAAAAAAATTTCATGATCCAATTTTATGACCATTGATTTTATTATATTTTATATATCTTGTATTTACTTCGTCACGTGATAGAGATGGAACATATCTGGAATTATTAAGTGTTTTGTAGGATGATTCATGCTTTACTCTACATTCCATACGTGAAAATGAATCAAAAAATGGAAAATATTATACTACCAAAATTTCATTTGATTATGAATATCATTATATTGTCCTATTGAGAAATTATCTTAAAAATAATTTCACCAATATGCAATTATAGGTCACATTGATGATTTTAAGCATTACATTTCCATAGACTATGTATTTTCTTGTTGTGTTTCTGAATGACCTTAACATTCTATATCATTTCCTCAACTACCTCATATTCCAATATATTTCATACAATAATATCAAATTTTTTCTTTGATCAGTTTCTAATTCATCTATTACATCACAAAATGAATTTTAAATAGTAATTTTTTCATGTATGATTCTCTAAAATTAACATTTAATAAATCATAAGATCCATAAGTAATTCCTTCACATATTAAATATTTAAAAAAAATGTTTACAGAAAAAGTTATCTAATAACATTAAATTTAAATATTATTACATTATATATATATTTAACATTATGGTTCCTTCAATATTTGATGAAAAAAATTGAATACAAAAAACTATATTGATATTACCCCATATCCTTACATGATTAAATTAATGATTCTATGGAAAAAAATTAATCACTCATAACAACTAAAAAAAATTATATAACCTACCCAATTTTGAATATTATTCACAATGAAATTATATATTCCTTAACAGCATAAGGCAAATTTTATTCTATAAATAAAATCCATTCATAACCAAAATATAATTCCATTAAATTTATGGGTTCACCCATGCACCATTATATGATCATCCGATGATTCAAAATATGAAATTTTATTTTATATTTTTATAATCTATGTAGAGTAACATAATCAATGTTTTTAATCACATCAAATTTCAATTATTTATAAACAATGATATTTTATTTGGGTGCATTCACACAAACATAGATATGATATTCCCATCCCTAGACTAGAGAAAAAATGTTCAGTAATTATCATGATTCACATCAAAAATACTAATTTTATATGATTTAACTTTTTCCACTACCATATATGGTTTTGTGTCTTATAGTACTCATTAGGACATGGATTAGGGAATTTATTATCATAATTCCCAATCTCCATGCATTTATGATGTATGAGTGTTAGTTTTTCATTTTATTAAGCTTTTTATCTATTCATATCATTATTTAACTTCTTACCATCACTTTGAAATTAAATATCCTTCATACATTAATTTATACACTTGAATATTTTACCGAATACCTTTATTAAAATTCCTCTATGTTTCATTCCACATGTTGGAAGTATTGAATTTCTCATCTTCATCAATTCATGGATTTTATATTTTCAATATAAATGCATTTTTTCTCTTTTAAAAACGATGTGTTTATTGGATATCTCCAAATTTCATATCCTCATTGATGGAACTTCAAATAATTTATTCATAGATTCTAAACACTATTAGTTCTATAATCTTTGAGGGAAGTATTTTTGATCCATTGCGAAATTGACAAACCTTGAATTAATGTTCGATTATAATAGAAGAACCATACCTCATAAGTAAGGTAATATTTTCCTCATCAGTACTAAAACATTTATCATTCTTCTACTTTAGATCATGTAATTAATTTTATATTTTTGTAATTAGAATATTTTGAATGTACTTATTGAATAATATGCTCATAAATTCTCCCAAATTGATCGATTCAATTTAATCATGTTGCGTCAGATTTTATACAAGAGATAACTGTTGATCTTATTCTCCTTCCAAACAATATATTGGTAGAATAACATTCCCCATTTATTATGATTGATTAACGCGGAATATATTTTTAGTGGAATTGATCCATTGATCAGTAACTATTTTATCATCAAATCAACTAAAATAAAGAGTATTTTTTCCTTATAAAATACTCATTAAAATATTGTTCCATCTTGTTCTTATATATAGGTTATGCTTTTGTAAACTTTTTAGAATGATTTTGAGAATAATAATGTGAGTTTTCAATCTATCTATAAAAAAGTTAATTTCATAGAATAAAATCATATAATTTTTCATCTCATTCATAAGTATCATGATTCTATTAGGTTACACCCATTTAATTAAAGGGAAATAAATCCCATGAGAAAATTTAATCAATGTGGGAACCAACATTATCCTAAAAAATCATTCAAAAATTTCTAAATCACGACACCTTCTTTTATGAAACTCCAAGTTTTATCTTTCTAAATTCTTGATTGTTTCCAAAACATTATGATTTTGTAATATATTTATACATATGTTTGTGGTTTTTAGTGTGGTTCTGTCTTCCATGTTTCAAATATTTAACTAAATATTTCTATGATACCAAATTCATCATATCCTAATTTTATACTTATATATCATATATTATTTTTTTAATATTTATCACATAACATAGCGATCATTAGATTATTATTATAGGTTTTATGCATTTGCAATCATGAAAACATAAAAAATTCGTTCCTAAAAGATATACAGTGTCTCCAACTCAGTTTTTTATAACTACCAGCCAACATATACAAATCATAATCAGAAACATTATTCATAACATAGGGAAAGGAAACATAAGAATGGGCGATCTCAAATTCTCAGTAAAGGTAAAAAGGGATATATCAATGATAGAATAAACATAACATGAGTATTTGGTTTTTATATCCCGACTATAAAAATTGATTACTATTCCATGTATATTATAGATGATAACCTTCTTTTATGTCATAATGTTAATTAGTTCATAATACATGAGTCATAATAGATTTGAATAATGTGATATAAGATATCATAACATTAACATAATACACAAGATTTTGGTATACATGTATGAATATAAAATCAGTTCATTAGTGTTGAAGTCACAGTAAAGAGACTATCATAGTGAAATGGTTTCTCTAGACAATCCATCAAAGTAATCATTGTTCACTCCCAAGGCTATAACAGTGGATAATTTCCCATAATGAACTTGGTTCACTCCCAAGGCTATAAAAAGCCTTCATATATTATTATTATGTAACCACCGTCAAATAATTTTATTCATACTTATTTGTTTCATAATATCATAATAACTTCACAATATCATCAAATAAAAACTCGTGAAATGAATATTGGATTCAAAAAATATTAATCAATTAACCATAACATAACCACTGGAATATATGTGGGTTTCATTATAATCTCATTAATATAATAATTAAAAATCCATATAATGACTAGAATTGGCATATTTTGATCATATCGCTATTAAATCATAATTATGATATCTGATACCATCTTATAAGAGAAATTATTTCTAAACATCGCTTATAAAATATCCGGGTAAAAATACTCTTTTTAACATTGACATAAATTTTTATATAAATTATTAATTTCATATTTATTGAGGATATATGTTCGTTGAATATAATATTGTACTATTGTAATGTAAGATTATTAATAGTAAAAAATAATGACAGTATGAAATTCCATTTATTCCATATACATTAAAATTAAAAATTCCTATCACAGTTTTGTCAAAAAATTCAAAATGCACCTCATTCACGAAAACATAAAAATAATCCATTTTAAATATTAAATATTAAAAAATGGGAAAATATTATTTTAAAAAAATATTTGGAAAATAGTTGAATGAGTCATTAAATAATATTTATAAAACATTGATTTGTAAGAAAATAAAAATTTTACCAAAGAGGGAAAGAAATGTGAATTTCCATAGAAACTTATTTCCAATATCATGATTTTTTATACTGAGTAAATTATAGAAAACCCTTTATTATTATTAAATAACTAGTGGATAATATAATTCATGAGTTTAGAGGGAGGTATATCTCAGTATTTCATCATTGGAAACACAATAATAAAATAAAACCAATAAATAGTGCGTTTCTAACATAAACCCATTACCACATGAACAAATTTGAATAATATACCCCATGAATTAATGAACCTTATATGGATACATATATTCTCTAGTTATTATGATTTGAATCATAAAATCAATTCATGGGGTATTATATACCTTACAAAAGTGAAAACACTGGGGTATACGGCTTCTGTGTGACCTAAATAAAATTGAGATAAAAATTAATTAACATAGGTCAAAATTCATTCACACACATTGGATCCCATATTTTAATACATATATATTTATAATAAATATATAATTGAACGATAATAATTTATATTATATCAAATATGATATAATTATAACCTTTTATAACCCCTTTTTTAATACTTATTTATTAAAATCCATGTTCGGAGTGATATATACATTTTTCATATATGTTCTGGTTTGATAGTTTTCTTTATGGTGTTTTTATGATGGTTCAAAAACATCCTTAGTGTTAATAATTATTTAAATACCAAAAATATCAATCATATATAATTATATTATCATCAATAATGTATATTAATAACAAATTTAATTACATCATTAATGCAGACGGTATATCATAGTTTTGCATGAAATATATTTTCCTTTTTTATAAGATGGAATGAAGGAAAGGTAAATAATAAATCACCATTAAAGAGTGATTATTATATAATATTTATATGTTATACCGAATAAAAAAAAATATTACCATCCATGTAAACTAGAGATGAAAAATTTATCACATCGCTTTGTGGAGGTGGTAGTCCATATAGATGAATAGCTGATGTTATTATTTTCTTGTAGTATGGATGATTAGAATGATTATTTGATATTATCATTCAATAAAATTACTTATTTCATAGTTATCTTATAAATATATATTAAACCCATCACAATACCTATCTAAAAAACTTTTCGATGATTAATGAAATTTATTTCAATGTGGAGATGGATTGTCGTATGTACGCAAGAGCAATATTTTCACATAGCATTAGATTTAAAGTTGGGATATTGTATGTTAAATACTCATAAAAACATGTTAAATTTATTAATTAATCAAAACAAATTATTTTACTAATAATATATAACATTTTAATATGGAAAAAGAATAATTAAAATGGTATTATTGGTTAAGATGATTTCCTCTTCATTGAAAAAACTCGTTGAGATCTCCTCAAATGGGCTCCAGGGTTAATATTTTGGAAAGACCAAGATCTCTATATTTTTTCTAGTTGAGTGATAATGGAAATATTTATATTTTTAGCTATCTACATGGCAAAAATTAATGTTATTAAGATAATTAATGTATTCACTTTTGTTGTTTAGGGGAGGGTATGTCCGATAATTTCATAGAAGAATATAATTTATTAATGGTATTCTAAATAAAGTAGTTCTAAAGGGAGTACATATTGGAAGGTGATGAAATTTTAGGTCATATAATATCCTAAAAGTAATATTATATTCTTTTGAAGAGTTATATGTAAAAAATAAAATATTATTTCGATAAAATATTAATATTTCCTTATTATATAATATTTATATAATTTGATTAAAATTTCATAATTTAAATGCTGTAATTATAATATGATTATTTAAAATAAAAAATTTATTTCATATTAATCTACAAAAATTTTGGAATACATTAAATAACTAAAATTATATTACATATAATATATTTAAAATCATTTATTATATTTTTATTATAAATTTAATGAATATTGCAACATTGTTGCATAATACTGTAAAGATTATATTCAATTTAAAAAAACTACAAATAAATTTATAAAAGGAAAATAATTTTATTAACATTAAAATAGACACTTATATAAAAAACTAATTGTTTCCCCCATTGTTTTCATGGGAGAGTTATTTAAAACTGAAAGAGTGATATTTTGTAAAAATCATTCATTAAAATATACTACAGGTCATTATCATTGACAAGTTCCAATTAAACATCACAACTATTTCTCTAAGGTGATAAGGTTATAATTAAAAAAATACAATAATAACTATAATATAATTATACATACTTGACACATAGATTTAGCACATGTTCTCATGATTTAAACCATTTTGAGGTGAAACATTTTACGAGAATTAATTTTCATATTGAAAAAAATAATATTTTTCAGAAAAATAATATTTTAATTAAAAATATGTCATTCATTATATTAATTTCAAATTACAATATTATAATAAAATAAATTTAAATTAATTTTGCAATAAGTTATGAAAATTGTTTAAAAAAACAATTTAAGTACAAAATATGGTTTATTCTTATCCAAAGCATAGAAAAATGTAAACTAAATTTAATTTTTTTATTAAATATATAAAATTTAAATTTAATAAAATTAACTCATTAATAGTGATAAATTTATTTTTTTAATACAAAAATAATTATGGCACGTAAAAATATTTATTTTTGAAAAATTCATTTTTACATATAATAATGGTTTTATACCAAATACCAACATACACAATTTCACAATTAATTTAAATAGATTATTTCAAATAAAAGATAACTAATATTACATTGAAATAAGGGAAACTTGTAAATTCTTGAAATTAAAATACATTTTTCAGAAAAAATAAGTATTAAAAACTATTCACTAGAAAATAAATAATTTTATAAAAAAGGATAAATTCACCCTACAAAAATTCTGATATAATGATTTAAAAATTGTTGAGAGTATTATTAATAATATTTAATTTTTTTATACAATTAATATAATTAATATTGATAGAAATAATTTTTTTTGGAATAATATATCATTTTAAAAAAAATTAATGTAAATTCCTAAGCTATAATCAATAAATTTATATTGATTTGGGTGTTTTTTATATCTCATCATACATTTAATCATATTCATATCCACCAATTTAACATCTATTTTATATTGGTTAAATAATTAAATTTTAAAAATATAGTTTTGTTTATATAAAGGTAGTGTTATTTTCACAATATGATATTGATGAAAGTAAATATTATTCAAAAGAGAAAATATATTTCCTAAAATATTTTTATATTAAATACAAGGGCTTGACAATAAGAATAATACAGTCCAGTATCATTAGACTATAATTCAAAATTTTACCTTCCCACATATCATTTATATTTATATAATTAGATATTTATGTCACAACTCTTACATTACAAATCCATAAATTACTAGTGTACACTTATACACACCATTCATTTTTCCAATAAAAACTCTTTTTCAATAAATATTGTTTTATTTTGCGAATAAATCTTCATGATTTTCCTATTGACCTCATTCATTTCTCTAATCTACCCTACACCCATTGAATGTATTTTTAAAAATTGAGTATTATCAAAAAAATTCAGAACACGGGAAATAAAAAGGACATAAACCAATAGTCATTGAACATATATAAAAACATTTAATTTCTATTTTTTTGCTTCATATAAACATTTTATTAACCAATATATCACATTATCATTAAAAATGTATTCATAAAATGTTAAAATGTAAATCATAAAGGAAAAAATAAAACTCATAAACGTTTCTAGAAAATTATGAAAAAGAATAAAAACATTTTTCATATTGTCTCAATCTTAATAAGTCTCCTACTCATTCCGTTGAACATAATCTCCCTATCATGACATGTGATTATAATGAATTTTTGTAAAACCTTATAGAAACAATAAATAAATCATATATTGTACATGGATAATCACTTTCATATCATACATACATATGGAGAAACTCTCATTACTGTACACGAAGTATCCCTCTTGGTTATATTGGAAATTACCCTTGCCATTAAACTGGGAGTAACCACTGTAATTACACATTGAATTACCATTATGATAAAAATCCAAAATAACCATAGTAAATTAATTTATGTGATATGATAGACCCATCCTTAATTAGTTATAACATCACCTTATGTAATTATACGAAACATCCATGAACTATAACAAAATCACAAAACAAGAATACCTGTATCATAAAAAAACATTTATTTTTGAAAATGAATTACATAAAAGGATAACCAAACTCATAAAAAGAGAAAAAAATTTCAAATGAAGCATGTAATATTTTAATGGATAATTCAAAAAATGTCATTATGGTGGGAAAACCAACCCCTTCTATATAACATACAAAATATTCTTTCAATAATTTTGATAGAAAATTTATGAAGTGCCTCATTTGGAAAGCGATAAAAATATCCCATAAAAAAGTTATTTAAAAATTGAGACATGTGTAAGAATAATATTTCAAAAAATTAATAATAATAAAAAAAAATTCATTATATTAACAAAATATAAATATAAAATAAAATGATTTTTAAATGGATAATTCAAAATATGATTAATTTTAAAGAATGTCTTTTAAAACTTTGGAAACATATTGATTTTAATCCATGTTAAGTAATAACATTTTTAAAAAAATAAAAAAGTTTATAATACATAAATTATTGTTGAAACATGTCCATGGGTTCGTACACAAACCCCATAAAATTACCTAAGAGGATAACATCCAAATATGCCTCAGTAAAAAGAAAAATTAAAAAGACTTTCACCTTGAGAATGAATCATCACGTACATTGTATATATTCCACAATAGGAAACATAGATTATTTTATACATTCATAATAAACAATTTCAGCCTCAATAATCAATTTATTTTAATTAATTTTTTATTATATACCCTTACACAATTAATTTAGGTCACTTTGGAAATTTTGATGATATTCATTTCCTAAGGCTAAAATTACATTTTTTTGACTTTGGTCAATGACGTCAGGATTCAGTCATTTCCATAATAATAAATATAACCATATTTTTATTTTTTATATAAAAATAATACATTAAAATTTATTAATGAAATATTCTTATTATGAATAAAATACATCACAATCATGGAGGTGGTGCGCCAATCAAACACATTAGTTAATTTTACATTTTTCAATGATTATTATAGAAATACGATAAATATTATCTCAAATTATATAATTATCATAAAATAATACATATAATATTATAAATTTAAATATAAATATAAATAATTAATCTGTATGATGTCGTTAGGAAAAATAAATCACATTGCTTCGCAGAGGTGGTAGTCCACAAGTACATAGAAATGGCGTTATAATTTTTCAGTACATAGAGAGGTAAGAAGTAAAATGCTATTTTATATTTTAATAGTGATAAATATTTAACTAATATAATATGTAAACGGTATGTATATCATTATAATTCTTCCTTGATAGATAGAGATGGAAGTCTAGTTACATTAGTTTGTGAGAAGATAGTCTGATGTACACACAAATCATGATTACTTCCATTCTTTTGAAGAGGATATGGGTAAAAGATGTCACATTAGCATAAAAATCATATTTATATAGAATATAATATTTTTTTTCATTATTAAATTATATTTTACAGATATGGAAGAAGAAACAGAAAAGGCTGATTTAAAATGACAGCTCTTTTTCGGAAAACCATCATTGTTAAACACCATATTACAAATAATTTGGGTTTTATATAAAACTAATTACCTATATTATTAGGGGATATGTTCATGGAATATATTTAGGTTGGTATTTCCCAAACATATTATATTTTTATTTCTAATGGACTGAGAAGAAGAGGATCCCATTTTTAATACATGGGAGGGTCACTCTAAGAATTTATCAATATATTAAATAAAAATAAATTAATAATATATTACTAACGAATAAAATATCAATTATGTAGAATGTATTATTAATATGTGTTCAAAAAAACTAATTTGGTAATTATTTAAAATGTTTTTGTGTCTTTTTTACCCTTAACATTTGGTTTTAACCACCCGATAAATGTTTTAAAAATATAGTGCCAAAAATGATTATTGCACATTGTGGGTAAATATTGATCCATAATTGGTAAAAAGGTAAATAAATTTACAATTTTCGATATTATAAATTTTATCATTTTTTCTGGTCCAATTTGTTGTAGTAATTTTATATCATTTAATAAATTATTATATATTATAAGACATTAATACTGCAAATTTTTTATACTATTCCTTACATTGTCTTTGATATAATCAATACAATAAATAAATTTATAAAATAAATATTTAACACATCCCTAACATGTAAAATTAGTCTCTCATTTTTTTAGATTACAGTATTTATCCAAAATTATATATCTTTAATGATTTTTAATATCATTTATTTTATTTATACATTATTTGAGAAATTACTACATTAGATTTATCTAACCATTTAATATTTCTATTTATCCACTAATAATTATAAATATATTATCATGATCAATATAAAATCTTTATATTTGAAAATAAAATGTATATTAAAAAAATATCCTTTGGATAACACAATATTAAAAATCATATTGTCATCAGAAACTATAATGTCACTTGTTTGACTTTACTTCAAATAAAATATTATAGAGGATGAAATCTAATCCCAATGTCAATGAAATTTTTTATAACAAAATTTGTTACAAGTGTGTAAGAATTAAAATAATCCAAAAATATTAAATAATGTTTCTTGAGATATTTATAATCATTAGTATTTTGTATTTAACATTAATTACATGATTTATTTTATATCATTATAAAACTTTTTAAGGTTAATATTCAAATAAAAAAAATTAAAAGTGCCCTATTTAAAAAATTATGAAACACTACTTCAAAATAATAAATAAAATTTTCAATATTCTTAACACATTATTTTTATAAATTAATTTAATATTAATCTGACAAATAATAATGAAAAACAATATTCATGAAAATTTATTTTTTATGACAAAAATGTACTTATATAAAAATACGTTATAGTGATTATTAAAATGTAATTACTTCTATTACATTTAAATAATAATAAATAATTGTAATTTATTTAAAATTAAAATAATTATGGTACTTTTTAATATAACAAAAATGTAAATTTTATAAAAATCGTTATTTCACACAATAAAATACATAATTAAACTTCAAAGAAAATCCTCAGATAATATTCAAAAAATAATTTTGGTATACTGAATCCAAAAATAATGTTAAAATTTAAAATAAATTATCTTAAATACAATGTATTAATTGATAAATTATAAATTATTAGAGAAATTGATTATTTTATAACATTCATAAAACTATTATTTCTGATAAATTTAATGCCTATGTTATAAATGTTAAAATAAAATAATAAGATTTTTTAGTTCGTATATTCTCATTGTTAATATCTTTTACACTATCCATCATAGTATAACCTTCTAATATCATTTGATATTAAATTCTCCCCCTTTTAAAGACTCGTCTTCAAAATTTTAAAAATCATTATGGAAATAAGGTAGGTATTATGTTATTCTTAAATAATAATAATAATAATATTTATATTATACATTTTCATTATATATAAATATATATATAACTTGAATTATCTGGTGATTAAAAACGAATCACATCACAGATAGAGGTGGTAGTTTACTAGTAAGCTTGAACAAAGTTATCTTTTCTCATTACATTAAAAGGTAAGAAGATGAAAAATATATCAATTAATTATTATAAATATTTCATGTATATAATATAAAAATACCAATTTGATCAATATAATACATCCATGAAGAATATTGAATAAAAAAGTGAAAGCAGCTCGCACGACGGTAGTTCCCCATACACATGTCTGAGAGTTTAGTTTCTCATTTCAAGGATGAGGATATAGAAATTTTTTATTTATGAAACAATAAAACCTAAATATATTTAATATTTTGGTTTTATTATGTTATCATATTTGAATAAAATTTAAAGTAGGTTACAAAATTAAAAAAATAGAAACACTCAATTAGAAACAATACCACGTCTTTAGACAACATCATTTTCTTTACACCTTATGACAACTAAAGATAGTTTTATAATTAAAAAATACCTATAGAAATATATTTTAAATTACGTAATTGGATTTGGAAGGTAATTTAGCTTAAAAATGGGTTTTATATATAAACAATTTTGAAGAAGTATTTGCCTTTTATAGGAGAAGGGAGGGGCACCCTATGAATATAACCAAATATTAAATTAATTTAAATTATTATTTAATTATTATTGGATAAAAAGAAAAAAATATCTATACTAGTATGATATGAGAATCAATATTCAATAAAAATTCTTTGGATATGTTCTGGTCACATTATTACCACTATATTTTGGTTTTAAAACCTCATTAACCCTACCAAACTATCATTGAAAACAATTACTTTTCCATTTAAGGGTCTATATTGTTACTATAAATAAGAAAATGATGGTAAGTATACTTTTATTGACATTATAAATAATAGATAAATAACTTTCCTATATCAAATATTTCTATTTATTTTATATAATTTAATGAAATATTTTTTTTGTTATAAAATATCAACAATGTTAAATTTTAAAACTATTCATTACATTGTCACTAATAATATCAAGATAACACATAAAATTGTACCGTGTTATTTGGAAACATTCAAAAAAACTATATATTATATTTATGGATTTAACTATTATTCTCAATGTATATAACTTGTTATATTTTTCAATTAGTTTTTCTGATTTTAAAATTATTGGAAAAATAATTCATTAGTGTTGTGTAAGCATTTAATGTAATTATATATTTAGTAAAAAATAAAAAAAAAATCATGGTTAGGGTAAATTTTATATATTTCAATATACTATTTATTTTTGAACACATCCTCTTGAATAACACATATAAAATATTTTTTTGTTATTTAAAACAAGTTTGTTACATGTTTAGATTTTCTTGAAATAAAATAGTATAAATGTCACAATCCTATCCAAATAGCCATAAAATTACTTATGACCAAATATTGTTAAATTATAGAATTAGATTACCCATAAAAAATAAATTCAAGTTTTTATAAAATTTAATAATCCCGATTATTTTTTTAACAATAATTATATTATTTACCATTTAATGTGGTATCACCAATTACGAAAGCTTCTATTCTTATTGACAAAACTAATATATGAAATATTGGATAAATTTAAACCCACAAATTCAAAATATTAAATAAATGTAAAAAAATTCAAACAAAATATCTTTTAGAATATAATTTTAAATTATTCCCACAGAAATTAATGGCAATTAAATTTTCTTGAAAACTGATTTTTAATCCCAAAAATGTATTGATATCAAAATAATTTATAAGAATTTTTCAAATTTAATTTATTAGTTCATATCAATATAAATTATACATTATTCAGTTTCATATAATATTCAAATCATCATGGAAGTTCTTAATATAAATAAAATTTATTTTATTTAGAACTATATTTTTTATTATTCATTGAAAAATTAATCATTTCAGAAAACTATTAAAATTTAATTTTATTATAATATTGATCTAATGAATCTAAAAGTGAACTTCTTTATTTCAATTAAATTTTCATATATTTCATGAAATAATAATTATAATATTCAGTCTTAAAAATAATGAAACTGAGTTTTGAAGGAAAATGTATTTTTGAAGAATAAAATGTCTTTACTAAATATCTTGTTCTTATTTACAAATAATTAATTAATAATTTATAAATGTTTAGGAATATCATATATTCCATAATTTGGTTAATAATATCCATTCCCTACAAATTATTGGCAATGTTATAATGGTGAAATCTAAATAATAATATTATGATGTTCGTTTAAGATAGATCATGGTACATAGTATACTACTTAAGATAAATTTTCCTTAAAAAATTACAGGATATTACTTTATAAATAACATGGAATAACCTAATCATATTACAAATAAACATAATAACTTTTTTTATTGTAAATCTAATCCTCTTGTACATGTTCACTGGAAAAATAAAATGATTGTCCTGATATATAGAAGTAGGATTCTTTAATGGTAGATAAATGATTCATATTTTGCAAAACTAATATTTATGAAATTATTAGGGAAACATGGGTGTGGGTGGGACGAGTTATGTACCAATCATTTCAAAGGTATTCATTAAATTTATTTCATTTATAATCTAATATTTTTTTTCTAGTATAGAGTTTAAATGTATAATAATTGGTCAAATAATTCCTGATTAACTGTCATTCCATAGCTAGAAGTAATAATTATACAAAATAATGTAGGATATGTGTTTTAAAGTATGTTGCATCCGAATATTTGAAGCACACATTATTTAAGAATGGTTTTTTCTAAAAAAAATATTATTTTGATATCCTTAATCATTCATTTACTTTAATGAATTTTATTTCTTTCCACATTCATCAATAAAAATAAACTAGGCTATGTCCAATTTATCCTCTAATTAAATGAATATCTATCATCATTCTGCCTCAATTTTTTGTGTTTTTTCCTTTTAGTCATTCTACTTGTCTTATTTTCTTTATTTATCATTTTATATATCATTTATTTTTCCATTTCCATAAATTTGTAATATATATGTTCCTAACCCAAAGTTATTGTATGATTAAATGAAGTTATTATATTATTTAGAGTTCATGATAGAAGTAGTTATTCTTCATTTCTTGATAAGTTATTAATGTGTATCAATTACTTTAGATTTTATTTAGGTGATTCAATTTAAATAAATTTATAAAGAATGATCATTTATCTTTCGTGTTATACATGTTTCATTTAATCAACATTTCCATATTTAAAATGTATATAAATATATATCTTGTTATTCAAATTTTTATGATATTTTAATTCAGTATACATGGGTTTCTAATGGACTTCGTGGGTAATATTAGAAAAGACACTTTTATGAATTTAAGATATTTTATATTTTATTTCTAATGATTTAATGATTTCAATTAATTTTAAAAAATGATGTTTATGTTATATATGGTTTTATATAAAGAATTTCGTGGCCTCATATTATTTCATAAAATCAATGTGGTGTGGTTTTTCGAAATATGTTATTCGTATTTATGAAATAATCATAAATTTACACAAATTTTTTAATTGTAAAATTATTTTTAGTTATTATATTGAATATTATTATATGGATTTCATAAATTGTTTTTTATATAATTGGTATTTATTATCTAACATGTGACTTTATTTCATGGGTCACATGATTTAATACTCCAATTTTGTTGGGTAAAATTGATATCCATGAGTATCATTGTTCAAAATCATGCATGTGTGATAAAATAATTTATATTTTTCCCTAGTTAGTATTAAAATGTTATGATTTCAATATACATTTATTTTGATTTCATTAAAACAGTAATTGTGGTATGTTAATTTCCACATCAGTTGGATAAAATCATATTCCAAAAAATAGTTCCATTAGAGAATATCCTCATTTTTAATAGGATTGTGGTTATAATCCCCTGTTATTACATTGTGATGTGATTTGCTATATTTTTCAATTCACCATGACTTGCATGATAATATTTTTATTTTTAATTATAGTTTAAACTGATAATTTATATACATTTATAAATTTATTATATACATCAAAATTAAATGTTCATTTATTATTTTGTCCATATAATAATTGTACATTGTAAATTTATGAATTTATATCAGTCTACCATTTATAGTATTTCTTAATTTAATTTCATAGATTCATCGTGGTATCTTAAAATGTATTACCTCACACTCTAAATAAACACTATCAAGAACATGTAGACATAGATTATTCTAAAATGGTTAAATGAAATTTATCATCCTCCTCTAGTGGCCTATTTTATATGCCTTCTACATTCCTCGATTAAATCATTATCATATGAAAAACATCGGTCACATAGAGATTCTTTTGTGGTTATTTTCTAATTATAAATTATTAGATTTTTTTTATTTCAATTTGATTAGTCAGGACTTATATTTTCATCATTTTTAAATCAAGTAAAAACGTGAATAACTATATTTTATTTTATTTATAATTCCTATATAGAGTGATATAAGTTATATTTCAATCATTTCCTCTCTCTGAATTGGTTTAGTATAAAAATTTGTATCTATCCCACATAGTTTTATGAAAAATAGAATCATTATTAAAAATTTAGTTAATTTTTATGGTTTTCTATTCATTGGGTTTATAGAATAAAACCATTATAAATATTACTTTTTGGTACCCTTGGTACTAATCACCAAACCATGATTCCAGTACACCCTTTTGGCATTGTGATGTGTTGGCTAGGGTGATTGGTAAGGTTGACATATTTTTGTTTTATAAAAACTCTCCTAAGTGATGGTGATGAGTATTGATGTATGTCTCACTACTATGGATGTTTTACTCATTTAAATAAGTAATATAATATTCAAGAAATGAATAAATATAATTATTTAAATAATATAAATAAAATCATTAAATTTTCTGGATCGTTAAATAATTATAACAATAAATGAAATGTATAGAAACAATAATAATTTTATTACATTCTTGATAGATGTTATCTACATACAAAAAAATAATCAAGGGCATGATAATTTTTATAATAACATTCTTATAAAATACTGGAAAACAATGAGATACAACCTCTAGAGATAGATCATGTTAATAAATAATGGTAATACATTTCATCTATTAATTAATTTAATCAACTATATTTATATGAATAATGAAAAATTATCCATTAATGATAATATAATCAATGGATATTTTTTAAAATGATCATAATAAATTATTTGAACAAATAACATATTGAAAATTGAATGATAATTGTATTATAATTAAGTTAAAAATGAATTTTACACATGAAAATAATGTAATTTCTTGAAAAATAGTCACCAATGATGTGAAGTTCATATATGGACCCCAAATCCCCCCAACCCAACCATGAGTATCATACTCTAGATATTTGAAATTTGATAATGCTTAATTGGTATGGGTCGTTCAATGGAAATAAAATATTCACCTCCAACTGAGACATTATTTAATTGGAAAATTATTCATTCTATTTACTTATGTAATAATTGTGTGACTAAAATTATTTCATATAACATAGTGGATGGTCATTACCATATATCTACAATATTAGATTAATGTAATTATAATAAATGAAACTAATTTTTTTGTTCTAACGAATCATTTACCACATAAACATTGAATGAATAATGATTTTACGTATTTTATATTAGTTTCCCAATTAGTTTATATGAGACGAAGAAAAGAATTTGAATATTAATAATGATCTAAATCACTCAAAAATGAAAATTACCCTCTTATACGATAAACAGAAAAATCATGTATCAATTACCAAAGTGTCAATGTCTTTACACAAATCTATATTCCAATAATTCCCTTTTCAGTCCAATTTATATCTAATATGGAATCCCATTACAAATGGCTAAGATGTTATGAATCGTACATAACAATAAAAATAATAATTATATAGATATATTGTTTATAAACCAATCTGTAAACCATATAAATAGTTCCCCCATCTCTTTCATCATGCATGGTAATTTTTAATGGTTTGTTAACACATTTTTCAAAATTTGTATCATTCTATGATCCTTTGAAAACAATATATTTTGATAGAGAAACACTAAAATTCTACATAAACCATTCAAGTACCCTAATGTACCTAATGTATGTTATTATGAACCGTAAAACCAATCCGTACCCATTGTGGTTAGATATAACTCATCATTCTATATTAAATGATGAACTTATATAAACTCGATATAATTCATAATAAACAAATAAATATTACACATATAAAAGCATACATTAATTCCCTACATAAGAATATTTACTCAAAATGATTTATTATAAGACTATTTCATTAATGGTTATAGAAGTACTTTATCAATTTATATCATTTACATGGGTGAAAATAAGACTCTTAATAATGTAATAGTTATATTCCCTCAATGTCTATTTCCAATTTTGAATCCAAATATTTGACCGATGATGGAACTTTTTAAAAACAAGTAAATTTAAAATATATAAATTTATTCTTCGGGTGAATAATTATTTTGAGAGAATAAATTTTCATTACTCAATCCAATAAAAAAACATTGTTTATTCAAAATGGAGATATATCATGAAATTCCTAATGAGTCTCAAATACAATGGGTTATTTCATATTATTTTGAAATATATATAAATTGTTTAAATTTAGAAACAATAATATTCTATAAGGAATCAAAATCAATAAGAATATATCAATAATTTTATAAAAATGATATTTTAGCCATGGAAATTCATTAAATATTGTCTTTTTCTATAAAATAAAACAAATATATGGAATTTTTAATATATACTAATCTCTTTTATTGAAAATTAATTATTATAAACATAATGTAGAATGAATTTTGAATATCTTCTATCATGTTTTTTCACAATGTGGGGAGGAGTATCTGTCAATTAAAATTTGATCAATATATTATTGATCATTTCACTGAGGGCTGGAAATCAGTCAAAAAACATTACATTATAACAAAGTGTGCTATTATGGTAAATATAGAATGGATATTTTTGTATTACTTGTTTATTTTTATTGTTATACATTTACAATGAAATAAATTTCATGTTTTATTTGTTGTAATCATGTTTTTGGATATTTTGGAGTTCAAATATAGATTAAGTGATTATAAAATAATAATAAGTTATTATTGGAGCTCAAACTATAACATTGTGTTATTTATAATAAATTTAATTGAATGTATTGAAAAATTACATATAAAGAAATTTTTAAAATAGTCAATCTATTTTCCATTTTATAGGGATTCGTGTCATCTATTCTATTTTAACACAAGGATGGTTACTATATAGTAACAATTTCCAAAATATAATAATTTATTTCAAAATAGTTTTTCGATTATGAAATGATTCCTATAAAAACAATTATGGATTTTTTTACCATAATTTAGTTGGAAATAAAATTTTTTATTTCACCATTTAGAAATTGATGAAAAGATAGAATGTAAGTCTTCATTGATTAAGGAGTATTTAAGTCTTCGTGGTCACCAAAAATTATAAAACAAAACTTATATTGAGGTTGCTATAACCTTACTAGAAGATAAATTTTCATGGAATTTTGACCATAAATATGAATCTGAATAAATTTTTCATGGTCCATATAAAATCATTTCATTTTCATTATCATACAATAAATTTGTAGAAGAAAACATTAATCTTGATTTTTAGGATCTTAATATATACTATTCCGGTTTGTTGTTGTATGGATGTCTAAAGGAATCCATTTCAAGGTACACATCACAATTAAATTTTTCTACAAATATTATATAATGTTTATTTCCTTATTGGTGATAAATTATTTAGAATATTGAAATCCACACATACAATTTCTTACTATTCCAAAAAACTATATGGAATTTTTATGGGGACAATAAAATATATCACAATATTGATAAATGGATTAAATTAAAGTGTATTTGATTAGACTATCCATAGTATTATTCAATAATTAATTATATTTTTTCCATTCATTCCATTGTAATAATTTCATTAAATTTCATGATTGTGTTATTTATCTATATTCCTTATTCGTCAATGATAATAAAGTCAAAATGTTATAAAAGGGATTCAAACTTCTATAAACTATGAAAATAAAATTGTAAAAAACATAATTGTTGATCCTTATAAAATCACTTTATAACATGTTTTATTCAATTATCCTCTTTTAATCCTAGAATAATAGTTTTTCTTGTAATTATCATATATTTTGTTTTCTGATGTTTGTGAATATTTACGAGTTAGTGGTATTTTTTTGGTTAAAGTAAATCACTCACCCAAATGCCTATCTCCTATAACTGTTAGGGTACTGATTTTTATTAGATAACATTATACATAATGATCTATGTCTATAAATTATATATTATATTCATTGAAATGAATACAATTTATGGAGAGAATCAATTCTATAAATAAATATTGTATTTTCTTTTTGAAGGAAAAACGATGTAATATATAGAATGAGTCAATACTTCCATATATTTTATCATTGATTTTATGTATTCATGAATTAAATTATAATGGTGTAAATATTATTTATTGTTGGTATGGATATAATTTATATGATTTTAAAAATAGTCTAGGGTGATGGAAGGGATTATAAATCACTACTATCATATCTCATAGAGAAAGAATTGATAACAGTTATCGGTTCAAAAATTTCCACTGACTTACAAATGAATTTCTTGGAAATTTTTAATGGTGAAAGTATAGTTAGATAACAACAACATAAAACATTTCCCTGAAAATATTATGTAATTCTATGTTATCAAGACAATAAAATGGTAGTGTATTCAAATGTAAATTATATTTTTATCTTAATCTGGTGTTATAGATATGTTCTTAATGATTCTATTATACTGATTAAATTGATGAAAAATATTTAAGAGAAATATGACACTAATATTTCACATTAGTGGATCATAAAATTGACATGTTTACCAACCAAAATCCAATAAATATAAACATTTAAAATTATATGAGATATGGACCCACATTTAGGAATAAATGTAGATAAAAAATGAGAGAGCATGTATGGACACCATAATTATCACAATGAATAAATAATTGAGGACACATTAATATGATAATAAATTTTATTAAATATTAATTAATTTCAAAAAATTAATATCATTATATGATATATTATTAAGAATGATTATGGTTAATTATAGAGGAATATTTCATTTTATTTATTAAAATTAATGAATCATTAATCGTTTCATTAAATTTCATTGAAATAAATCCTATTAATAATGATTATGAACACAACAGATCATTTATAAATTGAAAATACTATAAATTGGTCATGCGAAATTGATGTTTTCATAATGAAAGGGAAATGTTTACTCATTTAAAAAGAAAATTTTTATAAATAATTGAAACTTTATCTTCTAAGAAAATAATTAAAAAGAAATGAAATAATTTTGATAAGTCTAACATAATTTTGTTTCTCTATCCAAAAAACACCAATAAATCAACTTATGATGAAGAATATATTTAAGATAATTGCGAATAAAATGAAACAATTTTTTACCACATAAAGAGGACCATTATTTCATATTAGTCAAAATGAATAGAATTTATAATTTTTATATTTATATTATATATCAAATAAGCCCTAGAAAGTTTGATGTTTCAATTTCAACCCATGGAGATGATTTTGGAAAAAAAAAATCTACAGTTCTAAATCGGACATTTTGGATTAAGATAATCCTTTTACTGATGAATGAATATAATGTTGGATAAATTCTAAGATCCTGAAGTAGATAAAAAACTATATAACAAATATCTATATTTTTTTCAAAATTATATTTATGTGCAGAATTGCAAATAGTCGTATCTATTTAGCTTAAAATTTTACTTTTTCTTATGTTGTTGATCATAGATTCACCCATTACATAGGTTTTCTAAAAAATTGAATCATATTCATACTAATTTTATACCAAACTCAAATATAATTGGAATTTTAATAAAAAAAATTACCCATCTGCATAAAGTCATTATAAATGATGAAAAAATAATCTATATACCAGAATATATAAATGGGGAAACCAATTAAAAAATTCAAAATAATGATTTACTATAAAAATAATCCTTCATTACATAACATGGAACACTAATTAACACACCTGAATTCATGTCACAAGAGATAAAATAAAAGAAACCATGATCATCAGGATCCTTGATTCACATGAATGAAATTCTATAAGGATATATTATGATTATGTTAATAATTAATTCACGTATCTATTAATGTTTTATTCTATAAACAATATTCTATTTTTAAAATCCCAACAAACCTTCAATAATAACCATCCTAGTGAAAATATTTTTATATATCCTTAAAAAAATATATAATAGATTATTTTGATACCACCACCCTGAAAATATGGGTTCAAATTTATATTATATTGGTTTTTGGAAAACCTTTCAAATCAATACATCTTAAAAAATCACTATAAAAGGAAAATGATCATGTCTCAAGGGGAAAATCTTCTATATATTTTATCCATCTATTCTAATTTCATTATTGAATAATTATTTTATCTATATAATATTACATTTATCTCCTAATTTAATTCCATAACTGTACCCTTTTATTTCATAAAATGAATTTTTAATTAGGTTTGAAAATTACATCACAGCACAAACATTCCTCCTTTGTGTAATTTTTTTGGAGAAGTTTTATTTATCATCTAAAATATTCTCTATGGATGAAGGAATATTTTTATTCCATAGAATATATGATGTAATGGATAAATTCACACCCTATAATATATTTCAGTGCATCTATATATTCATGTCAAACATACTAGGATATAAAACATATTATTTCACCAGAATATTCTATATGGTGAATACCATAATCCATTATCCCACAAATTACGTCATCATGGTCATGCCTCTAGGTGATAATATCATGTGTGCACCATAGTCCACCAAATTATTGATTGTGTGAATGGATTCTCATTGGTACATGTATGCTTGTTTTGTCTACTCTGTTTCTCTATTGAAGCCTTCAATACTAACATTCATTATGGCTCTCTCTTATCCATTTTTCATCACGAGAGTGCATCCTCATGTTGAGATACTATATCATATTATGTTCTCTATTTATCTTCATCATTTTTCTTTTCTGGATTATTCATTATTAGTTTTTATATTTTCATTTAAAAGGAATCACAAAAAACATAATGTTTATGGCCATGATAAGATTACATTTTTTGTGAGTCGAAATCTCCAAATCATCAATATTATCTTCTCAAAATATTTTCCAAGAATAAAAATATATCATTATAAATTATGTGTGGTAAACTAACTATTAAATGAAATAATCTAGTACTAAATAAGAATATATTAAATTTATCTGTATACCCTACACATAAATGAATCTTCTCCAACTACGATGATTCTGAAATAGAAAAGAAGTTCTCTCATATCGAATCATTAGATATATAATTTAATAAAATTAAATATTTTCGATTGCTGAATAAATAATAAGAACAATATATTTCATTAAACTTCACATACATAGAAAACCATCAACCATGAATTTTATTATTCATACTAAATTTATGATACTTTAATTAAATTACATTTTTATATTTAAAATTATTATAAATATTCATACACAGTTTTCATATATATTTCTAGAAAAAAAATTTCTCATAAATCAAAATCCTTTTCCAATATTTATTCTAAAAATAGTATATTTTGAATAATATACATTGGTTTTCAAATAATCAATATTTACACCACATAAAAAAACCAAAGTCATATGGACCATCAAAAATGGTTTATATAATTCTTAGTGAAATTTTATGTTTCTATTTATGGGAAAAATTATATATTAAGTCCAAAAAATTAATTTTTCACATTTCAGAATAATGTCTGATGAAAATATAAATAAAATACTATTCCATAAAAATATATCTATTAAAATTATTGTAGATACCCATACTTGATGTACATAGACATTATATTACTTTTGCAGAATCATTAATACATTATAAAAACTGACACCCAAAGAACGTATTAATTTAGTTTCTTTGGAAACCCAGAGCATAATCTTATAATCATGGTGAAAGATCTTCAACATATCTGATAAAGATCTTCCCCATTGGTTTTTATACCTAATACCTTTATTTATATCTTGGGGAAAAGAGAACATAAAAAGGGTGAGCTCTAATGCTCAGTAAGGGTAAACATGGAGAACATTAAACAATCCCTAAACATTTTAATGTAAGAACCTAAACATAAAACATTAAAATCATGAGTAATGACTTAAATCTTGGCAGTACATAAGGAATAGATCCAAAAAGAACATTAACCATGAAAAAGTTTCATGGGAATAAGACATGTAATTGTGGAAAACATTAAGCAAATGTTATGATTTCCATAGTACCCAAGGCATTACTGCCAAGACCATCATAGTGGACAAAGTCCCTTTTTGAATCGAGTTCACTCCTCATTCCAATCTGGTACCACTGAACCAGATTAACTTACTCTTCCAGCCATGTCTATCTCAGGAGATATAAATTTTTATCCAATGCATTTGAGGTAGATAAACGTCCCACCAATCACATAATTAAATCATTCTTACCTGTGCCACAACATAAACATAAATCATTTATCATAATCCAAAGAATAAAATGGGTTACATAAACATCATCCCATCATAATCCATATTAAACAAATGGATATCATTTCATCATAAGAAAATTGAAACCATGTAGATAATAGAGACATTATACTTGAAACATACACATATTAAATAAGGTCATCATAGATGGAAAATAGTTTAGATAAAACACTTGAAATTAATTCTTGAGGAAAATATCCTTACTTCTTCAAAATAAATTTCTTTTCACATAATTCCATGTAATTTTAAAATAAAAAGATTTTTTTGAAAATAGTCATGAAATATTGTAGAGTAAGCTTTATGAAAACAAGAAGATATAAAACTGTAAAAATACCATAATTCCGTATAAGTTAAAAAAACATTCTCATCATACTTTTAACGGAAAAGTCAAAGAGTACCATGTTTGGTAAATCAAAGAAATATTCCATCCATAACACAAAGTCAAAGTAAAAGAGGGGTAAACATGACTTTAGACAAACCTGGAAGAAATAATAAACACTTTTTGGAAAACATTTTTATGGACATGGGAGAAAAATATAAACCCAATAAATACGTACGTATAAGGAATCTCTGATAAAAATGAGATTGAATAATTATCCCTTACCTTTGGGCCAATTTCTTCTAAACGTGTCCAAAACTCTTGTATAGTGTATCTAAGACTATTATTAACTGGTAAAAAGACCATAATAATATTTATGATATCATATATGATGCACTTATGACTTTATATTACCCATTCTTTTGACAATTCAATGATAAAGCAGCGTTTTGTGTAAAATTGTTTCATTTATCGTATGTGTTTGGACTTGTTGTTCTTGATATTATTATTACTTATATCATTATTTACTTATTTACATAATTTAAAACATGATTTATATATCATATATATAGTATATATATACAATAGATAGACAAATGAAATGAAACACACCGTTCAAGGAGACGGTAGGGCATACATACGCCTGAACATTGTTTTCCTTTCCTTGTTGACTTGAATGGTAGTAAGTAGATGACATATATATATATACACATAAATAAACCAGAATTATTATGTCATATTTATCATTATTATTCATTATATGTACTTTATAATCATTCTTGAATGGTTAATATGGATAATGAATATCATCAAGTTGTGGAGACGGTAATCCGTACGTGCGCACGAGCGATGATATCATTACCAAAATTATTGAATGGAATTGGAGTGGATGATATAATATATCATAATCCGTATGATTTTATTATAACAATATATATTTATTCTTTACTCCATTATACCCATCCAAGTAAGGTGGTGGTGGAAAACAGATTACACCACGGCGTGGAGACGGTATTCCGTACGTACGCACGCGCGATGATTTCATTTTCTGTAGGACAGATAGAAGGTAAAATGGGGTTGTTTCATATTTATAATAACATATTAGTATATTATTTATAATGATGTCATTTCTTTATAATGAAACAACTAAATAAGAGGATGTACAAGAATAGAGAAACTTGAATGAATCTTTAGAAGAGATTACTTCTTCTTCGATGCGCCTCCTCTTAACCTCCACTTAGGGCACGAAAGATGGACATTGAAGAATACCATGACCTCTATTAGGTTTATATATAAGTGGAGAAGTGAAATTTTTAGGGGTTTTCTGAGCATGAAGGCTCAAAGTTGTTTGAGTAGGAGAGGGAGGATGTTCCCTTTTATAAGAGGGTTGAGGGGCACTATAGGAAAAACATAAAATATTATTTTATAATAAATTAATATTCGGTGGATAATGGCTTAAATATAACTTATTTTGTGTCTATTGTGAGTATGGGTTTAAATAATCTCATACAATATGTTTTAGACAAGTTTAGGTTACCATTTTAACCCTATCATATATATATAACTCTAAGTTAAATAATTTAACTTTTACCTTGTCTTTCTGGTATTCTTACACTATATCGTTAATAAACGTACTATAAAATACCAATCGAAACCTAGTTGGTTCATTAATGTCATATATATTATTATATAAGTCTTTTGGAAGAACCATAGATTTTTAGGAATAGAATAACATTTAATAATATAATAGCTGTTTTAAAAACACTTTTATGTCAATTTTTACACTATTTGGTATTTTGTTTTTTCTAAATTCAGAAATGCATTGTTACTTAAAAAAAATTCCTATAAAAAACCCTAATATGATATATTAACCAATAAAATTAGGTTAATTAATAAATAGTCTCAAATTACATTTTTTTGGGTATTTATAATATCAATTATTTTAATATTTCATTAATTAGATAATTATTGCATTACCACTATGTCATAAATAAATTAAATTATTTAATGTCTAAAAATTATAAATAAAATACCATTATGTAAAAAATATTTTTTATTTCTAATTAGTATTTATAGTTGAATTTATCTTATGTATAACCCTATATTAAAAATGTTTTGGTTATTAAACATTGATTTTAACTATTTTAACTCTTCTTTAAATAAAATAATAATAAATGTCCTAATCTAATCCATGTGAACCTAAAGGGTACTATTTTATTCCTAAGGTTTTTTTTGGTCAAATTACACTTATCCAATAGAATTAATAAATGTTTTAGTGTAATAATAATATCATTTTTACCATTAATTACCCTAATTACTTTTAACCGTGGTAAATACAAGTAAAAAGTTACTATTCGTCAAAAATTATTTTTATCTTATTGAACCACATTTTACTCATTGATATTAACTGTCTCTCTAGGAATTTCGAAATTCCACTCACAAAAGTGGTAAAATTATGTTTTCTGTAAATTTCCAAATTCTCCTAGGAGGTGGGTAAAAGATGGTGAAAAAGTTCAATAAAATTTTTATATATCTACAATTATTATAAAATGACTCTAATGAATTAAATTAAACTTGTATAGGTATTATGTATCAATTTTGGCCTAAAATAAATTTAAATAAAATAAATAATTAATAAAATAAATATTCAGTTTTAAACTATAACTCAGTTTTTTTCACTTTTCATCATAAATTGCAAGTTTTCAGAAAAATAACAAAAATTCACCATAGGATAATTGCAATATTCCATATCCAAAAATGAATTCCATTTTGAATTATAAAATTTCAAAAAATGGGTATTACTATTAATAACGGCTCGTTTATATAATATCTTAATAACATATCGTTGTTTAGTGAAACTCGGTATTGCGCACAACGCACGCTATCGACAAAGGTTCATATTGCGTGTAACACAAGCCAAAAATAGTGTTTCATATACCAAAAGCGACTATGGTGTTTCTTATAGCACAAAATAATCTTTGTGAAGTGTACAACATAAGACATCAAAGAAATTAAAAATAATATTTCTCATAATATCTATGGGTGTTACATTCTACCCCCCTTAAAATGAATTTCAACCTCGAAATTCATCGGGGTTATAAATGGATTACTACTTGAAAATTTCATTCATAGAAACCCACATCATAAAAAGGAATAATAAAAATTAATTTTAAAAACTAATATATGAAATGTAACGGTTACCCAAATTATCTCATCACCAGGATTCCACGTAGAAGATCATATGTGAAAATGTGGATATGGAAGAGAAATCTAACTGTAAAGTTCTGATGGAGAGTGGTAGAGAACATGGCTATGAAAAATCAAACAATCACACATCCATCAATTTTTGATGATCTACGGTACCAACTAGGACAACATTTTTGGTTTTCATGATCATTTACCTAAAGTAGAAAAAAATGGAATTAGAAGAATTACTTAATTGATATTGGTACAATCTCACCATTGGTAATTCCTTGAAAAATTTCCACTTCATCTCTTAAATAAATGATGTTGAATTTTTCATTCATTAAGTGTTAGTAGATCATGCGATAGAATGATAGTTCATTCCATTTGTCTCAAACATAAGGTTAGAAATAGTTATACACATAAGTCCATCTATGGTGAGATTAATCGTATATGGTTCCAAAAATAGACATATACTTCATCTATCAACATTATTAAAAAAATAAAAATAGTTTCTACTAACCAAATACTTCCTATAGTCCAGTGTTAGGGGATAATGGCATGTCGCACTTCAGTTGTGGGTTTGATTCCCGCAACCCTGTCCGACGCGATAGGTTGTCACATGTCCTGCAGTTTGGCATTTTTCTAAAACTACACAATTATAACATTACAGAAATAATATCGAAAAAAAGTTCTAGCCTTTAGCAATACAATTAATGTCCGACATAATTTTTTGCAATCTTTAGACTTATCCAAAATACATATGTCCAATCTCAGAGTATAATGAAAGCGATTTCTGGAAAGGTCACATAACAAGCACATGAATACCATCATTTATCCCCCATATATAATAAGATATATCTTGTTGATCGCATTCCAAACATGTGAATACCTTAATCATGTATTCTCCTGAAACATAAATTACCATAGAACCTTAGTGAAAACATGAATTCTTTCAAAAGTTAACTCTTTCCACATACCAAAATCCCAAAATTTCTATATAATCAAACTGTGATATCACATTTTCCTTATATCAGTCATGATCTCATTAATGTTATCAAAAATCTCATTATCTCCTTATCCCTTCATTATGTGAATATCATCTACATTCAAAAAATATCTGAATAACCTTTCATGGTTACCAGTACCACACAACATATACGTTCAAATACATTTTGAAAAACAGTAGTGTAACAATCCTTAGATGTTTCTTTATTCTATAGTACCATTACATATACAACATAACTCTTGATAAACATAAATCATTCCACTTCCTTCTTAATGCATTGACTGAGCATCAACAATTCATTCATATCACATTTCATCTGTATTATCTCCATTAACATCAATATAAATACTACCCATACGACCATGATGATTCTCTTCATGATACATTCCCTTAGGGCATTGGTTTGAAAAATTCTCTTACTTTCCACATTTAAAACATTTATCCGTTATTTATGTCTTAGTAATACCATAATTCGTGTCCATGGTGTTAACTATACCTTTTAATTTGCAATTACTAGCTTTTTTTCCTTCTTTTCCACACCAAAAGAATCTTCCAGTTCCTTAGAAACTTTTTCGCTGATGCCTCTTCCCACATGATTTACAAGGGGGGAATTGAACTTTATTTCCAATATGATCATCATGAAACTCCATATTTCTCTTATTAGCTTAGTCGGGATACATACCAAAGTTGAGATTATTGATAATATCATGAGATTTATGATTAGGCATAATAACGATGTTTGGACTTCCAAATCCCGTTTCAATTGGTTTCTCATGAAGAATATCATTCCATTGTTCATCATATCCTCCATTATCATGAATCTTTCTGTTTCCAGACATTTTCTAAAACCCAATATGAATAGTGTGAGAGGCAAAAATCATGCTAGGAAAACAACATAATAATGGTGGAGTACATTAAATATTTAAAATCTTAGGTTTAATTCTAATATAATTATCGTAATTGTAGTACTATAACATATACGTAAACATAATCTTAGAGACCTCCCTAGACATGACTTAGAAATATCTCTAGGGATATTATTAAAGTTTTCACACCCTAGTTTCCAAAGGTTAACTAAACCTTTGCTCTGATACCAACTGTAGAGACCCATTCTTGACGTACATAGAAATTACATTAATTTTGTGGAATAATAAATACATTACTAAATCAGACGCCCAGCGACCATATTAGTTTAGTGTCTTTGGAAAATCAGAACATAATCTTCTAATCATCGTGAAAGATCATCAATATCTCCCATAAAGATCTTCCCCTTTGGTTTTCTTAACTAAAACCTTTTTTATAACTTGGGGAAAAGAAAACATAAAAATGGTGAGATCAAATTCTCAAAATGGGTAAACATGGAGAACATAAAACAATCCCTAAACATTTGAACATAAGAATATGAACACAAAACATCAAAATCATGAGTAATGAAATAAATATTGGCATTGCATATGGAATAGATCAAAAAGGAACATTAACCATGATAATATAACATGGGAATAAAACATGTAATTGTATAAACCATTAAGCACATGATATTACTTCCATAGTAGCAAAGGCATTGCTGCCAAGACTATTATAGTGGACGAAGTCCCTTACTGAATCACGTTCACGCCTCGTTCTAGTCCTGTATCATAGAACCATATTAAATTAATATTCCAGCCATGTCTATCTCATGAGATATAAATCTTAACCCAATGCATTGGAGGATGATATTGGTCCCATCCATCTCATAATGAAATCATTTTTACGTTTTCCACAAAATAATCCTAAATCATTCATCATAACCCAAGGAATAAAATGGGTTCCATAAACATCATCCCATCATAATACATATAAAAAAATGGATATCATTTCATCATAAGAAGAGATAGACCATGTAAATCATGGAGATATTATACTTGAAACATAAACATATGAAATAATGTCATCTTATATGGAAAATGGTTTTGATAAAACACTTGAAATGAATTCTTGAGGAATATATCATTTCTTCGTCAAAATCATTTTCTTTTCACAAAATGCCATCAGTTTTTAAAAGAAAAGGATTTTATTGAATGTATTAAAGAAATATTGTATTGTAAGCTTTTTGAAAACAAGGCATTATAAAACCGTAAAAATCCTTTCATGTCGTATATGTTAAAAAATATGATCCACGTACTTTTAACAGAAAAGTCAAAGAGTACCACGTGTGGTAAATGAAAGAAATATTCCTTCCATAACACAAAGTAATAGTCAAAGAGTGGTAAAAAAGAATTTAAACATACATGGAAGAATATTAAACACTTTAAGAAAAACATTTTTATGGACATGGATGAAAACTATAACCCCTGTAAATACATACGTATAAGTAATCTCGGATAAAAATGAGATTGAAGAATTCTCCCTTACCTTAGGTCCAATTTCTTCCATACGTGTCCAAAACTCCTATATAGTGGGTTTAAACATATTATTAACTTTTAATAGTACCATAATAATATTTATGATATCATATAAAATTCCCTTATGACTTTATATTACCCGTTATTTTTTCAATTCCATGTTAAAACAGCGTTTTGGGTAAAATCGTTTTATTTATCGTACATGTTTGAACATTTTTTATTGATATTATTATTACGTATATCATGATTTACTTACATTCAGAATGTAAATCATGATTTATATATCATATATATTCAGTATATATATATATATATAATAGATAGATAAATTTAATGAAACACACCGTTCATGGAGACGGTAGGCCGTACGTACGCATGAACGCTATTTTCCATTTCGTATTGACTTGATTGGAAGTAAGTAGATGACATATATATATATATATATCTAGTAGAAATATTAGGTCATATATATCATTATTATTCATTATATATACTTCATAATCATTCTATAATGTTTAATATGGAGAATGAATCTCATCGCGTCGTGGAGACGGTAATCTGTATGTACGCACGAACAATGATATCATTTCCATAATTATTGAAAGGAATTTGAGAGCATGATATAATATCTCAGAATAAGTATGATGTTATAATTACCATATATTTTTATTCTTTACACCATTAAACCCATCCAAGAAAGGTGGTGGTGGAAAAATAGATTACACCACGGCGTGGAGACGGTATTCCGTACGTACACATGCACGATGATTGCGTTTTCCATAGGATGGATAGAAGGTGAAATGGGGTTGCATAATATTTATAATAACATATCTCTATATCAATTATACTAATATCATTACTTTATAATGAATCAAATAAATAAGAAGAAGTAGAAGAATAAACAAACTTTAATGAATCAGTAGAAGTGATTACCTCTTCTTTGACGTGCCTCCTCTTAACCTCCTCTTATGGCACTAAAGATAGTAATTGAAGAAAACCAATACCACTAGTAGGTTTATATAGCAGTGTAGAAGTAAAATGGTCAGGATTTGGCCGAGCATGAAGGCTCAAAGTTGTGTGAAGATGAGAGGGAGGAGATGTCCCTTTATAAGACGGGTGAGGGGCACCATAGGAAAAACTTAAATTATTATTTTATAATAAATTCATATTCGATTTATAATGGCTCCAAAGTGACTTATTTAGAGGATAGGGTGGGTATTGGTCGAAATCCTATCAACCAATAGGTTGTAGACATGTTAAGGTTACCATTTTAACTTTATCATCTAGATTTAACTCTAAGTTAAATAATTTATCTTTTAACATGTCTTTCTTGTATTCTTACACTATATACTCTATAAACATACTATAAATTAACAATAGAACCCCAATTTGTTCATTAATGTCATATATATTATTATATAAGTATTTTGGCCGAAACTTATATTTGTAGGAAAAGAATATCAATTAATTATATAATATTTGTTTTAAAAACTCTTTTATGTCAATTTTGACACTATTTGGTATTATGTTTTTTCTAAATTCATAAAAGTTTTATTACGTCAAAAAAATCCCCTAAACAACCCAAATATTTTATATTAACTAATAAAATAAGATTATTTCATAAAAAGTCTCAAATTACATTTATTTGTGTATTTATAATATCAATTATTTTAATATGTCATTACCTAGGTAATTACTACATCAACATTGTGTCATAAATAAATTAATTTATTGAAGGTCTAAAAATTATAAATAAAATACCATTGTATATAAAATCTTATTATCTTTCTAATTAATATTAATAGTCTAATTTCCCTTATTAATTACCCTATATTAAAAATGATTTATTTATTAAACCTTGATTTGAACTATTTTAACTCTTCTCTAAATAAAATAATAATAAATGTCCTAATCTAATCCAAGTGGACCTAAAGGGTAATATTTTATTCCTAATGTTGTTTTTGGTCGAATTACACTTATCCCATAGAATTAGGACATGTTTTAGGGTAATAATAAAATCATTTTTACCCTTAAATAAAAGTAAAAAAGTTACTATTCATAATGAAATTATTTTTATCTTATTGAACCACATTTTACTCCTTGATATTAACCGTGTCTCTCAGATTTTTGAAATTCCAATCACAGAGGCGGTAAAATTTAGTTTTATGTAAATTTGCAAATTCTCCTAGGAGGTGGGTAAAAGATAGTGAAAAGTTCAATAAAATTTTTATATATCTAAAATTATTATAAAATGACTCGATTGAATTACATTAAAGTTGTATAGGTATTATGTATAAATTTTGAACTAAAATAAATTTAAATAAAATATATATTTATTTAAATAAAAATTTGGTTTTAAACTATAACATACTGTTTTTCACTATTCATAAAAAATTGCAAGTTTTCAGAAAATACAAAAAATTCACCCTAGGCTAATTTCGATATTCTGAATCAAAAAATGAAGTACATTTTGAAAGATAAAATCTATAAAATATCAAAAAGTGGTTATTACAATTCATAACGGGTAGTTTATATTATATTTTAATAACATATAATTGTTTAGTGAAACTCGGCATTGCGTACAACGAAAACTATCGTGGAAGGTTACTCTTGTATGTAACACAATCCATGAATGGTGTTGCGTATACTACTATCTAATATGGTGTTGCGTATAGTACAAAATAATCTTGGTGAAGCATACAACACAAGACATCAATGAAATTAAAAATAATATTTCTCATAAAATCTAATGGTGTTACAATGATACCACCCATCAATATCATTTACTCATCTCAATAATATCAAATACCTTAAATTTAAATAATTAATTGATCTCCCTTTTTTAAAAAGAAATATTTTCCTATTCTTTTTTCTAAAAGTGTGAAAATAATTATTAATTAAATGTAATTTATATATGTTTTTTTCGAATAAACATTGATTACTCCTTACATTACCAATTTTGAATAAAATTCATCCCATAATCATCATGAAACAACCACTCTAACAATTTTACTATTTTAAAGGATATTTGGATAGGATGAGTAATGTTAAATAAAAATTATAATATTAGAATGTATCTTTCAAATCAAGGAAATTTATAGGTTATTTTCGTTCAAATGAAAGATATAATTTAATAGTTAGCCTCATGGTTATAAATGGATTAAGTAAAACATTAACCAAAAAGACATTTCTTTACAAATAAAAAATAGTCAATATAAACAATATATTTATGAATTCATTTTCTTGCATTTTTGTTGATTATTTAGTTCTTATTATGCAAGTAGAATCCTGGTGTATGTATTTCTTCAAATGAACATCACCAAAAAACTGATCATCTTATCAAATGAGTAATTCTTTCTCTCATGTTAAATATATTAATATATTATAAGTAAAGAGACATCTTTTTATTTGTTTTTTCACCCACAATATGGTTCATCGAAGACATATATAGAGGTGATATGATGATACAATTTTTTTTTAAGAAAACATCATGTTTATTCTAAACATGGAGTGATTTTACTATGATTAAACGTTTATAACCACTAAAATATGGAGATTGAACTACACACAAAAACTCTTGATGCTCATGAATTCTCAATGCATACCCATCCCATTTTTACAATGATATTACTGAATTACACCATCAATGGTCTATCAATTATAAAATCCTATATCCTTTTGATAAAATTCTTTATTAATATTGATAGATGAATCATGTATAATCCATAATTCAACTCATTTATTCATTAAATTTCATATATTTAAGTTATACCCATTGGATCCATGATCATTTTTCCCTTTTGCATCGAAAATGTTTTCTCTTCATTATTATGATAATCTATAAGATTACCATTTGATTTTATTTAATCACCTAGGATTTAAATTGGGAAAATCATCTAATTTTGTAAATTCGGTCTGTGTTTACATATTTAAAGTCAACCATGATAAATAAAAGACACATGATTTGAATTCAATACTCTCTTCTTTAATTACCTTAATTTTAATTAGATTTATATGTAATGATATAATTAATACCATAAAGTATAAACTAAAATTCAAGTTACATATCAAATTTACATTACTATAGTGTAATTACATACATTGTGGTGATAATTCCTACACCATGTAGTTCCTCAATTAAAACACTTCTATTAAAGAAAACTATAAATATTAGTAATTATACCTTATATAACAAGTTATGTGTTTACAATTTTTACAAGGCCCCAGCCTTAAAACTTACTTAATCTTGAGTTATTAAAAGATTACACCTTGAGGATCTTTTCGGCTTTATAGTTTTAGATAATTAGATCATAAAACTTACATTACATTACACATATAAACAAAGTGGTTACATAAAGACTGTATTCTTCATTCCCATCAATGGAGACATATTTAAAATCAAACATGGATTCTTTATTGACACATTCTTGACACTATAATAATATCATGAACCTTTTCCTTGACCTGTGAAAAACATTTCAAAAAAACATGGGATGAGCATAAAAAGCTCAGTAAGGGATATAAGAATATGTAAAGGAAACATGGGTACATATATACATAAGAATGAGATCATACTTTACCCATAAAACATAAGAACTTTAACATACCTCATCAAATCATGAATAAATCATAGAAATCATAATACATAAAGGTAACTTGAGACATTAATAACATTCTTACGTAGGGAGTAACCCTCTTGGTTATGTTTGGAATACCCATCACACTATATTACCTAAATCTCTTCGGAGAAACCTTAACGTTTCACTCCTTCGTGTTACCCAATGCATTGGAGAGCTTTATTGGGTACACCCACCCTTAGTTTATCACGGAACAAACCGTCTTCATAATAATGCCCAAGAACCATAACATAATCGTATCGCATAAAACATACATAAACGAAACATAACATTTTCACATTTCAATCACAAGATATAAATAAAACACATTGATATAATAAAAACATTATGAAAACCATTTTCAATACCAAAATAAATGAAAAGTAAAACATGGTATTTATTTTTCTTTTAAAAGGAAGGTATGGCTTGTAGAGGAAGCCGAAACTCAAATAATGGTCACGACGGCAGAAAAGTCGTTGTCGCCGTATACGTATGACAAAAAAATTCATTTTTGTCGTTTAGTAAATGCTTCATATAAATTTTTTTTTCTTTTAAATAATTTTAAAAGTCAAAGGGTTTTATACACCGTATAAAAGAAAGGTTGTGTATAAAACAATATATGCCTCAATGAAAGGAGATTGAGATGAAGTCCCATACCTCGGGTCCGACTTGACTCGATCGTTCTTTAATGTCCTGAATAATAAAATTGAGTTAATTTCTACTTTCTTAAGAACCTTTTTCAATTTCATTATTCCTTTTATATCACTTATTACCATGTCATGAACACTATGTAATTATTTAAGTTAATAACGGTCGTTTTAACGATCATTGGTACATGAGTCAAAAATATGCCCTTTATAATTACATGTTGTTCATGTGTCCATTATATCCATAATGGTATTCATGATGTAGATATCATATATGTCATATATTTCCAGTACATGCATGAATTTATAATATTACATAATCATTTAGAGGTAAGAAATGAAATGCACCGTTCATGGAGACGGTAAGCCGTACATACGCATGAATGCTACTTTCATTTCTATTTCATATTTTATAGAATGGAATCATAATGATATAAAGGTATATTATAATTCCAGTATAATATTATATATAATATCATAGTTACATCTTTTATATGTCCCACATATGGTATTTAATGAATCAACTCACTTTAAGGGGGCGGTAGTCCGCACTTTCTTAAATGAAGATATCGCGTTTACCCATAATGGAATCCATAAAGGTATGACCAAAATGAAAAATAAAGAAGCTTAAGGAAAACATAAACATATTATATATCATATATAAATATATTGTCATCATAATGGCCACCTTTTAAGGTGTTAAAAGAATGTTGAACAATCATCGTTTCGGGAGGCACAAATTCACCATCCACAGAAACAGTATGTTCGTTAACCATTAGATGTAGGTGTGTGTAAGTGTAGCTATAATACTTATTATAAAAACATCCTAGTATATTGAGGATACTGGAGTTGTTTCAGAAGAAATGAATAAAAAGAGTTTAGGGGGTTGGAGAAGCAAAATAAAACAAAAGGACTCAAAAGAAGACATTACCTTAAAATCGGGTAACTCCCTTTGGTTTGAGCTCAAAGGCTTCCTTGGGAAGACTTCTTCCCAAAGTGATGCTTCAAGGAGTAATATAGAGAAGTGTAGAGACAAAATTTACAGTGGTTGGCCGATCCAAAGGCTTTGGGAGTGTGGGTAAGGAGGTAGAGTTGGGGGCCTTTTATAAGAGGAGAGGAGGGGCACTCTTGGAAAGTAAAGAAATATTACTTTATTTGAAAATGAGTTTCGGATTTAAATGGTCCAAAATTGATATAATTAGAGGATAATGTGATAAGGGTTCTAAATCCACCCATCCAATAGGTTTTGGACATGTTTAGGTCATATATGTTACATTATCTTTTCATTTTATTTAAATCCTTTATTAATGAGGTAATCTCTACATCATTATGATGTCATAAATACGTTTATTTATTTAATGTCAAAAAATTATAAAAAAAATACCAAGATGTAGGAAATTTTTTTATCTTTCCAATGAATATTTATAGTAAAACATCGGACTTGTATAACCCTATATAAAAAGTGTTTTCGTAAAACATATTATGTTTGTGTCATTTTTACTTTTACATTAAATAAAAAGTTATTTATGTCATTTCCCAACCTTAGTGGCTCCATGGGGTCCCCAAGATGACCCATGTCTTGTCTGGGTCGGACACGACACATAAAATAAGGTTAGGACATGTGTCTAGGTCATTTCATATTAGTAAAGCATTATTTTTACCTTAAACTACACTAATTACCACTAATCGCGATTAAAAACTTAATAAGTTACTATTCACCAAAATATTATTTTAATATCATTGAACCACATTTTACTTCTTAATGACAACCATGTATGTCAGATTTTTTTAAATTCAAAACACAATGGTGGAAAAATTTCATTTAAACGAAAAATCAGTTTCTTAAACTACCACTTAATGATTTCACTATTCATCAAAAATTGATGTTTTTCAGAAAAATACCAAAACATCACCCTAAGCTATATTTGATATTCTGAATTAAAAAATGAAGTCTATTTTACAAAATTCAAAACATATAAGTCACATTAATTAGTTTAATAATTAATTCCCACTTTCAGAGCAAATAGCGTGTTTTTATGAAACAATAAGTATCAAAAGATTGACACCAGTTTAAGTCCAATTTCAAAGTGAAATTGATTCCAATGACAACCATTGGATTAAATGGTAAAAATATATTCTAATTTCACTTCAAAACCAATTCAAAAAATAATCTAATAATATAAATAAATTAGATTAAAAAGCAGTTTTGATGTAAAATGTCGTATTTTTCACTATTCATTAAAAAAATGAACATTGTCAGAAAAATACCAAACATTCACACAAAGTAAATTTTGATGTGCCAATCATAAAGAATAAGTTTAGTTTGACAAAAATAGTTTATAAAATTGTCAAAATATAGATTCAAAAATGGTTTTCCATCAAAAGGCAATAAAACAATCTTTTAAAAATATTAGTGTATTCCATGCTTAAGATTGGATTTATTTTCATTTTAAGCCTCAAAAACACTATCTGATTCATTAATAGACATAGATAAAAATATCTATTATTCATTACTTAATTGGGATGTTACATCCTTCCCCCCTTTTGAAAATTTTGTCCCTGCAATTTATTTACTTATTGAATAAATGGGGGTACTTATCCCTCATTGCATTTTCAGATTCCCATGTTGCCTCTTCAATCATGTGGTTTTTCCACAAAACCTTTACCTGGTGAATCACCTTATTCAGTAACACTTGCTACCTGTGGTCAAGAATCTGGACCGGTTGTTCCTCGTAAGATAGGTTCTCTTCCAGCTGAACTACCTCTGGACTCAAAACATGAGATGGATCTGGCATGTACTTTCTCAACATCGAAACGTGAAAAACATTGTGTACCTGAGATAAACTCGGAGGTAAAGACACTCGGTAAGAAACTGATCCAACTCTCTCTAGAATTTCATATGGTCCAATGAACCTTGGACTCAGATTTCCTTTCTTACCAAATCTCATCACACTTTTCAAAGGAGAAACCTTGAGAAAAATATGATCACCTACCTCGAAAGATAGATCCTTCCACTGGTTGTCTGCATAACACTTCTGCCTACTCTGAGCTGTTCTCATGTGCTTCTGAATCAACTGAACTTTTTCTGCCAACTCTTATACCAATTCTGGTCCCATTAACTTCCTTTCACCCACTTCATCCCAGAAAGCTGGAGTTCGACACCGCTTCCCATATAATGCCTGAAATAGTGCCATCTGTATACTGGAATGAAAACTGTTATTATATGAAAATTCAACCAAAGAAAGATGTTGGTCCCAACTTCCCTGATAATCCATCGAACAAGCTCGTAGCATATTCTCCAAGGTCTGAATTGTTCATTCTGGCTGCCCATCTGATTGAGGATGAAAAGCTGTACTAAATTTAATTCAGTACCCAACGACTTCTGAAGGCCTTTCCAAAAGTTAGAAGTGAACCTAGGATCACGATCAGATACAATGGAGAGTAGAACTCCATTTAACCTGACTATCTCTTTAAGATACAAACGGGAAAGTTGATCCAGGGAAAATTTATCTCGTATAGCAAGGAAATGAGCAGACTTGGTCAAGCGATCAACAATAACCCAGATTGCATTATTACCTCGAGATGTCTTCGGTAATCCCACAACAAAGTCCATGGATATATTCACCCATTTCCACTCTGGCATTGGTAGAGTCTGAAGCATCCCTTTCGGTAACTTCCCCTCTGCTTTAACCTGTTGACAAGTCAACCACTTCACAGAAAAGTCAGCAATATCTCTTTTCATTCCATCCCACCAGTAATACTCCCGCAGATCTCTATACATCTTAGTACTGCCTGGATGAACTGAAAACGGAGAACTATGAGCTTCACATAACAACTCTCTCTTCAACTGTTAATCACAATGCACACACAATCTCTTCCCAAATCTCAAAACACAATCATTATCAATGTTGAATTCAGGCAACTTACCTTTCTGAACCAACTCTACCTTTTTTCTGCAACTCACTGTCTTGATTCTGTGCTTGCTTGATTCTATCTGATACAGAAGATCTCACTGATACCTGAAACAAAACAGAAGAATTTCCAACACCATCAACTTCTATGCCAAAGTTCATCAAATCCTTAACCAAAGGAACACCTTCAAAATGCAACATTTCTAATGAAGCATTACTTTTTCGACTCAAAGCACTAGCCACTTTATTTGATTTTTCCAGATGGTAATGAATTGTACAATCATAATCCTTGATTAATTCCAGCCATCTCCTCTGTCTCATGTTTAACTCTTTCTGAGTGAATATATACTTTAAACTTTTGTGATCAGTATATATTTCACACTTTACTCCATACAAATGATGCCTCCAAATTTTTAAAGCAAAAACAACAGCATCAAATTCCAAATCATGTGTACGGTAATTTACCTCATGAGTTTTCAACTGTCATGAAGCATAAGCAATTACCTGAGCATTCTTCATTAGGATGCAACCAAGTCCTTTCAATGAAGCATCGCTGTAGATAACAAACTCACCATTCCTGGAAGGTAGTTCCAAAACTGGAGCATTCACCAATCTTCTTTTCAATTCCTGAAAACAACCATCACATTCTTTTGTCCAGATAAACATAACACCCTTCCGAGTTAGCTTAGTCATTGGACTAGATAACCATGAAAAAAATTCTAACAAACCTTCGGTAATAGCCTTCCAAACCAAAGAATCTATGAATCTCAGTTACATTTTTGGGTCTTGGCCAGTCTTCCACAACTTTTGTTTTTTCAGGATCAACACTTATTCCATCTTTAGAAACAATATGACCAAGGAAAGAAATTTGTTGCAACCAAAACTCACACTTTCTGAATTTTCCATACAGTTTCTTTTCTTTTATGGTTTGCAAGATAACCCTTATATGTTTTCATGCTCCTCTTTACTTTTAAAAAACACCAAAATACCATCAATGAAAACCACCACAAACTTATCCAAGAACTCATGGAAAATTCTATTCATTAAGTCCATGAATATAGCAGGTGCATTGGTTAGCCCGAAAGACATTACTACAAATTCATAATGGCCATATCTCATACGGAACGCGGTCTTCGGAATATCTGCCTCCTTTACCATCAGCTGATGCTACCCCGATATCATGTCAATCTTTGAAAAAAACTGAGCTCCCTGGAGCTGATCAAACAAATCATCGATATAAGGCAAAAGATATTTGTTTTTAACAGTGATGTTATTCAAGGCTCTATAATCAATGCAAAGTCTCATAGAACCATCGTTCTTTTTAACAAATAAAATAGTAGCACCCGAAGGTGATGTGCTAGGTCGAATGAAACCTTTCTCTAATAAATCTTGCAATTGCTCCTTCAACTCTAAAAGTTCAATTTGAGCCATTCGATAAGGGGGTTTTAAAATTGGCTTAGCATCAGGAACTAAGTCAACAGTAAACTCAACTTCTCGATCTGGTATTATTCCAGGAAACTCATCAGGAAAAACATCAGGATACTCATTTACCACTGTCACATCATTAATCTGAACAGTTCCTTTATTTTCAACGATGTGTGCAATGTTACATTCATTTCCATATTTTACAAGTTTCTTGGCCTCTTGATAAGTTATCAACAGTAAGGGTTCATTATTGCACACAAACTGAAAGTCTTTCTGAAAAGAAGCTTCTTTAGCTCTACAGTCAATCTTAGCATGGTAAATAGAGAGTAAATCCATACCCAGGATAACATCAAACTATACTAGAGGTAGAAAAATAAGGTTTTCATGTAGGTTATTTCCACAGATAAGGATAAGAAGATTCTTATAAATTCTTTTTGCCTCAACATTTACCCCAGGTGTTTTTACCACAAGTTCAGAAGTCATTTCTTGAGATGGTATTCCCATTTTTCTAAAAAAGGTTTCAGAGATGAAAGAATGTGTAGACCCAGAATCAAACAACACACTGGCATAATCTGAAAAAACAAACAAAGTACCTGATACAACTTCATTTGATGGCCCGACATCTGCTGAACTAGTTGCAAAGGATTTCACCACCCCTTTCTGCTTGTAGTATAACTGCTTCCCATCACTCAAGCTCTTTGTCTGACACTCGTTTGCATAGTGACCCATCTCATTGCACTTATAACATTGCACTAACTATAAATCAAATTTGGTCTTACCTTCACCTTGATCCTTTTCAGTGAAATCACGAGCCTTATGTCCCATCTTACCACATAGGTAGCACTTTCCAGAATTCAGAAGACATTCCCCCGCATGACTTTTTCTACATTTATCGCAAACTGGAAACTTAGTTTTCTTACCATCAGACTTTTTTGAAGAATTCTTACCTTTCTCCTTCCACTTCGGCCTCTTCTTCTGCTGGTTGTTATAGAACACTTGGTCATCGACAAACTCTATTTCCACCTTCTCAGCACATCGAACAAGCTTTTCATAACTTTTAAACTCACAAGAAGCTAATGCCCTTCGATATTTTGGCTTTAATCCTGAGTAAAAACGATTGATTTTACTATCAAGGTCTCAGATAAAATTTGGAGCATACTTTTCCAATCGAGTGAACCTTTCTTCATAAGAAGCCATTGAGTCTTCCTCTTGCCTCAATTCCAAGAATTGCTTTTCCATCCTAAGTCGAATAGCCATAGGAAAATACTTCTCAAGAAACATACCTTTGAATTCATCCCAGTCGATAGCATCAATCTCATCAGCGTCCCTGATATTTTTAACCATCGACCACCACTGATCTGCCTCACCCTCCAGACAGTAAATAGAAAAAATAACATTTTGATTGTCTGAACACCCCATGACATCAAAAATCTTCTCTAGTGCTTTAATCCACCCTTCAGGTAACACAGGGTCAGATGATCCTCTGAATGATGGGGGATGTTGCCTCATGAAATGTTCCACCACTGACATGTTCCTCTGCGGTTGATCTGGCTGATCTGGTGCATGGATACCACCCCCATTTATCGCTTGAGTCAACTACGCCATCACTGCAACAAACTATTCAGTTCCAATTCCGACCATCTCGAGATGCTGATTTGGAAGGTTATTTCCTTCTGTATGCCTTCCTAGCACTGCTTCCCTATTTCCTCTACGGAAAATCATTCTGAACAAACATGTCTTAGATGAAGCAACATGGTAATCTTAAAATGATATATCACTTCAATTTGACCATAAAAAAATATTTTTGGATAATCATTTAATAAAGTTCTAACTCCTAAAGTTATCTAAACCGACCTTTGATACCAACTATAAGGCCCCAGCCTTAAACATTTCTTAATCATGAGTTATTAAAATATTACACCTTGAGGATCTATTCGGGTTTAGAGTTTTAGAGAATTAGATCATAAAACTTTCATTACATTCCACATATAAACAAAGTGGTTACATGAAGACAGTATTCTTCATTCCAATCATTGGAAACATATTTAAAATCAAACATGGATTATTTCTTGACAATTCCTTGACACTATCATCATATCATGTACCTTTCCCTTGACCTGTGAAAAACATTTCAAAAAACATGGGATGAGCATAAAAAGCTCAGTAAGGGATATTAGAATATGGAAAGGAAACATGGGTACATATATACATAAGAATGATATCATACTTTACCCATAAAACATAAGCACTTTAACATACCTCATCAAATCATGAATAAATCATAGAAATCATAAGACATAAAGGTAACTTGAGGCATTCATAACATTCTTACGTATGGAGTAACCCTCTTGGTTACGTTTGGAATACCCATCACAGTATATTCCCTAAATCTCTTCAGAGAAACCTTAACGTTTCACTCCTTCGCATTACCCAATGCGTTGGAGAGCTATATCGGGCTCACCCGCCCTTAGTTTATCACGGAACCACTCGTCGTCATAATAATTCCCAAGAACCATAACATAATCGTATCGCATAAAACATACATAAAGGAAACATAACATTTCCACATTTCAATCACAAGATATCAATAAAACACATTTCTATAATAAAAACATTATGAAAACCATTTTCAATACCAAAATAAATGAAAAGTAAAACATGGTATTTATTTTTCTTTTAAAAAGAAGGTATGGCTTGTAGAGGAAGCCGAAACTCAAATAATGGACACGACGACGGAAAAGTCGTTGTCGCCGCATACGTACGACAAAAACATTCCCTTTTTTCGTTTAGTAAATGATTCGTATAAAAAATATTCCTTTTGAATAAGCATAAAAGCCAAGGGGTTTATACACCGTATAAAAGAATGGTTGTGTATAAAACAAAATATGCCTCAATGAAAGGAGATTGAGACGAAGTCCCATACCTCGGGTCCGACTTGACTCGATCGTTCTTTAATGTCCTGAATAATAAACTTGAGTTAATTTATACTTGCTTAAGAACCTTTGTCAAGGTCATTATTCCTTTTATATCACTTGTTACCATTTCATGAAAACTATGTAATTATTTAAGTTAATAACGGTCGTTTTAACGATCATTGGTACTTGAGTAAAAAATAAGCCCTTTATAGTTACATGTTGTTCATGTATCCATTATATTCAGAATGGTATTCATGATGTAGATATCATATATGTCATATATATCTAGAAAATTCATGAATTTATAATATTACATAATCATTTAGAGGTAAGAGATTAAATGCATCGTTCATGGAGACGGTAAGCCGTACGTACACATGAACGCTACTTTCATTTCTATTTTGTATTTTATAGAATGGAATCATAATGATATAAAGGTATATTATAACTCCAGTATAATATCATATATAATATCATAGTTCCATCCTTTATACGTCGCACATATGGTATTTAACGAATCAACTCACTTTAAGGGGGCGGTTGTCCGCACTTCCTTAAATGAAGATATCGCGTTTACCCATAATGGAAACCACAAAGGTATGCCAAAAATGAAAAATACAGAATCTTAAGGAAAACATAATCATATTATATATAATATATAAATGTAGTGTCATCATAATGGCCACCTTTGAAGGTGTTAAATTAATGTTGAACAATCATCGTTTCGGGAGGCATAAATTCACCATCCACGAAAACAGTATGTTCGTTAACCATTAGATGTTGGTGTGTGTAAGTGTAGCTCGAATCCTTATAATAAAAACATCCTAGTATATTGAGGATACATGAGTTGTTTCAAAATAAAATAATAAAAATATTTTAGGGGGTTGGAGAAGAAAAATAAAACAAAAAGACTCAAAAGAAGACATTACCTTAAAATCGGGTAACTCCCTTTGGTTTGAGCTCAAAGGCTTCCTTGGGAAGACTTATTCCCAAAGTGAGGCTTCAGAGAGTAATATAGGGAATTGTAGAGACAAAATGGACAGGTGTTGGCCGAGCCAAAGGCTTTGGGAGTGTGGGTATGGAGGTAGAGGTGGGGGCCTTTTATAAGAGGAGAGGAGGGGCACTCTTGGAAAGTAAAGAAATATTACTTTATTTGAAAATTAGTTTCGGATTTAAATGGTCCCACATTGTTATAATTCTAGTATAAGGTGGTAAGGGTTCTAAATCCACCCATCCAACAGGTTTTGGACATATGTAGGTCATAGATTTTACATTATCTTGTCATTTTATTTAAATCCTTTATTAATGAGGTAATCGCTACATCATTATGATGTCATAAATAAATTTTTTTATTTAATGTCAAAAAATTATAAACAAACTACTATGATGTAGGAACGTTCTTTAGATTTCCAATGAATATTTATAGTAAAAAAGCAGACTTGTATAACCCCATATAAAATTTGTTTTCGTAAAACATATTATGTTTGTGTCATTTTTACTTTTACATTAAATAAAAAGTTATTTATGTCATTTCCCAACCAAAGTGGCTCCATGGGGTCCCCAAGTTGACCCATGGCTTGTCTTGGTAGGCCATGACACATCCAATAAAGTTAGGACATGTTTCTAGGTCATTTCATATTATTAATGCATTATTTTTACCTTAAACTACACAAATTACCACTAATCGCGATTAAAAACTTAATAAGTTACTATTCACCAAAATATTATTTTAATCTCATTGAACCACATTTTAATTCTTAATGACAACCATTTATGTCTTATTTTTTGAAATTCACAACAAAAAGGTGGCAAAATTTCATTTAAACGAAAAATCAGTTTCTTTAACTACAACTTAGTGATTTCACTATTCCTCAAAAATTGAAGTTTTTCAGAAAAATACCAAAACATCACCCTAAGCTATATTTGATATTCTGAATTCAAAAATGAAGTCTGTTTTACAAAATTAAAAACATATAAGTCACATTAGTTAATTTAATAATTAATTCCCGCTGTCAGAGCAAATAGCGTGTTTTTATGAAACAATAAGTATCAAAAGATTAACACCAGTTTAAGTCCAATTTCAAAGTGAAATTGATTCCAATGACCACCATTGGATTAAATGGTAAATATATATTATAATTTCACTTCAAAAAAAATTCAAAACATATTCTATTCATATAAATAAATTATATTAAAAAAGCTGTTTTGATGTAAAATGCAGTATTTTTCACTATTCATTAAAAAATGAACATTGTCAGAAAAATACCAAAAAATCACACAAAGTAAATTTTGATGTCCCAATAATAAAGAATAAGTTTATTTTGAAAAACATAGTTTATAAAAATGTCAAGAGGTAGATTCAAAAATGGTTTGCCATCAAAAGGAAATAAAACAATCTTTTAAAAATATTAGTGTATTCCATGCTTAAGATTAGATTTATTTTCATTTTAAGCCTCTAAAACACTATCTAATTCACTAATAGACATAGATAAAAATATCTATTATTCATTATGTACTTGGTATGTTACAATTTTCCTATGGTGTGGAACTCCATTTTCATTAAAAATTTCGACATAACTACTTCATGCCCTTTAGAAAACATCCATATAGAATGTTGGGTGATTTATAATCCAAATCAAGACATAGTTTCAATTATATTCTATAGGTTCACATACATGTTTGGTACCTTTATTAAATATATTATCATTCATATTATGATAATCTAAAATATCACTGTTGTTGTGCGAAATAACTCATGACAACATGATATTATACAAAAAAAAATCTACAGTATTAAGGTATTCATATATAGCCTCAAACAAACCTTTTAATGGTTTTAATATTCAAATGTCTATTATATAGTATATTGATTCCTTATAACATAATCACTCTTTAATTATAAAACAATAATTTAACATGAAACCTTAAATAATTTGATTCATATGGCTATAATACTATCTCTGTTATATAGATGAAACTAATATATCTTTATTAACCATCATATAATCACATATAAACACCACAATATCATGTATTCAAAATCATATAAATCTATTTTGATATTTCTTCATCAAAATATCCAATTAATAAATTTTAAAATTATTTAAAATAATATTTGATTAAGACAAACTCCCTTTTGTCTTTTCCAAAATCCTTCAACATATTAAAAGATAATCATCTAAATATATATACAATTGTAAGATAAATATGATGAATCCACTTTTATTCATAGTGTGTATATATGTTTCAGTACTCCAAAAATATAATAACATTAGAGACAATATAATCATGAGAAACAAGAATTTATTGAAAAGTATCTCATGAGAAAACTTATTTGATCTTCTTGATTTTCATCTCTCTTAAACCAAAATGATATCCATGAATACACAATCAAATAAACTCCCCATTTTTTGATATTTATTATTGTATAAACTACATTTTTAAATAGTAGTGAAATATTCTAAATACCTCAAATAAAACATAATTTTAGAAAACATGTCATAGTTTATTTAAAAACATAAATCAAATATATTAATTTTGACATAATATGGGTATAAATCCCAAAAATTATTTTATATAAGCGGTCACACCATTACATATATATTTCAATTTTTATATAGGTGTTTCAATCTTTACTCCAGCCCATAAAATTTAATATATAATTTTGGACTGAAAGGGCCATCCAATGAAATTCAACACTATATGTGGGAAATACCTCAGTCATGATGTCTTCAAATAGATATTTCTTATTGATTAGTACTCAAAAATCATTAATGTAATATTCCAGTTATTCGTAATGGTTTTCATTCATTAATATTATTTCGAAACAATTATTTTAACCAAATAGAAGTGCATAATTTTTCATGGAGGGTTCGGGAGTGTGAGGATTGGTTTGGGGACTGAAGATAATGTTATTAAAGAAACACATTATGGTCCATTGTTATCACATATTTTCCAGTAATAGTTTTGTCAAACCATGTGGATTAATCATCATGGTTATTGGTTTACTAGAAATTCCAACATATTATGGAAATCCGTGACTCACCGAAAATTTACTAAATCTTTCCCATAAACTAATTTGTTTACCCTGTCCCTACACCAAGTTGTGTGTGTGATTCAAGATATTGTTTAATGTATATTTTATAGATGGTTTTTCTACATGTTCATGAGAACCATATGGGTCATGTTCACCTAGATATATGGTTCACATTGTTTGACCATCCATGTGGAAAAACCACATTCCCCATTATAAAAACTAAAATTTAATATTCTACTCTATCTTTTAATCATATACAATCAATTTTGTCTCCTCATTCTTACACAAAATCAATATGCGGGCCCTCCCACATTACTATTTGGTGATATGATATATCTCCCTCATCTAAACGCTTTTTACACCATTATCGATCAATATGATTCCCCCTCAGTATGGATAAAATTAGATTACCTCCATTTCATATTTTTTACATAATTTACCAGGATTTATGTATAATTTTATTAATTGTATTAAATTATTTTGAGATTACAAAATCTGATAGCACGTGATTCCCGGGCCAAGAGTGCCTGAAATGATTCTTCAAAGTTTTGTTAATCATAAATTAGCACGCATAAGTAGTTTTATTGAAAAATTGAAATAACTCTTAAACGGTTCCCTGGATCAGAAATCTGAGGGCACCATTGTTCTCAGGATAGATGGTTTAACCTATGCGTGATTTAGGTTTAGTCAATTCGAGACTCCTCTGGGAAAACCTGAAAATGGCATAAATGTTAATTAACTAATTATATAATGTTATTTTATATTTCAAATGCTTATAACTCCCTAATGGTAACTAGGATTAATAATACGAGACCATCGATGGTCTCGTGAGTGAATACACTCTTTAGGTAGATAGTAACATTGCCTGGCATGGGCCACCACTGAATGTTAGTTTGTGGAAGTAAATAAAGTAATTATGTGACAATTTTTTATTATAAAATCCATAACTTCTAAATAGTACCCATTTTTAGAAAACCAAGAGTAAAATTGGGTATGTTGAGGTATGTTTCAATTAGACAGAGCCTAACCTAGACCACCGTGGATCGAGGGTGACTGTTAATAAATTTATAAACATTTTTTTGGGTACGTTCAGAAAATGCGTGGGAGAAATTTTCTAACTTTTAAACCATTTCACAGATTAAATATCAGAGGGCACCGTTGAATCTATTGTGCCAGGATTCGCATAAGGGAAGCTTCAAATCGACCATAGAAGGTCCAGAGAAAAATTTGGTTTTGGAACTTTTTAATAGAATAAATAAAATAACTTTATTATTTCATTTTTATTTTATTCATCCAACGGATAAGTTGTAGGGTGGGAATGACGTCGTGTCAAGACAATAAATGTCTTGACCCTCCAATCTAAGTATCAACAACATTTGGGGAAATTAGAAAGCTTCATAATTAATGATCCACCATTAAATTCCCATGTCATTACATACCCTCCCCCTATCCTACAAATATGATGCTTGGGATAGGTATCAGCACATCATCGCCACGAAATGAAGTTCTGAAAGAATGCCATGATTCCAGACCCTTAAGAGACAGAGTTTACCCAGCCGGAGGTGATGGGTGACCCCAAACCACAAACCGAAAGGTGACATACAAGTGGCATCATTGAGAAACAGTTGTAGGGATGAAGAACGCCAACCAACCATCAAGCACAGATGCTCTCCAATGGTTTTTCGAGGTAGGGTGTTTCATTGTTTACAAATTTTAAATGATTTCTTATTCCCTATTCTTGAATAATATGAAGAACGGGTGTCAACCGACTAACGGGATGACCTGAAATTCATTCATCGATGCTAGAAGTTTTTGCTAGGAATCATGTGGGGTTTATCTTGTTGATGGGTTCAATTGATTATTCAACCCCTTATTATCATCCATAATATGATCTAACACAGAGGGAGTAGGAATAAAGAACCTAGCCTGAACCCTCTTCTATCTTCCTATTTTTGAACCTCCTTGGAAGATCTCGAGCACATCGACTGACGCCTCAAAAGGAAGGACACGACTCATCATCCGCGATGAATAGATGAGTTGGATGACACGATAGAAAGTCGCGAGTATTGAGGTGGCACGACCAACATGCCTTCGGTGAACAGAAAACGCGCCTAAAGCCGCAGCGGAGGTTGAACCCGCCTCTTGCTGGTTTTGCGGCGACCGAGTGGCGCCCACGCAGCGTCGCCACCTCGCAAACCGAACAGAATTAGATCCATTCAAGAATCTGGGAGACTGAGAGGGTTACACCCCCAATGTTGAACCGATACAGGCCACCTCCCTCACGGCGGGCCGCCACCCTCATGTCGGGATGCCACCCTCGGAGCTGGCCGCCGCACTTAGAGCAGGCTGACGCCCTCACGACGGGTCGCTGCACTCGAACCGGGCCGCCGCCCTTAGAGTGGGCTTCCGGCCTCGAACCGGGCCACAACCCATGGATCAGGCCGCATCCCTCAAGCCGAGACACTACCCCCGATGCAGGTCGTAACCCTCATACCCGACATCCACCCTCAGATCGGGCCACCGCCCTCAGACCGGGCCATCGCCCTCGAGTCGGGCCGCCGCCCTCGGACTGGGCTACCCATTGGGTGTCGCCCTATTCTGGCCAGGCCGCCCTTGTGGGCCGACCCTCTTGAATGCCGGACCGGATATTGGTCCAACGTGCTGAGTCCTCTTCAGCCCCGCCCAGACCACATCGTGCCGGGTCGGATCGGGACAAAAAACACTCAAAGGACCTTATCTTGAGAACCAGACACCCTTTTGACGAACCGTCTAATGCATTGGGACCCATGGAATGAGGTGGTACTTTTAGATTATTCCATTAGATTTTAAAATAAACTTGGAGTATGAATGGGTTGGATCGCTCTCGAGTCCAACCGGGCCCGTGGCACTAAAATGCCAATAATGCACAGACCGAGCATCCGACTAACACACTGTCTATTGAATTGGAAATCTTATGACAACGCGGATCATCATGTTACTTATTTGTGAGACATCATACAGGTTTAGAAATGACTAATGACTTGGGGAACAGTTATCCTGAGGATCACTTTTTATAATCATTAAAATAACTCTAAAATATTAAACAAATTTTCTTCTTGATTCCCCTTCACTAAAATATCATTGTTATTTAGAAATTTAAATTCAATTAAATTTAATGAATTTTTTTCTGAACACTCCATACACTATCACATTCCTTATAAATCCAACTTATTATATATAACATTGAATGGTAATTTCAATAAATTTAATTCTTCTAGTGTGTACACATTTTTCACTAAAACTGATAATTTCTAAATTATATTCACAAATATATCAAAATCATAGATAAAATAACATTATCCCTGATTAAATCTAAAAAATTTGATAATTATCGTTGAATAAATTATCAAAATCATCACTTGAACTTGTTATAAAATTGTCAAATCAACTAGAAATATCATTCATGTATACCTTTTTATCATTTTACACCTTCTTAACTATTATAAATCATTATGTATATTTATTTTTAGATAAAAAAAACAATACCGGAATATATATTCGATTAGAGAATTCCCCAAAAATGGAATTATCAGTAATATTATCATTATTCAAAACTTCCATGTATACTTCAATCATTTAAAAAACAATAGTTTCATAAAATTGTATTTTGTGGATGTATAATTTAAATGAAAGTCCAAAAGGATAATGGCAGTGATCTTATTTTGTTCTTATAATCCAAATAATGCCATCTCTCAAATAATGGTAAATCCTTTATTTTTAAAATATTAATAACGATATCATTATTCTTGGAATGATTCACTATAACTGGATTGTGGATCAAATATTAAATGTTGTAATTAGTTTCAAACAAATAAACACTAATGGGGGGAATTAGTGTGAATTATTTTTTATCTTTTCCAATTTTTTGACTGTATCTCATCAAATAACTCAAAATATCATCTTCAATATTCCTTAATGATCTCACACATTTATAAATAAAAAATATATCAACAGCTATAAGATTTTTACTTGTTCACTTGCACCTGGATACATCTAAGGAGCCTATATCAATCCTCTATTGATATGAAATATAATGACTACTCAATTTTATTCTCATTATATTATATAAGATGATCTCATTTCTTATCCAAGTACAATAGAATCTTCATCTAATTTGGTCTCGAATTTCCAATAAATTTATAAGAAATAATAATTTAAACACATAAGTCAGATTCATATAATGAATACAATATATATAACCCCAGTTATCCTTGGTTACTATCCATTAATTTATAACATTAACCATTGTAACATCACCAAATTTTATGGAAAACTACAATACTAAGATAAATAATTTATACAAAATGACATTTTAGCCACTCGCTTCATAATTCATGATATTCAATAAATTACAATATTGGTTCATTATTCATTACTTCCTCTTTATATTTCTATAAATTAATTTCCTTTGATTACAATTTTTTTCATGACTATAAGTCCAATACATATTAAATTTATATTAAAATATAAAAACGTCATATAACATGTCATTTCAAAAATCTAAACAATTTGTTATTTATTTATCATTTTTTTAGAAAATAAAACCATATGGGTAGTTAGTGGTCATCCCAAAATATCCAATTCCATCTTAATATTTCCACATAATAAATTCTATATAAATTATCAAAGTTTAAATAATCATGATTAGGAATCATACATTATAACACAATATGTTTGTTTCCCTATCAATTATCTCTGAATTTCAACTATATGGAATAAGTATAAGGTTTTTCGTATCAAAGTCATGAATTTTTTACTAAATAGTAATGGAAATTACTTTCATGGCCCTGTATGAATATAATTTAATTAGTCATTGAGAAAAAATGTTATTAATCACGATGTGATTGTTTTATTGTACCATGATCTATATCTATATATATCATTTGTTATGGTGTCACATGTACCCTTATAAACAACAAAATGAGAAAATTTATTGATTAGCTACAAAAAATTCAAAAAAATTATTAAGATGTTAATCACATTCAACATAATTAACACATTATTGAATGAATGTGTCCCTAATTTCATTGGAAATATATAGATTAAGTGGATGATCTATTTTTTTATTAACACATGAATCTGCTATAACATGATTTTCCTATTATAAAAGGACCCAGTCATACATAGAATTGGAAACAAATCCACTATTTAGATATAGCTCATTGAATACTATTTATTCTGACATATCCATTCATTTATAAAGTAATACTTATTCGTTGTGGGTTATTTATTTCTATAACATTACATATTTTTATTATATTACAATGAATTCACACCATATAACTCTTAAAAACCCATCAATTCACTACAATTGAATAAAATAAAACATTAAATCATGATGTTTTTACAATACCACTTCCATAACATACCCTTGATTAAATATTGAGTTTTCATCCATTTAGAAAATCATAAAGACCCTTTACACAATAATATTCATGAAATTTTATATCATGCCTTTTCCATAAAATGGTGATAACATCTCAATTAACACAAACTCATTAATTATATAATGTCTATTTATGTTTTTCTATTCATCATTCCAAACTACATTGTTATATTATTTGATTTTTTTATGGAAAACCACATAGTTCAAATTACAATTCTCTCTGATATATATGGAAAAATTCCCTATTAAAATTCAACCTACTTTATTAAATATCTTATTGAATCACCATTATAAAATTTTAATCATTATTGGATTTTCCAAATAATTATTGAATCAACATAAGAAAAAAAATGTTTTTCATAGAGAATTTATCAATCCAGTTCATAGTAGAATGATATTAATAATGATGTTTAATTCATTGACTTCATCCACTGATACAAACATCTTTGTATAAACTATTTTTTTTATTATCAACATTATTATTTTCATTAATATAATAACATGGAACTACATGTGATCTCTTTTATTTTATGTTTTCATAATCACATTCAAGTTCAATTTGTTAATAGGATTCAGAGTTATTATTTTATCTTTAATAAAGAAATCCTAAATTTCATCTTTATTATGGTATTTTAATTATATAACATATACAACATACTCGTGGATGATAATATAATAAATATAATTACATAATTATGTGAATAAAAAATTTATATTTATAATTATTAATATTAAATATATACTCTTGAAATTTATTATTTATTTCTGCATTCCCTTATTCACATAATACATGTTGTATGGTATCCTCTATTATTATTGAAACAAAAAATTCATATCTATAAAATTGAATGATTATAAAAAATCATCCTTTTATTATTTATTTATTTGGACACATTCCATGAGAATCATATGATCTATTCTATTAATGATAATTATCCTTCTCTTGAAATATCTATTTAGTAGTGGATTCCTCGCTAATTAGACTATGTGAATTACTTTGTTCTTATATATATAATATTCAACATGCAGCTTCGTTATAAATATCATATAACATGTAAGACACTGGAATATATTTGAATTATAAGTGACCACCATTATCCTTGAAATATTTCTATAATTATTGTTTAATAAAGAAATTAATTTTCTTTAATATCTACGGATTTATGTGATTTTGGAAAAAACAAGTTAATGTGAAACAACATACGAAACATCATTCAGTTTTTTTAAAACATATTATAATGGAGATATAGCTGTCTAGAATTATATGACTCATCCACATAGATATTCATATTATGAATGGGTGATTAAGGGAAGGATTCACGCATAATTAATTTTTTTTATTTTTAATAAAAACCTAGTATTTTACAATATTAATAAAAAATACATTTTTTTGTAAATAATTCAAATTCTTATTTGGGTGGTCAATTTTTACCTCCACATTATTTATAGACCATTCATTATAGTTTCCTCCTATCACAAAATAATCTACGAACCTATTTTACTCTCCATCCACTCATCATAAACTAATTGAATCTACTTCAAGCTATTTGGATATATTAACTCTTTTATTTAATATATTATTAAATATATTGATGAGTCATCCATATTCTTGGGTTAATTTATACACACAAACATTCTACAAATGGTTTATAACATTCCATATAAGAGTAAATAATGTTTCATCATGAACACCTATTTTGATTAATTTTATTATTACATATAAATTTATTAATTATGAATAAAACTATTGATATTATTCTCTTTTTTCCTCTAAACATTAATTTCATCATGATATTCTTCCAATTCAATATTGAGTTCAAAAAATCCATAAAACTAATTATATTAACCATCAATAAAATATTGTGGTTTTATTTCATTGATAATGTTAGGGACATCTTCATTGATGAAATTTTCAGGATTATGTTTTTTCAGCCACAATTTCATTTTTGATAGAGTCATTTAATGAATCTGTATTTCAAAATTTTAACATCCTATACATGGAAAACTTATTTCTATTTAAATATTTTGTTCATTTAATTGTGAAACATTTTATATTATACTTATATAACTCCTTTAATGCCATATCCTAAGAGTCCACCATTTATGAGGACATGATTACATTGCTTGTCATTTCATATTAAATGAAATATCTATCTATAAAATCCATTATGACTTTCTTTATAACATTATATTTAATATGTGAGATGAATTCAATAATTCAATATGGAAATCATATTTTTATACCCATTATGATTTTTATTTCATCAAATCATTTTTAATCTGATCATTACCTCCATAATATTTTACACCAATCGAAGATCTCATAAATGAATTTATTTGGGAGAATACTCAAATAATAAACCATGTTGTACAGAATGAAAATTTCATATTTAAATACAATGAACTCATTATTATTATTATTGATAATTTTCCCCACTTTGTGTGTTCAAATAAATATGGCATCCCCTTCACATAATGGTATTTGACAAAGTTACAGCAATTGAATTTCAATGTATGGAATTAACATTAAGAAGTAATAGATGTTTCATAAATAATACTCTACATTCCTTGATGAGTGTTATCCCATATATGTATTTTGTGCATATATTCATTACGAATGATCAAAAATTGTGTTTCATATTTTTATTTTATTTTTAAAAAATATTTTCATTGAATAACATAATTATATTAGGGTAGAAATTTGTTTCAATGGATTAATAGAGAGATATATCACAAATATATGCTCACTATGATAACACATGATGGTCTATTAAATATGTAAATATCCTGTGTTGAATGATAAAATTAGAAAATATCAATTTCAAAAAAAAAACATTACAAAAAATCGTTTTCCTCTATCAGTAAGAAATATTATATTCCCTATGATAAATATATTTTGATATTGAATGTAAAGATATTCATCAGAAAAATTATAAATTCTTCACTTATATTGGTGTATATCAATGAAGATTACGACAATGAAGTCTTGAGATACACAATCGACCTATCACACTATATGTTTGTAAACATTTGAATGTCTCCACTAACCCTCTATCTTTAAAACCCTCAAGATTTATTTAAAATACTACTCAAAATAACTATATAATATCCCTACCCTTTATAGTGATTCTGTCTTTAACTTCAAGAAACCTGAATAATATTACACAGCCGATAATTTATCATTTAGATCCATTATCATCCACCTTATAAAAATCATTTATCTTTTATTAAGATATAATCCAATAAAACACTTCATTTTTTTATTTCTATTTCAATCAATGATTTGGATTTCCACTCTTCTAGTCATTGATATTACATTGATTTTAATCATATAAATCTATCCCTTCAATATTAAGAGAGTCCTTTTTTTCTTTAATTCATATTTAAGAACAATTTATTTGGATAGGGAAATTAATTATTAAATAGTTAATTTAAAATTTTCATTTCATATATCATGTAAAATAAATTACCAAGAAAATTAAAATTTTGAAGTCTTGGTATTTTTATTGACTAAACAAAATTGTTATATGATCTGTATCTCCTTGGTACAATGATATTCACCACTAAAAAAACACATATTCACATAACATCTAATCAAGACATCGATGATTCATGATTAACCACATAAAAAAAGTATGAATAAATATTGAATTTTTATGAAAAAAATAATAAATGATAAAAGAAAATATATAATAAATATTTTAGTGGTCATAAGTGATAGATCTCAATGGAATAATCTTGTATCATAATTTTACAACGTATTGGAAAAAAGTTAATATTGATAAAATGATTGAATTAACCTCTTGATTTTACATTAATGTATGTGGGTCTATGGACTTGTATCCATAACTCTTGGAATAAATAATCATAATGTTATCGTATTGTTTACGTTGAAAACACTTAATCTAATAGATAACAAACCAATAGCTAGGTTTGACTCCCATGCGATAATTCACCAAAATAGGGAAATAAAATTTTATTTAAAACTAATAATATAAATGGACCTACAATGGGTTGCCCTATTAGAAAGGATTCATCATCCATTTGAGGTGATGTTCCATAAATAAAGTGACCTATGAATGAAATGTCAATCAATCCACCTACACCACAAAAAGGTTGCCAGCATGCATTAATACGTGGCCATATGATCCATTAGTATTAATAGTGTGTGTAAACATAAGATCCTTTTAGTAGAAACACATACCCATTCCCCATGATCCTATATGACCCTCATACACAAACATGGGAAACTATGAAAAAATAGAGTGTGCTTGTATAACACCATCTCATAGAAGATATTGAGGTTAAATATCTCATTAGATACTTGGAATATGGACTTTGTAGTTTCTCATGAGATCCTAATGGAGGAAAGCATTCATAGTGTTCATGATGAATAAATACCCATCCATATACATGATATTTTTCCTTATGTTTTTTATTGAATCACATTCATGAGGGAAAACATATTTCAAATATAAGCCACCCAATGATTCATAGAAAAATGTTTTTACATCACATATATTCCAGATTTACTAATCCCAATACACATTAAAAAACCATTTAATGATTTATTTGGTTCTATGAATGTTGTAGTTGAACTACTAGATACTAGTTTACTCCCTTCTTCTATAAACCAATATTGGTAAGAATGCATTTACTAGGGATGTTCCAAATAATGAGTTCATCTTGATAGGTATTTATTGGATTGAAAGAACATTTTACTAGTGGATCAAAATGTTTTTGATCCTAAATAATATGTAAAGACTCGGAAATTTCACGGAAATATTTTTCTTAATTTTCTTTGGAAATTTACAAGAACGCAGTTTCTGACGGCGCCTGATTCTAAGGCCCGGTGTGCCCGGAATCAATTTCCGAAGTTTAGCTCGAGTACGTTCAGGGAACGCATGAGTGGGTTCTTCTAATTTTTGAACTGGTGCTCGAAATCGAATTCTGAGGGCACCGATGGATTCGCAGCGCCGGTAATTTCTTAAGAAGATATTTTTCGGAGTTGCGTTTTCACAGGAGGAGTTTTTAAAAATTTGTGGAAGATAAAATAAAAATTTAGTTATAATTTTTATTTCTTTTATGTGGTTATATCCTTTGAGTGGATGTTAGGGAACTACCCATGAGAGGTTAAGAGGGTGGTGGGGCCCACACGAGACCCTAACCCCCCTTGATCTTCCCATAACCCCCTTGAACTCCCATAACTCACCTCCCACATTAATATTGTAAATCCACTTTAACTTAAGTGACTCTTCTACTCCTCACCTCCCACATTAATTCATGCCACCTAAACCTTAATTAATTTGACAACTCAAGATCAATTAATTAAGTGTGTTGGTTTTGAATTTTGTAATTTTAAATTCTTGGCATGGGTAAATAAAATAATGTGGAGCATTAATTTATTTTGGTTAGAAATGTTGTGTCAAGAGGAAGGGAAGAGAGAATTTGAGTTTTGAAGAACTTCCTCCTCTGAAGAAGAATGCTTCATCTTCTTTGTTGAAGAATGTGAAGAACATCGAAGCTTCGATGAAGAACGTCGTCTCATCTTTCACCTTCTCTCCACGTCGAAGAAGCGACATTCTGCAGTCTTCATTGGGAGATCACTGACAACGTGCCTTCTCCTCTTCTTCCTCCGCGTCAAGGGAGGAGACACCACCGCGGGGAACGTCTCCATTGACGACGACTCACCCTCCGACGTCAACGAAATTGGCACCGATCTTCCGCGACGTCCGATCACCGCGATGCTTGCCTCTTCCGCGACTCGACGACGTGTGGCGTCTTTGCAAGGTAGGGGTTAGGTTTTCATGTCGTGAATAATTATAGACGTTCTTCGATATCAGCGGCCAACTATTATCAAAATAACGAAGCAGGTTGGACCGCACAAACACAGTCGAACCTCCTCCCCTTTTATTTTGTTGGTTATCTACGTGGCTTGAAATGGAAGCGACGCAGTGCCGTCGCACCGTGTGGGAATTTAGAAAATCACGACGAAGAAGTGTGGCGCCGTCGCGCCGCGCCTTTGAGGTCGAACGAATCCGCGGTCGAAGTCGGGTCGCGGCGAATGGGCGCGGTGCCGTCACGCGACGCGGGAAAACCACGAAGACGGCATGTTTTGAACGTTGAGTGCGGATCGACGGGCGATGAAGAATCGGGCTGAAATGGCATTTGAATTCCTTTGCAGTAATGATTGGGTCCTGGGAGGACAGTTGGGGAAGGCGGCAGGCGAAATGGACCATCGGAGCTCGTCCGGTGGTCCGCAAAAGGCGGCGGCGGCTACCGGCGGCGGCGGCGTGCCGCCGAAGCAGACCGCCGCGGCTAAGTCGCGACGGTGGGACATGAACCGTAATGGCCGGCTCGTTCCGGGTTTGAGGGGGCGCAGCTTTAAGCTGCGCCAGGTTGATAATCGGGGGGTTTGTAACCCCCCGTACCCATCACGTTGCGCCAACACGAGGCTATCTGGCTGCCCAGGCCACGCAGCCGAGCTGGGCCGCGCCCCGCTGGGCCTAACCTGGACCAGGTTCGGGTCGACCCAGTTCGGCCGACCCAGGGGGGTTGGGTCGGGCCGGGCCGGGCCTAGACCCTGGTTTTCGGACCACTTCGGTGATTCGCCCATAACATAGGCTATAGAACTCCGATCGATGCACTGTCAGTTGAGATACGATCCTTGGATCGAGACGGTCATTTCAGTATGTTACAATCAAGGTTTCGGAGAACTTTGGGTTTGGCTGGGTTGGTTCGGATACGAATCCAACCAGGCCCTCGGAGCGGAAACACTTATATCATTTGTTTCGGACGTCCGATTGATGTGGTGTTGACTTTGTTGGTTTCCTCTTGATGAGAAGGAACTTTTGGATTACTCCTCTTGAGGTTTGGATGCCGTCGGAGTGCAGTCGGGTTGGTTCGCTCATGAAACTAACCGGGCCCTTGGAACGCAAAAGCCAATAACTCACAGACCGGGCGTCTGATTGACGCGCCGTCTATCTTGTTGAATTCTTGTTGATGAGACAGAACATTTGGCATACATCGCTTGATTTCTGGATGTAGTTGGAGTATGGCCAGGTTGGATTGTACTCGAAATACAACAGTGCCCCTAGAACGGAAAAGCTGATATCTTTCAGACCAGACATCTGTTTGACGAACCATCGGAAACGTTGGTGATCACATTGAGAAACGGTCCTTATGGGTATACCCTATGACGTTTCGGGGTACAATTGATATACAGCCGGGTTGGTTCGCTCATGAAACCAACCGGGCCCCTGGGACAAAAAGGCTAACAACTCACTGACCGGGCGTCCGATTGACGCGCCATCTGTTGCGTTGAGACCCCTATGACGAGGCGGTCCTTTGACATACTTCTTCGCAGGACTTGTGATACTTGGAGTATCGACCTGTAGCTTGTTGAGCGGACCCTCCCAGAGACGAGCTTACAGAGTACGGAGACCGTGTAGCTGACTGTGACCGATGACTGCTTGTCCGATTCGATTCGGAGTGACTAGAATAGACCAGTGGAGAGCACTACATTGCGAGGTGGTTGACCCCTGGTGGAGGAGCACTACTGTGTGAGGTGGCAGACCCGAGGTACTCGACAGGAGGAGTACCTCTGTAGGCTCTGAGGGGGAGCACTACTGTGTGAGGTGGTAGACCCCTGGCGGTGGAGCACTAGTGTGTGAGGTGGAAGACCCGCAGTACATGACAGGAGGAGTACCTCACCAGTCTTAGGTTAGTGACCAGTGCCTCGGAGTCGTGACAAGACCACTGTACACTCCAGAGATGGGGCTCTTCACCAGTTACTGTTTCGATAATGAAAAATCATGGTTTCAGCTGAGTCTATGACCTTTGTTTTTACCTCTTGATTGAGATGGATAACTTGATAACATAGGTATATGTATGGGCATATACCTGGGTAGTGGTTATCCATTGATTTCATAATCTTTGTGTTTCCTCATGATTGAGATGGGTTACATGATAACCTAGGTATATGTATGGGCATATACATAAGTAGAGGTTTTCTGTTGAGATCTTCATTGTGGTTATCCTTGTTGGTTTTAGTGAGACCTTGAGGGTCTCGGGGTCCCTACCGAGTATCCTTATACTCACCCCTACACGGGCTATGCCCGCACCTTGTTGTATTGGTTGCAGACGACGAGCATTGCTGACAGAGGCTGAGTGTTCGAGGACTGGACGGTACCCGGAGGTGGACTACATGACGAGTCAGTATCCGTAGGTGTACATCACAGAGAGATGACACTCGGAGGAAGTTGACAGGAGAGAGCGATGTGGAGGCTATCTGTACCTACCCTTCAGGTAGGATCTGTGGTGGACGATCCAGGAGTTGCGCCATCTGTACCTACCCTTTAGGTAGGATCTGAGGAGGACATCCCAGGAGCCGCTTCTGTTCTTCTAGCTGTTGTCTTTTTCTGTTGTACATTTGTTCAGTTGTAGTTGTACTTTCATTTGGGTTTGTATTCTGGCCCATTTACTTTTCAGCAAATCTCTTTGTACTTTTTGTTTTACTTCTGCTTGTACTATGTGGTGTTTTGTTTACTTTTATAAAGGAAATGTCTTCCCAGTAATCGGGATTTAATTCTTTGGTGCTAGTCGCTAGCCCCTGGCCATTCGAAGGCGGGCTTGGGGTAGTCACGGAATGGGCCCCGAGGACGATTCGTGACAAATTAGTATCAGAGGAGTCGGTTCTACTGAAGAACATATAACTCTGATATTTTCATTCTGTTAAGAAATAGTGTTAAGGGTACAGAGTGTGGTCTTCAGTTCAAGGAGTCCAGTGTTGGTGCGTTCGGATGACGTATCCATACACCAGGACCCTGGCAACTGATTTCCAACTTTGTGCACAAAAACACTGATTTCGTGTGTGTTTCCAGATGTTTTTAAATGTCATCTCAAAACAGGTCAGCTCAACAGGTATAATAATTTGATCGTGTCACATTGTTTTTTTCAGGATGCCTCTTTATGGATGACCAGCTAGAGCCTAGAGGGATGTGCGTACTGACAGCCTGTCGTGCGACGAGGCTTCGGTACAGGGCCCTCTTGCAGTTGAGGAACCAGCGGAGGTAGCAGCGGTACTACCATACGTTGGGCCACCAATTCCACCAACCCCAGCAGTAGGTGATGCATGCCAGTTGAGCGTGCTTCATGAGTTCCAGCGCTGGAGGCCACCCAGGTTCCGGGGAGAGACGGACCTGCAGGCGGATGAGGATTGGCTGGAGGCTACGGTGGGAGTCATTAGGCTAGTGGGGATGCCAGCAGACTTCATGGTGATCTTTGCTGCCAGCCTCCTTCAGGCAGCAGTAGGAAGGTGTTGGATCCACTTGTTCCAGTTATGCGATGGGATGACCTTCACATGGGAAGACATCGAGACCTTCTTTAGGGTGGAGTTTGTGCCAGTAGCTCTACACCCCGAGTGTGTACAGGAGCTTATTCCTTTTCCGCAGGGTTTTCGATCAGTAGACGACTCATCTGTGGGCATTAGATAGATGATGCAGAGGTCCAAGAGGACCAGACCAACAAGTTGGCAACCTCGGGTTATAGGATCAGTAGTGTAGGGCACCCGGGGTGGAGTCAGAGCCAGGCGTGCCAGAAACGGACAGTGTTTCTCCTACGGCCAGAAGGGTCACATGGCACGTGACTGTCTGAATCCTCGAACAGTCGATCCGCAGGCGTTGGAGGATCTACCGAGGCAGAAGCAGCGGCGAGTGCTTTAGCAACAACTGATCAGTGGACAAGGCAGTAGAGCTCCGGGAGCAGGTGGACAGGAGCAGAACTAGTGGATGCATCCCTTGTACTTCTAGTTCCATGTTGATTTTGTATTCGTGTCTTTGTACTATGAGATGGAATAATGAAAAGACACTTATCTTTGCGATGTTTTCTTTCTTGTCCTATTGTTTGGTTGATACTAAGTGGTCCCGGTTAAGACTGTTGACTTGACCCTCACTTTCGAGATTTCTACTGGAGGAGACCCGGTGACCTCACACTGATTCCGACAGTGTGACTCGACCCTTGGAGGCGAGAGTGACAGTTGGATCTCTTGGTAGTTTCGTTGAGGTCTTACGACAGCATCCATGGAATGAATGAATCATTCATGTCAGGATTGACTGTATTAGGAAATGGGTGTGGTTCGTCCAGGGGATGAGACCGAGATTCTCTTTTCAGCAAAGGAGAAATTTTAGCACCTCTTTCAGATCGTAGGAAAATAAGGTGCAGATCACCCAGGAGAGGTTGAAGACTGCACAATGCAGTAAGAAATAGGAAACTGGAACCAGTCTTAGAGACTCGGGCATGTTAAATGTTTCAAGAAGTGGAAGCTTTAATGAGAGTTGAGTCTGTGAAGTAGCTGACATGGAGGCAGAGCTAAATGAGCAGCATGTGATGGTGTACATTTTAACCTACTACAACCACCCACCGTAATTGTCCCCGCCAGCCTCAGGGAGCTGGAGGGCAGGGTAAAAGAGTAGCTACTTGCGGGCAGGGAGAGTGACCCAATGGCTTTAAGAATGATTCAAGGGATAGTCTCTATCCACTACTAGCTGCCATAGTAACAAACATCGATATGAATCATTCCTTCCTTCCACGAATCTTGTCACAGATATAGACTTTCCAGTAAGCCGTAGACTTGACCCTCATGTCTGGAGATACCTTGGGTGAAGACTTTATAATCACACTTACACCGACAGTGTGGTCAAACCCTCGAGGTGAGAGTTTCAGTTGGAATCTCTTGGTGGCAGCGTTGAGGCCTTACAACGTTGGTTTGAGTATGGACTGGGAAATCACAGTTCATACACAAATTGAAGGTATTAGGCAAAAAGGTTGTGGTTTAACTAGGACGGTGGAATGGGTTTTCCTTGGTCGGCGAAAAGGAAACCCCAGGCAGCATAGGATAAACTCATGCACATGAGGGTGTGACCGATCACTCTTGAGTCAGTCAAGCCTACCCTCGTGGTAGTAGTGGTTTTGAGTTCCTCTTCTAAACAGGAATTGGAGACCTATAAAGTTCGAGGTTGATGATCACATCCTTATACGGGTCTCACCTCGATGAGGATTATGGAGCTGTGGCCAAGGCGGAAAGTTATCTTCGAGGTTCAGTGGAGCATTCCTAGGTCCTCAGTTGGGTAGGCGGGGTTGTTTACCTCTTGACCCATCCACCTCAGTTGCACCTGGTGCACGACGACTTCCACGTATCTCAACTATGGAGATACGTACGTGATCCTTCACATATCATCTACCATGGCGAGCTGGACGATGGCGATGGGGTGTATTTCATGGAGGTTCCAGTGGGGATCAAGTATCGACAGGAGTGGGTCCTACGAGGACTGTCGATTCCTCGGGAGCACTTTCACTAGTAGTACGGGAACCTCCAGGTAAGCACGTCGGAGCGGAAGGCTCAGATGCGTGCTCAGTACCGCTTTTGTAAACCTTTTTTGTGTTAAAGCTTTACGAGGACGTCAAGCCCGGAGGTGGGAGTAATGTAAAGACACGGAGATTTCATGGAATTTTTTTTCTTAATTTTCTTTGGAATTTTACAAGAACGTAGTTTCTGTGGGCGCCTGATTCCGAGGCCCGGTGTGCTTGGAATCAATTTCCGAAGATTATCTCGGGTACGATCAGTAAACGAACGAGCGGGTTTTTCTTAATTTTGAACCGGTGCTCGAAATCGAATTCTGAGGGCACCGATGGATTCGCAGCGCCGTTAATTGTTTAAGAAGATCTTTTTCAGAGTTGCGTTTTCACAGGAGGAGTTGTTAAAAATTTGTGGAAGACAAAATAAAAATTGAGTTACAATTTTTATTTCTTTAAAGTAGTTATATCCTTTGAGTTGAAGTTTGAGAACTACCCATGAGATGTTATGAGGGTGGTGGGGCCCACATGACACCCTAACCCCCCTTGATCTTCCCATAACCCCCTTGACCTCCCATAAATCACCTCCCAATTTAATATTGTAACTCCAATTTAACTTCATTGACTCCTCTCCTCCTCACATCCCACATTAATTCATTCCACCTAAACATTAATTAATTTGACAACTCAAGATCAATTATTTAAGTGTGTTGGTTTTGAATTTTGTAATTTTGAATTCATGGCATGGGTAAATAAAATAAGGTGGAGCCTTATTTTATTTTGGATCGAAATGTTGTGTTAAGAGAAAGGGCAGAGAGAATTTGAGTTTTGAAGAACTTCCTCCTCCGAAGAAGAACGCTTCATCTCCTTTTTTGAAGAACGTGATGAACACCGAAGCTTCGACGAAGAACGTCGTATCATCTTGCACCTTCTCTCCACGTCGAAGGAAGAAAGACGCCACATTCTTCATCGGGCGATCACCGATGACATGCCTTATCCTCTTCTTCCTCCGCATCAAGGGAGGAGGCACCATCGTGGGGAACGTCACCATTGATGACGACTCACACTCTAACGTTAACGGAATCAGCACCGATCTTCCGCGACGTCTGACAACCGCGACACTTGCCTCTTCCGCAGCTCGACGGCGTGTGACTTCTTTGCAAGGTAGGGTTTGGGTTTCATGTCGTGAATAATTTTAGATGTTCTTCGATATCAACAGCCAACTGTTATCAAAATAACGGAGGAGGCCGGACCGCACAAACATTGCCGAACCTCCTCCCCTTTTATTTTGTTGGTTATCTACGTGGATTGAAATGGAAGCGACGTAGTGCCATCGTACCACGCGGGAATTTAGAGAGTCATGACGAAGAAGTGTAGCGCCATCGTGTCGCGCCTTTGAGGTCGAATGAATCCACGGTCGATGTCGGGCCGCGGCGAAGGGGTGCGGCGTCGTCGCGCCGCGCCGGAAAACCACGATGACGACGCGTTTTGAACGTTGAGTGCGGATCACAGGACGATGACAAATCGGACTGAAATGGCGTTTTTTTTCTTCAGAGTAATGATTGGGTCCCGGGAGGACTGTTGGCGAAGGCGGCAGGTGAAACGGACCACCGGAGCGCGTCCAGAGGTCCGCTGAAGGCGGTGGCGGCAGAGCAAACTGCTGCGGCTGAGCTGCGGCGGTGGGACGTGAACCGGAATGACCAGGACGATCCAGGATTGAGGCGGCGTGGCATTAAGCGGCGCTAGGTTGAAAACCGGGGGGGGGTTGTAACCCCCCGCACCCGTCGCGCCGCCCAGCCGGCTGCCTAGGCCGGGCCGGGCCGCGCACAGCGGGGCCGGACCCGGGCCCTGTTCGGCTGACCAAGGGGAGGTTGGGCTGGTCTGGGCCAGGCCGCGCATAGCGGGGCCAGATCCGGGCCATGTTCGACTGACCAAGGGGTGGTTGGGCCGGGCCAGGCCGGGCACAGACCCCCGTTTTCAGACCTCTTCGGTCTTTCTCCCATAACATGGGCTACAGACCTCTGATCGACGCACCGTCAGTTGAGATGTGATCCTTGGATTGAGACGGTCGTTTTTCTAGGTTACAATCAATGTTTCGGAGATCTTTGGGTTTGGCCGGGTTGGTTCGGATACGAAACCAACCGGGCCCTTGGAGCAGAAATGCTTATATCTTGAGTTCCAGGCGTCCAATTGACGTGTCGTCAACTTTGTTGGTTTCCTCTTGATGAGACGGAACTTTTGGCTTACTCCGATCGAGGTTTGGATGCCGTCAGAGTGCGGTCGGGTTGGTTCGCTCATGAAACCAACCGGGCACCTAGATCGCAAAAGAAAATAACTCACAGACCGGGCATTCGATTGATGCGCCGTCTGTCTCGTTGAATTACTCTTGATGAGACGGAACATTTAGCACACATCGCCAGAGTTTTGGATGCATTTGGAGTATAGCCGGGTTGGATTGTACCCGAAATCCAACCGGGCCCCTGGAATAGAAAAGCTGATATCTTTTAGACCGGACGTTCGTTTGACGAACCGTCAACAACGTTGGTGATCACATTGAGAAACAGTCCCTATGGGTATACCCTATGAGAGTTCGGGGGATAGTTGAGATACGGCTGGGTTGGTTCGCACACGAAACCAACCAGGCCCCTGGGACGAAAAGGCTAATAACTCACAGATTGGGCGTCCGATCGACATTTCGTCTATTGCGTTGAGACCCCGATGACAAGGCGTTCATTTGAGATACTTCTTCGCGGTACTTGTGATACTTGGAGTATCGACATGTAGCCCGTGGAGCGGACCCTCCCGGAGACGAGCATACAGAGTACGGAGACCGTGTAGCTGGGGTTGACCAATGACTGCTTGTCTGATTTGATTCGGAGTGACTAGAATAGCCTAGTGGGGAGCACTACTTTGTAAGGTGTCAGACCCATGACGGAGGAGCACTACTGTGTGAGGTGGCAGACCCGCGGTACTCGACAGGAGGAGTCTCTCTGTAGGCTATGAGGGGGAGCACTACTATGTGAGGTGGCATACCCATGGCGGAGGACCACTACTGTGTGAGGTGGAAGACCCATGGTACTCTACACGAGAAGTACCTCAGCAGTCTTAGGTTAGTGAGCAGTACCTCGGAGTCGTGACAGGACCACTGTACACTCCATAAACGGGGATCTTCAATAGTTACGGTTTCGATAATGAAAAATCCCGGTTTGAGCTGAGTATATGACCTCTGTGTTTACCTCTTGATTTATATGGGTCACTTGATAACTTAGGTATATGTATGAGCATATACCTGGGTAGTGGTTATCCGTTGATTTCATAATCATTGTGTTTCATCATGATTGAGATGGGTTACTTGACTACTTAGGTATATGTATGGGCATATACGTAAGTAGAGGTAATCTGTTGAGATCTTCATTGTGGTTATCCTTGTTGGTTTTAGTGAGACCTTGAGGGTCTTGGGGTCCCTACTGAGTATCATTATACTCACCCCTACACGGGCTATGCCCGCACCTCGTTGTGTTGGTTGCAGACGACGGGCAGTACTGACGAAGGCTGAGTGTTAGAGGACTGGACGGTACCCAGAGGTGGACTACATGAAGAGTCAATATCTGAAGGTGGAATTCACAGCGAGACGACACTCAGAGGATGTCGACAGGAGAGAGTGATGTGGAGGCTATCTACAACTACCCTTCAGGTAGGATCTGTGGTGGATGATCCAAGAGCTGCGCCATCTGTACTTACCCTTCAGGTAGGATCCGAGGAGGACATCCCAGGAGCCGCTTCCGTTCTTCCAGCTGTTGTCTTTTTCTATTGTACTTTCGTTCAGTTGTAGTTTTACTTTCAGTTGGGTTTGTATTCTGGCCCATTTACATTTCATCACTTCTCTTTGTACTTAGTGTTTTACTTCTGCTTGTACTCTGTGGTGTTTTGTTTACTTTTATAAAGGAAATTCCTTCCCAGTCATCGGGATTTACGTCTTTGGTGCTAGTCGCCAGCCCCTAGTCTTTGGAAGGCGGGTTTGGGTTAGTCACGGCACGGGCCCCGAGGACGGTTCGTGACATAATATCTAGTAATATAGGATATTATAAATTCCCCTAAGAGGAAAGATTAAATATCAAACAGTCTGGAGTGTCATCCATCTAGATTCTATTAATTAGAGATTTGTGATACATATTGATATAAGTTTCCTTGAAATGAGAAAAAGAGAGGCATACTTGTTGTTGAGGAATAAAATAATAAATACAATAAATTTAAAGGAAACCCTATCTAGTTATCAAAAAACAAAAAATATAATCATAACCCTTAATCCCACAAGATTTTTCTTGAACTATTCTGTTGTTTTGTATGTCTCTTTAGAAATATAATGATAAATTTCCACCCATTAATGATGTATGTTGATATTTATTATTTTTGTTTCATAAAACTATCCAAAATAAAATGTATAAAGGGATCCTCCCAATACAATTAGTTCTATGTATGAGTGATATATAAAATTAGGCTTAAGATATTAATGCTCCCATTTTGGCCTGGCTTTGACAGCACACTCCAACTACCCTAATGATTCTTCGATTAAATTTTATCATCCAATAGGAAAGTATTGTGGGTTTTCTCTGTATTTTTATTCTCTAACTCTATATCCTCCAAAAATGAAAAAATATGCATCAAAATAAAGGAAAATAAAACATTCATAATGGTAAACATCTCTAAAATAGGGAAATATTTTCAATTCTTATTTGTTATTCTTATATTGATTATATTAAATATGACAATAAATTGTTGAATATAAATTCCTACATTGGAATAAGGGACTCCTTGATATTCCATTTGGAAATTCTTTTTGAGTCTAAGTTTGAAAAGTATTTGGAGATATAGACATAACACATTTTAAAGATAATGAATTGTCCACTATTGATTTAATATGTATTAAAGATTAATTTTTAGTAAAAATGGTATTAATTCAAACTACAATGAATAATATCATCTCGGCCACGCCAATTATGTGAGACATGCCTTTGCAACAAATCCATCCTATAATATTGTAGAAAAGATAATCAATGAAACCTCTTTAAATGGTTATTCTATGCACATTACATGAAAGTATAAATAAACTTAGAGATTAGGTATTACCTTTTTAAAGGACCCATGTTGATTTTAAACATCCAAAATATGATTCCCAATAACTAAATAGTTAAATATGTGGAAGAAATTTTTTTAAAAGATATAAAAAACCGATTCAGAGAAATCTTATTGTCTAAGTACTATTAATAGAAAAATACAGTTCATTATATTGAATCCATACACCCATATATCGGTATGTAATATCATATCCCAATCTAAAAATATGTCTCCTTTTTATGATCCACGCATTAAGGAATCTATGTTTCTGAGTTTAAATTTCTGATGCTTGGATCCTAGAAGTACTATTTTTAGAATAGTCTATAGAGATTTAGTACAAAATTTTCATATAATTATTATAAAAAATTGACAAAAATAATTAATAGTATTCATATTTTGAAATAGTACCATGATAATGGAAAATTTAATTCATGGATGCCTCTTATAACAGACTCACGAATCCCCCCATCTTGTAGTATACTCATTAAAAATAAAATCCCCTTCACTTGTAATATTTTATAGTCGTGATCCTATATTTATGATGATAAAACATCATAAGAAACAACATTGAATCAAAATTACATGATGTGAACCTCTTTCTAGGGAATAAATACTATTCTAAATGATTACCACCAGATATAAACTCTAAACACATCCTTTTAAATATATGAAAATTTTGATATGATTACTATTTTAGATCTTTGAAATTTTATAATGATATTTGGTGGGATCACCTATATATAATGAATGTCCACGAATAATTCCATCCACTAGAAAAAATTAATCAATCACATGATGAATTTGCCACAAAATAACACATTAGAGTGTAATAGAATACCATTTAATAATTAGTTGGACATAATTATTCTTATACATCCTCAAACAAATCATACAATAGTTTGGATCAAACCATCCACAGGCATACAGTGATGCAAATATATTCCGCATAAAACATTCACTGTTAAATCGTAAGAACATTAATTTAGTACAAATCCTTCTATGTCATGATCATATTATTTTGGTGTGATTTATGTTGTGAAGAAACTGTTTCTTGAGCATTTTTAATAATTCTCTCAAAAACTTGTAAAATTTATGGTAAATTTTCATTACATATTAAATCAATTTATTTATTTCTTTGTATTCATTGTCATTAAACGGAACAGAAAAGTACTTCACGAAATTTTTTTATAATATAATATACCATGACCATCAATTAATTCAGGCATGATGTTGTTGAATATTCAACAACATCATCAAATAATTTATAAAACACACAGAAAGATATAAATATGACTCTATAATCCACATCTAAATATTCACATTTTGAATTTTCAATAAATACAACCAAAAAATTAATCAAGAATATATATTATAGTTGAAATCCATGTTCACTTTTGAATTCATACTCCACTCTGGATCAGTACATAATTCAATTATTATCATTAGGAATCACTGCACATCACTAGAAATTGAGGCTATTGTTTTGTTAATTTACATCTAATATTTATACTAAAAATGGAAGCCCCCACACCTAAAACTGGATGAATGGACCGAGGATCATTGTGCGATATTATAAATTTTCCACTCACCATTATTAAAGATATATATAACAATTCATAGTGATATGATATTAAACAATGGAAGATTTTATTTCTCTAGGCATGATATTTTTATCTCGTTAGTACAACCTGATTGTGTTTTTCCCCATAGTACACATTTTTCATCATTATAAATGACCTCTAATTTTAATATTATCTCAATATGTTATTTATACTTAAATTGAAATCCCCTCTCAACCTATTTGGGACTCATGGTGATATCACCACTATATAACATGTTAGGGTCATAGAACAACCCAATATCAGCCACCTAGGATGGTGGTTAGTCCCTTTTCACAAATCGTGGGAAATGATTTAATTTGGATCCAAATAAATTCCCAAAAAATAATAAAATTTGTTTTCTATGATAAAATATGGGTTGACCCCCATAATGACTATTCTAAAATCAATTTAGCAAGATATTCCCTTGAAATATCATATAATGGATGATTGGAATGAATATACCAAATTATGGTCAACAAATATATTATATTATAATTACCCAGATTTTTCCATGTATATTTTTATTATATAGAATATTACGAGTCTGTGAAAATTGACAGCATGTCATTCTGAGGCCCAGAGTTCCCAAAATGAATTTCTGAACTTTTTTAAGTACTTTCAGTAAACTTGCATGCGAGTTTTCATATCATTTATATCATTTCTCAAAATTGAAATCTTAGGGCACCATTGAACTCGCAACACCGGTATTCACTTAAGGAGGCCTTCACCTCGACCATAGTAGGTCGAGGATTGATGTTTTTTTTCTAGATTTTTGTGGGAGAATAAAAATAAATAAAAATAAAAAACTTTTATTTTATTTGGTTTGAAACCTCCTTTTTGAATTATGGTGGAGGGGACCACCTGAACCATTCATTAATGTTGGTAAAAACCTTTGGATCCTTCCAGTTTATTGTGCCAATTTATTGTACCAATTTATTTTGTGAATTTATTGTGCCAATTTATTGTGCCAATTTATTGTGCCAATTTATTATGCCAATTTATTGTGCCAATTTATTGTTCCAATTTAATGTCCCAACAATGATGTGCCAACATTAATCCTTAACTCATTAAATTGGAAACAAACATCTCGCAGGACAATCTTTGGAAAAATATGAGAGCATTGGAGTGTTGGAAAGAACATTCTCCAACGAAGAAATACCCCCAACGAAGAATAAGGAACCGATGCTGAGCATGGATCGAAAGCCTCTTGTGGAAACGACCATCGTTGATGTCCCCATCTCATTGACTTCATCTTCTTTCTCGCGACGTATCTTATGGGCGAACGTGGTAGGGGTTTTATTTTTTCTTCATTTTACATTATTGATTCTTCGTATCCTATATTCATGACGACGATGGCCAAACGTAAATGGTCAGCGTCCCACATAGAAACCTTGCTCCACTTTCTTTCTATTCTTCAATCATTTTTCACGCGTTCTTCAACACCTAATATTTACTTAACCTGGAAACATGGAGTTTTTCTGAGCGCGATATATGGAAATAGAGTCATCAATGAAAGGATCAAGATTATGTGATCATTTATTTTTTGGGGATTTGAATGAAGTCGTAGTGCATTGCGGAAGAAGGCGGCAGCCAACACCCGGCCGACCACGATGAAGGAAGGGCAGGGTGCATCTGCACCACCGGCTGATGAGGAGGCCATGGCCCGTCGGCTGCGGCGGGGCACAGTGATGGCCAACTACTTGTCGAACTCATGGTGTAGCGGAGGCACACATCTGCGCCGCCGGTGGAGCAGGAGGGCGTATTAAAGGCTGAAGGGTGGCCAAACTTCTGGCAGGCTATGCCAGACTGTGCATGACCCCTTTGACGGGTCCCGCATGCCACCCTCCTGAATGTTCCAATGGACCGTTCAGGAACAACAGAAGGGGGGCTCTTCCCCTTTATCACTAGCATGGGCAAACCGCATGCCACCGGGCCGTGCCAGTGGGCAGGGCTAGGCCACCCCTTTGCGGGCCTGGTTGTACTATGGGCTCGCGGCCTGGACCCTCCAAGGCACAGGCCATATAGGCCAGACCCGAACCAAGTCTGGTAAGGCCTGGTCTTTTCGACCAAGGTCAGGCCACACCCAGACCAATCTGGACCCAGTTTCGCATTTTTGGCACTAACATGTGATCTAAGAATCCTTTTGACAAACCATCAGTAGAACTAGAATCCTTGGATTGAGATAGTCTTTTTGGTATACTCCGCTTGAGGTTTGGATAAGGTTTGAGTATGGTTGAGTTTTATCGGACCTCGAATCCTAATAGGGCCTCGGAGCAGAAACGCTAATAACTTAGAGCCCGAGCATCCAATTGATTTTACATTTGTTTTGTTGGGTCCCTTTTGACATTACAGACCTTTGGGATACCTTTTTTGTGTAGATTCTTAGTGTTTGAGGAATGAACTATTACTTGTGGATTTGTTATCCCATGACTGATACATATGGAACCCTGTGACTTGATGATACATGACGACTGCTAACCGTTTCGACTTGGAGTGACTCGATAGGCCTAGTGGGGAGCGCCTTTGTGTGATCCGACAGACCCACAGTGGGGAGCGCCTCTGTGTGATGTGGAAAACCCATAGTACTCGACAGGAGGAGTACCTTTGAAGGCCATGAGGGGGAGCACCTCTATGTGATGTGGAAAAACCATGGTGGGGAGTGCCTATATGTGACACAGAAGACACATGGTACTCAACATGAGGAGTACATTAGAAATCCAAGGATAGTGGGAAGCTTCTCTATGTGATGCAGCAGGCCCACTGTACTCGATAGAGGAGGAGTTATCGTACAGCTGAGTTTTCCGAGATTGTGACTGGGAATTCTACTCGTTACTATCCCTAGAATATCCTTTTATAGGCTATCATCTTCCATAGAAATCCTATGTGGGACAGTATAATAATTCTATTTCTCAGATTTTTAGACCTGGTGTGAGATGATTTATTACTATTGTGGTATTCTTTCTATCGTGGAAGAGTTTAACATTGGGATGTTGAGTTGGTCCTTGCATTTCCTCAAGATTGAAATGGGTATAATCGAAAACTTAGGTATATTATGGGAATACACCTATGTAGGTTGGAAAATTGTTTTAAACCATGGTGGTTTATCCTTTATGGATTTTGTGAGACCATTGAGGGTCTTGGTGTCCCTACATAGTATCGTTATACTCACCCCTACACGAAAAATGCTCGCACCATGTTGTGTTTGGTGTAGACGACAGACATCGCTGACCGAGGACTAGGGTACCATTACTAGAGGTAGCTCAGAGGTGGAAGTTATATTAGTCATACTTCAGAGACAACAATTCAATAGCTCTACCTAACATTTGAGTAGGATCCTAGGTGGGTGTTCACAGGATCAATTTTCAGTTATACATGTACTTTTCAGTTTACTTGTACCTTTCTGTTTTACTTGTACATATCTGTTGGGATTACAGTCGGGCCCCTTTACATTCGGTACACACCCTATTTTCTTTATAGTTTACCTTTTCCTTAGTTGTGTAAGTTTACACGCTAAAAAGGCAATGCCTTCCCGATTTCAGAGAATACGCCTTTCGGTGCTAGTCTTCAGCCCCTAACCTATGGAAGGTTGGTGTGGGGTAGTAACGGCACTGCCCTAGGGGATGGGTCGTGACAGATTGGTATCAGAGGAGTTAGGTTCTACCAAAGAACTGGGAATCTGATAATTTATTTGAAGCAATACTGTTAAGTTCTATGAGTGTGGTTTTCAATTTGGGGAGTCTAGTGTTGGTGAAGCTTTCGACGTATCCATACACTAGGGGCATGATATCGGATTACCGACTCAATGCTGGAAAACAGTGATAGGGTATGTGTTTTTGAAATTTTTTTATTGTGATCTCTTTGAGTCAGTTCACCAGGTATAATCACAATTACCATGGCACACCTGTTTATTTTCAGGATGCCTCCATGTAAACAACCAAACTTTATTCCGGTTAGAGTATGTGATGACAGCCCCCCGAGCGATGAGGCTTCAGTGAAGGTCCCCCGTACGACACTTGTACCACTAGGTGGTATTCCAATAGCATCGATACCTGTTGGGAAGTTGATGCCACCGGCCCCAGCAGCCGAGGGTGCACGCCTCTTGAGCGTATTGCAAGAGTTCATGTGCCAGAGTCCACCGAAGTTCCAGGGCGAGACAGATCCATAGGTGGCTGAGGATTTACTGGGGGCTGTGGTTAGAGTATTTCGACAGGTAGGGAGACCAGCTGATCTCATGGTGATCCTTTCCACCAGTGATCTTCAGGTAGAAGTTGGTAGATGGTGGAGCATGATGCTCCAAGTTCATAACGAGACCACTCTTATATGGGCGAACTTCAAGATCCTAGTAGGTCATAGTTCTTCTTAGAGACCCTATGCTCAATGTTTATACAACATATCCTCCACTTGCATCAGGGTAGCATGAATGTGGCTTAGTATTCAGCCAGGTTCACTGACCTCTTGTGCTACTCCACTAAAATGGTTCGGGATCCTTTCTTCAGGTCCCGAACATTCGAGCAGGGGCTCAGATAGGATATCAGAGCGTTAGTGATTTCTCTCAGCATCCTGACATAGGCGGGGGTGTTAAAGAGAGAACTCTTAGTGGAGAGATCCCTTGTTGTGTAGTCACCAGTAGCAAGACCCACCACCTAAAGATGCGTAGAAGAGTCATTTGTAGCTCGAAGCAGACAGATGACGCAGACGTCCCAGAGGACCAGATCTATAGGCGGATGACCGCAAGATATAGGGTTGGTGGTGTGGGGACTTCATGGAAAAGTAGGACATGCATGGACCATGAAGTTTTACACGTGTGGCGGGCATGGTCACATGGCTCATGATTACCCGACCCGCCCTACCGACAACCAACAGACATTCGAGGAACTGGTGAGGCAGAGATAGTGGGTCGATCGAGGAGGTTCGTAGGAAGGAGGCGAATGTGGATGGGGAGTAGGCCGTGAAGCAGTCGATGGGTGACGTTTCAAGGTTCTACCACCACCCCCAGGTTGTCCACCCCAACCCTGGGGAGCCGTTTGAATGGGGCGAGCTCAGCTATAGGCACCTGAGACTTATGACCATGAAGCTCTAGAGATGATACGAGGTATGATATTTGTCTACTCCACCATATCTTCAGTAATTATAGACATAAGTTCCAGTCACTCATTTCTACCATGACCCTCGTTCGGAGCTCGGAGATTCTGACAGATTCGTTGGCTCGATCCTTGCTGCTAAGGACTCCAAAGGGAGCAGATTTGATGATCACACGCCTGTGTCAGTAGTGTGGGCTTACTCTACGTGGTGAGAGATTTGGATGGGATATCATAGTAGTGGTTTCCAATCCTTAGGACATCATCTTTGGTATGGAATGGTGATCCATAGTCCATGATTAGATTTACTGTATTTGGTGCAATGTGTGGTGTGTCCATACTGATGTGAGAAGATTTTACTTAACCGGTTAGAAGGGAACCTTTGCAGCGAAGGATAGACATACCCAGAGGAGGGTTCATAAAATCACACATTAGTTGGCTAGCCTTACCCTCAGAGTGGGTGATTTAGAGAGTTTGATCTATCCTGTAGTGCTGGACCAGTACGCTGATGTTTTCCCAGACGATGTTCGAAGTGGTCCTCCTCACAGAGAGGTGGACTTTTATATAGACTTGTATCTAGGGAAGACATCGATATCTAAAACACCATATCTGATGGATCCTGCTGAGATTTGAGAGCTGCAGGTAAAGCAGGAGGACTTGCAGAGAAAGGGGTTCATTAGGCCCAGGGATTCTCCTTGGCCAGCCCCGATTTTGTTTCGCCAAGAAGGCGGTTGGGGGTTTGATACTATCTGTGGACTATCGACGTATGGACCAGGTGACCATGAAGAACAAGTACCCACTCACGAGGATTTATGATCTCTTTTAATAGAAGAAGGATGCATGATGGTTTTAAAATATATATCTAAGATCCGGCTATCAGTAGATTAGAGTACGAGATTAGGATGTGAAGAAGACAACATTAAGATGTCAGTAGGGCCATTATGAGTTCTTGTATATGCCTTTCAGCGTGACCAACTCCCCAGAAGTGTTCATGGGACTCATGAATAGGATCTTCCAACCATTCCTCGATCACATTGTGGTAGTCTTCATAAAAAAACAACCTGATATACTCAGTGATGGTGGAGGATCATGCCTATCAAATATAGATAGTTATAGACACACTATGAGAGCACCAGCTTTATAGTAATCTCTTAAAGTGCCAATTCTGGATCCGAGAGGTTCACATTCTATGAAACATCATCTAAGAGGCTATATTTTCTATGGATCAAGAAAATATTGAGGTTGTTCTTGCATGGGAGCCACCCTGGAGCGTGACAGAAGTCCGAAGTTTCATGGGGTTGGAGGGTTACTACACGTGGGTTGTGTCTAATTTTTCCAGAGTTTCGACACCTTTTTTAGTGTTGAAGAAGAAGGGGAAACCATTCATGTGGTCGGAGAGATGCCAGTAGAGTTTAGAGGAGCTGAGACAGAGACTGAAGAGTTCCCCTATCCTGAGACTACCAGAGGAAGGTGTTGGGTATGTAGTATACTGTGATGCATCAGGGTCCAAGCTTGGATATGTCCTGATGCAGGGGCGAGTAGTGATCACGTATGGTTCTCTATAGCTGAGAAAACATGAGCAGAACTATGCTCAAAAGGACCTGGATTTAGATTCAGTGGTCTTTACCTTGACAATGTAGAGACATTACTTGATGGGCGAACATTTTATAGTCTACTCTAATCACAAGAGTATCAGGTATATCTTCTCTCAGAATGACCTGAACCTAAGATAATGGAATTGTCTTAACATTATCTTGGATCATAACATTGATATAGTCAATACTACTATGAAAGGGAACATAGTAGCAGTTTCTATTTGCAGGTGGTATGGTATACAATTACTGAGTGATGTGATGGAACATTTAGCTGTTTTGCAGATTTCCTACATGGATTGAGATAAAGAAGATTATCTTTAGTATCTAATAGTCACTCCCCCACTCCATCAGTGAGTCAGTGAGGCATAGATTGGGGACTTCGATTGCGAGGCTTGATGTGCTTAGATATCCACATGACATGCACCTGATAGATTTTCTATGGGTTGGGAGCAGGTCACCCTCTTCTGAGGACGTACTTCAGTACCAGTGGCACTTCAGGATGAAGTTTTCAAGGAGTTCCATACGTCCCCTCTAGCGGTAAATCAAGGTGTGGAGAACATGTACTAAGACCTCTGACGTCCGCAATGGTGGATGGGGATGAAGAATGCAGTGGCATAGTTTGTCGCTCGGTGCCCACATGGCAGGAAGTGAAGGTAGTGCATCAGTTTGAAGTAGGTTCAGTTCAGCCATTAGAGGTTCCAGAGTGGAAGTGGGATGGAATATCCATGGACATTATGAAAGCTCTTCCATGAACGTCCAGGCATCGAGATTCTATCTGGGTGATTGTTGAACAACTCATCACGTCGGCCCTCATCCAACCTATTAGAGAGAGGGGATCCATATAGGGATTAGGACGCCTCTACGTACATGTGATTGTTTGACTTCATGGAGGTCCATGTATGATTTTCTCCGATCGTGATGCATGATTTAATTTCCAGCAATGGAAGGGGTTGTAGGAATCGTTCGGGGGACAACATCAATAGAGCACCACCTTCCATCCTTAGATTGATATCCAGACAGAGCAGACTGTTCAGACCCTCAGGGACATGCTACCTGCTTGCATCCTAGATTTTGGCAACAGTTGGGAGGAATACATTACTATGGTGGAGTTCACGTACAAAAACATCTATCACTACACTATCGGTATGACACCATTCGAGGAATTGTACGATCGACCATGTAGATCACCACTGAGTTGGAATGACCTAGGTGAGTCAGCACTCATGGGACCAGAGATGGTACATGCTACCACGGAGTAGGTGCAGATCATCGATGAGCGGATAAAGACTGCACAGGGTAGGAAAAAGTCAAATGCTGATAGGACACGAAGACCTATTGAGTTCGAGGACATTGACCATGTCTTTCTATGGGTCTCACCTCGATGAGGCTTGCAGAGATTTGGCCAGGGCAGAAGTTATCTTTGAGGTTCATCAGACGCTTTTAGGTCCTAAGACAAGTTGGAGAGGTGTCTTACCGCTTAGCTCTTCCACCTCAATTGCATCGGGTCCACGATGTCTTCAACGTATCCTAGATAAAAAGATATGTGCATGTCCCTTCACACATCATTTACTAAGGTGAGCTGAACATTGATGATGACACGACATTTTCGAAGGCTCTAGTAGAGATTAAGGATCGACATGAGGTAGTCCATTATGGACATTAGATACCTCTGGTATGAATTTGTTGGCTGCACGAGAACCTCCAAGAGAGCACATGGTAGCGGGTGGTTCATATTCATGCTCAGTATCCCCACTTGTTTCCATAGATTGTGTTGTGTCTTTCAGGTATGTGAAGACCTGAGGTGGGGTGGATGTATAGACCCGAATTTTTTCATTCAATCTTTTTTAAATAATATTGAATATTATGAGTCTGAAAAAATTGACGGCATGTGATTCTGAGTCCTGGAGTGGCCAAAATGAATTTATGAACTTTGTTTTAAGTATGTTTTGTAAATGTGTCAGTGTGTTCTTATAACATTAAAACTGGTGCAAAGAATTGAAATCCAATGGCATCGTTGAACTCGCATCACCTATATTCGCTTAAGGAGACCTTCACCTCAACCACAGTAGGTCGAGTGTAGAAGATGGGTTTTTGGCTTTGTGGGGGAGAATAAAATTAAAATAAAGTAAAATAACTTTTATTTTATTTTGTTTGGAACCTTCTTTTTGAATTATAGTGGTAGGGACCATCGAAAACCTACATTAATGTGGGGAAAACCCTTGGGATCCTTTCACATAATTGTGCTAATTTATTATGCCAATTTATTATGTTACTTTATGGTGGTAATTTATTATGGCAATTTATTATGCCAATTTAATGTGACAACATTGATGTTCGAAAATTAATCCTTAACTCATTACATTGGAACCACACATCCCGTTGGAGAGTAATTGGGAAAATATGAGAGCATGGGAGGGTTGGAATGGACATTATCCAATGAAGAACCACACCCAATGAAGAATGAGGAACCACTGCTGGGCATGAATATGAAATGTCTTGTTGAAGCGACAAATGCCTGCATCACCATGTCATCGACTTCGTCTTCCACCTCGCGACATATCTTATGGGAGAACAAGATAGTGGTTTTTTTTAACATTATTGAATCTTCATATCCTAAATTCATGACGATGATGGCCAAACAAACATGGAAATTTTCCTGCATATAAACCATGCTCCACTTTCTTTCCATTCTTCGTGCGTTATTCACGCTTTCTTCAATGCCAATTTTTTATTGACACTAGAAACATGGGGGTTTTCTGAGAAATATATGTGGATATAAATCCCTCACACAAGGATTTTGAATATTTAATCGTTTAATTATTCGGGATTGGAATGTAGCCGCAGTGGCTCGTGGAGGAAGGCGATGGCCGGCACCTGGCCGGCTATGAGGAAGGAAGGGCAGCATGCGTCCACGCCACCAGTTTATGGGGAGGCTGCTACCTATCAGTTGTGGCAGGGTAGGGAGGCAGTCGACAACTGTCGGACCATGTGGCGGAGCGGCGACACGTGTTTGCACCGCCGATGGAGCAGGGGGCCATGCTCGCTTGGATGCACCGGAGGCTGAAGGGCGGCCAACCTTTCGGTAGACCGTGGTGGAGCAGCGAGATGGGACTACACCATTGGGAAGAAGACTTCCCGGCCTTCCGGGAAGCCGTTCTAGACCGAGTAGGACCCCTCCGGTGGGTCCCGCGTGCCACCTAGTCAAACGGTCTGATGGACCGTTCGTGAAAACTGGAAGGGGGGCACTCCCCCTTTCGCGCCATCTTGGGCAGACCGCGCCCATAGGGCCGCGCCACCGGGCCATGCCACTCGACCTCCCTATCACGGGACGATCCCACCATGTCTTAGGAAATCCATCTCGGACCTGGACCACGTCGGGTCTGGATGGTGGGGGGGGGGGGGGGGGGGTCGGACCGGACCCTGGCCCATCTGGACCCAATTTCGCCTTTTGGCCAGAACTTGTGATTCAAGTTTCCATTTGATAAAAATTTAATGGTGCCAGAATCTTGGGATCGAGAAGGTCCTTTTGGTATACACCACTTAATATTTGGATAACAATGGAGTATGGTATGGTTTTATCAGACCCAGAATCCAACTGGGGCCTCAGAGCAGAATCACTAATAACTTACAGATTGAGCGTCTGATTGACGCATCGTCTATTGCATTAGGTACCTTTTGATGTAACTAACCTTTGGGATACTTTTTATGGAACTTTGGGGTGGTTGAGGTAGGACCAATGGATTGGATAATGTTTATACCAAGTACGATATTTACAGAACCCTGCGACTAGATGAGACATGTGACTTTTGACCGTTTCGACTCGGAGTGACTCGAGAGGCCCAATGTGGAGCACCACCATATTATACAGAAGACCCATAGTGGGTAGAACCTCTGTTTGTTGTGACAAACCCCCGGTATTCAACTGGAGGAGTTGCTCAGCAGGCCACGAGGGGGAGCGCCTTTGTGTGATGTAGCTGAAACATAGTGGGGAGGGCCACTGTGTGACCTGGCAGACCCACGGTACATGACAAGAGGTGTAACTTAGCTGTCCAATGTTGGTGGGAAGAGTCTCTATGTGATGTAACATACCAACTATACTCGATATTGGAGGACTTATCTAGCCACCTAGTTGTTCAACCTTGTGACTGGGAATGTTACTTACAACTATCCCTAGAGAATCATGTGGTTGGCTATCAACTTCTATAGCGAAATTATGTGGATCATATTCATAATTCATTTTCTCAGAGTTTTATACTTGGTGTGAGGTGAGTTGTTACCTATGTGGTATTCATTCACTCATAAAACAACTGAGCTTTGGGATTTTGAGTTTGAACTTTGTGTATCCTCATGATTGAGATGGGTATACTCGACATGTTAGGTATATTTTTGGTCATACCACTATGTAGGGTGGACAGTTGTTTTTCAAGCTTCGGGGTTTATCATTGGTGGATTTTCTGAGACCATAGAGGGTCTCAGGGTCCCTACTGAGTATCGTTATACTCACCCCTATATGGGCTACACCCGCACCTTGTTGTGTTTGGTGCAGATGACAGACAACGCTGACTGAGGACGAGGGTACATAGACTGGAGATTTCTTGGAGGTGGAAATTAGACAAGGCATACCACAAAGATGAATATTCGAGAGTTTTACCTACCCTTCAAGTAGTATCCTTACAGGGGTTCATATGATCTATTTTCAATTAAACTTGTAATTTTTTGTTTACTTGTACTGTTTAGTTCTACTTGTACTTTTTAGTTGGACCTGTATTCATGACCCTTAACATTATGTACACACCATTTTTTAATTTATAGTTTACCTTGTGTATAATTGTGTATGTTTACAGGTTAAAAAGGAAATGTCTTCCCAGTTTTAGGTAATACGCCTTTCGGTTCTAGTCGCCAACCCCTGGCATATAGAATGCGGGCTTGGGGTAGTCACGACATTGGCCCTCCGGGTCGGTTTTTGACATATATTAATACTTATAGACATAATGTTTTTATTATATTTTCTATGAAATAATATTTATTGTCATGGATGTAGAGTATTATCTACTTACACAGGACTAATCAAGAAATATTTTTTAGGTCATGAAAAATAAAAGGTTATTTCATGTATGAAAATTTTTTATTGACCCCTTTTATTTCATTTCCCATAATTCAATCCCCCTCTATCTATAATTTTAACAATATCCCTACAATATGTCATTTATATATTTCTCAATTTTACATTAACGTTACAACCACTCCATCTTTTCATTATTCATGGTATGTAGTCCAATGTAACTCCATCTTATTTTCCTAACACAAATCCACTTCATCACAATTGCAGTTCATCATTACACAATGCATATTGAAAATAATATGATATCCCTGAAAACTATTAGATGACTATAAACTATGAAAAAAAATATGGCCATTCATATATCTATAAAACAAATGCAATTGAATGGGTAATTTTATCTTTTATGTCTCATTTTTATTTAAATGCAATTGACTGTAAAACAGTTATACATAAACAAAAAAACGTCCTCAACTAATGAATATTGATATATTTCACTTTTTGTCTACCAATTAAATCATTACCATGTTATGTTTCACAGACTCTAATACGAAGAAAATTAATGTTTAGTATCACATGATGTTTACACTCTCACATTGATAACACAAATATTTTATAAACCCAAGTGATCTAATATTAATTATAATTGAACAATTATTGAGATTTTTTTTCTTATTATTAGAATCCTGGACATAATTTCTGAATATTCTCCAATGATAGGTATTTCTCACATCCCCCAAGATTCATATTATTTAAAATAAAAATATTTATTAATTTTTGTTATGTTTCAATTCTTTCTAAACATAGAATTAATGTAATTTTAATATGATATGATTTTATAAAATTTCTAATACATACTCCTTTTTCCTTGATTTTTCGTAGTATAAACCATTCACGAATGATTTTGGTTCTATATATTGTAGATGGATTCTTATATTTCTAAATTCTTATATTCTTCTCTGTTTACCTTTCTATATACATTCTATTTTATATTTTTTCCACTAGAATCTCTTGATTTATTTTCATTTTTAAGAGAATTCATCAATGGTTGCATTATACAAATAGCCATTAGCTTAAAATTTCCTCCTATGTTTGGCAATGTGTCACCTATTACTTAACTTCATGGCCTCTCCATGATCTATTTTGAGAACTAGAAATCATAAAATTATTAATTACTCATTAAATTATTATGGTCATTAGAATTTTCTTTTAACATATTGACGGTTGACCAGGTTATTATCAAGAATGTTGATCAGATCTACCTCTATTAATGAACACAAATTTGAATTATTTTTCCCAATTGTACTACTTATAAATTTGTAACTTTGGTTATCATAATTGATTTTTTTTATTTTGACCAAGAAAATGTTATTGATCATTTTAATCATGAAATTTACTTCTTTTGTATGCATATTATGGGCTTGGTTCATTTATATTATCAAATCAAAATTCTTATTCATGATCTCCAATTTTGTATCCTCCCAGAAATGGATATCTTATATTTACACTCCTTCAACTTATGAAACCATATCATTCAAATAGAAACTATGACTAAACATATTGACCAACAATTTATAGATCTCCACATGGTAGCTTATTCATTTATGAAACTCCAATAGTTTCAACAATATTATTCATATTTTAAATATATAACCCCTAAAAAATTGAGGACTAGAAACCAAATCTCAAATAAATGATTAATAAACCTCTATAAATTTTCCATAAACTTATCCCATGATGATTTATGTGATTCATATTAAAATTATAAAATTTATAATATCTCTATTAATTTTCATTATTTTTAAGGGAGGTGAGTACCTTATAAAATATTATCATCCATATTATTCAATAAATTAATGGAATGTGGTACAACAATTAAGATAAATTAATTTAGAGTATATCCTAATAACAATTTAATAAATTGTAGGCTTTCATAATTTTGAGAACTATTATAGGAAATAATATTTTTATGATTCTATAGTAAAAAACTAATTTTTTATTTCATTATTTACTAGAAATCCTAGATAATTTAATAGAGTATAAGATCAATTAGATTGTCATTGGATTTATTTTTATTTTATTCACATTAAATAAATGTATGACAATTAATGGTTCTACCCCTCACATAATATGTTAGATATAAATTTATTAGTGGTCTTTTTCTCGGATGACATTATCTCAAAATGTGATCTTCATCATGAAGTCAATCAACTAATTTATTCATTGTTTTTTTATTTTAGAAATATCAATCCAATGATCGTATAAAATTTATTTTCTTCTTTTTTATTAATATTTGTACATTATCATGAGAAATTATTATACTAAAAAATTCATGAAAACACAGAATATAATAAAATAATAATAAAAAAATGAAAATAGTATTTGATTCATTATAATTAAGATCCACAATAATGGTTCCATTAATTCATACCAACCAAAGTGTTTAATTAATTCATATAGTGTATCATGATAATAATTATATTATTTATATTATTAATCACTAATTATGTGGTCATTTGATATTGTTTGTGTTTTATATTTTGATCTACCATTGTGTTTTAATGATAAAAAATAGTTAATTTTCTATCAATTAATTTAATTTGATTGGATAGATGTTGAATTATTATGGTTCCATGTTTTGAAAATAATAAATCATGTGATGAAATATAACTATTGTTGGGGTCATATTGTTAATTTATATGAATTAAATGATGTATCATTAATGTATTACTATACATGTTGACATAATTGAAATCGGTCACTGAAATATAAAACTCATTGAAGGAATATTAAATAACATCATTTTAAGAAGTAAAAACGTTGGAAATACAAGGTACATGTTATAGGGAATTAGCTACCTGATGAATGTGGGGTAGACAACCTTATGAAGTAGTATCTCATTAGTACTCAGTAGATTCTAAATAGAATTTTCTACATTTAAGAGTCCAATAGAGTAGCCATTAGAATTGGGTGGATATCTAGTATCATTGGGTTGCAAACTGGTGGATTTGATCTAGAAGGTTAAAAACCGTTATTCGGTAGATCCCCAACTCTTAAACTCACATTGATGATGGTTAATGATACTAATGAATTCTAAAACCTTCCTATCATCGTTGGATTATATAAATAGAGGACCATTATTATTGATTGTGAGTGGATGAATTACTCTTTTATTCAAAACATATCAATAATTAATCCCTATAGAATTATATCAAATATCAAATTCATCTCATGTGAAAATTTCAGTTGACAATATGAAAGTTTGTTTTCTCAATCACCAATCTATATCTATTAGGAAAATATAAATAACAGTCATAATAGATTAGAAATAATTTCTTTAACAATATATTTCTATGGAAATCATAATTATTATCATGTACATTACAAAATGGACTCCTTTCAACAATTATGGAAATGTTAGGTGCATGAGTTCCTTTTATTATTGGTGTAGGGGAGGTAGGTTACATGTTACATTATTTATAAAGAAAGGGAGAATTGGTTTATAGATCTAAAAATGAATCTTTGTAGAAAAAAGAATAACCTATCAAATTATTGGCAGGAGACATAGTGTAATACACCATATTAATTTACAATATAATTCTTGTTATATTTAATATCATAGATTTCTTGTGATACACACAAAAACGAGTTTAAAAGAACCATAATATCATAGGTTTTTCTGACCTAGAAACATGATTTGCGGGTTTTAATAGAATTAAATTAATTTTTAATATAATAATTTTTAAATACCAAAAATTAAATTCATTTATTATAAATTTATTATAAATAATAATAATAATAATTTTAATAAAAAGGATATGTGTTTTTGTGAAAAATAATATTTTTATCATAAATATATTTTTATCATGCTGTATGAAGTTAATTTAAAATTTATTTTCACCAAATTTAAAATATTTTTTTAATAAATGAACATAATTTTTTCAATGATCATGAAAAAGTTTTCATATATTAAATTAATGGAAATTTTCTGAAAAGATTAATTTTTCAATCATTATAGAAAAATAATGATTTTTATTAAAAATATATTTTTTCGATAAAGAATATAAATTGTCTCATTTGATATATAACAATTATAAAATTAATAATAGTTCACTTATATTATTCATAATTAATTTGTTTTCATTTGATTTAATCAATGTTGAGTTATGATATAAAAATATTTAAACTTAATCAAACTTTTCATTGGAAAACCACATTCTCCCCTCGCTTCTGATTTCTTTTTAATATTAAATTTAGACACTAATGTGACATGAATTTTAAAAAGTGGGATATATATTTGGAAAATTAATAATAAATATTATTTAAATTTTCAACTTATATTATTTCCTAAATGAATATTAAATGAATTTAAACTTAAATAACATGGTTAAAGTTAAACAGGTATATCAGGGGTTAAACACAATGGTAACAATATGTTTTCTAAAATTACATGTTTAAATACAAATTTAAATCTATATAGAGATGTAATTATATATAATATTCAAATATAAATTTAATTTTTAACATTTCCCTGGGGAATTACAATATCATACTGTATTCTTTATGTAAATTTCCTAGTGGTTTCTATGAGGGTCCTATCCACCCCTTATAAATAGGAAACCCCTATCATAAACAATTTTAAAAACCAAATCAAAATTTATGGGACAATAAATTCCAAAAAAACATCAATAAATAACTATCCATGACCTATAATCCCTATTTTTATTATAAAACCATTCCAAGAGGAATTTATTTATAGAACAAAACATGTTCTCTCAAGAAGTTTTATTTTTCTCAACCATTTAACATGAATTTAAATATTGTTAGAACCCATTTAAATATTAATAATATATTATAAAATAAAAAATCTCTAATATTACTTATACTGAGAATATTGTATGATAATTACACATCCTATATAAATATACTCTTCCATAAAATGGGATTTGAAATTGTTGGTCTTGTTTGTAATACCCGAAGCTTCTACAGTACTTTTCTCTTTGAATAATACAATAGCTTGGGCTGTATGCAACTTCATGATTTAACACACCAAAGATAATCATACCGGCTGTTATGAATAGCGAGACCCACATTTTGAAAATTTCTAAATTTTATTTTTCAAAATGCACTTCATTTTTGGATTTTGAATATAAAAATTATTTTAGGGTGAATTTTTTGATTCTTTCAGAAAATACTAAATTTGATATGAATAGTGAAAAAAATTGTGGTATTGTTTAAAATATACATTTTATTTATATAATAAGTTATTTAATTTGAATTTATTTTATGTAAAAATATATAAATAATACATATATATGTTCAATGTAATTCATTGGTGTCATTTTATAATAATATTAGATATATGAAATTTTATTGAACATTTTACCGCCTTTTAACCACCCTCTAAGCTCGTTTAAAAATTTGGAGGAAACATCATTTTACAGCTTCTTTGAATTTAATTTCAAAAATTCAAGTGACACGGTTGACATTAGTAAGTAAACTGTTCATCAATAAGAAGAAAAAAATATGCGGTGAACATTATCTATTAACTTTTATTTACAATAGTTAAATTTATAAAGTTATTTAAATGTAAAAAATGATATAATAATTTTCCTAACACATTTCCTAAATCTATATTGGATAACTTTTTTTCAACCAAAATAAACCATAGGAAAAAAATGATCTTTTTGGACCACTTTGGTTAGATTAAGACATTTATTATTATATTATTTAAAGAAGAGTTAAAAAGTGTTAAATTAAATGTTTAGTAACTAAAACATATTTAATATGGGGTTATACCGAAGATAAATTCCTCAATATGTCTTGATTATAAATATAAAAATATTTCCTACATAATCGTATTATTATTATTATTATTAGACATTAAATAATTAAATTTATTTACGACATTATGATGATGAAGCAATTACCTTATTAATGAATGAATAAAATAGTTGATATTATAAATATCCAAATAACTATTAAATGAGCCTTTTGATGAATTCCAATAATTTTATAAGATAATATGACATGTTATAGTTGATTAATTTTTTTATGTAATAATGTTGTTATGACTTCCACAAAAACAAAACACCAAATAGTGTCAGAATTTACATAAATGAGTTTTTAAAACAAATCCTATATTATTAGTTGATAAAATATTCCTAAAAGTATAATTTTTAGAAAAAATACATATATTTGGATATATATTAATAATAAACTAATTGGGATTATCTTGTATTTTTTAGTACATTTATTTACCATTTATTATAATAATACAAGAATACATGTTAAAAGATAAACTATTTAACTAAGAGTTAAATATAAAAGATAAGGTTAATATGGTAACCTAAACCTATCTAAATCCTATTGGTTGATATTTTTTCGACCCATACCCACCTTATCCTCTAAATAAATTATTTTTGAGCCATTATAAACCTAATATGATTGTATAATCAATAATATTTTCAGATTTTCCTAAAGTGACCATCACCGCTCTTATAAAAATGTACTTACCTTTCTCACAAAATAAAACCTGAAAAACCATTTGGCTTAGCCAAAACATACTAGAATATTATGAAAACTACCCACACTTCGACCAATAGGTCTTGAATTGTTCAGAAAGCCCACCTATGGAGCCTATTTGATCAATTCAAAAACAAACACCCAAAAGAGAATTAAAAATTTCAACTCCTCTTTCAAAGTTTTTTTCCTTCCACTTTTTAATTCATTGCTTTTTTCATAAAAAAACAATTACCCCAGAAAATCATACATAATTTTATGTTATTATAAATATGGTAAATCCATATTCATTATTATATCCATCCTTTGAATGACATGTCACCATACGTGTGTAAGTAAGACTTGTTGTCTCCACGACGTGGTGTAGTTTGTTATTAAAACACTTAATTATTTGGATGGGTATAATAATGATTATAAATAATGTAAATAATAAATATAACAAGTTAATGATTATATATATATTATATACCATCATGTTAGATATGATTTCACCATCAATTGAATGATATTTTCAATCATGCGTACGTACAGATTACTGGATCCACGAACACGTTATGATTCCTACCCCATCGTAACCATTCAAGAATAATTTTCATTAAATGATTAAAACTAATGCTTAATGAACATAATATACTTGTGAATATTAATCAAATACAACTTATTCAAAACAAAATGGCTTACGTAACCAATCGTATAATGGAAAATGAATCAGTTAACACTTGAAACAATGATAATACTGAAATATTATTAAAAATTCAATAATAGAATATCATATATCTTATTTTAGGTATGTGGTTATTTTATAATTTAATAAAAATTATTTAACTATTATAAAAGAGGATATCATACCCTCGATCAAGGAATAGTACAAGGTAAGTGTTAATTCTACAATCTCTTCATTATTCGAGGTTGTTTATACGTGGGTATCTACTAGGACATTTTTATGATCCATATATATGTTTCTTAAAAATGTATTTCAACACAATTTTACTATTCCAAAACTATGTTTTAATGCCATTTATACTGTTATTTTAATTTTTATATGATGTTTATAAAGGAGTCATTACGTCATTTTCCTAACAAGGTCAATTATGACCTTTTCAACAAAATTAATGAATGAATGTTTTTATAACTTATAAGATGGTTGTGGCTACTTTCCACCATTATACCAATTTCAATGCTTCCCTTACAAGCATATAATAATATTTCCAAAATAAGTGCTTTATTTTATAATTATGTGTCTTTAAAATGTTTTCAAAATAGAAAGAGGTATTTCTTTCGAATAGTTTTCATTTCTTCTATGTCAACATCTATTAATTATTTTTAAACAAGATTAAAGTTGAATTATATTGATACAAATCATCCATATTTTATTAATGGTTTTATGATATTTTTGTCTGTGGATGTGTTATTTTTATATCAATTCATGGTTTATAGATATAGTATTGACATTTAGTATGCATGTTTTAATAAAAATGTTTATATTATGTCTAAACATTTTCATACGATGAATGAATTAGACTTATAAGTGACGGGTGGAGCCTGTTCTAGCTCCTCGATGCACTGGTAGGACTCATGAGATAAACTAGTGTCTTGGAAAAAGGTCTTGAAGAAATTTTATTTGTATTGTCCGCATGAGGCCTTGACTATATTTTTAGGAAGTCTGGAATTACGCATTCCATCATTATGAAATATGTTATTGTTATTGCATGTGATTATTTTAATAGTAGAATACCCATTTGAATAAGTAAATGGAATTAATTGATTTATATTTTCCATATTATTATGATGTTTTAAATTTAAATGTCTTATATTTTAGTCTTATATATTTTCTTAAATGATTATGCTTATTTATTAAATTTTATACTATATTTTTATCCTTACTAAGCCTCTGAGCTCACCCCTTTAAATGTTTTATTTTATCTATGATGTGAAGAAGTATTTTATGTTTGACCTATAGGGTTAGGATAGTGTATATGAGCGTGTTCAAAGGGGAATTTTTGATGTTGTTTTTATCTCATGATATAATGCACAACTTATGTATGTATCTAGTACTTCTATGGATACAAAACTGATTTGTATTTCGGGACATAAATCCATGTATTAAACCAATGATATGTAATAATTCCATGTCTCAGGGTAACTATGGTCATGGCATTACCATTGGTATCTAGGGATGTTTAAAACAATCATTGGAAGATAGATTTAGAAAAAAAACTCTGATTAGATAACATTACCCAAGGATAGACTTTGAGGATCAGTATCAAAGAACATCCTTGATTTTTTTTAATGTAGAGATTCTTTGAGTTTGCTAAGAAATATATCCTTGTATTGATATAAGAAAGTAGAATAGGCTCTAGAATAGAAATATCTATGAATGAAAACTCCAATAAGGAGTTTCAGTCTAGACTCTGGGTATCCTAGTACGTGACAATGGACCTTGCTCCACTCTTGGTTATGAAACTCCCAGGGATATACTTAGGATAATTCACATTTTCTTTACAAACCATTATAAATGATTTATGAGTATATACCTCGCCAAAGATATCAGTTTTATGATTATGGATTTTATCGATTAATTGTTCTATTTATGTTTATTGTTTTACAAGTTTGGAATTATGTATTGAAATTCATAAATTAATATAGTGCATGCCGTTGTTTAGAAATGGCACCTAGCGGAAGGAATGGAAACAGTATCAACACATGTAATCCATTTTGGGATTTCATTCCTACTCAATAAAATTATAGTGTATTTGGTGATGCAACTAGTGATGATCAACTTATAACAATACTGGGAAAACTCAATAAGGTTATGAATAATAACCTTACCCTTATGGAGCACATTGATCCACAACGTAGAGGATCAATTTTAGACCACTTCATGATGAAACAACAACCAATATTCAATGGGACTAAAAATCCATTTGAATAAGATCAATGGATAAGTTCCATAGAGAATATATTTCATACTTTGGTGAGTAGAAAAAGGGAAAAAGTTGTCAAGACAGTTTATCACCTCACGTGAGATTAAGATGAATGGTGGTCATTAATTCAAAACCCAAAAGAGGATAAAAAAATAAAAAATATGGAATAGAATGAGTTTAAATTGTTTTTCATAGAATAATACATTTCTCATGACCATTGAGCAGATATGAAATTAAAATTTCGAATTCTTAGGTGAAAAGAAGATGATAATGTCGAAAAGTATTGGGCTAACCATACAAGGTTAGAATGGAAAGAAATATATTACATACATAACCCAAGGAGTAAGATTGATCGATTATTTTCTAGGTTAGAGCCATTTCTCTGTTGAGCATTAGTCTCACAATACTTCTTATCAAACAAAGATAATTTCTCATCAGCTATCAAGACAAAAAAGTACTTATTTATGTCTTACGACTTTAAAGAAAATCAAGAGAAGAAGAGATCTTTTGAACACTATGGATATGGAAATAAAGGGAATAAAGGAAATTTTGAATAACTATCCTACGGTAAATGTGAAAAAAACACCCCAGAATGTGCCTAAAGGGGATGGGTGACTGTTACTAGTGTGGGGAAAAATGCCACCAAGATCGTTATTGCAAGGGAATGAAAGTGGTTGTAATTGTTGAATGATCAAATTGTAGAGAGAATGGGCATTATGAAATTGAATGTATGAAGAGACAAGGTAATTTATCTTAGAAAAGGCGATGGGAGCAAGGCCAAGTTTATACAGTCACAACTAATAAGGTTGAATCTCTGAAAGACGGGGTAGCATGTAATTTAATGGCTTCCTCAAGTTTAGACAATTCTTTATTTGATTCAAAATAATCGCATTGTTTCATTTAATCCTAGATTGAAAAGAAAATTAGATATTTCCAATTTGATTTAACAAGGGAGTATTCAGTCAATACTCGTTGGGGAAGTATAATGGAACCAAGGTTTTGTGAATCAGTTCCCATAAGGGCATATAAATGCTCTTTATCTATTGATATCATCATCATACCCATGATTGAATTTGATATAATCCTCGGAATGGAATTTCTATCAGACCATGATGCAAAAATTTATTGTACGAAGAAGGAGGTTACTATTTTTGATGAAGATAAGGAGTACCTTATCTTTAGAGTAGAAATGTCACCACCAGATTCTTATCTAGATCTACCCCACGTGGTTCTACGAAATATAATTACTGGGGAGTAATAGAATGAAATAACTATGGTTGTGGAAATGAATGTTCAAATAGAGGACATACCTATTGTGAAATAATATGTTGATGTGTTTCCAGAGGATTTCCCAGACATCATTTTGAATGATATGTTTAGTTTTCTATTTATTTAAATCATGGTTCAGGGGCCAAAGAGAATAACCCTTATTGAATGGCCACTGTAGAATCCATGGAACTAAAGATACAACTATAAGAATCAAGTAATAAAGTATTTATTCGCATTAAGGATTGTCCATGGGGAGTCCATGTTCTCTTTGTTAAGAATAAATATAGATCAATGATGTTTTGCATTAACTAAAAGGAGATCAATGCTCTAATAATAAAGAACAAGTATCCCCTACCTCGCATTGACGATTAATTCGATCAAAATCATGGAGATAAATATTTCTCAAATATTGAACTTCGATTAGGTTATTATCAATTTTGTGTGAAGAATGTAGACATTCCAAAAACTGCATTTCAAACCTGGTACAAGCATTACAAGATTACAGTAATTCCTTTTCGACTGACTAATTCACCATCTATTTTCATGGATCTAATGAGTATAGTTTTCAAGGAATATCATTATGAAATTTTAGTAGTACTTATTTATGATATCATCGTATACTAAAAAATATATGAAAATCATGATAATAAATTGCACTCAATTCTGAAAACCCTCAGAAGAAATGAATTATATGGGATGTTTATCACATGTGAGTTATTGCTTCAGGAAAATTATTTTCATGGCCATATTTTCTCTAAGGAAGGAATCACTGTCAATCCTTCAAATACAAGAGAAATACACGAATGGATAGCACCGAGGAGAATAATTGATGTAAGCCAATTTATTTGTTTTTAAAGATATTATCGACATTTTGTCATGAATTTTTCCAAATTTGAAAACCCATTCACCATGGGCACATGTAATAATGATTAATTTGTCTAGAAAAATATTTAGGGGAATGTTTTAAAGAACCTAATAGAAGATTAGTCAATGCTCCTATACTTACTCTACCATCAGGGAATGATGGGTTTGTTATATATTGTGATACATCTAAGAAAGGACTTGATTGTGTCCTTGTGCAGAATAATGGAGTTATTGCATATACATTATGACAACAATAAAATTCATGGACAAAAATTCCCTCTCATGATATTGAGTTAGTAGCTATAATATTTTCATTGAAGATCTGGAGACAATATCTCTAAGGTAAAAAAATGTGAGATATATACTGATCACAAGAGTTTGAAGTATATATTGTCACAAAAATAACTCAACATGATACATAGTAGATGTCTAGAACAACCCATTTATTATGATTCTACTATACATTACCACCTGGGGAAGGCAAATAAGGCGGCATATTCTTTGAGCCAAAATGATCATGGAGTTATCAACAAGATGATAGTTGGAAGGGATCCTATTTTTATCGATCAAGTAACGATGTATATGGGAATAACCATGGAATGTGAAACATCAATAATTTTTTCAAAATGTTGCTAAATCTTATTTACTTGAAATAATAAAGAGTTCTCATACTGATGATAAGGAGTTTAAAAAGAAAAAATAATGTTGTGAATGATGGAGGATTGATCGAATTTGTATATGATGATTGGATTATGAAAATTTAGAAGAGATATTATGTTCCCAAAAAACCTGATCTAAAAAGAGAATTTTTGGATGATAATCTTAGCTCCAATTTATATATACACCGTGGTATAACTATGATTTATATGGATTTGAAGGAAACTTTTTTGTTGGACAACATGACGATAGAGATATTGTTGGTTATGTGTCATGATATATTGTTAGTTAACAAGTGAAAGATGGAAGACAACAACTAAGAGGATTCAAGAAACCTCTTACCTTACCTAAGTGGAAATGGGATCATATTATGATCAACATTATGATCGGACTACCAAAGACTCCTATAAGGAATGACACAATATATGTGATTGTTGATCGTCTTACCAAGTCAACACATTTTCTTGTTGTAAGAGAAGATTTACCACATGGATGATTAGAAAAAATATATATTAATGACATTGTAAGATTTAATGAGGTTCCACTATTGATTTCTTATGATCGTGATCACCATTTTCCATCAACATTCAGTAAAATTATTCAGAAGGCCTTAGATACTAAACATCATTTGAGAACTCCCTACCACCCTCAAACTGATGGACAATCAGAACGAACTGTTCAAACCCTAGAAGACATGATGTGACCTTCCCCACATGATTTTAAAGGTATATGGGATCAGTATATACCTTTGGTATAATTTTCCTTCAATAATTGATTCCATTAAAGTATTCAGATGGAACGATGTAAAACATTATATTGAAAGTGATGTCACCTAATAACTATATGCGATGATGTTGGTGAAAGAAAACTTGTAGGTCCAGAACTTGTTGAGGAAACAATAGAAAAGGTAAAGGTTATCCAAACCCACATCAAAGTAGCTCAATGTAGGAAAAAGTGATATGCTGATAACTGAATTAACGATTTTGAATTTCATGTAGGATATCATGTTTTCTTTGAGGTATCTTCATGGATGGGGGTTATATGATTCGGTGAGAACGTTAAATTATGTCCCAAGTACATCGAACCTTTCGAAATTCTATAATGAATTGGAGTTGTATCTTACAAATTGGAAATGACTCTATGTCTCTCCAAAGATCATGATGTGTTCCACATATCACTGTTGAAAAAATACATGCCTGACCCAACGCATTTACTCACCAATGAAGAAAAATAACTAGAACCCGATATATCTTATTCAGAGGATCCTATCAGGATTCATGATACCAGAGAACAAGTGCTGAGAAATAGGAAAACTCGTCTAGTAAAATTTCTATGGGGAAACAATAAGATGGAAGAGGCATCATGAGAACCTGAGGAACATATGATGGAGAAACACCCAAATATTGTTATGTTGTAAAATTCTATAAATTTCAAGGAAAATATTATTTGATGGAGGGAATAATGTAATACACCAATCATCCATGATACCATTCTCTTTGAATAATACAATTTCCTGTGATGTATACAACTTTTAGTTCTAAAACACCATGAACAACCAAATTATCTGTTATGAATAGTGATACCCACTTTATCAAATTTTATAAATTTTAATTTTCTAAATGGACTTCATTTTTGTAATTAGGAAAATCAAAATTATTTTAGGGTGAATTTGTGGTATTTCTCTAAAAACATCAAATTTTTTTATGAATAATGAAAAACACTACATTATTATTTAAAATTAAATTTTTATTTAAATAATTAGTTATTTTATTCAAATTTATTATAGGTAAAATAAATTATATAATACCTATATATTTTCAATGTAATTCATTGGATTTATTTTATAATAAAATTAGAAATGTAAAATTTTATTGAACATTTTACCATCTTTTACCCACCTTCTAGGCGCATTTGAAAATTTGCATAAAATGCAATTTTACCGCTTCTTTGAATTGAATATAAAAATTATGAGTGACATGGTTGACATCAGTATGAAAAATGTTGTTTAATAAGATGAAAATAATTATGGGTGAATAATAACATTGGACTTTTATTGACCATAGTTAAAAGTAAATAATGTAATTAATGGAAAAAAATGTTATTTTAATTACCCCAACACAGGTCTTAATTATATTGGAGAAGGGTATTTCGACCCAAATAAACCTCAAGAATAAAATATGATTCTTTTGGTCCACTTTGATTAGAATAGGAAATTTATTATTATTTTATTTAAAGAAGAGTTAAAAGTGTTATATTCAATTTTTAAAAAGTAAACCATTTTTAATATAGTTTTATACATAAGATAATTTCTAAAATAAATATTTATTAGATTTTTAAAATGATTTCTGAGAAAATTTTATTTTATTTATTATTTTTTTACGTTAAATTATTAAATTTATTAATGACACAATGATGATTCAATAATTACCTTATTAATGAATGATAAAAATAATTGATATTCTAAATATCCCGATAAATGTTACATGAGAATTATTATGAAATGCACTAATTTTATAGGTTAGTATTAAATATAATGATTGATTAAATAAATTTTTTTCAAATTAATATAGTTGTTATGACTTCCACAGAAAAAAATACAAAATAGTGTCTAAATTGACATAAATGTATTTTTTAAACAAATACTATATTATTAATGGATATAATATTCCAATATTATAAGGATTGGCCAATGGAAATAGATATGGTTATATATATTAACAACGAACCACTTGGTGTTATATTGGCTTTTTTAGTACATTTATTAACCATTAAATTTAATAATACAAGAATACAAGGTAAATGTTAAACTATTTAAAGAAAAGATAAATCTAAAAGATAAGGTCAATATGGTGACCTACACATATATAAAACCTATTGGATGATACTACTAAAATATTAATTACAAAACAATATTAAATGATAATATATCATATTTTATGTATTTGGTTCTTGTATAATATAATAAAAATGATTTAACTTTTATACACGAGGTTTAAGTACCCTCTGTCAAGGAAATGTACAAGGTAATGGTTAATTCTACAATCACATCATTATATGAGGTTTTTTATACATGAGTATCTATTGGGACCTCTTTATCATCAACATTTGTGTTTCAAAAAAATGCATTTCAAATCATTTTTACTATTTACAAGACTATGGGTTAAATTAATTTGTACCATTGTTTGAATTTTTATAAGATGCTTATAATTGAATCGTTCCATCATTTTCCGAACAAGGTCCTTTACATCATTTCTTCCAAATTATGGAAAGAATTATTTTTAACATATACAGTAGCTATGGCTATTTTTTGTCATTATAACATCCTCAAAGCTTCCAATACATGAATATAAGAATATTTTGAAAATAAATATTTTTCTCATGTATTTTAATTTAAAATGGTTTCAAAATAGAAAGAGTTATTTTTTCAAATAGTTTTATTTTCATCTATGTACACACCCTTTCATGGATTTTAAATATTTTTTATGTTTACATATTATGATACAAAACATCCATATTGTATTATTGGATTTGTGATATGTTTGACTATGGATGTGTTATTTTTATACCATTCATAGTTTATAGATAATGTATTAACATTTCATATAATATTTTTTATACTAATGTTAATTTTATTTTTAATCCTTTTCACATAAGGAAGCATTTGACTTAGTAAGTGATAGGTGGAGCTCGATATAGCTCTTTTATGCATTGGAAGCTCTCATGAGACAAACTAGTGTCTTAGCACAAGGCCATGACAAAATATTTTTTTCATTTTTGGAACTAGTCCTTGACTATATGGTTGTGAAGTCTAGAATTATTCATTCCATAATTATGAAATTGGTTATTGATATTGCATGTGATTATCCTACTAGTAGAATAACATTGTGAAAAACTAAATGGAATTAATTGATTTATAATTTCCATAATATGGTGATGGTTTAAATTTAAAAGTCTTGTGTTTTACTCTTATAGATTACCTTAAATATTTATGTTTATTTATGAATGTTTCCCCTATACTGTTATCCTTGGATATCAGCTGAGCTCACCCCTTTATATGTTTTACTTTTCCCTGGATGTGAAGAAGTATTTTTTGGTTGATCTGTATGGATAGGCTGTGTGATATAAGTGTGTTCAAAGGTGATAAAATGTTCTTGTAGTTTTTATCTCATGATATAATGTAAAACTTATATATATGTATCTTGTACTTATAAGTCTACTAAACTGATCGGTCTTTCAGGACATGATTCCTTCTATCATTCCAATGTTATGTAATGATTCACCGACTCTGCGTAATTGGGGTTGGAGAATTACAGTGTGTACAGATGAATACTACCTCATGAGTTTACATACTTTATTTTCCATCACAATCTCGCATTGATGGATATAATTATGGTTTTAATTTTTATAAATTTCATTTATGGCATAATTACACATATATAATTATAATAACATATTTAACTTAATACCTTAAAATATATTGAAAAATGAAAACATCACTCATGAGTATATGTGAACTAGAGCCTCCAAATAGAGACATGATATATTTTTTATTTTATTTTGACATTTGTGATAATAAGAACATTATTAATTAATGTATATATCAATTATAGTTCTAATATGGTAATCATTTATGAGTTGATTTATCCCTTATCAAACTATATGTACTAAAACTACCAAACCAAATCATACTGAAAAAAGAAATACTAATCACAAAGAAAAGTAATTAATATATTGAATTGTTAATAAACTAGTGAAAAGTTTTATAATTAAATCATATATAGTATGATAGGCATTATTATAGTTCATTAATAAATTTATATGAAATAAATATTTATTACGTAGGAGTTTTATATATGTATGAATGAATTCAAAATTGAGTTTAGGGTTTCTTGTCTCACATTTACATACTTGAGACATTTGAATTATTAAAAACTTATTTATTTTCTATGATGTGAATATAATAACCCTTTGAAATGTTGTATCATGAATCTATTTATTATTTTCCAATTTTGGTATTCATTTGATTTATTTATCCCAAGGGGTTAATTATTCTAACTTTATTAATTGATAGTGCTTCATTACACAATCCCAAACTTAATCAGGATAGAATTTGTTAATATATTCTACAGAGGAATTATTTGATATTTATAGTTTAATCCCAATAAATTTTTCTATCATATAATTATTCAATAACCTTTCAGGTAATAGTACTATATATATCAGACCCACTAAAAGACATTTAGAAATGTTTTCCAATAAATGCTATCATTATTTCTCACATTGGATGAAAATACAATTTCTTTTATATCATTTTTTATAAAAATAATTACCAAACTATTATTAAAATTATATTAATTTTTTATTAAAAAACATTACCCACAATTTACTTTCTAAAAAATTGTTTTACATGTGTAACCATTTTTCCTCAATATGAGGAACTTTGAAACCATTTTAAAACAGTGTGAATCGGGTGTTTTTCACTTATATAACATGTAAAAAATTAACCCTCGTATATACCACTCATTTAATTAGATATTACTTTACATTATTACATGGTATTTTTTCATATAAATAACTTTCTTAGTTTTTTGGAATTATTTTATACTTTAGTATAAGATTTAAATCAGAAATGTGTATATTCCTCAAGAACATTTCTATTAATCTTCAAAAAGTATTTTCATATATTTCAACATCCATTATTGAATATGTATTTTTGGATATTTTCTTATGATACTAAATATATTTAATCATTTTATATATTATGATCAATTTCATTGGGAATGTATTATTTTAAACTATTATCCATATTAATCTAGATAGATTGTGATTATATTTATTAAATGTTGAAATCGTTAAAATTTCATATTGTGAATTTTCAATAAAAAATTTTATGGTGACTATGATTCAACCATTTCGTATTGGGAATTCATAGGACATAGTAGCTGGTAGTCCAGTTCTGTTATATCCCCTGGATTCATCATATGTTCTTAGGGGACAAACATGATGGGTATTTGGTTGAGGCCTTGTCCATTCCATTAAAAGGTCTTGGAATAATGAATATATGTTATGATTATGATTTAATGAATTAAAAAATCACTCATTATGATATTATTTATTTATGACCATGTTATTATCAAATAAGTTACAATATCCCAATATAATAACTTACCAGTACATAGTATCTGAGCTCAACAATTTCGTATGTTTTATTTACAAATGATTTGGTGAAGTTTATTATAAGTAATGTTTAGGGATATACTAAATGAAATAATGGTGTTCACAATGAAAATACTATATTGTATTTCATGTATTTAATTGTAACGTGGGATTAAAAAATGTATCTAGTTAACCGAGACTAATAATCTTTTTGGACATTGAGGGTGTGATTCCAAGTATATATTTCCAATGTAATAAATATACTATCAACAACTAGGTTTTAGGGTGGTAGTATTTAAATCTTGTATCTAATGAATTATAGAAATAATATTGATAAATAGAGTTAAGAAAACATGGATTATAGAACATAACTATATGACTAAAATTTATGATAAGTCTTTGTATAGGATAACATCCTAATGATTTTTTTATGAAATGAATTTTTGGAATTCTTGTAAATATATCAATCTATAAACACAAAAAATATATGAACCTCTAGAATATTTTTACATTGGTATAATAACTCAAAAAATGATGTTAGGACTTTGACATGATAGCCACATAGTGCACTATAATGGGCCTTTCTACACACCTCAGTATCACTCCCGGGGGATATTATTTGGTTAATTTAAATTTTCATATTAATCTATTATGAGTGATTTTAAAAAATTATATTAATTTCAAAACATATCCATTAATCCATGTTTATGATTATGAAAATATGTTTGCATTAATCTTTCATTCTACACTATATATTTCCATAGTTTTGGGATTATACTTTATCAAATATAATTTAATTATCTAAGGTAGGATATAACATTCATTGCAAATGGAACCCATTTTAATGAATGAGAACTCTTTGAGGGCACGTAATCTATGTATTGATTTCCCTCAGGGGAAATCTAATGAAGTTGGAGTTCGACATGCAGCTGAAACTGATCAAATTATAAAAATATTAATATACCTAACTCAAGTTATGATCAATAACCCATTGCATATAGCACATCATATGGATCCAAAATGTGGTTTCATAATGTTATATATCAACATTAATACATTACCTATATTAATAAATTTATCTATGAATAAATTTATAGATGAATAAAAATTATGTACCTTATGTAATTTATTTGAAGTTTTTTTATGTAATTATTGGGTGGAGGTTTTCATAAGATGTTAACATCTCTCATGGTATTTTTACCAATGGTGGTAAATGATTGCAAAACTATGGAAAAATAAAAAATGTAAAACATTGAGTTGAAGGATTTTTTGGTACTCTTTGTGGTAAAATATTTCCCTGTTGAGAAATAAGAGGATATAGAGACCCATCTCCAATGTCTAATACATATGAAATATATTAATATTTTTTAATTATAAATCCAAATTTACAAGTTAATAAACCATTATTAGTGAAAATATATGTAACCAGAATATCATCATTAGCCATATCATTGATGGGTGTAATCAAATCCTTCAAATAGAACTAGTCCCCCAACATTTTCATAATACAAGTACATTATATCATTTACAGTATAGACAATGAAATAATTCTCCATTTGTTATTACATCCATTGAAATAATTAAAATAAATGGTATACTAAACACTATAGAAAAATTAATAAAAAGGGTAGGATGGAAAGGATGTAATTTCCCACATGCAATTATTGTGGAATGAATCACTGTGGAAGATTCTTTTTATGATTTGGATTTTTATATTAGTGTGATAGGAAATGTTATAATGCTAGTTATTTAATAGGAAATACATATTTATTGATAGGGAAATGATTAAATAGTAATTATATAGTGCTCTATGAATATTATTGTTCCATGCATGAATGAAAAGTTTCCGTAGAAATTGTCTACGGAGAAACAAAAATATTATGTTATTAGAAATGATAAATTTTAATTTCCTATTAATATAGTGGATGGTAATATAAAAATATTTTCAAATTTATGGTATTTATTTATCATAATCAAGAACTACACACTCTGTTATATAATTAATTTCTCATATGAAAATGATAAATTTACCCCACACAATAAAAACAGTATCATTTGTAAAAAGTCATAGTGGATGTCTCACAAAAATAAGAATGTGTTAGTCAATACCTAATATGACACAAAAATTTAATACATTTATAGACATAATTATTATTCATATAGTTTATTTGGATTAATAATTTTTATGGAATGACATTCAAAAGATAGATCAAAATATAATTTCAATGAAAATGATGTTATAGTTCATGATGATCATGTGAAATTAAGTATCCTTCATTGGTAGTTATCATAACATGGTTTATTTATATATCCACCACTATAAGTTCATTTGAATGAGATCCTTGGTGATGAACAGTGGACATTGTCTATGAATAGAAAATGTAATAATCAAATTGATGATGTACCGATTATTCAAGAATACATTGATATATTTCCTGAGGAATTACATAGACATCCAAAAGAATGTGATGTTGGTAATCTCATTGATTTATTCTCAGATAAATGATAAATATGAAATAATCCCCATAGAATATTCAATTAATAATTATTGGAGTTGGTGAAAAATATAAAAGAGTATTGTGATAAATTATTTATATTCCCTAGTTTTTTACATTGGGGAACCCTTTTTCAATTCATCAAAATTAATGATGAATATATGATTATATGTTTTTATTATATTAAAACATATTCATATTTAGTAAGAAAATATTATCATATAGCATGCATTGAAGATCTATCCTATCAAAATCAAGGAAATCATTATTTTTCAATGATTGGTATTAATTATTGATATCGTCAATTATTTCTGAAGAGTGATTATAATTAAAAAGATTATTTTCAAAAAACTATATTAACATTACGATATCTTATTAATGCTATTTGGATTGACTAATACACCCTTGTATTCATAGATCTAATGAAAAACTATTTTCAAAATATCTTGATAACATTGATGTGGTATTTATTAATGATATCTTTCTCTATTCTAATATAAATTAGGGGAGTCAAAATGAATTATGATTTATTCTCAAGACTCTTTGAAGAAAATATTTATATGGAAAATTTAGAAACATTGAATTCAGGATTCAAAAAAAAATTATTTTCAAAGATATTTTGTCTCCAATAATGGTGTCTGAGTTCATAATATAATGAAAACGTTATTCCATGAATTTCATAACCAAACAATGCTAATTGAGGTATTTAGTTTCATTCGTTTGGCATGATAGTATCTGAAATTTGAACCAAAATATTTCCAATTCACTAAACCATTAACAAAATTAGTCATTAAGTGTATAATATTATATGTATAATTTAATGTGAAGAATTTTATCAAAAATTTTAGAAGAGACTAGTGAATGATCCTATTAGAACTCTACAACTATGGTGTGGTAGATTTGTAATATATTGTGATGTATTGAAGAGGGGACATTTTTGAATCCCTATTTAGAATGATAATGTTATTTAAAATGCATTAAGGAATTTAATAATTAAATAAAAAAACTATCCAACCGATGATCTTTTGGTGGATGTTTTAATCACTAATTAGAATATATGGAGACATTATGTTTTTGTGAAAAGTATGAGATATATACTGAATTTAATAATATAAAATAAATATATTCATTCAAATATATCATAATTAGGAATTTTAGATGGATATAGCAACAAAAAAACAATGATTTCTTAATACACTACTACCGAATGATGATAGATAATGTAATAGAGGCATTTATCCATAATTCTCAATGATTGCAGAATACAATTATGATTGATAGGGATCCTATATTTATTATTTTAAAAAATATAAATCATGGAATCATTAATTTAGGGAAGTCATCGCTCTAGTTTCAAATAAATATTAAAACATATATTTTTTTTGAAAAAGTTAAAATTTTATCATAATGATGATGAGAATTTTCAACATAAGATTAAATCAATGATTTATTAAAAAATTTATTACTTCATTTGTGGAGATGGTGATCTAAAATTTTTAATGCTGCTATATCTTCCATCTATACTAGAGTTGAAGTGTTTATTATTGTATTATGCTCATCGAATGAATTTCTCTACACACCATGGTAGAAAAAATATTTACAAATATTTGATGGAACACTTATAGTGGGATATTATGAAGTAGAAAATGGTTGATTATTTTTCAACTTGTTTGGTTATCAAATAAGTTAATTTTGAGAGAGATCATCCAAGAGGATTCATTCAACTTATACGTATTTCTATGAGAAAACGCGATGAAATTTTTATCTAAATTTTCATGGGATTACCATATATTCTAATTAAAAATGGAACCATTACGGTTATTGTTAATTACCTCATAAAATCTACACATTTATTCAATATAATATAATAATAATAATATGTTTCCATTCATAACTATATATTCATGATTTGGAAAGCCATCCTGGGGAACCTATTTCAATTTTTCAACCCCTAATCCATAATCAACACCAAAATTATATATTGTTCTTAATATGGATATTGATACCAATCTTTATTTGAGCTCTTCTTATAACCAAGATCCCAATGGAATATCCAAAATTACTATTCTAATAATATAATATGTGATGAGGAAATAAAAACATTAATTTAATGCAATATGGAATCAATATTTATCATTTGTAGGTTTTGATTATAAAAATCTATTGAAGTATTCATAGTGTGTCATAAAAAAATTATATTCCAATAGAGGTTGTAATCCATCTTGTTGGGATAATAATAGTTAATGGAATCCTATAAGACCATAATATTAAGTAGATATAATGAAAAACATAAGGACTATTCAAACCCCTAAAAACGAATCTCATATCTATAAAAATAGTTTTGTTTATATACTAATGATGTATAAGGAGTTTTGATTGGGAGATAAAATTTCATGATAGCATATTCAGGGAATAGTGTTATAAGGATCAATAAGAAAGAGAAACTATTATCCATTTAGAAGGAAACATCTGAAATACATGAATGATTTTGAGATATCTCTTACCATTTTGAAATTCCACCAACTCTTTATAAAGTATTTGATGTCTTCCATATATCATTATTATGGAAACACATTCCACAACCAATCCATGTTCTCACCTATGAGGAAATAGAACTCGAACCTAACATGTCTTAATATGAAGACCCAATAATATTTTTTAGAGTATAAAACATGTAATGAGAAATTGGAAGACTAAGGTGGTATTGGTACATTACATAAATCGTATGAAAGAATATGGGATGTGAGTACTTGAAGTAGTTATGTTAACGATCTACCGAAATCTTTCAACAGGATGAAATTCTAGAAAATATTTTATTGAATATTTTATATGAAGGAATAATTTAAAAACCAGAGACTATACAATATAATCCTTTATAAATATATCTTCTCCCGAATATTGCGATATGTGAAACCCCAAAAAAACTGTAAAATAGTTTTCCATAATAACAAATCCATTAAATTTGTTTTCATGAATAGGAAAATCTAAAATATGAAATTTATATCTTTCATGCGTGTATTATTAAATTTTTTCTTTCAAATTATTCCAAAAATAAATTATCATTTGAATAAAAATGAATTCTTGTTCTTGAAAATTGAAATTTTTACTAAAAATGGATTTACTAAATTATGAATACATATTTTTAAATACATTTTTATTGAATTTATAAATTATTATGAAAAAATTAATATATATATTTTCACATAAAAAATTCACTAATATATTATTCTTTTTTATATTTTTTTGAAAATATATATATTTCAATGAATGGTGAAAAATACACGTTTTCATTGGAAATTTCTATTTTTATTAATGTATAAATAATGTAAAATTTTGTATTAAATATTATATACATTAATATTTGATCAATTATATTTTACCAAATTAAATTTATGAAATTATAATAAATTATATAATACGTTTCTGTATACTAACTTGTTTTACATAAAAAATCATTAGAAAACCAAATTTTTATCAGGCTTATGGAATCTATTTATATTTTATTCCACATATTTTTTGAATTAAATTAGAAAAAATTTATTTATGATTTTTAATCATATTTACTAATAATAAATAATAAGGTGAACATAAACATTTGTTAAAATTATTTGAAAAAACATCTACAATTATATATTGCAGTTACGGTTAAAATGAGTTTTCTAAGTGTTAACCGAAAAGATAATTGATTCATTTATAGTATAAATTGTCTAAATATTATTTGATAAAAATTTTATGAAATTAATATAGTAAACCATATAATATAAGGATATTCTTAGTCATATTTATTAATAATTACATTAATATTTTTTTATTTTTTTCGTAAATTTCCATGTGTATTCCAAGAGGGTCCCCTCCACACTCTTAAAATGATGCCACCTATCCTTCCCATTCCTAAATACGTATCTATTTTTTATTAAAATAATTTTCCAAATACAAGATGAAAATCCCTCCCCATGACCTAGAGAATATTTTTTCATTAAAACCCATTATTGGAAGGCATTAGAAATAATCTAAAAAGGTTTTACCAATAAATGATATATTTCCTTACTATGAATCATAATTTTCATTCCTTTTATGATGCCTATGACATCGATAAATTCTGATAAAATAATATAATAAGTATATTCCATATACAAATATAATATTTTTTTAATGTAATACAAATATCTATAACCTTTTCCATCTAATGGGAAACAAAATTTTCAATCACGTGTAAGGTGGACTACGACCTCGTGAACCAATGAAATTCATTTTCAATCACCATCTCTCAAGGATGGGTATAATAATGGATGTATTATAATATATTATATTTATTAAATAATCATTTTCTTATGATTATAGTATCAGAAATACCATCATACCATGAAATTTGTCGGAAAACCATAAAGACGTTCTTGCATATGTGTGGACTACCAAATCAATATAACGATGTGATATGTTTTCCATATTACTTTGAAATGGATGGTAGTCAGAACTATATTAGTGATTATATATGATATTTATATCATCTATAAAATTATTTAGATGATTTGATTATTATATATGTTATAGTATCCAAACTACAAAACCAAATCATACAAAAAAATGAATCATTTTCACCCAAAATACTCATTTTATTAAACAAATGTTTATAATGTATTGACTAAATATAATATATAAAGTATATATTTTTTGAAATATATTATTGTGGTTATATAATATATTTATAGTAAATATATATCAGTTATATATGAATTACATACATGTATGATGGGAATCAGACGTAAGGTATGTGTTTATCATTACACTTTTACATTTGTGAGACATATGTCATATTTAAAACATATTTATTTTGCGTCTATTTTATATAATACCCATATTAAATTTTATATAATTAATATCTATAAATTAGTTTTTATTTAATGTTTCATTTTATGTTATTAATCTCATTTTGGTTATGACTCAAAAAATACTAATGTTGGTTGGGTTTATTCCACTAAATCATCATTAATCATGATTTTTTATGAATAAGTCTCTATTTGTGTAATTAGTAGATATTTCCCCTATAAAAGAAATATATTTTCATCCCATGTAGTTAATCATCATAACTTAATTAAATATGATCATTATCCACTATATGTTACATAAATTGATCGATTTATTCTTTATGAATAACTGACATTTTTTATCTCTTTAGTGGAAAATATTTTTTCTTTCATATACCAGTTTTATAAAATTATTTTCAAATTTCTGTAAAAAATCTCCAAAAAATTTATAATAGTAATTATTATCCATGTTTGACTGTTTAAAGAATATATTTAAAGGAATCATCTTATTGTTTTCCAAATGAGATAATTTCTAACATTTTTACAATAGTGTGAATGGAATCTTTTTTTACTCACATGACATGTATAGATATAAGTTCTATCATAACCACTATATAAACTGAGGACTAATTTAAAAATTCAAATCTTTATTTTGAAATAAAATATTTTACATAATATTTTATAAATATTTTTTTTATTAAATATGTTACAATAAATTGAAAAATGTATTTTCTGAGAGAAAATTTCTAGTGGTATTAATAATATATTTTTGTCCTTGTAATAAAAAATTATTGGATATTATAGTGAATATATATTATAATGACACAATCATTAATAATTATCTTCTTTATTTATAATAATTATGACTTTGGAATGTAATATTTTGAAACTATTCACCATGTTTCTTATGGTGGTTTATCATTATTTATACTAAATATAGAAATTATTAATAAATTTATTATAGTTATTATTTATGTATGTTTAGGGTGAATATACTTCACAGTATTCATATGATAAATTAATTAGACTTATTATGTGACAAATATGTCCCAATATAGCCCATCGATGCATCGATAAGTTGAATGTGACAATCTAGTGGGGTACTTGGAAAGGAATTACACATTTAGGTACAATGTCGTGGAATTATAGTAAATGGTATGTTTATGATGTCCGGAATAATGAATTAAATAAAAATGAGATTATTTACTTATGACCATGGTATTATCCTCCCTGATATAATATTCACAGAAATGTCTTAATCTATTGTCAGTATTTATACTGATTTTTTAATCTTTGTTTATTCCATCAACATTTTTCATTATTATTAAGTTACTAATTAAATTGAATATGTTTCAGTTGATTACCATTCAATATTTATTATACTATATATATACATTAGATATATTATTATTCACATACCATTATTAAGAATATGATCTCACCTATTTATTATGTTTCTATGCCTCATGATTCCAGGAATTGTAATTTAATTGTTATGATGATTTGTGCAAAAGAGAATAATTGCGATGTCAATGAATAAAATATTGTATTTATTATTTTCAATAATAATTTAAGATTCAAATAATTATCTAGTTTACAATAAATAATATACTAATAAATCCTTTAGGAAGTAATTAAATTTGTATAGTTCTAATGTACAATGTAACCACTGACTGTAAGATATTGGGGTTATGGTCATTACAAATAGTCTCACATAGTTATATTTAAAAACATCTTTTTTCAAATCACACACTCTATCCCCTTTATTTATATATTTATCACATTTCATATTCACAACACATGTATCATATACAATCAATCATTATTTATTACATAATCATGTTTATAAGGTGAAAATGTCAATTACTTTTATTAAGGTATTCTTATATTCGATACACTAATGTAATAAATTTTTCATACAAGTATTATTAGGATTCTATTATTACTAAATTATTTAAATTTATATAAAACTTTTATTAATAGTAAATTATTTGATTGAATATATCTTTCAACTTTCAACTTTTTCTTTTTACAACTATTCCATTTATTTTTTTCATTACATATTAGATGTTTCAATTTTTAATAGAATTCTAACCCCTCTTGGTAACTTATATATGAATGACATTTCATATCATAGGGGTATTTTAATTTTCACCTTAATAGACATAAATGCATGATTTTGGTATGAATCCATCTACCTCTTATATTTAAATTATTCTTGAAGGATATTCATTGGGTTGAGCTCATTTCATTAGTGGTTGAAGTTACTCTTATTTGAAAAATAAAATATCAACCTTTCCTAATAGAATATAATCTACTATTTGGAACATGTTTTTTCATGGATACATGTCTAAAGAGTAATTGTATGATAAATGTACTTCCCATGATATTTGAATTTTTAAAAGTAAAGAATATGACATTGAGGATATTAATTTTTCGCATGACAAAAATTAATTAAATAACATATCTATATTGAAAAACAACACATGATATATATAAATTGAAAATTTTAATACATTAAGGCACCAATATACATAATGATACTTGATTGGATACATTTAGACAGTAATTTGAAATATTTTTCTAAAATTAAAATTAATATATTAATCATATTATTATGTAACTATTTATACATTCCCAACTAATAATATTTCTAGTTTTCGAGTTATAGAGTTATTGTTAGAGGATAAATGAGATTCAGTGGAACTAGAAATATATTAAAATTGTATCAAACCTTTTACCATATAAAATTATAAATTAGGATTTACAATTATGTTTTATGGCTTCTATGGATGATGGTTTACATATTTTACAAGGGAGAGGTGTGGAAATAAAATATAACACGATATATAATGTAAATATAGAATGTGGGTTAATTCATCAATTGGTGTTGTGTTTTTTAGGAAAATTATAATACAAACTAAAAGATATTTTTACAATATATATTTTGAAAACATGAAGAATATATGATATAAATGTGGGACTTATGTCATAAATCTAGAGAATTCCAACCAATATATTTGTTTTTTTGGAAGATATTTTTATAATTCAAACTATTGCATCTCTCTCATTTATTGTAAACCCTAGATTTTTTTTATATTTTATCCCACTACCACATTCTTTAATTTTTGGGTTTATGTGATTTTGTTCATTTGATTTGTGATGAGTTCTTCTCACTCCTCCATTGTTATCCTTTTTTTAATCTTCCTAGGAACATTTAGGGTGGTATTATAATGGTTCAGGACAAGTATGTTCTATGTTATTAATGACCCTATTATTTGGTGTATATTAATGTATTTTTTTCTTATGTAGTTTAGGTTTTCGGTTATTTGTTATTCACCTTGAAGAGAATAGTGTGATCTAAAATCCTTTATGATTTAGGTGTCATCATTATCACTCCTTTTACAAACTATTTTTTATAGCCCATTGGTTTTTTATTCCATAATGTAGATAATTTTGTTTGGAAAAATAATATAATTTTTTTTAATATTTTATGTTATAGTTTTTGGGAGATATTATTTATTTACTAGTTCAATATTTTTATTGCATTTATAATTTCATATTACTTCCTTACTAAAAATAATGGTAATTTGAAAAATTATTTATGAATTATATTATATTTATTAGGACCCATAATGGGGTTTTGTGTGATTATTACCATAGTAAATGGTTAAAGAATATATATTTTTCTAATAAATATTATTCACCGGTATTTATCATTCTATAAAAACACCCATGAAAATTAATGTTTTTGGGTGATATAAGTTCTTGAATAACTTTTTGAATCTGTGATGTTTATTATTGTAAATGGATACATTATTGTGCTTCATTTTGTTTTATCTACAATTTTGTGAGGTTGGTGATGCTTAGATGATCATTTAAATTTTTTAATCTATGATGTAGTAGTTTATGGGCATGGATGTAGTGTGGGAAATTTTTTATTGTTATTGAGTTTCATATAGGTGTGTTGTGTTGGGGTTATGATGTGTTGTGGTAATGTGTGGTTGGTTTTTGAAGAATTTTTTTTGAGTAGTGTTTGGGTTATTCAATGTGTTTTTTTTTGTACTGATATGGATTGGACTATGTGGATATGCAGTGAGAGTATATTTCTGGTGTTCAAAAGGCATTTTATGTGCTCTGTGGAAATTTTTGTGTTGTGTGGGTGTGTTGCATTCATAGTTATATATGGAATTAATGATGATTCTAAATAAAATGTTTATTAATTACTATAATTTATTTGATTGGTCAATGGAATACATGAGTTAATGAATGGTGTGTTTAAATATGAATGGAGTTCCTAATTAATTTAATTTCAATGTAAATTTAAATATTTATCATTTGGAGAAACTAGTAGCGGAAATAGTGAAACACAGTGTAACATCTTAGGTAAATAAATAATATGACATATTAAAATTTATTAATATTTGTGAATAAAACGTTAATATTAATTTAAATGGTATGAAATGTTCGACGTCATACCAAATACACAACAATGAGTTTTTATGAAATCATACGTTACATACAGAATAATATAATAATATTATTTTAATTGGTAGTTAATGCCTCGCTGTAGTAATGGAGGGAATGAACAGAACTAACTATAAAATAATTATATCTGTATGTCAATTATTTTAACAATTACCTAATAAATGATACAGGCGTAAAATGCGAATGAATCCAATTTTAAGTATAAGTATTCTAATATTCTTTAAAAGGTCGATTAACAATCATTTGATGGAGACCCATTTTTAAATCTATTTTTTGTCAATTTTATATGTTATATTTGTAAAGACCCGCAAATTTCAAGGAAATTTTTTTCTTAATTTTCTTTGGAATTTTAGAAGAGCGCAGCTTCAGACGGCACCTGATTCCGAGGCCCGGTGTGCCCAGAATCAATTTTCGAAGATTGGCTCGGGTACGTTCAGTGAACGGACGAGCGGGTTTTTTTATCTTTTGAACCGGTGCCCGGAATCGAATTCTGAGGGCACCGATGAAATCGCAGCGCCGGTATTTGCTTAGAAACGCTTCTTCCGGAGTTGCGTTTGCTCAACCGTGGTTTTTAAATTTTGCGGCTTTAAGTCAGAAATAAAATAAAGTTTGTGCGACAACTTTATTTTATTTCACTTAAGCTGCTTGGAAGCCACTTGAAGTCACTTAAAGACGGCTTGAACTGAGTTGAACTGGATAGGATGCTATCCGGAAATATCCTACCCCCTTGGTAGGATATTTGTGAGGTGAGGCCCGCACGAGCCCCGCCGTTTCTTTCGCTAAGTAACGCACCCGCGAAAACCCGTCAAAGTAACTGAAAAGTCAACCGACGCGTTTTCTTTAATTCTTAACAGACCATTTAATTGGGCTGTATCTTTCGTGAATTAAATGGGCTTTTTTATTCGTTGAATTAATTCAACGAATTAATTGGGTCGTTACTTACGCGTTTTGCGTTTGTTGGCAAAATAATAAAATAGACAACTTGTCTATTTGGAGGATTGCTATCGTTGTGCAATTCCTCTTAGCCTCCACCCTCTCCGCGAAGAACGCGAAGAACGCGAAGAACGCCGGCGACCGGAATTCGACGACGCACACCGAGATCTGCGACGTCGACGAGCCCTACCCGCGACGTTCTTCGGCGACGACTTTTCTTCCGCGGCCGATCCTCGTCCGGCAACAAAGGTGAGAATCAAATCTTTTATTTCTCCCTTTTTTTATATATAATTCAATATCAACGGATTTAAATTAATCCGTTTGATCTTGATCCGGAGATTGGCGACGCGACGCCGGATACCGCGACGACGCGACGATCTCCTTCTTCCGCGACGACCTCTCGTCCGACGACGACGACAAGGTAAGGGATGTTGGATTATTTTATCTTATTTCCCGTGTTTATTCTTTTAAAATGAAGAACATGATCTCCGACAATTTTAATTTATTTAAAATTGTTGTTGATTATTCCTCCCGTGGTTTATGACTAACGCGGAGGGTGCGGGTCTAACGAACAAGACCCGGCAACCCTCCGCCGATCTTCCTTTTTGTGCGGATTTGGCGGGCGCCGGCAAAAGCACGACGCAAGGGCCATTTGTTGATTTCGCAGTGAAGGACGCGTCCCGGGAGGAACAACGGCGCAGACGGGAAAGGAATCGGGCCACCGGAGCGTCTCCGGCGGCCCGCGGAAGGCGGCGGCGGCGCGGGTCGCCGGCGCGGCGGCGCCGGCGACCGGAGGCGGCGGCGGCCGGCGCGCCGCCGTGGAGGAAGTCCGCCGCGGCTGAAGCCGAGGCGGCGGCGGCCGGTTCCGCGGCCGCGCGGAACCGGGAACGGACGCGGCGGCCCGGCCGCGTCCGCGTGGCAGGCGCCCCCCCCCCCCCCCCCCCCCGCGGGGCCGCGTTTCCCTCAAAGCCGCGGGTCAAACCCGCGGCTGTCTGTTCGGCCGCTCGGCCGAAGCCGAGCCGGCCGGTCCGGTCGGCCGGGCCGCGCCCAGGCCGGACCGGACCCGGCCGAGCCGGTTCGGGCCGGTTCGGGCCGGCCCGGTTCGGCCGACCCAAGGGGGGGTTCGGGCCGGGTCGCCCCGGGCCCAGAACCCCCGTTTCGGGCCCTCTTCGGTCTTTTCGCCCATATCTTGGGCCTGGGACCTCCGATTGACGAACCGTCAGCGGCTACGCGATCCTTGGATCGAGACGGTCGTTTCGGTATATTATACTCAAGGTTTCGGAAGACTTTGGGTTCGGCCGGGTTGGTTCGTACACGAAACCAACCGGGCCCTCGGAGCGGAAACGCTCATAACTTGAGCTACGGACGTCCGAACGACGTACCGTCAGTTGTGGTAGTTTCCTCTAAGTGAGACGGAACTTTTGGCATACTCCGCCCGAGGATCGGATACAGTCGGAGTACGGTCGGATTGGTTTTTCCCTAAAAACCAACCGGGCCCCTGGGACGAAAATGCCAATAACTCTCAGACCGGGCGTCCGATTGACGCGCCGTCTGTTGCGTTGAGATCCTGTTGTCGATACGGAACTTTTGGATACATCAACTTCGGACTACATGTCAGTTGATGTATCAGCCTCTCGGCTCGTGGAGCGGACCCTCCTAAACGAGCTCGCTTTGTGCGGGAACCCTAGCGCTGGCTGTGACCTCGACGACAGAGCAGAGATCCTTCATGGACTGCGACGACGACAGAGCAGAGATCCTCCGTGGACTGCGACGACGGCAGAGCAGAGATCCTTCGTGGACTGCGGCGACGACTGTGCAGAGATCCTCAGTGGACTGCGTCGACTACTGCACTCAGCGATCCCATGTGGATCAGTGCCTACAGGTTCTGTGTGAGCCCGATCCTATGTGGGTCCTTACTACAGGTTCTGTGTGAGCCCGATCCTATGTGGGTCCTTACTACCGGTTCTGTGTGAGCCACTGCCTACAGGTTCTGTGTGAGCCCGATCCTGTGTGGGTCTTTTGCGGGGGTTAGTACCTATCGATCCTTCGTGGGTCCGACGACTTAGATGGATCAGTGATCATCTTTGACGTCATCTGAAAAAGTATACCTGGTTGAGCTGAATCTTATGTTACTCTCCTTTGTGGATTGTGTTGAACTATCCTATGTGGATTTACTGTTTACTCTCCTTTGTGGATTTGAGTCTTGCTTTCCTTTGTGGATTGAGTTGTTCTTGAGCTCGTGAGCAGAGCTGGAATTGGGGACTTAGGTATATGTATGGGCATATACCTAAGCCGAGTAAGATGTTACTTCGTGATTGCATCCTCCTTTTGTGCTATATCCTTTGTGGATTTCGGGAGACCTTTGGGGGTCTCGGGGTCCTTACTGAGTAGTTGTACTCACCCCTGCACGGGCTATGCCCGCACCTTGTTGTGTTGGTTGCAGACGACGGACAGCGCTGATCACGGTTGGGGCGTGGAGCAGGACGGTACCTGGAGGTGGACCACTGGGCGGGACGTGCTCGGAGCGGACGTGGGACCCGAGGAGCCTGGAGGCTATCTGTACCCACCCTTCAGGTGGGATTGCCAGTGGACGACACGAGGCCGCCGTCTTTTCTCCAGTTGCTGTACTTTACTTTTCAGTTGTACTTTACAGTTGTGCTTGTATTTCCGGCCCCCTTTACTTTTCTGCACTTTACTTTCCGCTTGCTGACTCTGTGTGGTTGTTACTTATAAAGGCAATGCCTTCCCTGTTTACTGGGATTTTACGCCTTGGTGCTAGTCGCCAGCCCCTGGCCTATGGAAGGCGGGCTTGGGGTAGTCACGGCACGGGCCCCGAGGACGGGCCGTGACAAATTGGTATCAGAGCGGGTCGGTTCTACGGCAGACTCTGATCGTCCTTTCTTTCTATATGAAGCAATAGTGTTTAGTGTATTGAGTGTGGTTATCAGTTCAGGGAGCCCAGTGTTGGTGCGGCGGCCGACGTATCCGTACACCAGGACCCTGACTCCTGATTTCCGACTTAATGCATGAAAACATTGATTGCGTGTGTGTTTCAAGTTTTCTTTGTGATTACTTGTGTCAGCTCACCGGGTATACTGATCTGCTTCATGAAAGTCTCAAGTTTTCCTTGTGATTACTTGTGCCAGCTCACCAGGTATACTGTTCTGACTGTGGGGCTCTTGTTCTCCTTTTCAGGATGGCCCCGCGACGATAGCCAGCTAGGGTTCCGAGTGTAGGGCGCGACGGCAGCCCACCGAGCGACGAGGCCTCGGTGCAGGGCCCTTTTCCAGCAGTGGCACCGGCGGTAGCTTTACCCACCGAGCCACCGATGCTGCCAGTACCAGACGCTGACGATGCACGTCGCCTCAGGGCACTGCATGAGTTTCAGAGCCAGCGACCGCCCAGGTTTCACGGTGAGGCGGACCCCCAGGCCGCCGAGGACTGGCTAGAGGCGGTGGTACGGATCTTTAGGCTAGTGAGGACACCAGCGGATCTCATGGTGATTCTCGCAGCGAGCCTCCTGCAGGCAGCGGCAGGACGATGGTGGAGCCTGATGCTCCAGGTTCACGATGAGGCATCCTTGCTCTGGACGGACTTCGAGAGCCTCTTCCGCTCTGAGTTCGTCCCGGCCACCCTCCGAGCGGTGCGCATCCAGGAGCTTCTCCAGCTGCGCCAGGGCAGCATGACGGTCGCTCAGTACGCGGCGAGGTTCACTGAACCATCTCGCTACTCGACCGACATGGTACGGGACCCCTTCTTCCGGGCCCGGACCTTCGAGCAGGGCTTGCGACAGGAGATTCGGGCGTCGCTGATCTCCCTCAGCATTCCGACCCAGGCGGGAGTGCTGGAGCGAGCCCTCCTGATCGAGTGCTTCCTGGCAGAGCCTTCTTCAGCGGCGAGACCTAGCGCAGGGCGGCAGGTAGCTGAGTCTTCGGCAGCAGGTAGCCGACGGATGACTCTCGGGTCCAGGCAGACCAGACCCCCACGCAGACGGCCTCAGGACACCGGCTCAGCGGTGCAGGGCACACAGCGGAGTGCCAGCCTTCCGAGAGGCAGGCTGTGCTACACCTGCGGCGGGCAGGGTCACATGGCTCGTGACTGCCCGACTCGCCGACCAGAGGAGCAGCAGACGGTGGAGGGGCCACCCAGGCAGAGGCAGAGGGTCGACCGTGGCGGTCCGCAGGGAGGAGGCGGACGAGGCAGAGGAGCTGGCCGAGCAGCGGGTGGTGGGCGACGCTTCCAGGCTCTACCCCCACCACCACCAGGAGGGCCACCTCGACCACATGGAGCTGGCGGGCAGGGACAGGCCCAGCTCCAGGCAGTGGAGGCCTACGACCCCGACTTTCCAGAGATGATTCGAGGTACGATCTGTGTCTATTCCACCCTTGCTGCAGTACTTATAGACACAGGAGTGAGTCACTCTTTCATAGCCTCTGCCCTTGTTCGGAGCTCGGAGATTCCGACTGAGCCGTTGGCTCGATCCTTACGGCTAGAGACTTCTACGGGAGCAGACTCGACGATTACGCACTGGTGCCGGCAGTGTGAGCTTACTCTAGGAGGCGAGAGCTTCGGCTGGGATCTCCTTGTAGCGGCATCGAGGCCTTACGACGTCATCTTGGGCATGGATTGGCTATCCACGGTTCATGCCCATATCGACTGTTTTAGGCGCAAGGTGCGATGTGTTCGCACCGACCGGAGCAGGTTTACCTTCACCGGCGAGAAGGGAACCTTTGCAGCACAGGATGGACTTCCGCGGAGGAGAGTGCAGCCCATCTCTCATCAGTTGGCTAGCCTCATCCTAGGAGCAGTGGACGTGCGGAGTCCAGCTTTTCCTGCAGTGGTGGACCAGTACGTGGACGTCTTTCCCGACGACGTTCCAGGGCTACCTCCTCGTAGAGAGGTAGACTTTTACATCGACTTGTACCCCGGGACAGCCCCGATATCTACTCCAGCATATCGGATGGCCCCCGCCGAGCTTCGGGAGTTGCGGGTACAGTTGGAGGACTTGCAGAGCAAGGGGTTTATCCGACCCAGTGTTTCACCCTGGGCTTCCCCGATTTTGTTCGCCAAGAAGGCGGACGGGAGCTTGCGACTATGTGTCGACTATCGTCGCCTGAACCAGGTGACAGTGAGGAACAAGTATCCGCTGCCACGGATTGATGACCTCTTCGATCAGCTCAAGGGAGCGCGGTGGTTCTCGAAGATAGACCTCCGGTCAGGCTATCATCAGCTCAGAGTTCGAGACGAGGACGTGCAGAAGACGGCCTTCAGGTGTCAGTATGGCCATTATGAGTTCTTGGTTATGCCATTCGGCGTAACCAATGCTCCAGCAGTGTTCATGAGCCTCATGAACAGGATCTTCCAGCCATACCTCGACCGATTTGTCGTGGTCTTCATTGACGACATTTTGGTATACTCAACAACTGAGGAGGAGCATGCCTACCACCTGCGAGTTGTGCTAGACACACTCCGAGAGCACCAGCTTTATGGAAAGCTCTCAAAATGCCAGTTCTGGTTACGTGAGGTCCATTTCTTGGGGCACGTCATTTCTGAGGCGGGAGTTGCAGTGGATCCCGCGAAGATCGAGGCAGTACTAGCTTGGGAGCCACCCAAGAGCGTGACGGAGGTGCGGAGCTTCTTGGGCCTAGCCGGATACTATCGGAGATTTGTGCCAGACTTCTCCAGAGTTGCGGCACCACTCTAGGCCTTGACGAAGAAGGGGAAACCCTTTGTGTGGTCAGACAGATGTCAGCAGAGCTTCCAGGAGCTGAGGCAGAGATTGACCAGCGCACCTATCTTGAGGTTGCCTGAGGAGGGAGTTGGATACGTAGTTTACTGCGATGCATCAGGGACTGGACTCGGATGCGTCCTGATGCAGGAGCGGGCCGTGATCGCCTACGGATCACGTCAGTTGAGGCCGCATGAGCAGAACTACGCCACTCATGACCTGGAGTTAGCAGCAGTGGTCTTCGCTCTGAAGACTTGGCGGCACTACCTGATGGGCGAGCGCTTCACAGTCTTTTCTGACCACCAGAGTCTCAGATATATCTTCTCCCAGAAGGACCTGAACCTGAGACAGCGGAGATGGCTTGAGTTCCTCCAGGACTATGACTTTGAGATAGTCTATACTCTTGGGAAGGGGAACGTGGTAGCCGATGCCCTCAGCAGGAGGACGGGCATTCAGCTACTTGAGGAGGCGACGGAGCAGCTAGCCTCCTTGCAGATATCCTTCGTGGATAGAGACGGAGCAGCCTTTCTTCAGTCTCTCACAGTCTCTCCTCCACTTCTACAGCGGGTCAGAGAGGCTCAGCGTGAGGACACTGACTGTGAGACCCGGCGTGCACTGATATCCTCAGGTCAGGCGCCTGATGGCTTCTCCCTTGGAGCAAAGCACGACATCCTTTTCAGAGGACGTACCTTCGTACCAGTCGCTTTGCGAGAGGAGGTGCTGAGAGAGTTTCACACTTCTCCCTTGGCGGTACATCCTGGAGTGGCGAAGATGTACCAGGATCTCAGGCGACAGCACTGGTGGCCGGGCATGAAGAAAGCTGTGGCAGAGTTCGTTTCACGATGCCTCACCTGCCAGCAGGTGAAGGCAGAGCATCAGGTACCAGCAGGCTTGGTACAACCCTTGGAGGTCCCGGAGTGGAAGTGGGACGGCATATCTATGGACTTCGTGACTGGACTTCCACGCACTTCCAGAGGTCACGACTCCATTTGGGTGATTGTCGACCGACTCACCAAGTCCACACACTTCTTACCCATCAGAGAGCAGGGCTCAGTGGAGAGCTTGGGACGTCTCTACATCCAGGAGATCGTACGGCTTCACGGTGTTCCATCATCTATCATCTCCGATCGAGATGCTCGTTTCACTTCCCGGCCTTGGAAGGGGTTGCAGGAGGCGTTCGGGACGCGGCTCCGTCTGACCACAGCCTTCCACCCTCAGACGGATGGTCAGACGGAGAGAACAATACAGACACTCGAGGACATGCTCCGTGCATGTGTTCTCGACTTTGGTCGCAGCTGGGAGGACCACCTACCCTTGGTGGAGTTCGCGTACAACAACAGCTACCACTCCACCATCGGGATGGCACCATACGAGACGTTGTACGGCAGACCCTGCAGATCACCGTTGTGCTGGACAGACCCTGGGGAGTCAGCACTCGTGGGACCAGAGATGGTCCGAGCCACGACAGAGAAGGTCCAGATCATCCAGGAGAGGATGAGGACAGCTCAGAGCCGGCAGAAGTCATATGCTGACAGGAGGCGGAGGCCACTAGAGTTCGAGGATGGCGACCACGTCTTTTTGCGTGTCTCACCTCGACGTGGTTTACGGAGATTTGGCCGAGGCGGCAAGTTGTCTCCACGCTTCATCGGGCCTTTCCAGGTCCTCAGCAGGATAGGAGAGGTGGCTTATCGCCTGGCTCTACCACCTCAGTTGCACCGGGTGCACGACGTCTTTCACGTGTCTCAGCTGAGGAGATACGTGCACGACCCGATGCACATCATCGACTTTGGGGAGCTGGACGTGGACGATGGGGCGACTTTTGTGGAGGTCCCAGTGGAGATCGAGGATCGACAGGAGCGGGTCCTACGTGGGCGGTCGATTCCTCTTGTGCGCGTCAGATGGCAGCACGGGAACCTCCAGGAGAGCACTTGGGAGCGGGAGGCTCAGATGCGTGCTCAGTACCCCCATTTGTTCCCCTAATTTTTGATGTATCTTTACGGGGACGTAAAGCCCTGAGGTGGGAGTAATGTAAAGACCCGCAAATTTCAAGGAAATTTTTTTCTTAATTTTCTTTGGAATTTTAGAAGAGCGCAGCTTCAGACGGCACCTGATTCCGAGGCTCGGTGTGCCCGGAATCAATTTCCGAAGATTGGCTCGGGTACGTTCAGTGAACGGACGAGCGGGTTTTTTTATCTTTTGAACCGGTGCCCGGAATCGAATTCTGAGGGCACCGATGAAATCGCAGCACCGGTATTTGCTTATAAACGCTTCTTCCGTAGTTGCGTTTGCTCAACCGTGGTTTTTAAATTTTGCGGCTTTAAGTCAGAAATAAAATAAAGTTTGTGCGACAACTTTATTTTATTTAACTTAAGCTGCTTGAAAGCCACTTGAAGTCACTTAAAGACGGCTTGAACTGAGTTGAACTGGATAGGATGCTATCCGGAAATATCCTACCCCCTTGGTAGGATATTTGTGAGGTGGGGCCCGCACGAGCCCCGCCGTTTCTTTCGCTAAGTAACGCACCCGCGAAAACCCGTCAAAGTAACTGAAAAGTCAACCGACGCGTTTTCTTTAATTCTTAACAGACCATTTAATTGGGCTGTTTCTTTCGTGAATTAAATGGGCTGTTTTATTCGTTGAATTAATTCAACGAATTAATTGGGTCGTTACTTACGCGTTTTGCGTTTGTTGGAAAAATAATAAAATAGACAACTTGTCTATTTTGGAGGATTGCTATCGTTGTGCAATTCCTCTGAGCCTCCACCCTCTCCGCGAAGAACGCGAAGAACGCGAAGAACGCCGGCGACCGGAATTCGACGACGCACACCGAGATCTGCGACGTCGACGAGCCCTACCCGCGACGTTCTTCGGCGACGCCTTTTCTTCCGCGGCCGATCCTCGTCCGGCAACAAAGGTGAGAATCAAATCTTTTATTTATCCCTTTTTTTTATATAATTCAATATCAACGGATTTAAATTAATCCGTTTGATCTTGATCCGGAGATTGGCGACGTGACGCCGGATACCGCGACGACGCGACGATCTCCTTCTTCCGCGACGACCTCTCGTCCGACGACGACGACAAGGTAAGGGATGTTGGATTATTTTATCTTATTTCCCGTGTTTATTCTTTTAAAATGAAGAACATGATCTCCGACAATTTTAATTTATTTAAAACTGTTGTTGATTATTCCTCCCGTGGTTTATGACTAACGCGGAGGGTGCGGGTCTAACGAACAAGACCCAGCAACCCTCCGCCGATCTTCCTTTTTGTGCGGATTTGGCGGGCGACGGAAAAAGCACGACGCAAGGGCCATTTGTTGATTTCGCAGTGAAGGACACGTCCCGGGAGGAACAACGGCGCAGACGGGAAAGGAATCGGGCCACCGGAGCGTCTCCGGCGGCCCGCGGAAGGTGGCGGCGGCGCGGGTCGCCGGCGACCGGAGGCGGCGGCGGCCGGTTCCGCGGCCGCGCGGAACCGGGAACGGACGCAGCGGCCCGGCCGCGTCCGCGTGGCAGGCGCCCCCCCCCCCCCCCCCCCCCGCGGGGCCGCGTTTCCCTCAAAGCCGCGGGTCAAACCCGCGGCTGTCTGTTCGGCCGCTCTCGGCCGAAGCCGAGCCGGCCGGTCCGGTCGGCCGGGCCGCGCCCAGGCCGGACCGGACCCGGCCGAGCCGGTTCGGGCCGGTTCGGGCCGGCCCGGTTCGGCCGACCCAAGGGGGGGTTCGGGCCGGGTCGCCCCGGGCCCAGAACCCCCGTTTCAGGCCCTCTTCGGTCTTTCGCCCATATCTTGGGCCTGGGACCTACGATTGACGAACCGTCAGCGGCTACGCGATCCTTGGATCGAGACGGTCGTTTCGGTATATTATACTCAAGGTTTCGGAAGACTTTGGGTTCGGCCGGGTTGGTTCGTACACGAAACCAACCGGGCCCTCGGAGCGGAAACGCTCATAACTTGAGCTACGGACGTCCGAACGACGTACCGTCAGCTGTGGTAGTTTCCTCTAAGTGAGACGGAACTTTTGGCATACTCTGCCCGAGGATCGGATACAGGCGGAGTACGGTCGGATTGGTTTTTCCCTAAAAACCAACCGGGCCCCTGGGACGAAAATGCCAATAACTCTCAGACCGGGCGTCCGATTGACGCGCCGTCTGTTGCGTTGAGATCCTGTTGTCGATACGGAACTTTTGGATACATCAACTTCGGACTACGTGTCAGTTGATGTATCAGCCTCTCGGCTCGTGGAGCGGACCCTCCTAAACGAGCTCGCTTTGTGCGGGAACCCTAGCGCTGGCTGTGACCTCGACGACAGAGCAGAGATCCTTCGTGGACTGCGACGACGACAGAGCAGAGATCCTCCGTGGACTGCGACGACGGCAGAGCAGAGATCCTTCGTGGACTGCGGCGACGACTGTGCAGAGATCCTCAGTGGACTGCGTCGACTACTGCACTCAGCGATCCCATGTGGATCAGTGCCTACAGGTTCTGTGTGAGCCCGATCCTATGTGGGTCCTTACTACAGGTTCTGTGTGAGCCCGATCCTATGTGGGTCCTTACTACCGGTTCTGTGTGAGCCACTGCCTACATGTTCTGTGTGAGCCCGATCCTGTGTGGGTCTTTTGCGGGGGTTAGTACCTATCGATCCTTCGTGGGTCCGACGACTTAGATGGATCAGTGATCATCTTTGACATCATCTGAAAAAGTATACCTGGTTGAGCTGAATCTTATGTTACTCTCCTTTGTGGATTGTGTTGAACTATCCTATGTGGATTTACTGTTTACTCTCCTTTGTGGATTTGAGTCTTGCTTTCCTTTGTGGATTGAGTTGTTCTTGAGCTCGTGAGCAGAGCTGGAATTGGGGACTTAGGTATATGTATGGGCATATACCTAAGTCGAGTCAGATGTTACTTCGTGATTGCATCCTCCTTTTGTGCTATATCCTTTGTGGATTTCGGGAGACCTTCGGGGGTCTCGGGGTCCTTACTGAGTAGTTGTACTCACCCCTGCACGGGCTATGCCCGCACCTTGTTGTGTTGGTTGCAGACGACGGACAGCACTGATCACGGTTGGGGCGTGGAGCAGGACGGTACCTGGAGGTGGACCACTGGGCGGGATGTGCTCGGAGCGGACGTGGGACCCGAGGAGCCTGGAGGCTATCTGTACCCACCCTTCAGGTGGGATTGCCAGTGGACGACACGAGGCCGCCGTCTTTTCTTCAGTTGCTGTACTTTACTTTTCAGTTGTACTTTACAGTTGGGCTTGTATTTCCGGCACCCTTTACTTTTCTGCACTTTACTTTCCGCTTGGTGACTCTGTGTGGTTGTTACTTATAAAGGCAATGCCTTCCCTGTTTACTGGGATTTTACGCCTTGGTGCTAGTCGCCAGCCCCTGGCATATGGAAGGCGGGCTTGGGGTAGTCACGGAACGGGCCCCGAGGACGGGCCGTGACAATATTTGAAAAAATAAAATCCTTCTTTAAAATCAGGACATCCAAATTTACTTAGTGTAATTTTTTTTATTTTTCCGATATAGTTTATTTTTTTAGGAATTGTGAAAAATCCTATATTTTAATTCAAATCCTCCTTTTAATATTATTTATTTATATGTTTAGATTATCTTTCCAATTGTGTATAAAGTTTTTTTAAAATATATTTTTACTATTTAATTCAATGGTGGTCTGTATTTAATTTCACATTGAAATTCGACATAAACAAGTGTCAATCTTTTGATAGATATTGTTTCTTTAAAACACGCTATTTGTTTTGACAGCGTGAATTAATTATAAAATTAATTAATGAACCTTCAGTGTTTTAAATTTTGTAAAATGGACATAAATTTTGAATATGGAATATCAAATTTACTTTGGATAATTTTTTTGTATTTTTCTGACAAATGTTCGTTTTTAATGAAAAGTGAAAAATACTGCATTTTTACTTCAAAACATTTTTTTCATATAATTTAATTATATAATTAGATTTTTATTTTAATGTGTTTTAAAGAGTAATTTAATTATTTTTTTATCACTTAATACAATGTTGTTCATTGGAAGTAATTTTACATTTCAATTGGATGTAAAATCAAGTCAATCTTTTGATAAATTTTACTTCTTAAAAACCCGCCTTGGGTTGTGACAATGAGAATTATTTTTAAATTAACTACATTAATTTCTGTGTTTGAAATTTGGTAAAATGGATTTCATATTTGTAATTAGAAGGTCATAATTATTCAATTAACACCTTTTTGTTTTGGACATTATGAATAGTAAAGATGGTAATAATCTTTAAATATCGTTATTAATTTGTAATCGGGTAGTTAAGGGTAATAAAAAAATATCATTATATTGTAAAATGACTCCAAAATCTGTCCAAATCCACTTTTTTGTGTCATGGCTGACCATGGGAATATTTTTACCGAACATGAGGGCCCATGGATTCACATGGGTGTGATAGTGACATTTATGACATTATTTTTAGAAATGAAGAGAAATACAACAAAGGTTTGTATATCCTAAGTAAAACAATTTTAATTCTGTTTAAATAAATGATATATTGAAATATAAATAGTCATTGAAAAGATAAATAGATTTCCTACATCATGGTATTTTTTTTATAATTTTTAGACATTAAATAAATAAATTTATTTATGACACCATGATGATGAAGTGATTACCTCATTAATGAACGATTTAAATAAAATGAAAAGAAAAGGTAATATATAAGATGTAAACATGCCAAAAACCTATTTTATGGGTTTATTTCGAACCCTTATCTCCTTATCCTTGAAATATATCAATGTGGGACCTTTAAAATTCGAAAACCATTTTATAATAAAATATCATTTCAAAACATTCCAAAAGTGACCTTCCTCTCTCTTATAAAAGGCCCCCACCTCTACCCCCTTACCCAAACTTCTCAAACCCATGTATAATCTAACCTCTGCTCATATTACATCTAAAAATTCCTCTAATACTTATAGAAGCCTCACTTTGGGCTTAATTATTTTCAAGGAAGCCTTTGGCTCAATCCAAAAAGAGTTACCTGATTTAGAGGTAATGTCTTCTCTCAAGTTTCATTCATTTATTTTCCTTCTTCACTCACGACATTATTATTATTATTTTATCCCATTAAATCACCAGTATCCTCAATTATCTAGGGTTTTTTTGGAAATTATTCTACCTACACTTACAAACACCTTCGTCTAATGGTTAAAGAACATACAGTTTCTGTGGGTGGTGAATTACTGCCTCACAAAATGATGACTATTAAATCATGTTATAACACTTTTAATGGTTCCCATTATGATGGAACTATATTTATATAGGATATATATTATTTTTATGTCCTCTCTATGGTTCTTTATTTTTATATTTAAAACATTCCTTTCTGCTTTGCATGTTATGCAAATGCGATAATTTCATATGAGTAGGTGCGGACAACCGCCCCTCAAGTGATGTGACTCGTTCATGCCTACCAAGGAATTTATAAAGAATGTAATAAATGAACTTATTTACCTAAATAACATATATATTATACTGGAATTATAATATTTCTATGTCTCATTTAATTTTAAAGTCCATTAATATGACAAAAAAAATGAATGTAGCGTTCATTCGTACGTACGACCTACCGTCTCCATGAACGATACATTTCAATTATTATATTCAAACCTTAATGATTATTATTAAATACATATATACTGGATTTATATGATTTTTATGTAATGAACATTATTCCAGAGATGATGTACTTATAACTACATGGACAATTCTCTTAAAACATGTTCATTGTCGACTCATGTACCGAACATCGACAAAACGTATGATATGAACTCACATATTTATCTAATTATAATAAATTGATAATATGTGTTATGAAATGAATATTAAAATTTAAGGGATGTCCTTATGAAATTATAAATTGAACAAAGTTTGTTATTCAGGTATATAAATAAACGAACAAGACTCGTCGGACTTGAGGTAAGGGGGTTTCTTATCTCACTTTTACTTCCGTGAGATTTCCATTATTTGCCAGTTATTTATTTCATGTTGTATATTGTGTACTTTAGTTTGATATATATTATCATTATTCTATTTATATTCATGGTATTCTAGGATTAATTTGGTTCATTATTATCTTTTGGTCATTCGACTTGATTGATTACAACGATGTAAGGGGTTTTTATCTCAATTTTTTTTGTCGTGAGATTCATTCCATATTTTCCACTATCTCCATTGAGTGGTATATGTAATGGCCATTATTATAATATTGGTGTAATATAAATTAGTTAATGGTTATTTAAATCAATTTTTTGCAGTCCTTCTTTCATGGGGTGTACGCTTCGAAAGTTACCCAAATCGATACGGAACGTTTCACCCTCCTCTTTTTAAAAGACTTCTTTTTGTTAGGTATTTTAATTAACATCTTCTTATGTTGGGAATTGTTCTTATATATCCTTATTGCTGTAAAATTTATGTAAAACTGATGAGATACCTTTTTTTATCACTCATCAACTCATTTTATGAATTTTAAAGTGACATCGTTAGGCCGTCGAATTCCTGTAAGGGAACTTCTTAACAGAATTTCATTTCATTGGGTTAAACATATACTTCATTATTATGTCGTGCTATGAATATGTTTGGATGACCTCGGATTTTTTATACTTAATATAATATGATATTGACTGTATTTATATTGGTCACACATAATTATATAATTGATTTATCCTTAATCTAAGGATACAGTCTTTGTAGGGGACTTCGCCTCGATCTCTTTTCATTGAGGCATCTTTTGATTTCTACACGTCTTTATATTATATTATGTATAAAACCCATAGACTTTTAATTTCATTAAATAAGTGTATTTTTACATGAATCATTTTACTAAAAAACAAAAGGGAATTTTTTTGTCTTACGTATGTGGAAACAAAGACTTCTCTGCCACCGTGACCATTATTTGAGTTTCGGCAACCTCTACAAGACATAAAATTTTTAAAATGAAAAATAAATACCATGTTTTACTTTATCTTAGTATTGAAAATGGGTTTTATAATGTTTTGATTATATAAATGTGTTGTATTGATATCTTTTGATTGAAATGTGGAAATGTTATGTTTCAATTATGCATTTTTTATCTGATACGATTATGTTATGGTTCATTGACATTGTTTATGAAGACGGGTGGTTCTGTGATACACTAAGGGCGGGTGGCTCCAAGATATCTCCCCAATGCATTGGGTAACATGAAAGAGTTAAATGCTATAATTTTTACGAAGTGATATAGGGAATATACTGTGATGGGTATTCCAAACATAACCATGAGGGTTACTACCTACGTATGAATGTTATGAATGCCTCAAGTTACCGATATGAATTATGATTTCTATGAGTTATTCATAAATCTTATGATTTCATGATGTATGATAAATTGATTATGTTTTATGATTAATTATTATTTCGTTGATTCTTATGTGTACATGGACTAATGTTTTCTTTACGTATTTTTATATCCCATACAATTTTTTTTATGATAATCCCAAGTTATTGAAAAGTTTTTCACATGACATAAAGTGGAAAAGGGTCTAGGATGTGATCAAGGAAATTTTAGGTATCTAAAACATATAACTGGACATGACAGTTTTGTTCAAGAGTTTTTATTTTGTGAGAAAATAGAAACTGAGTAGATGTGTCTAATTTGTAATCATTGAGATGTAATTGTTATGTCATAATTCTCTAAAATAGTAAACCGAAAAAGATCCTCAATGTGAATTATTCATTTAATTCATGATTATGTAATGTTTTAAGGCTGGGGACTTATAGTTGGTATCAAAGGTCAGTTTAGATATCTTAAGAGGTTAGGGTATTCTTTAAGCATAATTGACATTACCATAATGGTTAGTATTTCAGAAAGTTTCAAAGTTTTTTTAAGATAACATGAATAATTATATATTAGTATTATATGATTATTTTATTGATATGATCACTTTGACAATTTTTATTTTAGTAAATGGTTGGATTTATGAGACACCAAAGTAACAGTGGATGTGAAGAAAACTGTGACAGTTTTCTGAATGATCAACTGAATGATATGGGACATGCAATGATAACTCTAGTGGTTATTCTCAACCAACTATCTAGAGTCATGATTGACCACCTAAAACATAGTCATTTTTATAAGGAATCATATATGCAAGAAACAAATCCCTACAAATGTTCAGGTAATAATCAGAAAGGTACGTGCGTTGAAAAACCTATTTGTCAAAGACGTGGAATGAAACACCTAGGAAAATATTTCAAAGCGACAGAAAGATGCTATAGAATTGGTAATGAAGGTCATAAAGCAAGAACCATCCATAGAAAAAGTATTAATATAGTTTACTCTAGGAAATGGAATGATGTCCTTTTTGAGGGATCAATTGAATATTCTAAATGTGGTGTGCATGGTCATTATGAAAACACATGTCCTATGATGTTGTTTCGGGAATGGGATCACCAAGATCGTACAATTATTCATTTACCAATACCTAATTCCATTCCGATTAAGAATAAAGAAACTGACAAAGAACAATGAAAGGTACAGATTATTTCTGAACATATGTTTTCTTATTATTTAAATCTAATTATATGATTCATGATTTTGTTTTTAGGAAATATGTATTTCAGATTATGTTGGAAAGGAATAGTTTATTGATCATTAAGAATTTTGAATGAGTAAGAAGTCAACATATAAGGGATTGAAGAGTTATGGTATATTTTAGGATGGTGAAATTCTTAATATTATTATGGCTTTTTTGATGATCAGGTTATATTTGAAGAATTTTTATAGTGTTTATAACCCTGATGTTTGATATATGATAATTTTAGTCAATGAATAATTATCTTCTCATTTGTGGATATAGTTATAAATAACCATTTGAGTTTATATGATCCTTGAATTTGAGGAAGTTACTGGTTAATACATTTTGGGATGAAAAACATAAGTTATTAGATATCCTTTGTGGTTAAAATATTTTATTGTTATTTTTAATTAATTTATCTCTTTTCAGAATTTTTATAAAATTAGGTAGTTTTTGAAAAGGGACAACATGCAAACCGTGTGACAACCCATTACATCAAATGAAGCTGTGGGAATCAAACCCATAACCAAAGTGAAACAGGTATTTATCACCTACCACTATACTGTGTGAAGTCCTTGGTTAGTATGAATAATTCATTTTAGTTAGATGATCTTATGAATCGGTAATAAGTTGGACTGTGGTTATATATGGAAATGATTAACCTATCATGCTGGATATGTGATCAGGTTAATTACCTTTCAATACGATACTTTAAGAGTAACTGATGTTATTTAGAGATAAATTTTAATATTTACTTTGGAATACTATGTGATTAAATCCTTAAGAGATTTGGGTTTCAATCTTATTTTGGATTAAATTGAAATTTTTTTTGGATAACTGTTTATTTAATGGTCATTCTTGAACCTTGGATTCTTTTTGTTGAATTTTGGAGATTAAGAGTAGTATATCTTCTTATAAAGGATTATACTTTGAGGTATTATCTGATCTTGTACTGAAATTTTTTGTTTTGGATAAAGTCTAAATACTTGGGAAATATATAGTTCATATTTTGTGGATTAGGCAATTCTCAAGAAGTTTATTATATCCCACTTAATGTAAACTAGTCATCCTAAAAACTCATCTTTGGGAAAAAATATGTGTTTGTTTAAGAAATATAGTAAGAGTTGAATGTCTACATGACAAGTAAGTATATTTCCTAATGATTTAGTTAAGATAATAAATAAATTCCTCAATGATAAGTAACTGAAAACAAAAACTTTGTTTGTTAACTATTCCTACCGGGGAATGGAATACCGTTTAACCCATCACAAGGTTTTGATTTTTCTAGTGGTTAACTTTCTCCTAAACAAATTTTCTATCACTCTCAATCAGAACATAGTCCTTTGTTTTCTCTTCCATGTCTATGTTTTCATGGAACCCTAGTATATGTGGTCTCAGATGACCTTTGTACTTTTCATTCCTTCTTTTAATGTGATATATTAATTTACTCCATTTCTGATGTGGGGCTTTCAATGATGTTTCTGATCCCAATTTTCAAATTCTGAGGACACAATTTCCAATAGGGGGATGATGTAACATCCCAGGTAAATAAGAATATGAAAATTTCATATTTATTAATATTTGTGAATAAAATGATTATTTTACTTCAAAGGGAATGCTATGTTTTATGGAGTACCCAATACGCAACAATGAGTTTCTTTGAAATCTTACGTTGCACACTAATAATATTATAATATTATTTTAAATGATAGCTAACTCCTAGCCATTGTAATGGCAGGAATGAATAGAACTAACTACAAAATGATTATATATGTCTGTTATATATTTAAACAATTACTCAATAAATTATAGAGACTTAAAATGTGAATGAATCCAATTTTAAGCATAAATATTCTAATATTCGTTAAATAGATGATAAATAGCCTTTTGAGGGAGAACCCTTTTTAAATATACTTTTTTTCAATTTTATATGTTATATTTGACAAAATAAAATCATTCTTTAGAATCGGGACATGAAAATTTACTTTGTGTAATTTTTTGTTATTTTTCTGGTAAAGTTTATTTTTTATAAATTGTGAAAAATGTTGTATTTTAAATCAAAACCTCATTTTAATCTATTTTGTTCATATGGTAAGATTATATTTTTAATTGGGTTTAATGTTTAGTTAAAATATATTTTTTCCATTTAATTCAATGGTGGTCATTAGAATTAATTTCACTTTGAAATTTGACATTAAAAAGAGTCAATATTTTGATAGATATTATTTCTTAAAAACACGCTATTTGTTTTGACTGTGGGAATTAATTATAAAATTAATTAATGAAACATCCATGATATTAATTAGGTAAAATGGATGTCATTTATTAATTCGGAATATCAAATTTACTTTCGATAAATTTTTGGTATTTTTGGACAGTTGTTCATTTTTAATGAATAGTGAAAAATACTGCAATTTACTTCAAAACTACATTTTCATATAATTTAATTATATACATAAATTGTCATTTTAATTTTTTTTAAATTTTAATTTAAATATTTTTTTATCAATTAATACAAATTTGATCATTGGAAGTAATTTCACTTTTCAATTGGATGTAAAAACAAGTCAATATTTTGATAAATTTTACTTCATAAAACTCGTCTTTGGTTGTTACAACGAGAACTATTTTTAAATTAATTACAGAAATTCATGTGATTGGAATTTGGTAAAATGGATTCCATATTTGGAATCAGAAGGTCCAAATTATATAATTAATATGTTTTTGTTTCTGGACATTATGAATAGTAATGACGCTAATTATCATTAATTATGGTGATTAATTAGTAGTCGTGTAGTTATGGGTAATAAAATAATATCATAATAATATAAAAATACCCCAACATGTGTAAAAATATTCTATTTTGAGTAATTTCCGACCATGTAAAGCTTTTTACTAAACATTAGGTCCCATGGAGTCACATGGGTGTGATAGTGACATTTATAACATTATTTTTAAAAAAGAAGACATATATAACAAAAGTTTGTATATCCTAAGTAAAACAATTTTAATTTTGTTTAAATAAATGATATATTAAACTATAAATAATAATTGTAAAGATAAATATATTTCCTAAATCATGGTATTTTTTTATAATTTTTTGACATTAAATAAATAAATTTACATATAACACCTTGATGATGCAGTGATTACCTCATTAATGAACGATTTAAATAAAATGTAATGATAAGGTAAAATCTAAGACATACACTTGTGAAAAACCTATTTGATGGGTGGATTTATAACTCTTATGACCTTATCCTTGAAAAATACCAATGTGGGACATTTAAAATCTGAAAGCCATTTTATAATAAAGTAACATTTCAAGACATTCCAAAAGTGGCCCTCCTCCCTCTTATAGAAGGCACCCTCCTCTACCCCCTTACCCAGACCTCTCAATCACTTGGATCGTCTAAACTATGCTCATATCATCTCTCCACATCCCACTCTTCCTCCCAGAACCCTCACTTTAAGCAGATGTCTTTTCAAAGAAGCCTTTGGCTCAAATCAAAAAAGAGGATCCTGATTTAGAGGTAATGTCTTCTCTCGAGTTTCTTTCTTTTATTTTCCTTCTTCACTAACCACTATATTATAATTATGTAATCCGAAAATAACACATGTATCCTCAATATACTAGGATTTTTTTATGATAATTATTCTACCTACACTCACACACACCTCCGTCTAATGGTTGAAGAATATACTGTTTGTGTGGGTGGCGAATTACAACCTCACGAAATGATGATTATTAAATCATCATATAACACCTTTAATGGGGGCCACTATGATGGAACTATATTTATATATGATATATATTATATATATGTCCTCTCTATGATTCTTTATCTTATATTTAAAACATACCTTTATGCTTTTCATGTTGTGCAAATGTGATAATTTAATATGAGGAAGTGTAGACAACCGCCCCTCAAGTGATGTGACTCGTTCATTCCAAACATGGAATTTATAAATAATGGAATTAATGAACATATGTTACCAATATAATATATATATTATACAGGAGTTATAATATATATATGTCTCATTTAGTTTTAATGTCCATAAATATGACAAATAACTGAAAGTATCGTTCATGCGTACGTACGACCTACCATCACCATGAATGGTACATATAATTTATTATCTCTAAATATTATGGACTATTATTAAAAACATATATTTTGGGTATAGATGATATTTAATTCATTAGCACCATTCCAGATATGATGTACTTATATCTACATGGACAATTCTCTTCAAACAATATCATTGTTGACTCATGTACTGAACATCGACAAAACGTATGATATGAACTCAAAATATTATGAAATTATTATAACATGATAATATGTGATATCAATTGAATAATATACTTTAAAATATTTCCTTAATCAATTATAAATTGGCAAAAAAAAATTTATTTAGGAATATAACGAAATGAAGAACACAATTCGGACTTGAGGTAAGGGGATTTCTTATCTCAATTTTAATTCCGTGAGATTTCCATTGTTTGCCAATTATTTATTTCATGTGGTGAATTGTGTATTTAAATGTGATATATATTTTCATTATTCTATTTATATTAATGGTATTATGTGATTCATTTGGATCTTATTATCTTTTGTACAAAAGACTTGATTAATTACAACAAGGTAAGGGGTTTTTATCTCACTTTTTATTCTAGTGAGATTCATGCTATATTTGACACTATATCTTTTGAGTGGTGTATGTACATTCCATTATTCTACTCTTTTTTTAATAAACATTCTTTTCAGTGTATTTACATCAACGTTGTATAGTCCTTCATTCAGGGTGTGTAAGTTTGGAAAGTTACCCAAATCGGCAAGGGAACCATTCACCCTCCTCTTTTTATAATAATTCTTTTTTGTTAGGTCTTCTAATTTACATCTTATTATGTTTACATATGTTCTCATATATCATTATTTCTGTAAATTATATGTCCAAGTGATGAGATACCCTTTTTATCTATTATCAACTCATTCTTTGAATTTTAAATTGACGTCGTTATGCTGTCGAAATTTTGTAAGGGATATTCTTAACCAAATTTCAATTCTTTGGGTTAAACCTCTACTTGTTGATTATGTCATGATATGAATATGTTTGGATGACCTCTTATTGTTTTACACTTAATATCCACTTATATTGAGTGTATTGTTACTTGTCACACATAATTATTTAATTGATTTATCATTAATATAAGGATACAGTCTTTATATGGGACTTTGTCTCAATATCCTTTAATTGATGCATCTTTTGATTTCTACACGATTTTATTTTATACGGGGTAAAAAACCCTTTGACATTTAATTTCATTCAAAAGGAATATTTTTAAACGAAGTATTTTACTAAATGATAAAAGGGAATGGTTTTGTCTTACGTATGCGGAAACAACGACTTCTCTGCCATCATGACCATCATTTGAGTTTCGGAATCCTCTACAAGCCATAAATTTTTTTCAATGAAAAATAAATACCATGATTTACATTATTTTGGTACTGAAAATTGTTTTGATAATGTTTTGATTATATCAATGTGTTGTATTGATATCTTGTGATTAAAATGTTGAAATGATATATTTCCTTTATGCATGTTTTATGTGATACAATTATGTTATGGTTCAATGGAATTGTTTATGAAGACGGGTGGTTCCGTGATAAACTAATGGTGGGTGAGCCTGAGATATCTCTCCAATGCATTGGGTAACGTGAAGGATTTAAATTCTATGGTTTCTCTGAAGAGATTTATGGAATATACCGTGATGGGTATTCCAAACCTGACCATGAGGGTTACTCCCTACATAAGAATGTTATGAATTCCTCAAGTTAACTTTATGACTTATTATTTCTATGATTTATTCATAAATCATATGATTTCATTAGGTATTTAATGTGATTATTTTTTACAAGTAAGTATGATTTCATTGATTCTTATGTATACATGGACTAATGTTTTCATTTCGTATTTTTATGTCCCTTATTAAGATTTTTATGCTCATCCCAAGTTGTTGAAATGTTTTTCACCAGACATAAAGTGGAATAGGTTCAAGGATGAGATCAATGAAATTTCATTCTATCTAAAACATGGAACTAGACATGACTCTTTTGTTCAAGAGTTTTTATTATGAGAAAAAATGAAAATTGTGTAGATGTGTCTACTTTGTAATCATTGAGATGTAATAGTTATGTCTTAATTTTCTAAATCACTAAACCTGAAAAGATCCTCAATGTGAATTATTCATTTAATTCATGATTATATAATGTTTTAAGGTCGGGGCCTTATAGTTGGTATCAAAGGTCGGTTTAAATAACATTAGATGTTAGGGAATTCTTTAAGCATATGTGACATTACTATAATGGTTAGGATTTCAGAAAGGGTCATTTTTTTAAGATAACGGGAAAAATTATATATTAGTATTATATGATTATTTTACTGATATACTCACATTGACCTTTTTGGTTTTTGTAAATGGTTGGATCTAGCAGACACCAAAGTATCAGGGGATGTGAATAAAAATATAACAGTTTTACGAATAAGCAACCGAATGATATGGGTGCTGCAATGAAAACTCTTCTGGTTATTCTCAACCAACTATCTAGAGTCATGATTGACCACCTGAACCTTATTGATTATTATAAGGAATCATATATGTGAGAAACAAATCCCTATAGAAGTTAAGGTAATAATAATAATGGTAAGTGTGTTAAAAAACATATTTGTCAAAGATGTGGAAAGAAACACCTAGGAAAATGTTTCAAAGGGATAGAAAGATGCTATAGATATGGAAATTAAGGACATAAAGCAAGAACCTTCCATGTAAAAAGTAAAAATATAGGTGACTCTAGGAAAGGGAAAGAAGTCCATTCTAAGGGATCAATAGAATGTTTTAAATGTGGTGTACATGGTCATTATGCAAACACATGTCATGTGAAGATGTTTCAGGAATGAGATCACCATGATCGTACAAATATTTGTTTACCAACACCTAATTCCATTTTTATTGAGGATGAAGAAAATGAAAATAACCAATGAATGGTATGGATTATTTCTTAACATATGTTTTCCTATTATTGACATCATAGGATTTTATTCATGATTTTGTTTGTAGGAAAGAAGTATTTCAGAATTTGTTGGAAAGGAATGATTAATGGATCATGATGAATGTTGAATGAGTAAGAATTCAACATATAAGGGATTCTAGAGTTATGGTATATTTTAGGATGGTGAAATTATTAATATTATTAAGGCTCTTTTGATGATGATGTTACATTAGAAGAATTTTTATGGCATGTGTAACCATGATGTTTGATATATGAAAATTTTATTCAAGGAATAATTATCTTTTATTTTGTGTATATAGTTATATAGAACCATTTGGGTTTATATGATCTTTGAATTTGAGGAAATTACCGGTTAATACATTTTGGGATGAAAAAGGAAATTTATTAGATAACCTTTGTGGTTAAAAGATGTTACACTTGTTTTTGATGAATTTATCTCTTCTTGGGAATGTTATAAAATTATGTAGTTTTTGAAAAGGGACAACACGCAAACCGTGTGACAACCCGTCGTGTCAGACGAAGCTGCGAGAATCGAACCCACAACCAATGTGTGACTGGTATTTATAGTCTACAACAGGATTATGGGAAGTCCCTAGTTAGTATGACAAATTATTTTTAGTTAGATGATCTTATGAATCGGGAATAAGTTGATTTTGGGTTATCTATGGAAATGATTAACCTATCATGGAAGATATGTTATAAGGTTAATTACATTTCAATATGATACTTTAAGAGTAACTTATGTTATTTGGAAATAAATGTTAATATTTACCTTGGAATACTATGTGATTAAATCCTTAAGAGGGTTGGGATTACATCTTAGTTAGGATTACATTAAACAAGTTTATTAATAGTTGTTTATTTAATGGTCTTTGATGAACCTTGGGTTCTTATTTTTGAATTTTGGAGATTAAGAGTAGTATTTTATTTTATAAAGGATTATAATTTTGGGGATTATCTGATCTGGTAATAAAACCTTTGGTTTCGGTTAAGGTCTAATTACATGGGAAATATATAGGTCATCTTTTATGGATTAGGGGATTCTCAAAAAGTTGATTATAGTTCTCTTAATGTGAAAAATTAATTCTAAATAATCATCTTTTGGAGAAAATATTAGTTTTGATTAATAAATTTAGTAATAGTTGATAGTCTACATGACAAGTAAGTATGTTTCCATATGATTTAGTTAAGCTCTTAAATAAATTCCTCAATGAAAAGTAACTTAAAACAAAAACTTTGTCGGTTAAATTTTCCTATTGGAGAACCAAATACTGTTTAACCCATCATAAGTTTGTGATTTTCTGGTGGTTAACATTCTCCTAGAAAAATTTTCTAACACCCTCCATGAAAAGGTGACCCTTTGTTTTCTCTTCCATATTCATGTTTTCATGGAATCCTAGTATATGTTGTCTCAGGTGACCTTTTTACTTTTCTTTATTTCTTTTCAAGTGATAGTATAATTTACTCCTTTTCTGATGTGGGGCATTCAATGAAGTTTTCGAGCCCAATATTAAAATTGCAAGGATTAAATTCCCAAAAGGGGGGAGGATGTAACAACCTAGGTAAATAAATAATATGGAATTTTCATATTTATTAATATTTGGGAATAAAATGTTAATATTATTTCAAAGGGAATGCTATGTTCGATGGCGTACCCAATATACGACAATGAGTTTCATTGAAATCTTACGCTGCATACTAATAATATAATAATATTATTTAAAATGGTAGTTAACGCCTAGCCGTTGTAATGGCAGGAAGGAACAAAACTTACTACCAAATGGTCAGATATGTTTTTAAAATATTTTAACAATTATCCAATAAATAATAGAGGAATAAAATGAGAATGAATCCAATTTTAAGAATAAATATTCTAATATTCATTAAAAGGTCTATTAATAGCCTTTGGATGGAGACACATTTTTAAATCTACTTTTTTTTCAATTTTATATGTTATATTTGAAAAACTAAAATCCTTCTTTTGAATTAGGACATCAAAATTTAATTGGTGTATGTTTTTGTATTTTTCCAATAAAGTTCATATTTTATGAAGAGTGAAAAATGTTGTATTTTAATTCAAGACCTCCTTTAAATATAATTTATTTATATGATCATATTATCTTTTTAATTGGTTTTAATGTGTAACTAAAATATATTTTTACCATTTAATCTAACAGTGGTCATTGGAATTAATTTCACTTTGAAATTGGACAAAAACAAGAGTCAATATTTTGATAGATATTGTTTCTTAAAAACAAGATATTTGATATGAAAATGGGAATTAATTATAAAATTAATTAATAAAACTTCTTTGTTTATAATTTTGTAAAAGGGACATTATGAATAGTAACGACTGTAATTATCTTTAATTATCATGATTAATTAGTAATCGGGTAGTTATGGGTTACAAAATAATATCATAATAATATAAAATTACCCTAACATGTGTCCAAATCCTTTGTTTGAGTCATGTCCACCCGGGGGAAGCTTTTTACTAAACATGTGGTCCCATGGAGTCACATGGGTGTGATTTTGACATTTATGACATTATTTTTAAAAAAGAAGAGAAATATAACAATGGTTTGTTTATCCTAAGTAAAACAATTTTAATTTTGTATACATAAATGATCTCTTAGAATATAAATAGTCATTGGAAATATAAAAATATTTCCTACATCATGGTATTTTTCTTTATAATTTTTAGGCCTTAAATAAATTAATTTAGTTATAACACCTTGATTATGCAGTGATTACCTCATTAATGAACGATTTAAATAAAATGAAAAGATAAGGTAAAATCTAAGACATAAACTTTTCAAAAACCTATTGGATTGGTGAATTTTGAACATTTATCACCTTATCCTCGAAATATATCAATTTTGGACCTCTAAAATCCGAAAACCATTTTATATTAATGTTACATTTCAAGACTTTCCAAAAGTGACCCTCCTCCATCTTATAGAAGGCCCCCCACCTCTACCCCCTTACCTACACCTCTCAAGCCATTGGCTCATCTAAAATCTACTCATATTATTTCTCCACATCCCCCTATTACTCCTAGAACCCTCACTTAGGTTAAAATAATTTTCAAGGAAGCCTCTGGCTCAAATCAAAAAAGAGGAACCTGATTTAGAGGTAATGTTTTCTCTCGAGTTTCTTTCTTTTATTTTCCTTCTTCACTCCCTGCTATCTTCTTATTATTTGATCCCATAATAACACCAGTATCCTCAATATATTGGTATTTTGTTATGATATGTATTATACCTACAATTATTCACACCTCCATATAATGATTAAAAAATATACTGTCTCTATGGGTGGCGAATTACGGCCTCAGACAATGATGATTGTTAAATATTCTTTTAACACCATTCATTGTGGCCATTATGATGGAACTATATTTATATATGATATATATTATATTTATGTCCCATATATTCTTTTTAATCTTATATTTAAAACCTACCTTTATGATTTTCATGTTATGAAAATGTGATAATTTCATATGAGGAAGTGCAGACAACCCCCCCCCCACCCTCAAGTGATGTGACTTTTACAAGGAAAACATGGAATTTATAAAGAATGTAATTAATGAAATTATTTTACCTATATAACATATATATTATACTGTAATTATAATATATCTATGTCTCATTTATTTTTAAAGTCCATTAATATGACAAAAAAACGAATGTAGCATTCATGTGTATGTACGACCTACCGTCCTCATGAATGGTACATTTCATTTCTTATTTCCAAACATTATGGAATACTATTAAATACATATATAATGGTTATATATGATATTTAAATCATTAACACTATTCCGAAGATGATGTAATTATAACTACATGGGAAATTCTCTTCAAACAAGTTCATTGTTGACTCATGTACTGAACATCAACAAAACGTATGATATGAACTCACATAATTAACTAATTATTATAACATGATAATATGTGATATGAATTGAATAATAAAATTTAAAGAAATTCCTTAAGAAATTATAAATTTCTCTTGGTGTATTGTGTACTTACAGTTGATATATATTATAATTATTATATTTATATTTATGGTATTCTGTGATTCATTTGGTTCTTATTATCTTTTGGTCATACGACTTAATTTATTACAATGAGGTAAGGGGTTTTATCTCACTTTTTATTCCAATGAGATTCATGCTATATTTTCCACTATCTCCTTTGAGTGGTGTTTGTACATCCCTTTATTCTACTCTTTTTGTAATATAATTTCGTTTATGGGTATTTACATCAACGTTGTATAGTCCTTCATTCATGGGGTGTACATTTTATAAGTTACCCAAATCGGTAAGGGAACCCTTCACCCTCCTCTTTTTAAAAGACATCTTTTTGTTATGAATTTTAATTTAGATCTTCTAATGTTGAGATATGTCCTTATATATCCTTATTTTTGTAAATTTTATGTCCAAGTGATGTGATACCCTTTTTGACTCTCATCAACACGTTTTCTGAATTTTAAAGTGACGTTGTTAGGTTGTCAAATTTCTGTAAAGGAAATTCTTAACCCAATTTCAATTCTATGGGTTAAACCTCTACTTCTTGATTATGTCATTCTATTAATATGTGTGGATGACCTCTGATTATTTTACACTTAATATCCATTTATATTGTGTGTATTTATATCTGTCACACATAATTATGTAATTGATTTATCCTTAATATAAGGATACCGTGTTTGTACGAGACTTCATCTCAATCTCCTTTCATTGAGGAATCTTTTGATTTCTACCTGACTTTATTTTATACTTTCTATAAAACCCTTTGACATTTAATTTCATTCAAAATGAATCTTTTTAAAAGAAGAATTTTTCTAAATGACAAAAGTGAATGTTTTTGTATTACATATGCGGAAACAATCACTTCTCCACCACCATGACCATTATTTGAGTTTCGGAATCCTCTACAAGCCATAAATTTTTTTTAAATGAATAATAAATACCATGTTTTACTTTATTTTTGTATTGAAAATGGTTTTGATAATTTTTTGATTATATCAATGTGTCGTATTGATATCATCTGATTGAAATGATGAAATGTTATGTTTCCTTTATGCATGATTTATGTGATAGGATTATGTTATGGTTCTTGGGCATTGTTTATGAAGACGGGTGGTTCCGTGACAAACTACGGGCGGGTGAGTCCGAGATAGCTCTCTAACGCATTGGGTAACGCGAAGGAGTTAAAGGGTAAGGTTTCTCCGAAGTGATTTAGGTAATATATTGTGATTGGTATTCCAATCATAACCATGAGGGTTACTCCCTATGTAAAAATGTTATGAATGCCTCAAGTTACTTTTTTGACTTATGATTTCTATTAGTTATTCATAAATCTTATGATTTCATGAGGTATATTAATGTTCTTATGTTTTATGAGTAATTATGATTTCATTGATTCTTATGTATACAAGGACTAATGTTTTCATTCTGTATTTTTATATCTCTTACTAAGATTTTTATGCTCATCCAATGTTTTTTGAAATGTTTTTCACATGACATAAAGTGGAATAGGGTCAAGGATGGGATTAATGAAATGTCATGTTGTCTAAAACATTGAACTAGACCTGACTATTTTGTTCAAGATTTTATATTTTGTAAAAAAATGGAAACTGAGTAGATGTGTCTACATTGTACTCATTGAGATATAATAGTTATGTCCTAATTCTTTAAAACTCTAAACCTGAAAATATCCTCAATGTGAATTATTCAGTAAATTCATGATTATGTAATGTTTTGAGGCCGGGGCCTTATACATAGTGTGGATTATGTGGTTCTTCTATGGTGTTTCATACGGTGGTTTTAGTTGTTGTGAATTTTTATGAGTTGTATGGTGGTAGGGATGTTGTGAGAACTAGTTCTATTTTCGAGAACCCATATGTCATGAGTTGTTTTCTAGAAGTATGTCATTTATGATAAATATATTCCTTTATGCACCCCACTCTATTTGGATAACCTTACATACACTCAGAGATTATGGAATCTGTGTTTTTTCATTAATATCTATCTTTATGTTCAAATGGATTATTGGATACCACCTCTTCCAAACTAATTATTCGGTAGCAACCAAGATATGGGTCACCATTTGATATTTCCCAACATTACTATCGTAGGTTTCATCAAGGATTATTTGTTATGATAGGGAAATTAAGTGATATTTCTTGATGCTACGACTTGATGTTAGACCATTCAAGGCTGGTGTAGGTAGGGATATTTCCTAGAACACCTCAGATATGGAACATGTGTCTTTATATGTGATTTTATGTGATTTTTGGTGTCATATTTAGAAGGTATTGGAGAACATGATGTTCTAAATTGGAGTGTGGTTGCAGAAAATTAGTGGGGAAGGGAGAATGAGGAACCTGTAATTTGATATGATATTGATGAAATGTTATTATATTTGATGTGTCATATGGTCAATGATCATTAGTGATTCTATGATTTTTTAGTAAAAATATATAGTTTCTTTTTAGGTTTATTTTTTTTCATTGGTCAATTTCATGATATTTTCACATGTGAACATGTGGCTTTGGTTATTCCCCTATTGAGTATTCATATTATCCACACCCTATTTATTTCAACTATTTTCCATATTTCTAGGAAATTATTGGGACTGGGCTAGATATTAGTAGCTAGGTTGTAGCTATTAATGAGCCTCTCCAATAGAATTTTCTATTAGTATATAAATTAATGAATTTTATTGTACAATTTTAACATTATTCATTACTTTTTTGATCTTTAAGTTTCATTTTATATTTTCTTCTATTATTTTTTGGTGGATACTTACCATATCATTATATTCTATTTTGTTCTTTGTCAAAATTCCTCTAATATAAGTGATATTTTTATACCCTCTATGGTAGTCTCCAACTCGGGTCCTACTAGAGGAGGGTCTCGGCGGTCATTTTCACTTTTCCACCACTGTGGTGTCCTTCAAGGGGTGGGGTCATGAGGGAGTGGTTCCAAAATATTATGGTTGATAGATAAGTTATAGTTTAGATTTAGGCACTATGTGGTTTCCATGGGTTGGTAGACAAATGGTACGAAGTGATGCTTGGGAGTGATATTGGATAGAGATACTGGGTATGATATCATATTTTCACCCCCATAATCAAGGGAACATACTAAGAGATTATTGACTTAACTAATTATGGGATCTTTTATATAATGATATAACCTTGGAGTGATAAATACATTAGGATTGTTTGTGTTTTCATTTTGAATTGGTTTTTTTTGTGGGGAAATAAAATGAATTAAATAATTAATATTTGATTAAATTACATGTTACCAGGATTAGTGATTCTCACTAATTTTTATGAATGGTTAATTTTCATCATACTTTTGTTTCATATGCAGTTGAGGATTAACAAGATATTTAGGTTGACAATTCAAGGTTTGACATGAAAAATAAGGATAAGGTTATTTATAGAGTCTTGAGATCCATTCAGTAGAAATGTCTGTGAAATTATGGGAGGTGTATCATGGATGTGGTGATAAAATGTTATTTTGAGTATCTCAAGATACCTTTTAGTTTTATACGAGCATGGTATGAGTTCTTATAGTAAATATATTTTAGTCAGTTGCATGGAGATGTGTGTTAGTGGTGTACATTGTTTCTTGGTGACAATAAAGAGGAAAATGTATTGTGTCCGGACTTTTACAGGGATTTTTTGGTGGAGTTCCTTTCATCGATAATGAGGGTATAAAAGTGGAAAGAGATGATCTCCCTTCATTATGTGATATTGAGTGTGAAGGATCATGGGATCAATTTCAATAATCTCCTTTCAATTTATCTATATTTTGTTTTCAAAATGTGGAGACTAGAGGATGGATCATGGATGAGGATTTACACCCAGGAAAAATGTATGTGGTCACAATGTTAATAGTACCTAAATATTTGTAGGAAAAATTAAAGAATGAGGTTATTGAAAAGATTAATTGCTTGGATGTTGTTCCTTGATTTAGTGGTTAGTTGGAACTCTTGAGATGTATAGTTCCTTGTAGTGGGTCATTAATTATTAGGTAATTAGGGTTTAGATTGGTGCATAATGGAATGAACTAGATCCCTTTTTGTTTTTCTAGTAATGGTGGATTATTAGAACCATAATGTGGATCCCCTTTTTTCATTTTATATTTTTAGTGGATAGGCCTACAACCATGCTCTATATCCAACCACTGAGTGAGGCTAGTTTTAGTTTTGTGGTTAGGACCCATTTTGGATGTTGGAGAAGTTTCTTCTATGGAAGTATCAGTAAACAACACTTCTATAAAAAAAATTATAGTATAGGTAATCTATTCTTTAAAGGGGTATTCTTATTAATGTTTCTCATCCATAGGGACGCTGGCCACAGTGTGGTAATGGAAGAATACAGTAGAGGGGAATTGTTGTTTGGTGTGTTTAGATGTGTGAATTATAGGAATTAACTGTGGCATAAACTAATGTTATTTGAAGAACAATTTGTATATTGTAAACCACTGTGTGTGTTTTTTTATATTAGAGGATTTTTCTAATATTCCTCTCCCTCAATGGTTATTTATTTGGTATGAGATGTGGTGTGGATTTTGGCCCCATTGTGTAGTCTATGGTAGCTGGAGGTTAGACTTTTTGTTTGATTCTTATAGGGGGAGTATAATGGTGATGGAGAAACAACAACCATTGTGGGATTTCCTCATACTATAGATACAAAAAAATTATATTTCCCTTGACATATAATACTTTTAATAATTCACACATTTTCAATGTTTTCAAAATTCTAGTTTCTTTTTCCATTTTGGATGGCCAATGTGTGTTGTTTATTTGAGAGGTATATTACTCGATTGTTGGTAAGAAAGTATACCTAAAATTTTCATAGTCAGTATAGATGTTTTTGAATGATTATTTTGAAGATATTACTAGGATTTTGTTGGTGTTCCGGGATGTGGTACCAAATATTTGTTATGGAACATACCTTAAACATGATGTCATGTCTAGGATTCAGTTACAACTGGTTGAATCAATGTTATAAATGGATCATTGTTGAATAGTTCCCCAATAATTTTACCTTATGAGGATGAATGTGGATAGTCTCTTGTTGAGGGGTGTCATCCATCCATGTGTGCCAACAAGGGGTTCCCTGGTTTCATTTTCCAATAATGTTGATGGTATTATGAAATTTTTATATGATAATGGTAGTTGAATCTGGTGGCAGTCAAGAACTATTACCCTATTCTAAATATTATTGATATGTAAAACTACATTTTAGGAGGTACCTATTTTTTTATGATTGATCAATGACCTTGATATCACTATTTTAGGGTAAAGGATGTGGGTATCCATTGGACATTCATTATGTGAATGTATTTTCACATCATCTTTGTTTTGAGGTCATTTGATTTCCTGAATACATTATAAATATTTTTGGTGCTCATGAACATCATGTCCCATAAGTTCATAGAATACTTTTTCATTATTATCATCCATGGCATCTTAGTCTACTAGAAGTTAGAGTAAGAGAGTGTCGATCATCAATGGGATGATATATAGGTCCTTCGACATAACCAACTCAATAGAAAATTTTTCAAAATGTGTTTTGATGATTCAAGAGTTTCATCTATTTTATCATGTGGTGTATTAAGAGGGGGTTGTTGTTGACCAATTTAATATCATAGTTGTTTTTTTAGGAATCTAACGTGAATTTGGTAGAGTTCAACATGTTTCATTATCTCGTAGGCTATTATCAGATTGTTTACCATGATTAATCTTGAGTTGCATCTCTACTAACCACATTGACCAAATGGGGCCATGATCATTTCCATATTGATATATTCTTGGGAGGATTATATTACAGGAATTCTGAGTTTGTTAACGATTCAATTCTTCATTTTAGTGAGGTGGAAATGATGCTTATAGTTTTCGGTGTCAAGTCCCATATGAGTTTTGGATTCATATTGATATAGAAGAGTGTGGTAATATCATAGTGTTCATTAATGTTCCATCCCAATTATCATTACTTTAGAACCCATGTTCGAGATTTTATATAATGGTGTTGTCACTAAAGATGTGGTGGAATTTCCTCATCTGCAATAGCTCATTTATTTTCCAATACCACCAGATCCTAAAATGGGTTTTCATGTTGATGGGTGTAAACATAAACCAACATAAGTTATTTATTTTTATTTAGGATTGCGGGTTTTTTTATCTCTTTCCCCCTAGTAAAGGGTATTTTTGGTGTAAATTATTATTTTTGGATGTTTCGAGGAGATTTGGTAACAATGAATGTAGATATTGAGAATTTTATAGATGAAATTGCCTCTATTCATCTTATAATTAATGAGAGGAGTGAATTTTTTTACCTTATATGATAAATGTATATTCATCCTTCATGTAGTTAGTGGATGAGTCTTGCTGTTGAGAATTTGAGTTTTAGGTGATGCATGATCATGTTCTCTATGGTAACTGACATGAGGGATGGACACAGTATGGTCCGAAAAAGATGTTGTTTCAGGGAAGGGATTTCATTTTGGAAAATATGTATGGGGGAGTTCATTTAGAGATTCCCAACTCACAATTATGTACATCCTTTTGTGAGAAATATTTATCATGTTATGATGAAATTACTTTTTTGTCCATGAATGAAATTGTTTGTGGTATAGTTTATGTTGTGGTATCGAGTATGTCATTTGGTGAAAGTAGAGGAACATGTTCCTAGAGGATTTTCCAATTACATTGATATTATTGATATGAAATGAGAATACATATTAATGGAAATCCTAACCATGTTTCCCCACACATAGGGAAGTTCTAATGTAGTATAGGTGAGGATGGAACATTTTTAAAATTCATTCCATATTCATAAAATCCATGAGTTATTTACATTAAATATTTTGGAAAGGGGCTATGTGTATGATGTTGTTAGGATTCATGGGGTACTGAGGACCATCATCTATGATCAGGATCCTCATTTTACATCATATGTATAAATGGAATTTTATCATTTTCTTGGCTCTCAGTTTTCTCTTAGAACTAATTTCCACCCATAGATAGATGGGAAAATAGAATGGACAATCAAAATTCTAGAATATATTTAATGAGCTCACATCCTATATATTGGTAGATTGTGTGTAAACAAATATCCTTCAGATTTTATTTTATACAATTAAAAAATTTAGTCATCAATTAGTTTTCTTCGATTTGAGGGGATGTAATAGTAGTCATGTCCATCAATATTGGGTTTTGTTTTGTGGTTGGCGTGTATATACTTCTAGGTATTGAAATGGTGAAGGGAACTATGAAAAATATCATGATTGACTAAGAGTGGATGAGGTTGGAACATGAACACCATAAGACTTATATATATCATATTAAAAGTCCCCTAGAGATGAAGGATGTAGATTATGTGTTCATAAGAGTCTCCCATAACTGTGGGAAATAGAATTTTGGAAGGGGGAATTCTTTACCCTCATTTTTGTGGCCATTTGTGGTGTTGGGGAGCGTTAGTGAGGTGGGATATTGGGTGGAATTTACCCCACCACTATATAGTATTCACAGTTTCTTCTATATATATTACCCTCTTAGGTGAATTTGTGATTAATCCCATGAAAGATTCTATGAAGAGTAGAATATTGATCATGATGATACATTCATGGAGCAGCTAGTAGTGATACCTGATCAGTGAGAGGGGGTGTTGAATGGATGGACCATCCCATTGTTTCATATGTTATGCTGGAATGGTGTCAATGAGGATATTACATGGTAGTGAGATACATAGATGAATTCGTATTATTGGAATCCATTTTTAATTTTCCTTTTTTTCTTTTCTTTGGTCATATGAGGTTTGGTCCTTTTGTTTTTATGAGACTTTTTCTTTTTTGGTGATGTTGTTTCATGTGTGATGTGTGATAATGATTCAGTTATATATAGATGTTACATCCTGATTCTGAATCAATATGAGTTATAAATTGATATGATTAAAACTGTATGGGTTAGTCAGTTCCTCCTAAGTGGATAATATCATGACAAGGTAGATGTAATTTCCTAATTTATATGATTTATAATGTGTTGAGTGATGGTTATGAATGATTTTTTTCTGGTATTGAAGAGGATAATATACTTTTTGTGTATGTGTGTAAACCAGTTGTTTGTTAATTGTATCATAGGTGTAGTGTTTTTCTTAGTGAGAGGTTTTGATGTACAATTGTAGTGATTTTATATCTTGGGATGTTTTTTGGGAACCTTAATTGAGTGTTTTTGTATGGTGGTGGTGTTGAGGTGTATCATGATTCTTGAGAGGTATCTCTGTGGGTCGTTTCTCAGACACCATTATTTTATTAGGTTGGTTTCTTTATTATTTGGGATGTGAATAATTTTTTAGGTTTATAATGCTATGGTTCATGCCTTATGGATACATTAAATTGATTGGTTTGAGGTTGGGGAGTTATCATAGGAGGATAGATTATGTTAAATATATTTGGTGATATAGAATTACAATAGCAGACATTTTTCACAATAAATGATCAGTTGAAGGAACATATATGTGTTTTCTATCTTATTTGGATGGTGGATTATAGATTATATAAAGAAAAAGGGGTCTCCATGAAAAAGATACTATTCAATAACAATTATATTTAATGAATTTGTTTCTATATACCTAGGAACCATGATTTTTAGTGGAAAATGATTTTTGGACTAATAGTGATTTTATGATGCATGTTATGGCTGACTGAATATTGACATTTATATTGTAAACTCTTTTATAGAAAAAGTGATAATCCAATCTTCAACCAATGAAGAAAATAATGGATACATTAAATAATTCTTAATCCTACCGAATTTTAAATCCTTAAATATCATTAAGGAATTTTTTTTTGTTTTGTATCTAGTATATCCATTAAATGATCTCAGGAACATAATTATGGATGTTCTCAGGACTCGATGTACTCTTCTGTATTGATCTTCCGATCATCTAATCCCCTTATCAATATAATATCTTTCTTGTCGATCCAAGAGAAATAATCCTCATTAGGTGATTCCTTTAATAACATACTCATCATCGTAATGGTGTCTTCATTAGTATATTTGATCATCAAAATAGATTACAATATCACTTCTCCTGAGTAAAAAATCAGTTCCAAATATATCTCATGAACTGAATTATATTTCGCCAACTGGCAGGAAAACTGGGGGGTTCATTACCACCAGCATATCTTTCCACTTCTCCAGGGATCTAGTCTCTATAGGTTGTGGAAAATATGACTAGTCATTTCTCTATTTTCAAATACCCCTATGTCTCTTGATTAATCTTGAGATTGGAAGCATGTTTACTAGAATATATTCATCTTAATCACCTGCAAATTTGTTGGAATGCTAATTATTAGACTCATTCCCAATGTACTTCTACACATCAATATAGATTGCGGGTCAGTTTCAAACTCATGCACTAGATCATCATTGAAAAACTGAGATGCCCCAACCCTAGTTACCTAGAGTCCATGCATTATAACATAACATTAGCATGATCACAAATGATCAAGTCTCGAAATACTGATTATTTTAATAGCCTTGGAGTTACTAGATATATTCATAAGGTTGAAATTACATTATAAAATGAAAATCTATAGCCACATTATTTCCATCGACCACACTCAGATCTCATAGACTTTCCCTCTAGGTTAGTCATAATATAATTCTTCGCATCTTGGAAAAAATATTACATATAAATGGGTGAGCTCAAATTCTCAGTAAGGGTATGCAATACAGTGAAAGATAAAATAAATATTAAAAATGGTGAATAATTGAAAACACATTCCTCTACTAATAATAGACATGAACAATTGTATGGAAGGAGTATTAGTTGAGTAAATAATGCCATAATAAAACATGATCATTGGTATTATACTAGTTGAATGACCACATGAACAATCAATATAATTTTCAAAATAAGGGAATGTATAATGTTGGACAATATAAAACATTTTTTCAAGGCCTCAGCCATGACATCTAAAAATAATTTAGGCCTTGAAAAAAACCATATATCAAATTGTGAAAGGCCTCAGCCAATTCCATGTCTAGTTTTATCTTGATACCTAATGATGCATCAAGAACCTATAGCGGGATCCACCCGTCACTTACTATTTCCAATACATTCCTTGTATGAAAATATTGAAATATAACAAAAAAATTCAAATGAAAACTAGAATATGAAATGTCAATACATTAACCATAAATCATGAATGGTATAAATATAATACATCCATAGTTGAACATATCACAACACCATCAATACAATATGGATGTTTTTTATCATAATAAATCAACTTAAAATAAACATAATATTCATGAAAGGATGTTGACATAGATAAAATCAAAAACATTTTTTAGAGAAATATCTCCTTCTCTTTTGAAATCATTTAAGAGTCAAATAATTATAATGAAAAATATTATTTGAAAAATATTATTATAATCTTGTAAGTTAAAATTCGATGATTTTATAATGGGGAAAAATATCAGCACCCATCGTATAAGTTAAAAAAGCATTCTTACCTTAATTATGTCGAAAAGGCTAAAAAGGACCTTGTTTGGAAAAAGACAGAATGATTCCTTTAAAAGCATCTAAAAAAAATTAAAAAAAGGGTGTAAATGTCTTTAACACATTTTTTATTAAATATGTAAAAATTATTTGAAATATATTTTTAAGAATCATGGACGTGGATGATAAAGAGGTCCCAGTATATACTTACGTATAAACAATCTCGGAAAATAAAGAGATTCTGAAATAAACCCTTACCTTGTACTATTCCTTGGTCATGGGTAGGTTAACCTCCTTTATAATGGTGAAACAATTTCTAATAAATTATACAAGAATCATATACATAAATATGATATCATATATGTTTTTTATCATTTCTTTGTCAATAATATCTTAGTATTATCGTCGTTTCAGGTGTTAACTGATTCGTTTTCATTTATATACTTTGTTACGTAAGTCGTATTTTTTATGGATGGAATGTATCGTATTTATATCCAGAATTATATCACGTAGTTAAACATCATATTTAATCATATAATGAAAATTAGTCTTGAATGGACACGATGGGGAATTAATCTCATTGCATTCGTGGAGACGGTAATCCGTATGTACACACGAGAAACAATATAATTATTTTGATATTAAAATAATATATAATTGGATGTTATATCATATATACAGAATCATTATCATGTTATATTTATTATTTACATCAATTACACATCATTATTATACCCATCCAAATAATGTATTGAAGAATATTTACACCACGACATAGAGATGGTAAGCCGTACATACAGACATAGGGTAACATGTCATTAAAATTATGGATAGAAGAGTAAATATGGTAGTAACATATTAATAATGACAACAAAATATATAGAAGATAATGGAGTTATAATTTTAGAATGGAATAATGAAATAAAGAGGAACTGAAAGAAGAAAGGAACATGAAAGAGGTGATAAAATATTTATCTCTTCTTCAACTTCATCTTTTTGATTTGATCAAAAGGGATCCATAAGTTTCCTTTCATAATAATGTAATGCCTCTAGTATTATGGGAGGATAGTTGGGAGGATATTTGGGTAGGTTTTGGTCGATCTAAATGGCATTGAAGGTGTGAATTAATGAGAATGGGAATGCCCTTCTACAGGAGGCATGAGGGGAAACTTAGAAAAAATTGAAAGTATTATTTTATAATAAATTCATATTCAGTTTACAATGGATCCACATTAAATAATTTTAGGATAAGGTGGGGATGGCTCTAAATGCTTTCAACCAATAAGTTTTAGAATGGTTTGGGTCACTATATAAACCTTCTTATTAGATTTAACTCTGAGTTAATCAGTTTGACATTTACCATATCTCTTTTATTTTTATATTATTTTGATAATAAACTAATAATAAACTTCCAAGAGAACCCCAAGTGGTTAATTAATGATATAACTATCATCAAATATGTTGTTTGTCCACCCTTATATTTTCATGAATATTATATCAATTAATCATATAATATTTGTTTTAAAAACTCTTTTTTGTAAATTTTGACACTATTTAATAATTGATTTTAGTTAAAGTCCTAAAAAATTTAATAATTAAAAATAAATGTATTTAATCAATACTAAAATTTCTTCGTAACCTAGAAATTTTTTTATGGAATCAAAACGCTCAAATTATATTTATTTTAACATTTCAATTACAATTAGTTTTATTCATTCATTAATAAGGAAAATACTACATCATCAATTTGTTATAAATAAATTTATATATTCATTGTATAAATATTATAAATAAAATACATTTATGTTGGAAATATTTTTTTCTTTATAATTAATATTTATGGTCAAAGATATAACATAAATAACCCTATGTAAAAATTATTTTACTAAAAGATATACGCTTATGTCATTTTTGTATTTACTTCAACTAAATTAATATAAAGTGTCATTATAAGATACTAGTGGCTCCATGGGGTCCCAAAATCGACCCATTGGTTCCCACGGTCTGATATGATTCATACAATAAGGTTAGGACATGTGTTAGGGTAATTTAATATTATTATAATATTATTTTTACCCTAATTTAACATATTTACCCTTTAACCATGGTAAATAAAATATTTTCCGAACTAATAATTCAAAATGTCTAAAAATAAAAGTTTCTTATTTACAAAATTTGAACCTCAAATTATAAATATGGAATCAATTTTTATAAATTCGAAACACATAAGTGGACGAAATTAATTAAAAATTAATTCCCTTTGTCAAAATAAAAAGCGTGTTTTTATGAAATATTAACTATTAAAAGATTGACACTTGTTTATGTCCATATAAATGTGAAATTGAATATAATGACCAATATATGAGTAAATGGTAAAAATATAATATAATATTACATAAAAACCACTCTATTTTATAATTTATCACTGTAAAATATTTTGATGAAAAAAGTTGTTTTTAATTAAAGTTTAGTATTTTTCAATATTCATAAAAAATTGTATGTTTTCTGAAAAATACCAAAAATTCACCCAGAGCTAATTTCGATATTACGAATCCAAAAATGAAGTCCATTTTGAAGGTTAAAATTTATAAAATTATAAAATGTGGGTATTACTATTCATAATGGCTGGTTTGTTTGGTTGTGGGGTGTTAGAACTTGATGTTACGTACAACACACGCTATATTATTTTTAAAAGAGAAGTGTACCAAGGATTATTGGTGTGTTACATTCTCCCCTCATTCAATAAATTTCATCCTCACAATTTATGGTCAGTATTGGAATCTTCGGGTTGACATTTCAAAATACCTTAGTTGAAATACCACATCGAAAAATGGATTACGGAGGCCACTATTTTAAAATAAATAATGGTAAGTATTAAGGTTATCAAAAATAACACATACTAGGGTTCCATGTAGGAAAAAATGGATATGTAAGAGAAAAATAATCGTCATGTTCTAATGAAGAGTGATAGAGAATATTATTAGGAGAATGTTAACGATCTGAAATCCATAAACTTGTGATGGGTTGAAAGTTCTTTGATTACCCAGTAGGAAAAGTAAATGGACAATGTTTTTGTTATAAGTTCCTTCTATTAATTTTGAATAATTTATTTATGAGATTTTCTAAGATCATAAGGACATATACTTACTTTATAATTAGAGTTTTATACATTACTAAATTTCTACAACAAAGTCATCTTTCACTCCAAAACATAATAGAACTCAAAAATACTATATTTATCCTAATCGTATAGGGTTCCAAATATAATCATACACCATTTAAATGAAAAAACTATTTTGTAACAACCAGGGACTTCCTGTAGGCTAGTGGTAGGTAATAAGGGCTTATCACACTATGATTGTGGGTTCGATTCCTACAGCTTTGTCTGCCGCGACGGGTTATCGACCGACCAACAGGTTGTACATTTACTAAGACTATAATATTGTAATATTCCAAAAAATAATTATAATAAATGTTATAAGCTTAAAAAATACTATCCAATGTTTTATATTTTCCATTACAATTATTATAGTTATCCATAATACCTCTGTCCAGACTCTCTATAAAAGGTATCTAAATTCCAAAATCAATTGTAAAATCAGATTCCCTAAACAATGTAAAGTTTCTCTTATTGTCAAAAAATAAAAATATGATTACCTTAGTCATGTTAAAACCTTATCGATATCAACATGTACTTCAGTAAAATAATTTTTTATATCACATTATTCTTATAACCAGAATATAGTTCTTGAGACCAAAAACACAAATACAATAATTATTCAACTTCAAATGTAGTAACAACATAAGCTTGGCCTTGCTCCCTTGGCCTTTTCTGAGGTATGTTTCCTTGGTTCTTAGGAAATTCATTGTCATAATTCCTCATTTATCTATAATTGTAGCATTCAAAATTGAAAACAACTTTCTTTCCCTTGCAATCATGAGCTTGGTGGTGTTTTTCATCACACTTTTAATAGACACCCATTCCTTTTAGGCATGTACCGGGGTGTTTCTTCTAACCATTATCACATAATGGAAAATACTTCTTTCCCTTTTTCCTATTAACTATGTATTGATCAACCATTCACTTCTTATATTACACTAAATTATTGTTATAAGATTTAGAGAATTCTTTTTCAGTCATTATAGCACAGAAGACAATATCTTCATATGAAGAGAAGATTTTTGAGACTAATGCTCGATGGAGAAATGGTTTTAACCCATTAATGAAACGATCAATCTTACTTCTAGGGATACATATATAATATATATAATTCCTTGATAACCATGTAAGGTTAGATTTATACTTTGCGACATTCTCATACACTTTTTCCTCAGACTCAGAAATTCCATTTCCCTATCCGCTCAATGGTCACAAAAAAAGTGTTTTTCTAAGAAAAGATCTTTAAAATATCTCTATTCCATATTTTATACTTCTTCATCTTCCTTTTTGTTTTGAATCAATGACCACCATTAATCAGCATCTCCAGTGATGCGATAAACGCCCATGAAAACTTTTTCAGTTTCGCTACTCCCCGAAGCATTAAATATTTTCTCTAAAGAATTTATCCATTGCTCAGCTTCAAATGGATTTTTATTCTAGTGTAATGTTGGTGTTTTTTCCTCATGGAGAGATCTAACATATATCCTCTGCATTGTGGATCATGGTGCTCCATATGGGTAAGGTTATTATTCATAACCTGAGTGAGTTTTCCCAATTTGGTGATAAGTTGATAAACAGCAGTTGTATCACTAGCTCCACAATAATTATCTTGAGTAGGAGATAAATCCCTATATGGAGTACGTGCGTTGATACGATTTCTATTAATTCCACTACGCACCATTTCTAAACACTTTATATAAACTAGGTTAGTTTATTAATCGAAATACATAATTCCGAACTTGTAAAATACCTAATGTAAGTTGAACAGTTAATGGATTTAATCTATAATCATAAAAATGTTTTCATTGAGGAATTATATACTCACAATCCCTTCATAATGGTTTGAAAAGGAAATGAGAATTATCCTAATCATATCCCCCAGGAGTGTCGTAACCAAGAGTGCAGCAAGGCCCATTGTCGTGTACCATGATACCCCTGGTCAAGCTTGAAACTCCTTGTCAGTGTTTTTCACTCCTAGGTACATCTGTGAAAGAGAGAACTCTACCTGATAGTATCCAGATGGGGAAGTATTTCTCGGATAATACACAAAATCTCTATATTACCAAATTCTTAGGATGTCCTAATATACTAATCCTTAAAGACCATCTTAAGGTAATGTGCTCTAATCAGAGTTTATCTAAATCATGCTTATAAGGTTAGTAATAAGCATCCTCTGATACCAACTGTAATTCCCTAACCCAAGTTACCCAGATCTAGTGAATTATTACATAACATTGGCATGATCACAAATGATCAAGTATTAAAAGACTGATTAGTTTAGTAGCCTTGAAATTACTAGATATATTCATAAGGTTTACATTACATCTTAAAATTAAAAACTATGAAAAAATTGTTTCCATCGTCCTCACTTAGATCCTATATAATATCCCTACAAGATAGTCATAATATACTTTTTCACATCCTAGGAAAAATAAAACATAGAAAGGGGTGAGCTCAAATGCTCAGTAAAGGTAAGCAATACAATAGAAGATAACATAAATATTAAGCATGGTGAATAATTCAAAACACATTCCTTTACCCACAATAAACATGAAAATTTTTATGGAAGGAATATTAGTTGAGTAAATAATGCCAGAATAAAACTTAATCATTGGTATTCTACTAGCCTAATGGCCGCATGAACCATCATTATAATACTCAAAGTGATGGAATGTATAATGCTGGACATTCTGAAACGTTTTGTCAAGGCCTCGTCCAAGATGTCTAAAAATGATTTAGGCTTCTACCAAAACCATATATCAAATTGGGAAAGGCCTCGACAAATTCCATGTCTAGTTGTATCATAGAACATGTCGATGCATCTAGGATATATATCGAGCTCCACCTGTCACATACTAAGTCCAATAAATTCCTCATATGAAAAGGTTGAAATATAACATAATCCATCGTATTAAAACTAGAATACGAAATGCCAATACATTATCCATAAATCATGAATGGTAGAAAAATATCTCATCCACAGTCAAAAATATCACAAACCCTTCAATAAAATAAGGTAGTTTTATATCATTATAAATCAACTTAAAATAAACTTAAAATTCATCAAAGGAGGTTGAAAAAGGTGAAATCAATACCATTTTTAGAGAAATATCTATTTCTATTTTGATATAATTTAAGAGACACATAATTATAATGAAGAAATTTATTTTGAAAATATTCTAATAATATTTTAAGGGACGCTTTGACGATGTTATAATAGTGGAAAAAAGCTGCACCCGTCTTATAAGTTAAAAAATATTTTTTCCTTAATTTTGTCGAAGAGGGTAAAAAGGACCTTATTTGGAAAACGACAGAAATATTCCTTTACAATAATCTTATAAAAAGTCAAACAAGGGTATAAATTAATTTAAGCCATTTTATATTAAATTTTAAATATGTTTTGAAATATATTTTTTATAAACATGGATGTGGATGATAATGAAGTCATAGTAGATAATTATGTATAAACAACCTTGGATAATGAAGAGATTGTGAAATAAATCCTTAGCTTGTACTTATACTTGCTCAAGGGTAGTTAAACCTCTTGTATAATTGTGAAATAATTGCTCTTAAATTATACATGAATCATATACATTAATATGATATTATATATTATCTTTTATCGTTTCTTTGTTAGTAATATCTTAGTGTTATCATCATTTCGGGTGTTAACTGAATCATTTTCCTTTGTATTAATTGTTACGTAAGTAATATTTGTTATGGATGGAATATATATTATTCAAATCCAGAATGTTATCAATTATTTAAACATTATTTTTAATCATCTATTTAAAATTATTCTTGAATGGATACGATGGGGAATGAATCTCATCGCGTTCGTGGAGATGGTAATCCGTACGTACGCACGAGCGACAATATCATTCTTTTGATATTAAAATAATACACTTTTGGATGGTATATCATATACAAAAACTCATTATTATGTTATATTTATTATTTACATCAATTACACATCATTATTATACCAATCAAAATAATATATTGAATACCAATTACACCACGACGTGGAGATGGAAAGTCGTACGTACACATGTATGGAGACATGTCATTCAAAGGATGAATAGAATAATGAATATGGTTGTAACATATTTATAATAACAGAAAAATATATAGAAGATACTGGAGTTATTATTTTATAATGGAAACAACAATGAAATGGGAAGTGAAAGAAGAAAGGAACTTGAAAAGGCTTATGAAATATTCACCTCTTCATCAGGTTCTTCCTTTGGATTAGATCACAAGGGATCCTTGGGTTGCCTTTCAAACTAATGTAAGGCCTTTAGGATGAAGGTAGGACATTTTAGAGGATATTTGGGAATGTTTTGGTTGAGTCAATAGGCTTTTAAAGTGTTAATTAAAGATAAGGGCAGTTCACTTTTATTAGAAGGGTGAGGGGAACCTTACGAAAAACATAAATTATTATTTTATAATAAATTAATATTTTGTTTATAATTGCTCCACATTAATTGATATTCAGTTTTAGGTTAGTACGGGTCGAAATACTTTGATCCAATTGGTTTTAGACATGTTTGGGTCACTATATTAACCTTATCATTTAGATTTAACTCGTAGTTAATTAGTTTGACCTTTACGATGTCTCTTTGTATTTTTATATTGTTTAGTTAATAAAATTATTAATGACTACCACGAGTATCCCAAGTGGTTCACTAATGATATACCTATCATCATATATGTCCAATGTCCGATCCTTAGATTTTTAGGAATATTATATCTATTAATAATATAATATTTGTTTTAAAAACTCTTTTATGTCCATTTTGAGATTATTTAAAAATTGATTTATGTTAAAGTTGTAACAACATTATTAATTAAAAAATAAATTCATTTAATCAATCCTAAGATGTCATATTCACAACTACAATTTGTGTATGTCATCAAAACTTTCAAATTATATTTATTTTAACTTTTATAATAACTTTTATTAAAATATTTCATTAATAAGGAAAATACTACATCATCATTGTGTCATAAATAAATTCAATAATTCAATTTCTAAAAATTATAAATAAAATAAATTTATGTAGGAAATGTTTTTGTCTTTCTAATTAATATTTATTGTAAAATAGATAACATAAATAACCCTATGTAAAAATTATTTTACTAAAAGATATATGCATGTGTCATTTTTGTATTTACTTAAACATAATTAATATAAAGTGTCATTATCACCTACAAGTTGCCCCATGGGGTCCCAAAATCGACCCAAAGATTCTAATGGTCGGACATGTATCAGAAAATATGGTTAGGAAACGTATTGGGGTTATTTAATATTTTTATAATATTATTGTTTACCCTTATTTACTAGATTTACCTTTTAACCATGGTAAATAAAATATTTACCGACGTAATTAGTCAAAATGTATATAAATAAAAGTAAACTATTTACAAAATTAAAACCTCTAAATTCTAAATATGGAATCTATTTTTATAAATTCAAAACAATGAAATGGAAGAAATTAATTTAAAATTAATTCCCATTGTCAAAAAAAAGCGTGTTTTAAGACATATTAATTATTAAAATATTGACACTTGTTTATGTCCAGTTTAAATCTGAAATTGTGTCCAATGACCAAAATTTGATTAAATGGTAAAAATATAATCTAATTATACTTTAAAATTACTCAATAGTACAATTTACCACAATAAATTTTTTTTATTAAAAAAAATTGTTTTTAATTAAGGATTATTAATTTTCACTATTCATCAAAATTTTGATGTTTTCAGAAAAATACCAAAAATTCACCCTATGCTAATCTTGATATTCAGAATCCAAAAATGAAGTCAATTTTTACGAATAAAATTTATAAAATTTCAAAAAGTGGTAATAACTATTCATAACTGCTACTTTGATTGGAAGTTGTGTGTTAGAACTCGATGTTGCGTACAACACATGCTATTGTATTATTCAAAGAGAAGCGTATCATAGAAGCATGGGGTGTTTAAAAACCCATCAAAATGGTTAATGTGTTTGGTATCAACCACACCCCTTATATGGATTGACCCAATTATCATCTTGTGGACCTCTTCCTAGCCTCTATTAGATGCACCTTTCCCCGACTGGACTACATCAGTGTATGAAGCAGCTATAGGAGTCCTGGTTACTCCCTCATCCACCATTTGTAATTCAATGTTAGAGACTCCTATATGCCAACACCTAAAGCCTCTAAAATGGCCTTAGTCAACACATTATTTGTAGAACTCCTCAATCATATTTATTACTTCAATCTAAAAAAATATCTGACATTTTTGGGTCCAGAGGTGCGTCCTTACTCTTTGAAACACTATAGACTGACTTTCCCTAGACATACTACGACAAGTTTAGAGTCCCAGCCTCATGGGAGTGTCGATGAAGGTTATCCAACTCAAATCCTGAAACCTTCCCCTAACCATAGGAGCCCACAACACATCTCATAAAAGGGTTTCCATTTTATACTGCATATGACAAAGCATGCATAATCGACTATCTAGGCCCCACTGGAATACCCAAAAAGAATGACCCATTCTCCTACACCTCAGGAAAAAAATCATCTCAGGATTTATTTACGACTGCCTGTCCAAAATGGAAGTCTTCCCCTACTATTATCCATAAATATTAGGGGGAGTCCATGTTGAGCCAATTTTCAGATAACCATGAGGATTCACCAAATGGAAAATAGATATCATATGGCTATTAGCACACAATAACCAACCAACGAGATTCCATAGCATCCTAAAAATCATAGGATTTTGAAAGGGGAAAGGAACGTTTGGGATGATCACCCAAATAGGGACTATGGGAGTGTTGTATTTCAAATGGATATTTTTAGACCATCTATAGAGAAATAAGTTTGATCTGTTGCAACTACAATGTGAAATCCCCAAACATTGATCAATGTCTCAAATGAAGCGAAATTTACAATGATGTTCTTACAATTGAGAAACCCTAAAGTTGAATTATCTTGAAAATCCCATTTTCACAATATGATCCGGTCAAAAACATCCACTGAAGGATGTCTCTTCAATAATCGAGTGATCAATGCCTAACTATGGAGAGATGAAACATCCTTGAATTCTGTAATTGAGATCAGGGGATTAGGGAAACCTTGGTACAAATCTGGAACCATGGAGAATAGGGAGCATTGGGGGAATGGGAGAAGGAGTATGAGATGTTTAAAAAGGAAAAGGGAACTGACACTCCCTTGAAGGATGATGAAGGTCCCTCCCTCACTGGGATAACAGACCACTATAGAAGTCGTCACCATTACAAAGAAAGAGTTGGACTCACTGTGAACCGTTTAGAGGTAATGAGATCCTTCAATTGAAAATTATTATGTATGTCCAATTATCATGTGGATCTCATCATGTAAATGTGTGAATTATTCAATAATTTTGGTTCTTTATAGACTGCATATAATTTTTATTTGGAAAATTCTTTTATTATTTAGTTTCTCTTCATTATCATATATTTTGTGAAGCCTTTATGGTTTTCATAGATCATATAGCCCCTTCCACATTCTTTGATCCTTGGGTTTGTTTATTGAGTTCATCTGATTCGTAGTGTGTTACTCCCCATTACTCATTTTTTCATTGTTTTCTTCCTTCAACTATCTATTTTTGTGGTTCTTATTTGGTTTAGGTGGTTTTTGGATATTATTTTTAGTTACCCACTAGTGTGGTGAAGATTGATCTATGAGTTCTATGTGTGATTGGGGTTTTAAGTTTGAATATTCCTCTCTCTATGATGTGCATCGAGAAAATAAAATCATCTCCAGTTTGAGATCCTCATTCCCCCACCTTTTACATGCTATGCATTATATATTCATATATTTTCTTTTCATTTATTTTATTATGGGTTTAAATGTTATGACAATAATTACAAAAATTAAAAATTGTTGATTTTCCAGATTAGTGACGTGATTTATTCTAGTGATATCTGTTTTTAATGATATTAATCCATGTTGGTTCCATTCTAAAAATAATGGTTGTTAGATGATTTTTTTTCAAATAGATGATATGATTTGAGACCCTTTCATTTTTAATTCTTCATATCGCCATGAATATAAATTCAATGTGTATTTTGAAGATAAACTATGTTCCATAAGATTTTTGTTTTTTCTGATAATATCTAGGATAAATAATGATGTAATTTGATTATGTACCATGAATAATTTGTTAAAATGGGTACGTGTGTTGTTGGGATTGATTTTCTGGCAATTTATTATTGTGTGATATGAGTTATCGTGTGGTTATGGGGATAAATGTATGGGATTTGTAATGGATGGGGTTATGATGCGGTATTTGGTTGGCATGGATGTGATGTTTGAAATTTTGTGACATTGAAGAGATTCACATATGTGCGGTGTTATTTATAGAAAATGTAGCGGTTGTAATGTGTGTGTTTTGTATGTGATGGTTTTTTTGTGAGAGGTGTTTTGGATGTTTGATGTGAGTCAGTTTTAGTTTTATGATTTAGTTGATGTGGTTGAGTAGTGATTTTGATGTGTGGGTTTCCGGTGATTTTTTACATGAGATAAGATATTTGTTGTGTGGTGTGATTATGTTTGTTTCTGGATCTGTCATTGAATAAAAGATGAATCCAAATGAAATTAATACGGATATGTGGGATTGATATGTTTGGTAAACAAAATTAATGAATATATCTTTACTTTGATTAAATATGAAATAATAGGATTAGTAATTTATTTTTGTTGTAACATTATATATATGGAATGTGGAGAAATAGGTAAATAAAAGTTTGAAATATTTTGTGGCGTCAATGGTGGTTACGTGGTGTTTTATATAGTCGTGGTTGTATTTGTGATGGTTGATGTGTGATGTTGTGGTGGTGGTGTGGTGTGGTGTGATCTATTAAAATTTCCATCATTTCATAGGATAGGTGTTATGTGTTATCTATATATATTTATATTGTATGTTTATGATCACTCTCTATGCACCCCACCCATGTAATATTACCTTTAAAACACATAGAGGTTCTGGTTGTTTTCCCAAACATCTAGGTTGGTTGTGAAATTGATGGATAAAACCCCCCTCTTCCCCACTCTTCCTTCAGTAGTAGTGATGAAACATGTTTGTTTTGCGTATTACCCATTAACATTAGTCATTGTGATTTGGATGAGATGTTGTGTGATGAGGTAGTGAAATGATGGTTCCTAATTCTACACCAGATGGAATACCTTTATAGGGGGTGGGGGTTGGTTATAATGTTTTTCTACCACATTAGGGATGGCCCATGTGTCTTTGCATGAGATGCAATTTGATGTTATGTAATATGTATATAATGGGTAGGATAATGGGATGTTCAATGTTGTGGTGTGAGAGTGGTAAATTAGCATGGAAGCAATATTAGGTATCCTTGTTTTTTTATGATTTCAATTTTGTGTTATTATGTTGGATGTGTGATTTGGTGAGTAATCTAGGGTGATTCAAGGATTGGTCAATAGACCTATATTGGTTCTTTTTGGTTATTCTATTTGTTCACCAATGCATTGGAATTATTTTTTCACATATCCACTTGAAACCTTGGTTCTGTACTTACTAAGTATACCTTTTATAATATCCCATTGTATTTATAATTTCATTCAGGATTCCAAGAGAAATTTTTGGTTCAATATTATCATTACAATCTGGGATAGATATTTTTCTGAGTTGTTGCATTAGATTTTTCTTTTAGTTTATATATTGGATAAAAATATGTAGCAGTTTTTGTTTATTCATTTATTGTGGGATGGTTGAAGATGTATTTTATTTTATATTCTCATGTTGTTTGGGTGGTTGTCATATTATCTTTTGAACCGATTTTTTATATAGTGTAAAGCCTAACATATATGTGAAACGTTTATACTTCTAGTGCTATTATCCATACCAAGGATGGATATAGGTGGCACTTGTCTCTCATCCTTCAATGGGGTATCATTGGAGTGAGCTGGTTATGAATGTTAAAATATTTCACTAAAATTATAAATAATCAAAAAAATTGTAATGAATTCATTGAATAATTTTTTTTATTATAATATATTTTCTGTCATGCCTAAAGAATGGGAACACAAGGTGATGGATACAAATTAAGTTAAATGATTCAAATAATATTTTCTTAAATAATTAGTTTGATCTATCATCAAATATAAGATAACTATGAAGTGAAAATTTAATAAAAAATAATAAGTGGATAAGGAGCGAATATAATAAAACAAACTATTACTTTTAAATCCATTGATAATGATTTTACATACAAATGTAATACTAAATGTGAGCATCTAGAATATTTGTGGATAAAAATAAAGCAAATTTAGAAGTCAACTTTCCAAGGAAACTGAAAAATAAATAGCATGTTCTAGTAATGACATGCTATAAATGTAATAAGAATGTCAACATTAAGATTGATCTCCAAATTAAAAACAATAATATTGATGGTAAGAAGAATGGAAATAAATACATCTGAGTATCAACATATAATTTTATATATTATTCAATGAAATAAAACTCCAAAACAAAATCAAGTGATTAATTTCCCAAATGTATCATGGAACATCTCGTGGAATGTAATTATGTTAGTGCTCATGTTTTTTTTATTTCACCTCTTTATCTCACTCTTCCTCTTATTCTATATCTTCTAGTTCACTAAAAAATTATTTATTTCTTTAAGGATGTCAATTAAAATAAAAAATACCTTACAAAAAAATTAATTAATGTTCCAAAAAAAATATTTTTTTAATAAAATTGAAGAATTGTAATTGAAATTAAATGTTCATGACAATTTTGAGAATTTAAAATACCAAATTATAGTTTGTAAAATAATTATTTCCTAATTTACCTATGGCGATATGTGTATAAATTAATATTTATTTATCAACATCATACCAAATATAATTATCATGTTGGGTTTTCGAAATAGAATAATTATTCTCAATGAAATATTCTATGGGGATGATCCCAAAATATAATTTGAAATATTTTTGGACAATTTGGAATCATATTTTTTATTCCTATTTAAAATTGGAATGCTATGGGAGATCTCAACATAAATGTATTTCCTAATGAGTTTGGAATATCAAATTTCATACCGAACAAGTTGGTGTTCCTAAATGCATATTATTTATAATTGTGGGACCCATGTAAAAATGGGTACCAAATGTTCCGGTAACTGATATTTTCACATGAAATGGTAGTAGTCCATTAATTTCATGTTATTTGTGGATTAATCAGAAAAATGGACAATAAATATCTAAATTTATAATCCTTCAATGACGAAATAGTTTCATTTTAATTTTAATATTTTTTTATTTGGAAATTACCTTTTAATATATGTGAGGTTTCCTTATATTAATAACTTATTAATCTATGACTGTTACCCTGTATGATTATTGATCAATTCATTCTATCTTGAAATCATTGATAAATATTTAAATTATTTTTCTATAAATCATTGATATATTAAAAAAACTTTCAACTTGAAATAACAATTATTGTTCTTAAGTATTCATTGGGTAAAGATTCCATCTCCACATTTATTAATCCAATTAAAGGGGATCTTTATTTGCGGAAGATCAGATAGATTTTAATTCTTAAATGGTGCATACATATTTTTTTATAAATTATCCCTAATTGGTCATCATTTGTGAATATATTACGGAGCTATATCTCTTATATTTACATTATTATTTTGGATGAAAGGAAATTATACTTTTTCTTTTTCAAAATTATATTATAGAATTGAAGTAAAACTTTTGAAAATATTATTTTCCATTATTCTCTTTATATGTATATTACAATAATTAAAATTTAACAGTTCATTTATTGAAGAATTTTTTCTTTGTAAAATTTTTTACTAAATTTTCATTTTATTGATATTTATTAAAATGTTCTATTTAAATATATTTATCTTGTTTTCATTTTTAAATATTTTTAATTTCAAATATTCATAAAATTTTATAACTTCATATTTTTATCATTTCAAAATAATTATAATCACTCTTATCATTTAATTTTGAAATTAATCTATTATATTGGAAAATCATTTTTAAATATCCTTATAATTTTATATTAGTCCTTTTATGAACTTTGATTAATATATTTAATCCATTTTAGGTGACTAATTTCATTCTACCTCATGCATTCACTTTATATAGATTATATGATTTGCATGTCCTATTCTATATTTTCTTTAATATTATGATATTTTTTAAGGGGGAGATACTAATGCACATTAATATTATTTTCAAATATGTGAAATTATCATCTTAATATTGGTATATGGTTTCCGTTTTTTATTTTATTTTTGATAATCCCCAATGTGGAAGAATGCTTAGTCAAAGTGGATAAATGTTCGGCTGAGGTGTAGGATCATATATTGTGTAATAATTTTTTATATATCATTTTTTTGTAGAAATTATTTCTATTAGATCAAAAAGTTTATATATATTTATTATTTTTTTATATTATGAATATCACTTTTCCATATTTAATTTTTATTTGAAATATCATTAATAAATTTCAATACATGTTAAACTATTAATTTTAATTTGATATATAATATCATGATAACAATTTTTGATTATAATAAATTAGGTTATTTTTGTAAATATCTATATCTCATGGTCTTATAATGATAAAAAAGAAATATTATGAATCTAATAATTTAATTTGGATCTATTTCTATTTCATTAATTAGGTTTCAAGTGATGATCTACCTTAAAAAATAAAGGACTCATATGTATCTTGAGAATTATGTTTTAAGGCCATTTAAGTCAGTTTAATGTCTTCATAGATTAGTTGATATCATGGAAATATGTCCTTAAACAAGCCAATGAAATTTGTGGAAAGATTATGGAACATGGCATATGATGGATCACTGTAGGTAGCACGGGCAACCAAGATAAACATAGACAGAAGAATGATCCTTGAATAATCCTACTTATTAGACGATGTATATTGTTGTCTAGGTAGTAAATTTGATCTCATAAGAGAAACATTCAATATATGGTGGAAAATAAAATATATTAACTCATGATGGATATGCATATAACTCTAAAGAATTAAAAAAATATTCCTAGTTATATAGAAAGATATAAATAGACAACCGCTCTATCTATCATCTCAAATAGTTTATATTATTAATGAGATATAGGGGAGTATATTGTTAATGGATGTATTACAAGAAAATCTCCTTTACTATCACATTAATTCTATAGTGGGATTATTACTTCAACCAATGAAAAAAAATTAAGATGGGTACTTACTACCATTGAAGTAAGGGATGTGTGATTCTTTCTACAACTTCTGAAATGAAGGGGATAATTACTTATTTAATAGCTATTAAAATCAGATGATTTAGAAGAAAAATCTCTAATATTCAGGGGATGATATATAGAGACTAATACTAAACTTTTATAAAACAACATTATCAAATAGGTGTGTTTCTCTCTCTATGTCATTTATTTGTTCCTATATCACATTTTTTCCTAAAACTTTAATAAAATTACATCAGTGTTATTTTGTTATATCATCACATGTATATGATAAAAGATATCAATAAATAATTTTAAATAATATTTATATTCTATGAACATAATTAATCAAAATTGAATAAATGTAATCATATTATAATGTGATTACTCAATGAAATATATATATCCCCTAAAAAATTAAATAAGATTTATTTTCTCATATCATAATTTTATCACTTAATTTATGTTATGTCTACTTATTTTAGTAGTGATTTCCATCACAAATTATTTGTTTCAAATTCATAAAGGAAATTCACTCCCATATTTTTATATTATAAAAAATAACATTTGTTCTTTGGTAAAACCCAAATATACTACGTTTTTGTAAACTAAGTTTGTAAGATGAGAAAAAAATGTGGAATTAAGTAGAATCGTTGGTCGATGAAATCATCCCAATATTTAAAAATATAGGATCTTGAAGTATTTAAATAATAGGATAAATATTTGTTCATGTTATGGATGGAAGTTGATATATGTGAAGACTTTTTCCAAGCCCTTCATCTTAAAATAATAATCTCTATTTCTATTATGTTTATGTATTTTAATAAAAACACTATTTAGGTGATCCCAATCAATTTGTATATATAACTACTCAAAATCACGTAATTTTCATGCATGAATCAATGTAATAAGTTGATGCATTAAAAAAATACATCCATCTACATTCATTGATCGTGAATAATTAATTAATAAAATAAATCATATAATTTATAAATTAAAAAAGTCATATTATGATTGTTATTATAGATTTATTTAATATATTAATCATAATTATTTATATAATAATGAATGAATTTTTTTACAGCATCATGCAAGTAAATATATAACACCGAATAATAAAAAACCACATTACACTCCTATAATAATGATTTCAAAATCATTAAATGTTTTTGGATTAGGATTGAATGTTGTTTGAAAGGTTTAATGAATTAGTCTCCTTATATAGACACGGTTCTCCCTTGAATAAACACTTCTATCTGAACAACTATCTATCCTAATATAAATAAATAAAAATCATCTAAATATTTATGAAAAAAATAATTTTTCACATAACTATAAAATACCCAATATGTTAGGTTCATATTGATAAACCATTTTTAATTGGAATTCTTTTGAAAATGTTGTAGTATACAAAATCTTGGCATAGGGGTGATCATATTGCCTTTGGGGACATACCAATCATATGTTTTATCAATTTCATATCCTTCTATTAGGGATTATTGATGATATCTATTTTGTAAAACACACACACACACAAATATATATATATATATATATATATCGATATTTTTTCTTGAATCAATTTTTGGGCATTATATGAGATCTTTTATCTTTTTTCAAATCCCATCACATCTAAACCACTCCACATTATTTAAGAAATTACCTAGTAAAGCATTATTTGTTATATTTAATATTTTCTAGGATTTAATGAATCCGATCACACCAAAACACAAATAATATCATAATAAATTCACACACTATGAAGAAGTGTTATGGAACTATCTATTCCTCTCAAATAGATCACACCAAAACATGTTTTTAAATGTCATGAGATGATTGTGTTCATGAATATAAAATTATTTATCAACATCAATCATCTTATTTGTTGGTCTTGAAATTAATATTACCATGTATACAACCAACATATCTATTATTTGTGTTTAAATGTTATTGGGTGTTTTTTGACACCTCCTAAATTTATAGGTTTTCTTTTGAGAATATTTTTATGTATATGAACGAATTCATTACATACAAACCCATGTTTCAATGAACCATGATAGATCAAAACATTTATAAATTATTTATTGTATTTATAGGTAAGAATAGGATTTAATGAATTATAATATATATATATATATATTGAAATTTCTTCCTCATATATAGTGTATTCGTTAATTCCAATTAAATCATCATGAAATTCAATTAAAATCATTTCAAAATTAAAAGACATATTATCCGAAGAAATGTATTTTTCATGGAGTTATATATTTTTATATAAAAATATATATTTATATCTATTAATATTATAATTTAACTAAATATATTTTTAATATATCTATAATATTTCATTCAATATTTATATAATTGTTTGGAAAATAGATAATATTATTTGACAGCTAAACTAATTATTTTTTCATAATATTGTGGGGATGATTGAAATGTTTTTTTAGCATAATGAATTATGTAATTAAATATTTATTATTATTTATAATATCATATTTATATTATATATTATATATAGAAATGTATCATCCATCTAATAATATTTCGGTGGGTAGTAATGCAGTTATATTTGGTTTTGTTTGTAAAATAATAATTTTTTCTAGAAAATTGTTTCCAATTTTTATTCATGATCATTTCTTAAAAACATTTTAACCACATATTGGAATATTGTTTTTTTATAATGGATTTAATATTTTGAATATTCATTTAAAAAAATTAATGAGGGAAGATTAAATATAGATCGAAATTAAAAAAATAAAATAAAAAAATTACAATGTTTATAATTTAAAAGGTTTATCTAGGGGATAACATGATATATATGTATAGAAGTTCCACATTAACATGCTTAGATGTAATTTTTTTATGATATGATCATATTATACTCCATAATAATTTCCATGCCAATTTTTTTCAACTGTATTAATAAAGTAACATTATATTTTTTTAATCTTTTAAGTAGTTCCATGTATATTCCTCCCATCACATATAAAAGGTATCCTCTTTCCCACTCTTATTCAAAAATAATATTACCACTCACTTGGTAAGTACCAAACCAAACACAATAATTGATAACATTAATATATTATTGAGCTCATTTTCATACCATATGAAAATATTAGGACATATTTAGGAATAAACACAATGAGGTGTCTCTAATAATAGTTAATCATCATAACCGACTCTTTTAAAGTATATATCTTCATCAAAACTCTAGAACTATTTTATCCTTCTTAATATAATGAAGAAAATATAATAAATAAACATATTTATTATTATTACGGTATAACCTTTTTATAACTCGTTTTCCACAACAACAAAATGAAATTACCGCTCCTGTGTACATGGGGACTACCATCTCCGCTTAGTGGCGTGATTCATTTCCCATAACCACATCCCATAGAAGGTTATAATGATAAATTTAATATATATATATATATATATATTAGTATGATACAATGATTCTATAAGGATAAAATAATATATAATTTCTTTTTATTTTTATCATTATAATATAGACAAATCGTTCATTCATAGGTAGATACTATTGTCTCCATGAGTCATATATTTTATAGAAAATATATGTATTTTTTTTGGTTTTCCAAAAATTAATTATAATAAATATATATGTTTCTAATAAAATTTTTAATTCTAATTTCAGGATATATTAAATATTTAACGCAACATCTTCATACTCATTCGGTATTTATAACACTATCTTGTTTATGTAGGTTTAACGACCAATAGGAGTGATGATAATGTGTAAACAACCAAAAATTATTTATTAAATTTAAATAATTTTGATTTTATTTTATAATTTGATATACAAGAAAATATTATTTTGAATATGTGATTTAATTATAATCAATCTTTAAGGATTTGATATTTTAAAAAAACAAATATTAATGAAAAACAAATGAATTGTAAACCAGAACATTGATTTTAAAAAATAATTGTTAAGGAATAAGTGATAAGATATTATTTGTAAACCATTTACTATAATATAAATTTATATAACAATAATACATTTTAATTTTTTATATGTTATTTTAGAGAACATTTTGATAAATTCAAACTTGTAGTCAGGGACATATGTTTAATTCTCATTATTTATAGGGATTGATTATGCTGAAATTTTGGGCAATGAAATTATATGATCTATCACAATAAAATAACCTATATTTTAAATACCTATAATTATTTCAAGATATTTCATGAATTTATTGATCTTTTCTATCTCTGTGTAATAAAATGTATGAGTCAATTTTTTCAATAAATGATAAATTTATTTATCTCTTCATTTAAGAATTTATTCCATTTAATGTCAATGTTTTACATAATTATTTGATGAATGTTTTTTCTACAATTTGTTTTTAACATAAAATATTCCCTTGTATTAATTTGTATACAAATTTTTAAAAGGAATATTCATGTCATTTTGGAAATTAGGTAATTTTTTATGTTTACTGATGTAGTGAAAGGAATCATTGTTTTGATATATAGTTCATGAATATATTTTCCCCCCAAATGGAATACTATATTCTGATAATAATCATTTAAAATTTACCATTATTAAATTACAAATAATTTTTTGATAATTTATTTAATTTCTATTTTTGGTGTTAGTAAATTAAAAAATTTCATTCCATAATAATTATTCATGTAATCTATAATACATATTTTCTTCTAATAAAATCCCCATTTGTGATAATAATGCTTCACTAGAGATATGATCTAATTATTCTATAATTATTATTTCTATGAGTGGTTAATGAATATGATGATAAAATACTTCATAAAAAAATTTCTCTTTTATGGTTTATTATATGAATTACTGATAATTATTTTCATGGATTTCTTGAATATATGCATATGGATTATGATTATGTGATATGATCCTATAGTTATTTCCCTAAATGTAATTAGGAAATGATTAATGTTTTGTATGATCAATGGGAATACATGCGGTTATCCCAATCCCAAAAGAATTTACATAGATGGTCACCCAAATTCCAATGAATGTTAATTTATTGTAAAACCAGTCCTTACATTTGAAGAATTTATTTTTGGGTACCCTTGAATTGAGATTTATTTGATTATGTTTGAGCCAAAACTTTTATGCTACTCTCTATGAAATTTTCAAATGTATATTAAAAAATATATGTTCACCTTATCAATGGATATTTAATGATTCATTTCTTATGAACATCCATATACTTAATTCATGATTACTGTCTATTATTAGTTAGGTATGATTTGGAACTGTTAAAATCGTGTCCATAAATCCTTATACACATGATATTATTAAACATGATCACTAGGTTATAGCTAATGTGTTTTTTATTATTAAAAACATGATCAATTAATTTATTATGAATCAGATTCACGAGGATAAAAACAATTTTTTATTGTATGTAATTCCAAATAAGGATTTTATGTTTCAAGAACATAGTTGGAGATATTTGAAATATTTAACATACAGGTTGTTTATATATTCGTGTTTCTAAAAATTCAAATCCATTATTATTATAGGGAGGGTATTTTTCGGGCTTATTTTTAATATTCATATAATATTTTGTAACATTAATTTATTTAATTATTGGGAAACCATATATTATTGGTGTCTCCATTCTTTAGACTCAACAATATTAAATGAGTTCCTATAGTACATACCTATTTTGTTGATCACAAAAATCCATGAAACGCAATGCTATTATATCCAACTATCTAAGTGTTTCTGCTACCTATACTGGATGGTGGGATCCAATAGTTCTTCTAGATAATATATTTGTAGATATTTTAATTTTTATTTTTTTAAAGCAATAAGAAGTTAATGAATTATATTATTGTTTAATTATTTATCTTTTTTTCATTTTTTAATTTCTCTTGTTACTCTATGAATAATTTCATTAAACATATACATTTGTTATTGGTTTAATATTTTCAAAAATTAAAATACAATACAAAAACATAATTATTTACTCATTTAATAATGATTTCATTAGGGATATAATATATATATATATATATATATATATATTTAATATCAACCATAGTGTTCTGATAAAAAAATAAAATATAGTTTTTCATAAAAGATTACAGAAAACTATAAATATCATTGGAAATTCTGAATTAGAAAAATTAAACATTTATAGATGTTATTTCAAAATAAATTTCAACATATATTCTATAAAATAATATGGATTTTGGAGTAAAATTATTTATATCAATGTTTCTAATGAATAATAATATTATTTAAATAATTATAATTTTACTACATTGAATGAAAACAAATAGAATAATATTCCATGGTAATTTTAATAATGATAATAACTTCTTTTGAAACTTTTTGTCAAATTAGAAAAAAAATATAAATGATGTTTTAGAAGGAAATAATAGGGGGAAAGGATTTTGATTTCTTAAAATAACGTGAGTTTATTATATTATATTGTACAATATTCATTTTATACTAATTTTTTTGAATAAAATAGATTCAATGATAGTATAGAGTGAGTGAATATCACAACATCATCAATGAATAGTAATTCAATTACATTTAAATCATATGAGTGTGATTAAAATATATAAAAAATGTACTATATTGTAAATGAAATCATTTAAAACTAGATAATATTTGGAAAATAAACTAATATGAAACTGAAGAAATGAAATTTAATAATTTATTGGGAAATTTTTTAAAAACTTTTGAGGTGTTTCAAATTTTATTGGAGTTAATATTATTTTGGTTAGTATAAACATATATACTAGTTTTTATATTATTATTTTTATTTCACTCTATAAAATAGTGGTTATTATATTTAATGGATTCAATATGAAAATACATGATGAATACCCATTTCGTAGTGTATATAGAATGTGAAAATCGAATATTTCATTGATTTTCATAATTTGTATTGGGGTAGATTAATATAAACAGAAATAACCACAAAATTTAATCTAAAATACAATAAGGGTATTTTAAAAAAACATTAAACTAAATCCTAATAAGTATATGAGTGATTTGGGTAATAAAATAGTGTTTCCTAATGCATATTTGGATTTAAAAGTTAAAAAAGATAACATATATAGAAGTTTCTTATCACACGTGATCTGGTAAAAAAAATATCTAATATTAAAAATATGATTGTGGAGATATGGATTTGATATTTGGTATTTCTAAAAAGGTAAAATATATGGATAACATATAACTGGTCAAAAGAATTTCACTTCAAGATATGCTCTAATTTTTGAAATGGTGATACTGAATCACATTAGTGTATCTCAAATATATAAAAGGGAGAAGAATGAAATTAATTAAATGCATGGATGTGTAAAGATTAAATGACATAAATCCAAATAAATATTTTTAAAAAAATTATTAATTTTTTACAATCATAATTTGATTATAGTCTTTATATTTCTATGTGATATATTAATATATGAGTTTTTATCGAATATATGGTCTTATAAAGAAAAAAACATTGATATAAATATAAAACTAATAACTATAAAAATATTTCAATGATAAATCAAGAATGAATCCCTGAATTTGATGTTTCATATAATTAAAATACTGCTAAAAGATTTAAAAATTATTAGAGATTAATACTGAATGTTGATTAGATATGTGTATTTTGATATCTACAGATTAATTAATCTGAAAGAATCCAATGGATATAAATATTTCATTTTTATGAATTTTCTTATATGAAATCTATTTCTTTTTTACATAGATTAAATTTTAGTCACTCATGATTCATAAAAAAAATTAATGAGTTACTGTACACCATATGGGGTATGATATATGTTGGTTTTTTCATAATTGAAATCTATTCACAAATTTATATTTTTAAGCATGTCATGGGGAATATAGAAGAGATAAGGAATATTGATCTCAATTAGATATTATGTAAATTAATTACATAATAAAATCAATTTTATTTTGGTATGTATTTTAAAGACCATGTTATCTGATTCTCAAACTAAAAAATTTATTTTTGAAACATGATAACATATTATATTTTTATATTCCCAATCGGTTCCAAAATTGGGTAAATTAATTAAAAACCATAATGAGTTTTGGTTTTGAAAAAAAAATTATATATTGATATTTCTTTTCATATAGAAGACAATGTTTTATCAATGTAAAATATATATATTTAAAAAAATTGAATGAGATGAGGAAATAATCATTCATGGATACTGAAATGGAAATTAATATTATCGGTAGTATAAAAGCATAAAGAAATAGTTTATAGATACAATGATATTATTTTGTATGATTAGGGTTCGTCAAAAATATAATTTTATATTAATGATTAGATTAAAGAGGCTAACAGAGAAGGTAGATATTAGCTTCATACAAAACCATTTTTACCAGATGTTTTTCTAAATTACCATGCTACTTCAAAAGAATTATGTTATTATAGAGATATAAGGAAATTTATTTTGGTTCTAAAAACCTTCATAATTGTGGAAAATGACTTCCAATAGATATTAAAATGATATCACATTAATCATCTAAATAACACATGACTGCATCTCCAGATAGTTGTATGATGCACCCCATCATCAGATTTTATTTATTGTCATCATCAGGACCCAATAAATCAAAAATAATATGCCTATATAGATTTTCCTACATAACATGGGGTTATAAAATCCCTAAAAACATAACCTAATAGTTTTACTTAGGGGTCAGAAAATATTAAAGGGAACAAAAAATCACCTCATCTAGGAAACCCTTAATAGTTACCACATTCCATCATCACAAACATACACCTATGAGAAAATTAAATCCAACCTAGGGAATTAGATTTATATTATCCAAATATCCCTCATACATTATATAAAAAATCAAAATAATTCATGCTGTTACACCCCATTCCACCAACCTCCTTTCATGAAAATAGCACAAATTGTATCTAAGCTCACAACCTAACTTCTCTCTTGGGATTTTCACTAGGAACTTCCCATAATATATATTATCGAAATATGTTTTTTCCTTTCATGATAATCTAGAAACACATAATTTCTCTTCAGTTAAAGGATTCCCTTTTAATCAATATTTTAAAAACCCATCATTTTCCATCAGAACAATATTCATTTAAGTTCCTTATGTTCAATGAACCATAAGTATCAATAGAACTTTAGTATCCAAAAAAATGATTAACTGTATATATCCAATCACTATAATACTCAATATAAATATTCCTCAAATTTATTTTACTAAACCTATTAAAAAAGAATTAGTTTTAATTAAATCCAAACCAATTTTTTGTCAAATTGTATCAACATGCCAACTCTAAAAACTACATTTATACAAGGTCTACAAACAGATCATAAATCAATGATGTTGATGTTGTACATATCTTTCCCAAGGAAATTCCAATTATATAATATATATTAAACCATACATGAGAATTTCTATAACATTGATAACAACTAAAAAATGCTCCTCACAATAAATAATTCATCCTCTCATGCACAAATAAACATATAAAATATCACACATCCCTCCATTATGGGAATTAGAATCATTATTCCTATATTATCTATATATAAAAATGGTCATATGTTCCATATCCAATGACATAACATAGTACTACCACATACCCAAATTAATAGTACCATAATACCATTTGAAGTAGACAATATAAGAATTATTAACCAAATCGAAGGTTTATGTAAATTAAAATATCTCGTAAAGTAACATCATGACTCTATGAACTAATACATATAGACGACACAAGATATATCAAACCCCCAAACCTATCCACTATAGGACTATAATATAATATGATCGTAATTAAATTAACATCACAATAAAACACAATATCATCCATCATATCAACTTTACAAAATTAATGTTACAGTAATATGATATTTGATAAAACATTGAATATGTAGTTAGTGAATTAAGTAGATTAAATATAATCTCAATATATTGTTAAAACATTCTATAATTAAAAAATTTCAAGAAAGAACCCATATAATGAATACCATTTCCCATCTAGAAGCAGTCAATCACATGACTTGGATGCCTAGTTTCCCAAAATGTATTCTGGAATCACACACTCTTACCTCCAATGTAAATAGTAAAAAATAATAATTACCAAATTCACCATAATAACATCATTGAATTAATATTACAATAATAACATAAAAAATTAATGAAAATCAAATTCATCCCTCATATAGTTGAATTTTCATATACTTTGATAATTATGAAAAAACATATGGAATATCTCATGATCTGAAAACATCTTTCCACAAACTATAGGAACTGATTTTTAATACAATAAAAATACCTCTCAGTTAATATTTTATATTTCCCCAACTAAAATCTACAGCACATAATTGTAGATGTAGCACCGAATTACGAAATGTGTGCCATCGTGTATTTTTAAGGTTATTGTATATTGGAAACATTCTATTACCAACATGTCGATAATATATGTTTGGTACTATTATATAATTTAGAAACTAAATAACAATATTAGTATGTGACCATTGATTATGTGTTAGGATCTATAAATTATAGAAAAGAATAAATGATATATAAAAAACACCATCCTAAAACAATAATAAAAGTGATGAATACAATATATTTATATTATAAGGATCTCTCAAATGAAGATGAAATATTAAAAAAATTAAAAATGAGACTCAACATCAAAACATTGGTCTTTAATTGGTTCATTATTCACACATTCCTTTATATACTACAGCTATATTTTGTAAATAATCACTCGCCAAAAATAAAATATTATGTTTTAACATGTATTTGGTTTCCAATGTGATATGTGATCATAAAAAATTGTGGTTCAATTAATAATGTCCCATATATTTAAAATTATATATAATCTATTCATTATTAGAGAAATCATTTATGGAATTATAAACAACACAAAACAAAACTCCTAAATTTATGGGCTCCTTTCTTGGAAAGCAAGACACCCGACCTGGAATACTTTGGACACAACAAATAGTATAATTATTCACACAATGAAACCATGCCCCATTTTTCTGGCCTCATATGAATGAAAAATATTTGTGTCATGATCAATAACATGTCACAATAATTTATTTTAGATACTGAGTCCCAATCCCATTTCCATTATCATTCCTTATATATCATGATCAGGTTGTGGTATCTTCTCACACTTCAATACACCACCCATGAACTAAATGTATGATCTTTAAACCCATCATATATCCTATCCCACATATCCACCATCTCATACAACTAATGACCAAAATCCATATATGATTATATATCCAACACTACCATCAACATATCTAGATATGAAAACATCACCCATCGCTTATTTTACTAAATCACATAAAACTACCCACCACTTGTGGAGATAAAATTTTCTTATCCCCAGTATGGTGTTTTAATGATCATTAAACAGAAATATATGTATCATTCATTCAAAATTTATATGTCTTTGAGAGTTTTCTAGAAAATATATTTATAAATACATAGAATCTTTAATATAATCTAAATTCATGATAGAGGAGTGTTCATATCTATTTCCATTCTTTATGACAATAGGGACACCATAGAATATAAAAATAATGATGTGATGTAATGTGGATGTTTCCCAACATAATGATTGAGAGAATTAGAAAACAATAACAAACCAATGGATGCACATTACCTTTACGGTGTAGTGATAACACCAACAACAGTGTGAATCAAGACCATAGGCTAATATATTAACCCCTACCTACCGATCTGTGGGGATGTCAGATGTTCCCACAAAAAGAATGTTTCCATCAGCAACAAAATGGAGGAGAACCAATAGTACACTATAAGAATTAACGAAAAATGATTTTATATGTAGGCCACTGGCTATATGGAGGAGGCTATCAAGTACCTAGTGGAATCATCAAAACCCTAGTTTGGTGCTATTTATTTTAGTAAAAATACCACAGTCAGTAACTTCCACATCTTTAGGGATCCCTATGAATTTAATAATATTCTTGGTCTTTTCCTATTCTTTAAAAGGATTTATATTACCTATAAAAACAAAAAATCCTCTGATCAATGTTTTTTCAATGTTTAAATAAATGGTGAAGTGATCAAATTATCAATTCTCTTAAAAACATTTGACTATTATAAATCTCATCAGGATCTCAATTTACCTTTCAAATCTACCATTATCAATTTTATTTTTTCCACACAAGGTTTTTTTTTGAGTTTCTTATGATGGGTTTCATACATTAAACATATCTCATCTGTAACTCCAATTCACAATGGTTCACACTCCACAAATGTTTAGTTTGGGTTCATTTACTACAATTAAAGATAAAGATAGTGTTCACAAACCAAAATTTTGGGAGATGGTTTTCTTGATAAATATTTAAATCATAGTATTTACTGAGTAGATGTCATTAGTATAGAGTTTGGTAGATATTGGATCCCCTTAGGATTTAGAATAAATATTAATCAGATTTATTTTACTTATATTTAGATTTCTGCCTTAGATCATTTATCATCAATTCTCATATTTTCATAATATTTATTTGATCATTTCTATGAGATAATTACATTGATATAATCATTAAAAATTGAAATTGACTAAATCCATTTTCTATCACTCTACTTCTTGATTTTCTTGTTAAATATAAATTATATTATAATTTATCATTACTGTATCCATATATAATTACTATGTCAAATTGAACACCCCCCCATTTCGATAATCTCTGACCCAAAATTAGTATTAAAGGATTGTTTTATATATTTCATAAAAATATCATATTTTCAATATTTTTTAAATGTAATAAATTTAAAATCTTGACTATTTTTCTTAAATCTATTCTAAAATAAAATCTGCTATTTGAGGGTACTGATTATTCTTATCAGAAGAATTGTATATTTAATTTTCATGGAAAATATTTTTATCTTATTTTGAAAAAAATGAAATAGTGTTCTCCCAATAAATGATTTGAATAAATATATAGACGTAATGATATTATAATTTTTTTTATTGAATAATATGGCAATTAGTTAATTGAATTGTGTCTATGATCATAATGATTTTAATATTTTTTTTACCCAGGAAGAACTGTTTATATTTTTTTGGTGTTATACGAAGTTACCCATGAAGGAACCAAAATGGGTAAATATACCTTATTGGATAGTATTTGTAAATATTATTATTGTTTCTCCATGTATCCTATTTTTTATATTAGTATATTTTTTTAGAATTACATACATCTAGAATTTAAGAAGCACACTTGGTGATGATTTATCAACAAACTCAATCATTATGAAAATAATTTTGGTCTCCCAATAATAATTGGAAACCCAATTCACTTCCAAAAAATAATTTTAAGATATGAAAAAGATGTTAAATAAAGAACTCATTGGATCGCTAATGAAAAATTAAACTGCAATGGCATGATATGTTGAATGTAATACCAGTTAATATGAACATGTCATGAAAATAATCACCATCAAAGTTATAAATGATGAATAATCTAGAAGTGACTTTCTATACACCGATATTATTTCTAGGAACATGTATAAATTAGACAAAAAGAAAAAAAATTATTCATGATATAATTAGTCCACTTATAAGGATGAAAATGGGGTGACATGAAATAAATGTAAATATAATGATGACCTCATCATGGAGTGACTTTTTTAGAAGAATTTTCTCAATGAAATTAAATAGTTTAAGAAGGATTTCAAAGACACAATTTGTAGTGAATGTGATGACTCTTTGGATTCAACTTTTTCATCCACATAAAGGGATTCAACATAAATTATCCTAATAATGAATTTCGATGACGTCATTAATGTTACTATCCTTATTCCTTTTTCAAATTGTATTCCTTCCCCTACTTTTTTTCACTTTCTATTTCTTCCTCATTTAGACATCTAAATTATAATTCATTAAACATCGAAAAAATCAACTCAGATATATATTTTTTCAAAATATTTATATTCATGAACAACATTAATAGATACTATAATCATAATGATCTATAAAATATTATCATCAAAGTGAAAAATATACACGATTTAACGAAAATAAGATATCTCTATAAAATTATGGAATCAAGAACACACCAATATAATTTATTTCACCATTAAAGACCTCAAAATTTCTTGTTCCAAAAGTAAATTAGGTGAATAAAATATAAAAACTATTTGGGCACTAAAAACCATAAATTACTTCATGTTGTATTTGGTTTTTCAAATCAGTAATGATCCTCTTTCAATAAATTAAAAAAAAATTAAACATTTTACTGAAGAATTGTTTTCTAATTATTTCATAATAATTAGTCAATTTTTTGATTAATGTGACTAAAAACAGACAATAACTAAGTATAATGTTAATTAATATCTCTTACTATTATAAATAATTAAAACCTAATATGTAAATTTTAATTCTTAAATAATTTTTATACAATAATAGAAAAACCATGTTTGTTTGCGTACCAAAAACAAAAATCAAATATATGTTTGTAAATGATAAATAAGATAAAAACATAAAAAGAAATTTAGTATATAGGTAGTGGTTAAAAGAGAAACAAGTTTGGAAATAACTCAAACCCAAAAAATCAAAAAATATGATGGAGTTCGTGTCACCATTGGTTATAAATATTACAGTACAATAATCAATAAATTTGTAAAATTTCCTTAACATACCGATATAAAAATTATTAAAATATGGATCCAAAAAAAATTTTCTAATAATTAATAAAAATTTTAATGGTAGATTTAAAAAATATTTCAATAATTTACTTATTTATCTTTTTAATATCAAAGGAAATATATTATTCAATAAATTTTATTTTATAATATTTATAAATAATCTAAAATCACTTATATGAAAAATCTATAAATTTTTTTGTCCTAAAAATAATGTGTCTTAGATAGGGCATACACTCCTTTGTCAATATTTATCACATTCTCTTTTTAAAAAAAACATCTATAATCTACAATTATATCATTTAAAATTTTATTTCATAGATGATATGACTTGGTAATCATGGTAATATAGAATCTAAGATATATAATCTTTTAAATTTATAAGAAGGAATTTCAACTTCATAATATCTTTATCTAATTCATCTTGAACACTTTGGTTCTTCTAAAATATAAATCCATTTATAAAAATTCATTAAATACATTATTGGTGATAACATTATTGTATTCACATTGATGTATTTCTTCACTCATCAAACCAAGTGTTGAAAACCATATTCAGGTTTTAAAAAATGTTTTAATTTATAAAATCATATAAAATTATTTCAATTCAAAATGATCATTGAGAAGAAATTTATAATAATGAATTTAAGGATATATTTTCTTCCAAATTCTATAGTCATTCATTTTCTACTACATGAAAAAATCATGAAAATTAGTTAGTAGAGAGGTGTATAAAAAATCAATGAAATTACTCAAACATTATTAAATTAATTTTATCTTCCAAACTATTTTCAATTGATGTTGTGTGTACTACATGTCATATCATTAATCACATTCTAATTAGGTCTTTTCTTATAGGAACCCTATTTGAACTATGGTTTAACACAAAAAACCATAATTCATATATTTTAAGGTTTTTGGTTGCAAATTACATAATTAAATACCAATTAAAATCATGGAAAATTTGATTATTAATCTGAAAAGGTATCCTTATTTGGTTCCACAACTCATGAAAAGAGTATAGTGTCCTTACCATAGAGACCAAAATAGTTGATGAATCAGACCTTCTTGTTTTCAATAAATGTCTTACAATAACACATTTTAAAAATTACATCGATGAAATTTTATTAAATGAAACATTTGAAAGAAATGATGTTGAATAAGAACAAGATTCACATTCTATTTATTTGAATGTTTTTTCATAATATCTATATAATATTTCACTAAATTTTCATATAAATATTTTCTTGATGGAACAAATTCATGTTGATCGTTCTCAAATTAACTTTACCATTGAAATATTTTAAAGATACCCTAGACATTTTCAAATAACATTACTTGATTTTATGCATAATTATACAAAATAGTACAAGCCAAGGATCATTATGTAGAGTGTTTAGGAGAATAGGTACATAAAACATAAAACATGGGGCTAAAAAACACTTATTTATTTAATCACCATAAAGAGCTCCTAAATTTCTTTGAAACCGTACATATGTATAGGGTACCCTAGGGAACACATGAAAAAAGGTATTAGCTAAAAATCCTAGTCATTGAATGAAAAGAAAGGATTTATATTTAGCACAAGAGTAAGGAGGTATGACTTAATGATATCAAAAGCATGGAACATATGAAATCATACCACATAAACATGAGATCATATAAACCTGGAATCATATAAATGTGGAAGAAAAATTAATATAATATATTTATTATAGGTCAAGTCTAACCACCAAACCAGTTTCCCATAGTATTACGGGTCACAGCTAATCGCCAATCATGTTTCCCATTGTTGTACTAGTCAAGGAAAACCGCCAATCCCATTTCAAATCACATCTCATGAGACTTATCATTACCAAATTAATTGTAGAACTATATGGGAGCATCAATATCATCATTTTCATGAATATTATTTCCACATAAATAATCATATATAATCATCCATACATAAATATAAGGGTACCCATGAAAAGAATTTGAGACCACAATCATGACATAAAGCATACCCAATAGGTGTATCATGAATGTGTCAATGAAAGAAAGGGATTATAAAATATATTGAAATTCATAGGATAATATAGTCATTTTACATGGTAGGGTATGTTAAATAGAAGTGAAAACATATAATAAATGTATTAGAGAAACATTACCATTAAATCATATATGGGCGGTTATATGGAAAATACTATAGAGCTTTTGAAATAAAAAATAGGGAACCATTTATATAAAACCAGAATTTAACCATAAATGTTTTCATAATAAATATTATGATTTTATATAGGCAATGGTAGCATAAAATAGAGGATATTGTTCACTTGAAATTGGGTAATAATTCTGGAAGTTCCTTTAAAACAGGTTTGCTTATGGGAAGTTTTTAAGGAGGTAATATTTAAAAAACATGTATATACCCAAAAGAGAGTTATTAATGGGTAATCATAAATAAACTTTGTATAACTTCATTGAATTTATATTATATACATAAAAATATAATTCAACTCCATCTGGATATAATGATTGAAAAGGAAACCAAAAATAACCAAGAAGGTTCGGGTAGAATTTATTACGGTTTATCGGTATGGTGTCAGATGTACCTAAGATGGATTGATGAGTTAGAAAAGGGAATTCTCTTCACTTATAAAGAATAAGGGCAGTATGGAGGAAGTGTGTAATCATACCCCAAAATATTGTATTACACATAAAATGGCATATCATAGCATACATCTTGTTTAATATTGAAATGGATAGGATATGTTATTTAACTCTCATGGTGATCGTTGCATTAAATTCATGACCTGAACAATCAAAATAGGTTCATTAATCAATAATTAAAGAACCTCCAAAATATTTAAATGATTCATTATAACCCGTTTTAAGATCATTCATGACCTTTTTGATTGGTTTTGAGGTTCAATTTCATTGTTCATGTATGTTTGCTTACTTGGTTTTAATGACCTATTAACTTATATTCATATTTGGATAAACATTTATGATGATAGTGGATTTACAGAATTGAAGTTGAATGATATTTGTGAAAATATTGGAAATTACATGGTTTTAAAATTTTATTTGTTTATTAATAGTGAAGATGAATTATTATATAAAACATTAGATATAATTGTTTTGGTTAATTGGTGTGTTTGATTACAATTAACATGTTTTGATTTATAACATATTACTAAATTTAAAATAGGATTAAATAATATTAACTAGTCTATATAATAATATGGACTAACAGAAACACAAATTGTTTCATGACCATAATTAATGATGGTAATATAAACCAATAAACAGGTTCCCTTGAATGTGATAAATTATCATATCTCAAATGGGACATTCATTACATTCAAATAAAAGTTGGGGAAATGAGATAAGATAAATAATTATCCAATTATCATAATATAATACCATGTACTTATATGATAATGGATTTATCATACCATTTGGGAGATGGTAGGCGAGGAAGGAAATAAGAAAATAAAACAACATAAAAGAAATGAATGAATTAGAAAGAGGAATATAACTCTTGAGTGTACCTACATTGTGAACATCATATGGTGAAAGGTTTTGGTATTTTGAAGATTGGTGGGGCCTTTTTTCATGGGGGAGGAGATTGGGGAGAGATTTGGGAAGAATATTTTCAAGGCACAAGTCTTGAGAGGAGTGAAGAGAATAGGTAGTGAGGGGGGTTTTATAGTGGAAGATAGGAGGGTTTTCATAATTTTTTTATCATTTGATTATTAATTTATCTCAAGACCAGAAATAGTGATTTCCCATTACTAGGAATAGTAATAAATTAATGGGAGTTCTAAACAATGGCCATTTAAATCATCCATGACTCAAGCATGATACATAAATTCGGGTTGTAGCATTTATTATTGATTATCATATTTTACTTTTCATAAAAAACCCAGTATTTCAGAAAAATCTCAATCATTCAACACAACAATTTATCGATGTGTAGAATCCAAAAATGAATTCGATTTTTTCAGAATTAATTTTCTAAATATGATTAATTTAATATTTAATTTAAATGATAATTTATTATTAAAAACCCAGTTCTAATACATTCATTTACTTATTGTGAAATATTGGTACATCATACATTAATTGAATCATATTTATATACTATCACAGGAAAGTTTACTATTCAATATTGTAGATCAATATTCATAACGGTATGCTACTATTCACACGGGTTTGTTATTATTCACCCAAAATTATGATTTCCTCATCGTACTCCAAATAATTTACTCATTAAAAATGTGTATGTCAGATTTTTAAAATTCCAAACATATAAGTGAAAAAATATGTTTAACGGTCAAAGAGAAAATGGAAGTTCATTAGGTTGTGATTTCATGTGGTTATTTAACATTTTTTAAGAAAGGTCTTTCCATGGATAAAATATTTTGAAATTTAATTATTCCTCCCTTAAGAAATTTCACCCTTGAATTTTCAATTTACATTCTACGCCAAAAATAGGTGTGGTTACTTTTCCTTTATTACTTCTTCAAGATCCCATGTTTCTTTTTCTTACTCATGGGGTTTTCATAGTACCATAACCAGGTGAGTAGTCTTGTTACGTAAAAACATTATATCGATGATCCCATATCTTTACTGGATTCTCCACATAAGAAAAACAATCCTCTAATGGTACCACCTCTGATGTGAGTACATGTGAAGTGTCTAGTACGTACTTACAAAAGATGGATACATGAAATACATCGGGTACTTTGTCCATGGTTGGTGGAAGTGCTAGTCAATAATCTACAACTCAGGCATGATTAATGATCTCTATGGGTTGGATATAACTGGGACATAGATTTCCATTCATCCCAAAACACATGACCTTATTATATAGAGATATGTGTAGAAATACCATGTATGTTACATTGAACTTGAGGTCTGGTCGACGATTGTCTGCCTAATTCTTTTGTCGACCTTTGGTTACCTTGACGTGTAGCCTAATGGTTTTCACCTTCTTCGCCCTTACGTTGACTATTTCTGGTACTATAAACTTATTCTGACTGAATTTATCCATACACACCTGTGTTCTTCACCTTTTCCCAGAAAAACATTCATATGGTTCCATTTGGATGCCTGAGTGTAAACTATTGTTGAATGATAATTCTACTGATGGAAGATGATGGTCCCACACTCCATTTAGTTTCATAGACCATTCTCTCAACATATCTTCTAACGTCTGAGTAGTTTTCTATGATTGTCCAATATTTTGAGGATGATAGGTCATACTGAAGTTTAGTTACGTTCTTATTGCATGTTGGAGACTTTTCAAGAACATCGAGGTGAATCTCAGATCACGATCGGATACGATAGACAGTGTCACTTCATGCAGCTTTAGAACCTCTTTTAAATTTATCCGTTCAAGTTTATCTAATGATATTTCCTCTCGAATCATGATAAACTGAGTTGTCTTTGTATTATAATCGATAATCACCCATATAGAAAATTTTTCTATAAATTTTTTAGATGTATAGTGACATAGTCCATGGTAATGATCTCGCACTTCAATATTGGTTTGGGTAGTGGATTGATCACCCCATATAATTTTTCGACTCAGCCTTCACTTACTAACAAACAATGCACTTTGATGTATATTCACTAATCTCCCTTTTCTTATTGTCCCACCAAAAGTTTTCTCAGAGATCTTGATACGTCTTTGTGATCCATGGGTGGATATAAAAGGATGAGCTATGTATGTCATTCAAAATATCATTCTTTATCTCTAGATTATATGGTACACATAATAGTGACCCAAATCATATAACTCCTACCTAATCAATATTAAAATTTGTTGATTTTAGATTTCAGATAGCTTCTAACATTTTTGGAATTTCCACATCTTCTCATTGAGCATATTTATTATCTCTATGTGATTTGGTTGAGCATTCATTTGAAAAAGTATTGACGATGTACTTCCATTAATTATTAAAATTTCTATATATATAAAATCTATGAACATTGGATATTTTACAATTCTCATTCATAATAAATATACAGGATCCTTTATACATAGATCATTCAACACCTTGAGTGCCTTACCAGGATGGTGGTGAATTTAGAAGTCATAATCCTTGATGATCTCTATCATTATTCACTAGATAATATTAATCTATTATTGTGTAAATATATATTTGAGACTCTTGTGGCCGGTATATATCTCTCACTTATCCCAATATAGAAAATGTATCAATATTTTTAATGCAATGATCACAACCGCCATCTCCAGATCAAGTGTAGGATTGTTTTGTAAATGGATTTTCGGCTTCCTTAAAGAGTAGGTTGTCAATTTATCATTTTCTCTCCTATAACTCCAAAGGTAGAATTATAATATTATTGAGAACAACCTTCCTACAAACGTCACTATTATATACAATACTCATTGGTGTTTTCCCTAATGATATAATATCATTTAAGGTGGGGGCTCATTGTTCTTAGAAAACATGAAAGATATACTAATAGGAAATGAATTAAAATACATTATTACTTGAAATACTTTTAAGTAGTGGTTACATGTAATTTATTCATTATTATCCACCATAGCATTGGACCTTCAGTGATGCCTTGATCATAGAGATTGTTGAAACTCATCAAGATTCAATAGCATTACAATAGAGCATCATTTTGTATAAGGTAAAACTTCTCTACATTTATGACATAAAACACTGTATGATGCCTGATATAAAAATTTTATTCCATCCATCACATTATTCAATTTTTATGGAAATTGGATACTTTATTCCCAATCATTCCATACATAAAATATTTTAGAGTCCCTTTGTGACATTCCCCTTACTGCATCTTTCCATGCAGGTTGTACAATGGATATTGGGTCTCCTTTCTCTTATCACCATTATCAAATGAACCATCTTGAAATTTAATCTTCCTATTCTTTGACTCCATTGGGTAATCAATAATGCACCAATTTATAATCATGATTTTTGAATGTTGGTTTGGCATAATCATGACATGTCCTTCCTGTGCTCCCATCTGATCGGGGATCTCATTTTGGCAGTCATCAAATTTCCCTTCACATCGGTTCATAACCTAATTAATCCTATTACCATCCAGTTTCTAGAATAAAAGAAAATTTGGGGATGAGTATGACATAAGAGGGAAACCAACAAAATTAAAGGGATAACTTACAAATTAAACATATCATTTTTAATGTATGTTTTTATAGGCCTCAATAAATGTTATTCATTATCTATATCCTAATTTATATTCTTATGAAATCCTTTTTGATCCCTTAATAATGGTTCATAGTAATCTTATGAACACACCAAAGGATATCCCCAAGGTGTGTCAAACCAATAGTTTAGCATGTCATGTTGTCGTGTACCAGGATACCCTAGGTCAAGCCCAAGAATACTTGTCAGAGTAGTTCCTCCTAAGTACGTATGTCCCAGAGCCGCCTCTACCAATTTATACATATTAAAGGTTGTATTTTATTGATAAACCACTCACTCTATAATTTCACAAACATAGGAGTGTTTACATATACATAGACTCATCCTTAAGGTTATCACAAATGTGTTCTATTCCAAATCTCCAAAAATAACAAGAACATCCTCTGATACCAAATATAAAAAACCAAAAAAAATTCACACAACATTACAAGATTTTAATCACATATATAAATCAGAGTACATGCCATTGATTTTTATGTCTAGTGTCTTGGAGACTAGCTACATAAAGCATAAAACATGGGGACAAAAAACCCACATTATTTAATCTCTATAATGATTTCCTAGCTTCCTTTGAGCCCTTTCACCTACATAGGGTACCCAGGGGAACACATGAACAAATGGGTGAGCTAAAAATACCAGTAAGGGAATTAACATAAGGATACATCTTAAGCACATGAGTTTGGATGCATGACATAATGATATCAGAATCAAGGAACATATAAAATCATTTCCCATAAACGTGGGATCATAAAAACATGTAATCATATAAATGTTGAAAAAAAATTATGTCTTTAGTATGAGTCAAGGATAAACGCCAATCTCATTTCCATAGTAGTACATGACAAGTCTAACCGCCAATTCAATTTCCAATAGTAGTATTGATCAAGGATAATAGCCAATACTGTTTCACATTCCATCTCATGAGACTTATCTTTACCCAGTGCATTGCAGAGCTCTCTGGGTCCACCAATCTCAACATTTTCAGGAATATTCTTTCCACAAAAATAATCATACTAAATCAACCATACGGAAAAACATGTTTACCCATGGAAAGGAATTGGGTACAACAATCATGACATAAAACATAACCAATGGGCGTATCGTTAAAGTGTCCATGAATGAATGGAATTAGAACATACATGGAAGTTCATAGTGTAATATAGGAATATAAAATGTTAAGTGATGTCAAAATAAAGTGACAACATATAAAAAATATATTTGAGAAACATTAGCATTAAAACAATTTTATGAGCTTGTAAGGAAAATACTGTAAAGCTCTTAAAATAGAAAAGAGGACAATATTTTATATAAAAGCTGAATTGAACCAAGTACAATTTCATAATCAATAGAATGATTTTTATAAATACATTGGTGGCTTAAAACAGAGGATATAGTTTACTTGGAATTGTGTAAAAATTCAGGAAGTTCAATTAAAACAAGTTTGGTTATCAGACATTTCTAAGGAGGGAATATTTTAAAATCATGTCTATCCAAAAAAGGAAATTGATGAAAGGGTATGCACACATGAATTTTGAAAAAGTAACCTGAATTTGTAATATTTTTATTAATATATAGGATAAATCCATTTTAATATAAATAAAGATAAGGAAACCAGAATGAAAAAATAATGATTGTGTAGAATTCTTTACGGTTTATCAGCATGGTGTCAGTTGTACCTAAGAGGGATTGATGAGAGAGGAAAGTGGTTTCTAATAACTTTTACAACATGATGTAATTATGGGGTAGATGTGTAATCATACCCTATAATTTGGTATTACACATAACATTTCATATCATTGTGGACATCTTGATTAAGAGTGACATGAAGAGGATCCCTTACCTAAAGCCCAATGGTGAAATTTTCATTAACATAATGACTTGAAAAATAAAATTAGGTTCATTAATTAACAATTACAGAACCTATTAAATATGTAAATGATTTATTATAACCATTATTGAGATCATTTATTTCCATTTCTATTTGTTATGAGGATCAATTTCATTATTCGAGTCAATTTGTTTACTTGGTTTTATTGATCGATTTACTTGTATTCATGTTTGGATATACAAGTAAAATTAAAGTGGTCAACAATAATTGAATTTGTATGAAATTATTGAAAACCCATGAGATTAAATTGTTATAAAAATTCATTCGGTTGTTAGGAGTGAAGTTGAATTATTATATAAAACGTTAGTGATAACTGTTTTGGTTAATCAGTGGGTTTGATTACAATGAAAATGTTTTTCATTATAATATAATACTATTATTAAAAAAGGATTAAGGAACCTTAACTAAGATATATAAAAATCTGGTTCAACCATAATGAAAATGGATTCATTAACATAATTAAATATGATAATAAAATCTTATAAACCATTGTCATTGAATGCACTAAATTAACACATCTCAAATGGTGCAATCATTTTATCCAAATAAAAGGTGGGAAATAGAGAGAATATAAGAATGATCCCATTAGCATAATATAATCCCAGAACATGTATGAAATTGGGCTTATCATACAATTTTGAAGAATGGAGGTGAGTAATGAAAGAAGAAATGAATAGAACAAAAAAGAAATTAATGAATTGGAATGATGAATTTACCTCTTGAGTCTGCCTCATTTGAGATCCTCTTAAGGGGAGAGGTTTTGGAATTTTGAAGAGACTGTGGGACTTCATGTGTGGGGGAGGATCATGGGGAGATATTTGAGCATAATATAATCAAGTAACAAGTCTTGAGATGAGTGAAGAGAAGAGGGAGAGATTAGTTTTTTTGTAGTGGAGTAAAAGAGTGTTTTCATACTTTTTTACCATTAGTTTATTAATTTAACTATAGATATGAAATACTGAGGAATCACTAACCAATAATAGTAATAAATTCATATGATTTCTAAAAATTGGAAATTTTCATCATCTATGACTCAAGCATGAGGCATAAATTCCGGTTTTAGAATTTATTGTGAATTATTGTATATTATTATTCATCAAAAAATCATGTTTTTCTGAAAAATCACAAGAATTCAACCTAAACCTTTATTGAAGTGTAGAATCCAGAAATTAATTCCATTTTTCAAAAATAATTATAAAAAAATCATTAATTTAATATTTAATTTAAATCATAATATTTTATTAAAAACCTTTTTTTAAAACCTTTTTTTACTTATTCTAAAATATCGGTACATCAAACCATGAAATGAATCTTAATTATATAATATCCCATGTAAGGTTACTTTTCATTAGAGTATATAACTATTCATCATGGTATTTTTTACAATTCATAAGTGTAGAAAAATATTCACAAAAAAAATTCTTATCAGTCTCCGAATAACTTATAGATCGTAACCGTGTACGTCAGCTTTTTGAAATTCCAATGACAGAAGTGAAAAAATTATATATAATAGTCACAAAAAAACATAGTAATTAATTATTTTGTGATTTAATGTGGTTATATGACATGTTTATAAGAAAATAGTTTCTACTGATAAAAAATTGGTTCGTTACACATTTTTTGTCTACTATAACCCAAAAACTATAATGTTACCCTTAATGATACAAATTTTTTACATTCCATGAAATAAAGACAAAATAAATTCATTCAGAATGAAACATAATCTTTTTTGGGAATACCTAATAATAATTATATTATATTAACTAAGTTATATTTCATAAATAATTCTTATGAATCATGTAATTTCCCGAGATAAAAAATTCATTTGGTTACTAAAGCTAATAAACAAGAATCATAAATTGACTATGGTAAGAAATTTTCACATTTCTCTCCATTAGAATCCAAATTAAACATGTTGGTATTCTTCAATCATATAAATTTCAATCACATTAAAATGAATGTTAAAATGTCTTTAAAAAAATCTGTTTGAAAAATATATAACAAATCCCTAAAGCCAATGATCATATAAATATTATTTTTGGTGAATTAGGTATATATTGGTTGTATAATTTTTCATTTCATCTATTTTAATCTTGAGTATTATTTTTAAAATAATATTTTCATGTCAATTTAAAAAATTAATTTTTTGTTTTATTATTTTATTTTATCATTTCTATGATCCCTATATGTCATATGTGATACCATTTTTAGGGAGACATAAATAATTAATTTTTATGTTTTCTTTACAAGTGATATATTGTTAATAGAAGTTATTTTTAAATAGTTATTTCTATATTTTGAAAATTAAATTAGATATTTTCTATATTAATATGTAATTTGGATAATATAAATATTTTAGAAAATCAACCGCTGAATATTTTTTATTTTAAAATATTTGTCAAAAAAATTACAAACTAATAATATTATTTAATTATATAAAAACATTCAATAATAAATTGATTTTTATCTTTGTTATATAATATTAATTATCAAAAAAAATAGTTATTATATTTTCTTCTCTATCTCCCTTATTTAGTATACTTTCAATAAATATAAATGAAATGATCCTTTCTATAAATATTTATATTTCCTAGAACAATATTTATTCAAACACTTTTAAATGGTGAAATATATCAATAATGGTAAAATTATTTCATGAGTATAATTAAGTACTATAAGTATTGTACATAATGGTTTATTTTCATCACCTCTTTGTCTCTACCATTTTGATATTCTATTTTTTATCGTTCTATTTATTTCATATACATTTCATCATCAATTATATTTTTCATTTGATCTTATTTATACCCTCTCATCTCATTAATATTCAAATATTATTATATAATGATTTTACTATTTGGGAGTTTTATAATTAACAATATCTTTTATAAATTTTTCCCTCTTCTTAGTTACATTCCTATAACTCTCTATAGAAGAAAATTATTATTTTTGGAGTTTTGAAATTAAATTATTATTTAAAATATATATTATTTTCAAAATAATTTTCTTCATTTAAAAATAAATTTATTATTAGCTATATATCTCACACTACATTGCTTTTTTTTATGTTTTTTATTTTTGATTTTCAATAAAGGGTGAGATGTTCAAAAATGATTTTTTCACATAGGGTAGGTAGTTCATAAAACAATATTATAATTTTTACCCTCCCATATCTCTTAACTTTTTACTATTAGGGAACAATAAATTTTTTTCGTTATTAATGTCAGTAGAATTCATGAAATGTTTACTCTAGATATTATTGAATATCAAGTTAAAATCAAGAATTTAAACTCTAAATCTCCATATATTGATATTTATTATTCATGATTAATCAATTTAAATTTAGTGTTTGAAATCATAAAAAGGGGAATATTTTTGTACCAATCATCCACATAGTTTTCTCATGATCACAAACAGTGACTTCTGATTCTCACAATTTCATCTTCTATAAGTATTAGTGTTTTTATTAAATAAAAATAGTTAGAATAAATGTCATCATAAACATCACTTGATACCTTGAAAGAGGATTGTTCATATCTTATTACATCCTTAATGTATTTGGAAATAATGAATAAGATATATATAATTACATGATATTCTGTGGTGGTGGGTACACTTCAATCATGTGATGATCAGAAATAAAGGGATCACGTGGTTCACGATGGATGTGACATTGGTTTTCAACAGGACTAGAGCCCAATGAATTGTAATGGAAAAAATAAAAACCCGCCATCTATTGTATAATGGATACATGGTAGATATAACAATCCCAAATATTAAATCTTTTTGGATGAATATTTAATAACTCTCAAAAATACATGCCTGTGGGGCGTAAAATATTAGTGTCATTGGAGCCTAGATACCCAATCATATTATTTCTTGAAATATCTTCAACATCACCTATATTGATCTTAACAATGACAAATATTCAAAGAAAAACCCTACCTGAAGCCATTATTCATAAAGTAGATAAATGGAGTTTAAAAATATGTGGGATCATGTAATTTTTAATGGTAAAAAATGTGGTATCAATGATCAATGAAACATTAGAGTAATAAATGAGGATGAGATAATCAGATTAAAATTTTAAAATAATAAACTGTGTAAAAAAGAACATAGTATCGAGTCGTGTAATAAATTATTGAAATTTATAAGACATGAATGTTAAAAGAATCGAATTAAATAATCTATGATATAATTTAATATTAATATAAATTTAAAAAACATAATCATACAACATTGTGATATTGTAAAAATAGTAATATGTTCCCCCATTAAGTTAACTATATGAAGTTATCCCCTGGGATGAAATAACGACATGTTAATATGATACATAAATAATCTTATTTTCTTTAGAGTTAGGTCAATGAATGAACCCCTGTACATTGAATCCTTTCCCATGCTTAATCATAACAAAATGCATACAAGACCCCCACAATATATTGTGAATAAGAAATCTGGTGCACCTATAAAATATTTAACTAATTATTTTTCATATTTACCAAATTATTTATATGGATATACAATTTAGGGCGCAACTATCTCATATATAAAATCCTAAATAAATGATCAACAAGATAATAAAACATTCTTCATAGCATGAAACATATGATGTAAATTTGTTTTAAAAAAATTCTATCATTTCTTTACCCATCCAAATGAAATATGTTCCATAAAAACATTTTTATTATAATAAAAAACCATTAAAAAGAGAATAGGGATGGTAGACCATATCCCTTGAAAAACTAAATTATAATCATGGGTTGTTATGAATGATTAATAAAAATACCCTTAAAAGAACATTTCAATCCTTATAGACTAATCTATACATTCCACATTAAAAATAACATTTCATAATCTAATCATTTTCAAATAAAAATGAAGATATTTCATATTAAAATATCCATGGAAATTTTTTTTAGCTATAGATTATTGAATAGACATGATGACTGGAAATATTCCACATGTTTTACACATTATTATCACATTCATTTCATTTTTATAGTAAAAAATCATATGTAACTTATATAGAAAATTTAATTGGGGATTTGTTTTACCCCAATTTATGAAAAATTAAATCTTGGATAAAATATTATTCTAGCTATTATAGTATATTGTTAAATTATTTGAAGTTATTTTTAGAAAACATGGACATTGAAGGGAAATTATTTGTGAAAAAACAGGGAAATTAAGTTTATGTTTGGTAAAAACATTCATTAGTTCCATAGAGTACCTAAAGAGAGGATCGTAATAAGAAATAATGTATTCGGAAAAAATATATAGTGGAGAAAAAAATTTATATTTCTCAATAGGTTGATAAAAATATTTTATCATCAGAATAATAATAACAAACAATACTAATAAAAATTAGATTGTTTCATAAAACCCTTACCACTTTAGTATCATTTTAATAATATGAACCATGAAAGAAAAATAAATTTTGATATGCATATAACCATAATATTTATATTAATAATCATAAAACAAATTTTTGGGTAGTATATAAACCACAAATGTTGTATAAGTGGTGGTTATATCTTGTTTCTATCAAAATTAAAAGTGAGAAGAAAATATGATACCTCATGTCCATATTTCCTTGTTACATATTTGATCCACCAATATAATAAATATCAGTATATTTTTTATCTATTCAAGAAACATACTCATATTTATCTTTCCCTAAACATTACACAATTTATATTTTTTATTCCCTAAATTAATATCATGAAAATAAATCACCTATGGTGGACTGATATCTCATTGGTCTATATATATATATATATATCATATTTTATATGTTTAGGAGTTTGAAAAACTGAATATATACTATTTAATGACTTTTAATGATCATTCGTACTATTTCAAATGTTTTAAAAATTATATAATTCCATAATAACTTTGAAATTCCTATCTATTATTTTTTATTATATATTTTTCTTGTTTTTTCATGAAAACAATGTTCTATTCAAATATTCAATAATTATTTTTCATCATAAGAACTCAAATCAAAATTACATGGGATTAATATTTTTTATAAATAAATACCTTTTATATATCCCATGGTAAATGTCATTCAATTATTTGAATTTATTATAATTCATGAATCATTCTTAGTTATAACATTGTTTCCTTATTCACAATGATGGATGAAACATAGTAAATATGTTTTATGATTATCAATGAATTGAGAATATATGGAGGCCAACGTTCTTGATTCAATTACATTTGTTCCAAACCCATTTATTTTTGTATAACTATCATTTACAAATGTAAAAATACAACATTCTATTCTCTTATTTTTTAGGTTCTTCATATCTCAAAGAATATGAGAAGACCAACCACTACAAAAAATCCAAGGAATTTGTTTTCATGGATTTTAACACAAAATCAAGAAATTATTATTATTTATTCTAGAATCTAATTACAATTATCAACTTATATACAAAATTTTTGGAATTTTATAGGTAGATTATTCAAAAATTCATATGGGTAATGACCATATTTATCACACATTCCACATATATCATAAAAAATTTCATACATGATTCTTAATTGAAAAATTTTATCATATGAACATTTAATCGTATAATAATTCTTTTACAGGTGGATATTTTAACTACTAACCTATGAGTTATTATCCTTTTGATATTACTCCACCTCATATTTTTCACTTCTTAAGAAAGCGTCTTATCATATCAGTATTTATAATATTTATTTCCAAATGTTCCAAAATATTAACTAGAACCATTAATTAATGACTATTCATAATATTATAAATAATAGTTTACATATTTTCATCAAGGTAAATAGAGATTTGTATAATCCTTATTCAGTTATTATGAAATATTAGTTCGTTTGTAGTGGAAATATTCTCTTGACAGATATTTAATGGATATATATTTTTTATTATAAAATTTAATATATCAACTCACTTCAATATTCACTAAACCTACATAGTGTTTTAAAAAAATTATAATTTTTTTTCATTCAGTTGAGTTCAAATATTTTTTAAAATTCAATATTTTCTTAAAATTAATTAATATTTCGGTTCATAATTTTTTCCAATAAAAAGAATCATTAATTCATTTTATGTATATTTTAGATTCTATAAATACTAATCAGTTTTTTATAATAATTCTTCTTATTTGAAATTTTCCCCGATTTGTGTTTTTACATAATTTCTCGTTCTATAAGAACTACGCTAAGGATTTAAAAAATCCTTATGATTTTTATATATTCTTTTAGTAAAATCAACTTGTATATCTTACATCTGATGAAATATGACTTCATTATATTGTTTTTTTTTGGAAAACCTCAATTTCTAATATCAACAAAATTTTCTCGATATGATTCCCCACCTTCTTCTTCTTTAAAAATAGATTTTTTTTTCATGTTTCTCAAGATGAGCTAGGATGTTTCTAATTTTTTCTAGAATATAATTTCGGATGAATTGAATTTAGTTTAAAAATTATTATCTTATTTACAAATAATTCTCCTTCTTTTTCATCAAGAATATATTTTTTTTAAATCCATTTATTTTTTACATTATTCAAATTATTAGCCCAAATCTTATTCATGAATTCATCATCATCAAACATTCCCCATTTTCAAGGTTATTCTATGGAATATTGTCCAATTTTTCCAAACTGATAATATTTTAAAGTGATTTTTTACTTTTAAATGACATTACCTTTTCTATGTTTCATTGAGAAAATTCCCTTCAATATTGAATATTCTTTTTCATCTGTAGATTTATATTTTGATATATTTAACCACTCTTCAACATATAAAATATTACATTCATAATTTTATTCAAAAAACATTTCATCTCAAAAATTATCCACAGATACTTGATATTTCATCATAAGATATGTAATTATAATATTTTGGATCACATAAAGATGAGTAGTTTCTTTATCTTTGATGAAATTGATTTTGAGGGTTTAATATATCATGAAAATTACTAATCGAATATTTTCAAAAACATGAAACTACAAATGTTTTTTCAAAACATCATATTCTAATAAATATCTCCTTAACCCTTGTAGAATATTTATATATGTTATCTTCCACATATATTTATATGTAATAAATTAAATTAGATATATTTTAATTTTAATTTAATTTATATCAACATCACCATAAACAATGCATTCAATATTATCCCAAATTTTCTTATCCATTTGAATTCTAATCTCCCTTTTCACAAGTCATTACAAAATATACATAAGGGTTTAGTTCTTCTATAACCATAATATTTCATATATCTCATATTAGAAAAACCCATTGGGAATTAATTTCATCTAATTGAAATCAAAATGTTGTGGAATCTATTACTTCTTCACTATTTGAAAAATATCGGTTATCATTATATCCCCCCAAACATAAAATTGGATTCTATAAATAATTTGAACGCCTATACAATTGAATATATATATATATATATTCTCCATGAATAAATAGCAAAATCAATATAGGAGACACTAGAAATTACTGAAATTGATGTGTCTAAAACTTTTTTCACCCCTATGATGGGGGTATTCAATTAAAGGAATTCCACCTACTTCTTATAGATTCTATTCACATATATGTTTAATTGATCAAAAAATATATGGATTAATTTGAATCATAAAACAATTGTAACATTATTCTTATAAGATAAATTCTTAATTTGGGTAACTAAATTATGATGTGTTTGAAATATCCAAAGACATGGGTTTTCATCCAAGATCTCAGAAATACACAAATTTAGGTAAAAATAGAATCAATGTAAACCCAAATAATTTTTGGAAAAAATAAACCATTGCATAATATTATTAATATTGTGGTCTTATATATATTAAAATTATCACTTCCAAATTCGATACATATAATGATATCTCGATCCATAGACTCTTTCTCTATAATACTGAACATCATTTGACCCTTTATATAATAATTATTTAGTATTTAATAAAAATATTATATTCAAGAACATATTATTTTAAAGCCCTTTTGTCAGAAATATTAGAAGTTTATGGTCTCCTACAATCAAACATATTATTGGGAGATCTTTTATATCAATACATTTATCCTATATCTATGGGGGCTTATCATCCCTTTATAAAAAAAATATTTCTATGAATAACATGAATAAATACGAACATTAAATTTGAAAACCCCCCTTCTTAACTAAATATTTGATTGAACACCATAAAATCTTTGATTTCATCAGATTCCAAAATATTCATAAGTCATTCATAGAATTTTAAAATAAATAATAATTAAAAACCATATAAAATTATCATGGAGAATCACAGACGTTCCATCATGAATGTTGATCAACTGAACGTTTTATTTACCATCATAAAAATAATATAGACTGTATAAAAATGATGGAACCTTCATCCTGTAATATTGATTTCTCTCCAGCTTGTTATTTCATTATATATATATAATGGAATTAATGAAATTATATATGATTATTTTATAATAGTTTTTCCCCATGACATGTATAAATTTTTTTCTAATGGAATTTTTAAATCTCATTTTGAAGATCATTTTAATGTATTTCTAATGGAATTTGAAAAAAATTGAAATTATATTTATAACTAAAACATTATAAAATCATTATTACATGATATTTGTATAACAAAATCCTTTTTTATTTGTCACTATAACATTATATAGCCCCAACTCAATCATTATTACATTTTCACTATACAATATTCATAACTTGAATTCTGTATAGCCCAATATTATAACTCAATCATTTAAAAAGTTATTTCATCATGAATGTGTTGAATTAAACTATATTAAACCATGAATACATTTTTTCATGACTGTAGAATCATTATGGAAAATATATTAATTATCTAACTTAATAATCAATCATTCTATAAATATATAACCAAAAAATTATTAATAAAACTTTTTAATAGTGAGTGATATTCTAGTAATACACTTCTATAAAGATTTTCCAAAATTACCATTGGTATTCGAAAGAAGATAAAATTTGTATTTTTAAATTTAAATCAATGAAAACTAAATTATAATAATTCATTGGAACAATATTCTTCTTAGATTGACCATCATGATAAGGATGATAATTACTACTAAAAAAATACAATGTACCTAGATCATCCACGATACTTTTTGAGAACACCGAGATAAATTTTTAAAATTAATCAATTAAAATATTATAATGTACTCTTGGAGACCATAAATCCTTATTAATGTATATAATATATCCCTTGTAAATATAGAATAATAAATTTTCATATCTATTAATATTTATGAATTAGATGGTCGTATTACCGTAATTGGGATGATATATTCGATAACATACTCAATACACAACAACATTTTTCTCCAAAAGCTTATGTTTCACACCACACTGAATTATACAAAAAATTATACAATAATAATATTATTATTTTAAATAGTAGTTAACACATAGCCATTATATTGACAGGAATGAACAGAACATACAATATTTTGATCACTCAATTTTTTTTGTTATTTTTACATTTATCCAATAAAAGTTTGAGCCATAAAATGTGAATAAATCCTATTTTAATCAGAAAATAATATTATATTTTTAAATTGTTGTTTTACAAAATTTTGATGGAGGGCCCTTTTTAAATCTTCTGTTAGTCGCTTTTATAAAATATATTTAAAAATAATTGAGTTATTATTTAGAAGTGGGACATAAAAATTTACTTTGGTTTATGTTTGGTATTTTTATGATAATATAAATTTTTAGTAAATCATGAAATATATGGTTTTTTAATTCAAAACTACCTTTTAATCTAAATTTTCAATATAGATAGGATATAATATTAATTGATTTTAAACTATAATTGAATTATGTTATAATCATTTAATAATACATTGTACAATGGAAGTAATTTCACATTTAAATTGGATATATAAACAATTCAATCATTTGATGGGTTTAACTTTTAAAAAACTACTTTTTTGGTTTTGACAATGGGAATTAATTTTAATGTAATTAATGAAAAGTCTGTGTTCAGAATATGGAAAAATTGTTTCTTTATTTTTTTTATTAAGGTCCAAATTGTGTAAATTGGTACACTTATTTATGAACATTATGAATAGAAACTTTAGTAATTATTTATATTTACACTGGTTAAAAGTTAAATTAGGTAAATAAGTTTAAATAAATAATATTATCCTAAAATAAAACCACACTAAAATGTGTACTAATCCAATTGGATGAGTTATGTATGACCATGTTCATGCATAGACCAAACGTTTCACAATTGGGATAAACTTGGGTGTTAAAGTGACATGTTATAGTAATTAATTTAATATAAAGAGAAATATAAAAAACATATACCTTTTGAAAAAATAATTTAAATTTGTTTTATATAAATGTTATCATTGACTATAAATAGAAATTAGAAATAAAAATATATCCTACATCATTGTATTTTATTTATAATTTTTAGAAAATATATAAATAAAATTATTTATGACACAATGATACTGTATTGATTACCTTATTAATGAATTATTCAAATGAATTATATTATAATTATAAAATTAAATATAATTTGATCCCTTTGAATCCATCCAAAAGAATCCAAGTTTATTATGACATATTATTTTTACTTAACACCATTGGTTCAATGGGGTCCATTTGTAATTACTTTAAGACAATTTAATTACTAAATATATTCAAAATTGATATAAATTAGTTTTTAAAAAAAATACTATTGTATTAAATAATATAATATTCCTAAAAATCAATTATTCTTCCAAATGACATATATAATTACGAAAATTTCATTAATGATACAATTGAGGTTGTCTTGTCATTTTGTTGTAAATATATTTAACATATTGTGTAAGCATACAAGAAGAGATCATAATAGTTAATTTACATAGCTAAGGGTAAAATCCAAGACATAAAGTCAATTTTGTAACCAAAAAATGTCTAAAACATACTGGTAGAGAGGATATATAACCATCCTAATTTTATCTTTGAAATAAATTACTTTTGATTTAATATAATTTGAAAATCAATTTATAAGAAAATAATATTTCAAGGCATTCTGAAAGTTCCACTCCTCCCTCTTATAAAAGGTCACAAACTCTACCCACTTACTCATACCTCTCAAGCCCTATAGTTCATCTAAAATATGTTAAAATACGATCCCAACCTCCCTAATTTCCTCCCAGAATCCTTACGTTGGGTAGAATGAAATTCATGAAATCATTTTGGATCAAATCAAAAAACATACCTGATTATGAGGTAACAACTTCTCTCAAGTTCCTTTCAATTATTTTCTCTATCCACTCCCTGTTATATTATTATTATTGGATTATATAACAAAAATAGTATCGTATTTATACTACTATGTTGTTTAAAATGTATTAAACCTACAATTACACACACCTCCATCTAATGGATATAGAACATATTGTTTCTGTGTACGACGAACTACTGCAATAAAAAATCAATGATTAATCAAATATCTCCTACCACCACTCATGGTGGCCATTATAATGGCACTATATTTAAATATGATATATATTTTATTTATATTTCCACTAGTATTTTTTTACAATATGAATTTATGCATTCCATAACGTATAAATATGATAATTTCATTTGAGGAATTGTGGACTATCACCCCCTAAAAGAGATATGAATCATTCATGCCTTACATTGAATTTATAAAGGATATAATTAATGAATTTATGTCGATTTTATTAAATAGGTATTATAATTTATTTATAATATACATATTTATTAGTTAGTTTTCATTCTTTTAATTTAACAATGAAATAAAAGTTGTGTTCATATGTACTTACGACTTACCATCTCCATGAATATAGCACCTTAATTCTTATCTAAAAATATTATGGATTATTAAAAATACATATATATTGGATATATATGATATTTAAACCATTAAAATAATTTTTGATATGATGGACATATGAATACATGGATATTGTACATAATAACAAGTTCATTTTTTACTGAATTACAAAGCACCGACCAAACGTCCTATATAAACTTGAATAATTAAAAAATCATTATGACATGTTAATAAGAGATTTAAAATAAATAATAATAAATAAAATTGTTATTTAGAAATTTAAAATTAATAAATGATTATTAATTGGAAAATTAAATAACGAACAACAAAAGGATGACTCATAGTAAGGGAACTTCTTATCCCAATTTCCATTCACGGGATTCATCTTATAATACATGATTATGCCATGCATTGATTATGAATGAAATGAGTTTTGTATGTATTTTCTATTATATATACATTTTTATGTGGATTTATAGTTGTTACACATAATCTATATATTGTATTATCCAAATGATCTGTGTACGAGAATTCATCTCAATCTTATTTCATTGAGACATTTCTTGATGATAGTTACCATTATTAATTTAAAAAGTGTATATACAGCCTCTTTGACATTAAGATTCAATATTATACATACATTCATGTTATCTAATGTTTTTTTAAATGTTCTACTTTCATGTGGCTTATAATTTAAATGTTCTCTATGGAAACAATCACATTAACTAAAACATCGTTTTAAATGTTTTAATGATTTATTATTGAAAATAATTCCATTTAATGTCCATGATTAAGAAAATGGTTTTAAAGATATTTTTTTTATTCAAATTATTAGATTAATGTGTAAATTGTTTTATAAATTCTAAATGTTGTATGCGACACATTAACTCGAAAATATTCTATATAAATGATTTAATTTTTTTAAAAAAAAATTATTGATTATTTAAATAACTTGGAATTTTTATATAATATATAATCCATGAATATAATTTCTCAAATTCAATTCATTATTATGTATTTTTTTACTTTAAAGGTTTATTATTTTAATTTAAAATAATTTGTTTTCATTTCTAAGTGAAAACCCTTTGAATATAAATTATAATTTCAATGTGAAAATGTTATTTTCCTTTGTGATTTTTTGATGTTTTATAAATATTATATGGCTCTTCGGCATTATTTATGTATACAGGTGGTTCCATGATAAACTAATGGATAATGAGTTCATAATATCTCATTAATTCATTGGGAAACATGATGGAGAGAAATAATAATGTTTCTCTAAATTGAATAATGGTGTATAATGTGATGTATATTCCAAATATAACCATGATGGTTAATCACTACGTAAATATGAAATATAAAATGTAATTATTTAATAGACATTACAAGATACCTTTATGATTTGTGATTTGAATGAGTTATTTATAAATTTAATGATTTCAAGAGGTATGTTAAAGATATTACGTTTTATAAGTGAAGAGTATGAGTTCATTAATTTGTATGAATTCATGGACTTATGTTTTCATTCCTTATATTATATCCATTACTATTATTTTAATGCTCATCCCATGTTTGAAATTTTTTAAATAAGATTTTGATGGAGTATAATTTATGGGATGGGATCATGGAAAAGTAAGAATGATTGAATATGAAGTTGTACAATGATTCTTTTTAAAAGTTTTTTTGAGGAAAATGGACAGTGTGTAGATGTGTCTACATTGTAATATTTATGTTGTTATGTATAAGCTATGAAATAATTATATATTTCTCTAAACCTAAAATTTTACTTGATGTGAGTGAATGTTAAATTATTTATTTAACTCTATATTTGGTAATTTACAAGGATGGGTCCTTATAGTTAGTATCAGTGGTCGGTTTAGATAAATTTTGAGGTATGGGTGTTGTTTAATAATAAGTAACACAATGAATATAACCAAAATGGTAATCATTTTAGAAAGAGTCAATGTTATTTGGGATATATTGAATGAGTTTATGCTAACATGAATAAGTATATCATATATATTTTCTTCCTCATAAGATAGTATGTGATTTTGATAATGATATACTCACAATGACAAAAAAAATTTTTGTAAATGGATGGATCTTGCACGCACCAATGTAATAATGGATGTGAATAAAACTATGGTGGTTTTATTATTATGAAACCTAATGAAGTGGTAGTATCAATTATAACTCTTGTTGTTACTCTAAACCAACTATCAGGAGTCATGATTTACCACTTAAACCGGGATGATTTTTTTAAGGCATCACATATGTGAGAAATGAATCCATTTAGACGTTCAGGTAATAATAATAATGTTATGTATATTTAACAACCTATGTGTGAAGGATGTCAATAAAAACAATATGAAATTATTTTCAATGGGACGACCAGATGTTATAGATGTGGTAACGAAGGTCATAATGAAATAATCTTGCAAAGAAATAGGAAGCATTCTGTTGACTCTATGATAGGGAAGGAAGTACTTTATAAAAAGTAAATTGAATGTTTAAAATGTTGGGACCACATTCATTATACAAATATATGTCCTAAAAATAATTTTCGGTAATGGAGTAAGTAAGAAAATATAAAAATATGATTATAAAAAACTAATTCCATTCTAATCGCATATAAATAAACATAAAATGACTTATATGGTCTGGATTATTTATTGTCCCTTGTAATGAAATTATTGATTCATAGGACTTGATTCATGTTTTTGTTTTTACGAAATAAGAAATTGTGAATAAGAAATACATGGTCAAGGGATCATGAAGAATACTTGATGATTATGATGTCTATATTTTAGGAATTCAAGAGTTTTGTTTGATATATTGGTGATTAATTGTTTAACAGTATTAATGCTCTTTTTTTGATGGGATTAATTTAGAAGACATTCCATTAGTATGTCTATCCATGATGTGTGATTTGTGAAAACTATATTTGAGGAAGAATATAACTCTATTTTTTGGACATAATTATAAACAATCTTTAGGCTTTATATGATCATTGATTTGGTGGTAATTTTGGGTTATTATAATTTGAGATGAAAAATAAAAGGCTTCAGATAAACTTGAGGATAAATTATATTATTTTTATTTTTTATGATTTTATCTCATTTTGCGAATTCTTTATGAATTATATAGTTTCTGAAAAAGGACAACATGCAGGAAGCGTGACAACTAGTCGCATCTGGAAAGGCTGTGAGAATTGAACCCACAACCAAAGGGTGACAAGGGTTCATCGGCTACCACATACCTACATGATGTATATGGTTAGTATTATTTTAATTTAATATTAAACATCTCTATAGAATAATAAAAAGTGTATTTTTGGATCATAACATTTATTAAATGATAATCCTTGGTATTGAAAAACAATTATTTGGGGGTTAAGTGATAAATATTATTTTATAATATATTCACTATTTTGGGATCATTATATGATTAAGGTAAATAGAATACTATAGAATTTTAATTTGGGATTAATGGATTACCAATATTTTGGATGAATATATGATTTTAATTGAGAAGATATGGTGATTCATGTTATTTATGGAAACGATTAAACTATCATGGAGAACATGTTATTAGGTAAATAACTTTTTGGTATAAGACATTAAATATTGTTTATGTTATTTGGAGATAACTGTTAAAATTTATCTTGTTTGACTGTGTGATTAAATACATATAAGTTATTGGTTTCAATAATATTTCAAATTAATTTGAGGAATAAGGAAAATTATTTTCTGAATTGTATTTTTTGAACATTGGGTATTACTTTTTAATAATGGAGATTAAAAGTAGTCTTTCTTCTTATAAAGGATTAATCTTTTTGGGAATTAACTCTCAAGTACTAACCAATATGATTTTGGTTAATGTTTCCATACCAGATAAATAAATATTCAATTTTTTATGGATTACATGATTCCCTATAATATTATTCATGTGCTTCTAGTTTTAAAAAAACATCATTCAAACTTATCATTTTTAGAAAAAGATGCTTTTGTGTGGAATTCAATTAATGTATGAAATGCTACTTGTCAAGAAGGTAAAAATACTTATGTTGTTAGTTAATGATGTAAATTAATTATACACCACTACAGAAATGATATTGAAGCTAAAATTAAATCCTAGTACCTTCTATTGGGATAAATCAAATGCTCCCTAAAATCAGTGCTAATTTATAGCTTTGTGAATGTTTACTTTTTCCTCATTGTATTATCTATCACTATCCATTTGAAAATAATATATTTTTTTCTCTTAAATATCCATGTTTTCCTATATATTAACCTAGGATGTGTTTTCATAGGTGACCATCATTTTTCCATATTTTTTTTTTAACATTTATGATTTATTAACACTTTTTTTAATGTGGTATTTCAATGAAATTACCGTACCCAATTCAAAATTGTGAGGACGCAATTTCAAAAACAGGGAAGGACGTAACATCCTAGGTAACCATAGATTAATAATTTTTCATTTCTAATAAAATTTATGAATTATATATTGGTTTTATCTTTTTAAGATTCTATATTTTATTTCATTCTTGATACACACCAATGGGATTCTCTGAAATCTATCATTTCAGACAACACTGAATTATAGCAAAAAATAATACAATAATAATATTATTATAACAAATGGTAGTTAACACCTAGTTTTTTTATTTATGATTTTGAACATAACAAACTATATTATGATTAAAGAAGTTTTTTAATTGTTTTAACATTTATTTAATAAAATTTAGAGGTTTAAAATGCTAATAAATCCAATTATAATTCTAAAATACTTTAATATTTTACAAAAATATATTCACTACCTTTTGATGTTGAACCCTAATTAAATATAGTTTTTTCATTTTCTATGATATATATGAAATAATAAACAACTTAATTCGATGAGGGAAATCGAAGTTAACTTTGTTTTACTTTTTTATTTTTATGTTAAAATTAAATTGTAATGAATAGTGAAAATAATATATTTTTATTCAAAATTTCTTTTTCCTATAATTTATATATAAATTTAAGATATATTTTTATTTTTTAAAAGTGTAATTGAATTTTTTTTATAATATAATAAGTTTTTTTGCCATTAGATGCAATTTCACATTAAAATTGGATATAAATACAAGTCATTCATTTAATGGTTTTTACTTTTAAAAACCTGCTTTTTGGTTTTGACAACAAGATTTAATTTTAAATTAATTAATGAAACTTATGTGTTTTCAATTGAGAAAAATGTATTCCAAATTTAGATTCATAAGGTCTAATGTTTTAAATATATTACTTTTATTTTTGGACATTATGAATAGTAACTTTTGTAAATATATTTTTTACCACGGTTAAATGATAAATTATGTAAATAAGTGTACAAAATTATATTGTAATTATTTATAACTACCCTAAAACGTGTCAAAATACTATTTTATGAGATTCTTCCATCCATGAACATCTTTAGGCCGATCATTATTTATTCGGGAGCAACATGGGTGTGAAAATGATATGTTATAACAAACAATTTGATGTAATAACAAATATAACATAAACATATATCGTATAATAAAACAATTTTAATTTGGTTTACCAAAACTATATTTTCAATTATAAATATTATTTATAATGATAACAATATTTCTCACATCATGGTATTTTATGTATACTTTATAGACTATAAATAAATAATTTTATTTATGATACAGTGATGATACAATGATTACCTTATGAAAGAAAGATACAAATATGTGAGATTTTAAAAATTAAAATAAATGTAATTTGACCATTTTATTCCATATATTAATTTTATATATTATTGTGACATATTGTATTCATGTTACTTCTACTCATTTGAAGGAATCATGTTTTTATTACTTTATCAAAAATGAGTTACTAAATAGTGTCAAAATTATCAAAAAAGAGTTTTTAAAGAAAATACTATTGTATTAAATGATATAATTTTCCAAAAAATATAATTTTAGGACAAATTAATTAGATAATTTTAGAAATTCCACTAGTGAACCTCTTGAGGTTCTACTGTATTTTTAATGTAACTATATTTACCATATAGTGTAATAATACAAGAAGACATATTAAGAGTTAATTTTTTTAACTAGGGGTTAAAGGCATAAGATAAGGTTAATTTTGTAATATAAACATTCCTAAAACATATTCGTAGATAGTACATAAACCCATAGTAATATTATATTAGAAATATATTACTTTTGTGTCATTATAAATATAAAATCAATATTTAATAAAATAATATTTCAATACATTCTTAAAGTGTCGCCCATCCCTCTTATAAAAGTCACCACCTCTTCCCACTAATAGACACATCTAAAGCCCCTTGGCTGGTATAATATCTATTAAAGTAATCCCTGAATATCCACCATTTCTTTTTAGAATCCTTACATTGGGTAGAAGTAAATTCAAGAAAGCATTGTGCCTCAAATCAAATGAAGATAGCAGAATTTGAGGTATCATCATCTGTCAAGTTCTTTTCCTTTATTTTACATATAAAATACCCATGATCATATTATAAATTGTTTACATAACAACACCAATATCCTAAATTTACTAGTATATTTTTGTGATATGTATTATAACTACACTTACTCACACCTCCCTTTATGGATATAGAACATACTATTTCTGTGTATGGCGAACTACTGGCTTATAAAATGATTGTTGACCAATTTTCACCAATGACATCTCATAGTTTCCATTATGATGGGACTATATATATAAGATATATATTATATTTATATTTTTTCTATGATTATGTAATTTTTATTTACATCATACCATTATACTTTCTATAATGTTTAAATAAGATAATTTCATTTGTGGAGGTGTGGACTACCACCCCTCTCAAATTGATATGACTCATTCATGCAATACATGGAATGTATAATGGAATGAGTTAATGAACCTATTTAACATATATAACATATATATCATAATAAAAATATAATATACATTTGTATCTTTTATTTTTTATTCATATAATTTGACAATGAAATGATATTAGTGTTCATGCATACATACGAGATATAGTCTCCATGAACGGTGAATTTCCATTCTTATATAAAAATATTATGGACTATTAAAAATAAATAAATACCTGATATATATATGATATTAAATTACTGAATATAATTAATTAAATGTTCAAATTATGATTACATAGATAATTTACATAATATCCCGTTCTTTTTTGACAGAACTACTAAACACCGATGAAATGTACGATATGAAATCAAATAAATCACTAATAGTTATAACATGTTAATAAGTCATATAAATTGAATTATAAAATGGAAAAAGGTAATGAATAATGTATAAATTATCTTACATTTATTATTCAGGAAATTAATGAATGAATGAGATAAGATGGAATCATAGTAAGGGAACTTCATTATCAAGATTCCATTCTTAAGGTTAATCTTATAATACATGACTATGTCATGGTATGACTATGTGAGAAATTAATATTTATTAGCTTAATATTTATTAGTAATTTATTTATGTGGATTTATAGTTATTACAAAAAATATATCTATTTTATTATCCATACGATCTTTGTAAGGGACTTCATCTCAATCTCAGTTCATTGAGATATTTCATGGTGATATAAACATTTATTCATTTACAATGAGTATATACAGCCCATTTAAAATTCAGTAACAATAATATATTTAAAACAATATTTTTTATTTTTTTTTAAAATTTTATACTTTCATGTGTCTTATATTTTAAATGTTCAAAATTGAAAGAGACTATTTAACTAAAACATTGTTTTAAATGTTTTATTGATTTAATCTTCTAAATCCTTATTTTTCATGTCCATGTTTTCCAAAATTATTTTATTGATTTATTTTTATGGACATGAATTGATTAAAGTTAGACATCCTTTAGAATGATTGAAAAGTTTATGGGAATCTTTTATTCAAAAATATTCTTTTCAATATTTTAATTGTGTTTTAAAAATAGATTGATTATTTCAATAACATGGAATGTTTTTTCAAAATATATATTCCATGAATATAATTTATCACTTTCAATTATATATTCTGTGTTGGTGATTACATTATAGGTTTACCATTTTATTTTTAAATAATGTGTTTTTATTTATGAGTTTGTGGCTTATGAAGATCCCATTTTATTTCAATGTGGAAATTTTATATTCCATTATTCTTGTTATATGTTTTATGATTATGTTGTGGTTCTTTGGAATTGTTTATGTATAGAAGTGGTTCTAGAAAAAATAGAGGGTTGGTGAGCCTATGATATCTCTTCAATGCATTAGTATTGTGACTGAGGTAAATGTTATGGTTTCTCCTAAGAGATATTGGGAATATATTATGATAGGTATTACAAATGTTACTATGAAGGTTACTCCCTACGAAGCTATGAAAGCAACAATATAAGTATGTTATTTACTCCATAAGTTACCTTTATGATTAATTATTTCTAGGGAATATTCTTGAATCATATGATTTCATGAGGTATGTTAAAGATCTTATGTTTTATATGTAAAAAATATTATTTCATTGATTTCTATGAATTTGTAGACTAACATTATCCTTACTTATTTTATATCTCTTAATGATATTTTTATGATAATCCTAATTTTGAAATGGTTTTCATATGATTTGTAAAGGATAATAATGTCATGGATGGGATCATGTTAAAGTGATGATGTATAAATATTAAGAGAAACCATGTTTCATTTTAAAAGATATTGTTTTATGAGGACACATTATAGTGAGTAGAAGTGTGTAAATTTAACTATTTATAATGATATGTATATGTTATGGACTAATTATGTAATTCTCTAATCCTAAATAAAATCGATGTCTGTGAAGGTAAAATTATTGAGATAACTCAAGATTAAGTAATGATTAAGACTGGGTCCTTTTTGTATATCCTATAATTTAGATCAAGAGTGAAGTATTCACAAATAGAGATGGAATTTGTAGACATCATAAGGTGATCAAATACACCCAAAATAGTGTTTTATTCCATATAAATGTTATGAAGTATTATGATGAAATACATTGTGGCGTCTTCTCATTTATATTTTTCGATGGGAAATTATCATATCCTACACATAGATTTCCATATCTCAACTATAACTAAGTAATATTTAATTCACTAAGATGAATACTCTACTATATAAATCGTCATATTTTCCACCAAGAATACACTTTTAGATATCTAGAAATCATGTTGCTTTAAGTACATAGAGTGAATTATCTCATATTTGATTCTTCCATTAGATAATTTTTAATTCTGATAATGATGGTGCACATACCTTTCCCCAATAATTATCATTAATTCATTATCAATGTAAAATGGGATTTCAATATTTTTATTCAGGCCACATGGCCTCAAACCTTCAGGCTATGTAATGGGTCTCCCTCAACCCTTTCTAAAAGTGGTCTTTTCTTTAATAATAAATTGAGGCTTCGACCGCAACCTTTAAAAGAAATGTCAAACATATAATAATTACTCACTATATTTTGAATCTCTACATCTACTTTTTCATCCTATTTCATAATAACATGGTTAAATTGTTCAAAACATATTTTAAAAAATAGAATTTTATCCCTCTCCTTCAAAATTTTAGGGTAGATATATTCAAAATCTAAAAAATATATATATTTTTCACTCTTCAAAATAGATAATCTAGCATGAGCTTTTCTACTTAGGGCATCATCCACCATGTTCACCTTCGCATGGTGGTAATTTTATGAGATTTTAATCTCATTAAACCACTCAAATAATCATATTTTGATCATCTTAAACTCATTGTAATTGAGTACATACATCTAAATTTCATCATATGTATATATTCCCTACCTTCCTCAATTAATATAATTATTGGATATAGTTAACATAAATTTTACCATTGCATGACCCATGTTAGGGGTCAGGGTATTCTATTCATAAACCATTAATAGAAAAGAGAAACCCTTCTACACTGTAACATTTTATGAGCTTAATTGAACCAAATAAAGATATTTACAGTTCATTTAATATTAACTCTATTTAAGATGGACAATGGAACATGAATCTCTTTTGGGTCAACATTGAGAGTGGATTTAATATTCATGTCAAATACTTCAAAAATAATTGATAATATCTGACAAAATGTTGAATACTATGGATCTCAGTTGTTATGGATAGACTTTTCCAATACTAAATAATATTTTTATTTGTTATATCTATTGAAATACTGATTATCAGGATAATGTTAACCAAAGAAGAAACTCTCTATAAAAAATATAGAAATGGTAAAAAAATTCTTGTTTTCACTTCCTTGTGTCTTCAATAAAATTATCTTATGATCTATAGTATCATCTATAATGATAATGTATATATGAATAGAATATATGAATACTAATAAATACTAATCATTGAAATATATAAAGTAACATTCACCAAATCCCAATAGATTTTAGGGGAATTAATATGCCCAAATGGAATCATTGCAAACTCCTAGGGGCCACACCTCATATTGAAGGTATTTTTATAAACGTATTCACTTTTCTCTATATTTATTGTATCGAAACCTATGATAAATCATGGAAAAATATTTATATCCTTTTTAGTTATCTGAAAAACCATAAATTCATTGAATATGATACTTATTTTGGATTGTGATATTTTTTAGGTCTTGATAACAGAAGAAGGGTCACACTTATCCATTTGTCATCCTAAAAAACATGTGAACCATATGATGTTATAGATTGAAAAATTATTCCCTTTTCAAGATTTTCTTTGATTTTTTATTATGATTACTAAAAATAAATTGAGATCATTCTATAAGAATCTTGTAAATAGTTCTAACAGTACGTATGATTTGTTTTAAAAACAAAAAAAAAATCATGATTGGAATGAATAATAAGAAACCATTAATGAAAAAAAATAAAAATAATACCTTCCATTAATAATTTCACCCAAATGGTATATGATAAATATCCCCTTTGAATAGTATTAATGAATAATACAAATGATTGTTGTCAATTACTTGTTTATATGTAAGCATGTACCACTACATTAGGATATGTTTTATCAAAATATCTTATTATAATTACCATAATAAAATTTAATATTGGAATTATATAATAAAATTCAACCAATGCTAAAAAAAGTTCACGTTCAACTTGAGTGAGAATAATAATTTTCTCAGGAAGCACATTTCTGAAATATTAAACTGAAGATGAATCCAAAACATGAGATGCAATCATACTACCTTTATGAGTTTTCAATACAAATTAAATATATAATAAATTGTTATATATTTAGATTACCATATAATATAATATAGATATAAATTTGTGGTTCAATCAAAAATAAAACAGATCATTCTAAATTTTACTATGAATAGTTTATGTACCATTAAACACATTTTTATCAAAAACATCATGAAAAACATTAAAATATTGATATTTCCTCCAGAATCTGTGATTTGGGGGTAAATAACATTTATTATCATCATAAACCATTAAATTTTATCATTTGTTCGTTTAATTACCCAAATCTATTCATTCAAAACAGTGCAGTGTGGGTTATATATTTTTAAAATCCTAATCTCTATTTAGTTCATTAAATAAATTTTTCTAATCACATTTGAAATCATTTTCACGATAAAATTCCTCTCCATAGTTAAAAAATTTATGATTACCCAATGGATAATTCACTATATGTTACTTTCCACATATCCACAATAAAAGAAGACTTCTCTTCTTTCCACTAATTTTTATTATTATAACTCCCTCCGAATAACATCTTTTTATTCTTATCAAAACCATGAGAATGATGGTTGAGTCTAATTTGTATTTTTCATGATACTACATCTATTGATTTCACCATAGACATTGTATTACCATTTAGATAACTCCATTCATAGGCTTCGTATTAGGATGAAGAATGTGGATCAATAATATTTTCAGTTTTGATGATAATACCATAACTGTACTTCCCTTGTCAGGTAAAATTTGTCTTTTAGGAACTATTTAATTCATAATCGTTCTACATTATATCAAGAAATTCCATCTTCATTCTCATATGAATAATAAAAGGAGGTAATATTTTTAATATAAACATCCAAACCCATCCCATGCCATAGAGTCAATTTCATTTTGTTTCCCGAAGTTCTTCATAATGGTCCACCATAGATATTATTAATAATAAAAATGATAAAAATCCAAAAAAACATTATCATTATCTGAACAATAAATTATGGAAAATATTATTTTATCACTACATTTCTATTTAAAACAAATCTTTTTGATCAGTTAACCAACTTAATTAAGGTAGATGTTTTCTCATGAAAGAATCAACATAAATTTGTTACTTGCTTTTCTATTTTTTTAATATCATTACAAAATATTTCATGAGAAAGTTGTGTACTCATATATGTGAGAATTTATATTCTATATCCCATACAAATCAGTTTCCCAAGTGTAAAATCATTCAATTTTCCATGACATTCAATGTTACTTGTTTCCATCAAGTTCTAAAAAATTTGGTAAAATTTTTTTTTGATAGAAATAATAATCATTGAGAGTACCCATATAATCATTGAATAATCTTTTATAGGATATCTTAATCATGATACCTTCTTTCCAATCTATGGAACTATTGGTTAACATCATTCATCAATAGTTGCAATCTATTATAATCTTTTATAATGGTTCATAATAAAATTTGGAATTATCTCAAGATAATCCACAAGGGTTATCAAGATATGTGTTCTATACTCGGACAAGACATCATACAGTGGTGACGATCGAGTTAATACTAAATCCACCACATTAATTGATGGTTTAATAGGTGAATAATTTTTATAGCTGCATCCACAAACTACTATCCAGATTGGGATCAATATTTTGGGGAATCAAAACAGTATTATTTATAAAAAACGTGGTTCATTTCAAATACATAGGCTTATCCAAACATATCACAGTAATGTTCCCTAATCCAAGATTCCAAAAAAGATAACCAATAGTGATACCAACTAAGGAGATGTAAAAATTTCATACATTAATATTACATAATAATAGATGAGTATTTATTATGTACCCTTATGAACCATGTTAGAGATATAATTTTTTATTGTCTTTAGAATTATGGATACATATAAAATGGTACATAAAATTTTTCTATCATATCTCATTATGTTCATCACAACTAGAACTCTTATAAGACACACCTTAACTAATAACTTTTTTCGTTTCATATAGAGACAAAATCATAGTAAATTGATATGTCATATTCTCATTATTGTTAATAAAGGGAGATATCAATATTAAATAATGAAAAAATAAAGAAAAAGGTTATGAGAAATGATATTAATAATTGAGAACAACACCCATCCATCCATATAAAATAATCACCAGTCATGGAAAAAATATTGTTTGTCAATAAGGTATGAATCATAATGGAATCAAATAAAATATTGAATTAGGGAATAACATTTTCATAAGATCATTCAATGAACATGTGGCCAAAGGTATGGAATTATCATCAATCATATAAATATTTTTTCAAGAATACAGACAATGTAATTTATAAATTGTTATCGTAGTCCTACCCACATGTGTGCCTATTTTGGGATTGGGATAACATCTCATATAACATTTAATGTATGGATATATCCTCTCATGATTTTATGAGAAACTGTATTTGAGGATGTGTTATGTAATTTTGGAAGAAAAAATAAACTGAAATTAAAAATTTTGTGTGCTAAATGGTTTGGTTAACTATTTTTTAATCATGAATGATATCTTGAGAACCCACATGATGAAAAATATAAGTCATAAATCTCATCATACTAATTTATAAACATTTCTACATTGGTTGGGTTATGTAGAATCCGGACTCTTACTCTTTCTCCTCCCACATTTCTCATGTCTTCAACCAACATTGGTCCCCATACTTTCTATTTCAGTATTTTCATTATATAGGATCCATAAGTTTTTATGTTTTCAACACTTGATATATATATATATCATTGTTATGATATTATCTTCAACTTCCACTATCCAATTCCTAATATATTATACCTTATGGTATCTTATTTCACATGATTATGTTGATATAGAACAATGTGTTTTTTTCATCCATGGATAGTTTTTTTAACATTGTATTACTTTTGATTTTATTGATGTATTTAGTCTTTGAATAATGAGTATTATGGTGAACCATTACTGGAAAATAATTATCTAGTGGGCCTATTTTCATAATTTATTTTTTAGTTTAATGCTTATTTTACTTTTATAATGACTCACAATTTATGTCTTATACATCTATAAATCTATTAGATATATTATTTGGTACATGCATGTTAATTTTTTAAACATACTTGGATTCCTTTATTTATATCATTTAAATAATTTCATTTCCTATTTGACGATTTAGTGCTTTTATAAAAAAAATTATTTATTCAGTAAAAACATATTATATTAACAGATAGGATGACAACAACTCACCATAAACAATGAACATAAATCCAAAATCAGTACATTCACTAAAGTGCATCAATGTGACTATGGAAGTCATATTTCATCTGTTGAATCACCCTTAAATTTACCGATGTTGAATCTTATAGTAATCTAAAATATATTATGGATGCATATAGATTCAATCAAAACATCTAGATTCACAGTTTTCTCATAATGAGCAGCATGTTGGAGGTCAATTCTTGTTAGGAATTTGAGTCGGTTTTACATTTTCAAATATTTTTATCTTTTTATTAATATAAACTTGTTAATTTATTATTAATAACTTATATATAAATTTTTTTATGTTTTTTTAGTTATATTAATTTTTCCTTTATCATATATTTTGTAATTTTTATCCCCATGTCTTACCCAAGGATTAAATGTGCTATAAATATTATATATATAGCGCTAATAATAGTAGAATATATATATATATATATGATTCTAATAAATAATTTGTGGTCTAAATTTTTAAAAATGATATATATAACAGGATGAATGATTTATAGTTTCTTTAAAAAACCATATGACTTTTCTTGTATATCCATTGAAATAAACTTTAGGTATTCAACACATTTTATTACAATTAACAATGAGTTTAAATTAATATTAAAATATTATGGAATAATAATTATTTAAAATATTCTATTATAACCTTGTAGTTAAATTTGAAGTATTAATAAGAATAAAAATATTATAGAAAAATATATATTATAGTTTTATATAATTTTAATTTGTTGACTAATTCATAATTTATAATTACAATCTTTATAGTAATATTATTTCTTTATTTAAAAAATATTTTTCTTAAATATATTTTGTTTATTTTTTTCATGTATATTATAATCACATTATTGAAAATATATATATTTTTTATAAAAAATATTTTTTTTTCAAAATCAACAATGTTATTTTATATTGAGGTTAAATTTTTTGATTTTATAGAAAATATTAATTTTCCAACGAAGAGTAAACAAAATAATGATAATATTGAAAAATATATTTTCTATTCATGTACGTACAATGACAAAATTTGATTTTACATGATTGCAAATGTTCATCAATTCATTTTAAGTAAATAAATAAATTTCATTCTAATATATATTATAATATGTATTTATTAAAAATTGTTTTTATAAATAAATATGACTTTTGGGGAGACTAGTTTCTCATAGTGTTATGAAGGTATATTTTAAATGTAATATCATAAAATTATAGAAAGTGGGAATAATAAAATTGATTACATATTTAGAATTATAGTTCATAAATATATTAATTGGCCTAATTTTATTATGGTTCATAATGATTACTAAATATATTAAACTTTTATTACCATAGTTAAGGTTAAGATGGTTTTAAAGGGGGTTAAGCTAAGAGATAACAGTACTGTTTCAAAAAAATCCAAATCTTAATATATTTTCATATTCAAAACATATATTATTTATATTAAAAATTAGATTCATATAGGAAATTTATTTTAATAATATGTTAATATCTTTCAATCATTTGATAAATTACATTTTTACCTTCCCCTCACATATAAGAGGAAACCCCTCACTTCTCATTATCACACTTCAATAGACCATTTTCTCAAACATGGACTACCCTAATACATTACTAAATCCTTAACCATATCCCAGGGGTCCTTATTTTATTATAATACCATACATATAATGTTTTTGGTATTAACCATTTGCGGTGTCCCAATGAAGTCATATAATTATTAGCTAAGATCTACCATTTTTTTTTCTTCCTAAAGCATCCCAAAACATGTTTTATCCAAAATAAAATGATTAATAACACATGATAAACATATTTTTTTCATATTGATTTTTATATAAAATTTATGCACCTCTTCCCAATCAAATTGAAAATGGATTTATAGATCTTACATACGTGGGGACTACTACCTTCACGTACTGATAATATTCTATTCCCATCACAACCTCCCATGGATATTTAAAATGAAATATTTGATTAAATAAAACTTTATATTTATAAAATAATTATGATCCTATAGTTATAATATATTATTTATAACTATTTTCATCTTTTTAATAGAAAATTTCAATAATGTTTGTGCTTATATATAGACTACAATTTATATATCTAATGACTTTGATTTAAATTTTTCTTCAAATCTATCATGTGGACCCCTAATTTTGTACTATGGACAATAATATACAGACCACTAACATTTTGAATTATATAACCATTATTTCATCAATTTATTAACACATAAGATGCTAATGTGTATAAATGGTATAAATAGTGAAAACACATTTATCTTCTTCTTATCCTATAATATGAGTTATTTCATTCTAGAAATCGGAATATTAATTTTTAGTATACTATTAAATTATATTCTTTGAGATAGTATTCACTTATCATTCAACTCTTCATAAACCCCTCATTTGAAAACATATGTTGTATTAATTCTTCATTTAGTATAGTCATTCTCAATTATAACTCATAACATTCCCATCTCAAAATAATTATTTTACAATGTGCCTATTATAAGGTAAATTAATTCCTTCATCATTAATATTATTAGATAACTGAATTTTATTTTCCATGACTCTACTCGCATTCTATAAATTCACTTGGATATAAGTTTATTACCAGATAATTCTTTATCAGGTGTTCTTTTAGTCACGTCATTTATTATAAAACCACCAAGACAACATCTTGATCACCATTCGTCACATGGTGATTTTTTAATCCATAGTTTAAATTCATCTTAAAAATACTCTAGAATAATATATCATTATCTAATGGTCCATATTGTACTGTGATATAATCCAACAAAGAAATTTCTTCATGTCCATGGAACTAATTTTATTCATGTCATTTCTTTTGACAATAATGTTAATTAATATTCATTATGATGATACCAAATTAAATCTGCACCATCATATCACCTGAAGCCTTAATATTGATCTTCATTCTTATTTAGAAATGTGGAATGACCAGGAATATATAAACAATAATTCTAGTAAAAATAAAATCATCTCAATTATACCTTCAAGACACACTACTATATATGCATGCTAATAATGTTTATTATTGTGTCATAAACTCAAAAGAATATTAAGGATCCATAGAAAATTCAAAATAAGGAATATTTCACCTCAACATTTTGTTGGGAAGTGTTTGTGATAGATCCCCATACCTATCTCGACCTGCCATCTTGAGTATAACAAAATATTAATAGAATATTATATGGAGTAACAATATATAATGTTGACTTTTTATTTTCTTGTTTTTTTATTACTCCCAGAGTTCCTTATAAGCTAATAAAGTTATGTGGACATCAATATGTTGCATCAAAAATATATTTATGTACCCTTTAGTGATACACCTCGATTATCTATCAAAGAGAACATGTATACTCAAAAATTATATCAATATTCATTTGTAACAAGGTGTCTCTTCTCATGGTCATCAAATAATACATAATGGAAGCTCTTTTACTCTTCTTAGAATGGGGACTCCACGATTCCTTGATCATTAAATCAGAATATGGTTAACTTATAAAATATTTTTCTTATATAAAAAATACTTCATAGAATTAATATATCAATTTATAAAATCATTTCAATTATTTAAATATTCTCTCAATTAATCATATTCAAAAATTTACATCTACAAATAGATTTATAATATATTAAAATGTATTTCATAAACTATTGAAAAAAATTCTAACCAAACATAACAATTTTAGTAATGAATGAAAATCATATTTATTTCTTGAATGGTCACATCAGTCTCTTAATTTAATATTTTTGGATTTATGGACATTATAAAATATAAATCAATAAAATCCATCATTTCATTAAGATAAATTATGAAATCATATTAATAAATTATACAAACATAACATAATAACCCTATTTTAACTTGGGAATTTCTCTATGAATTATTGTCTCTCTTATCCCCCATTTATAACATAATATATTATAGAAATACAAAATTTGGTACAAAGGATTGTACCTCATTATATTCACATTTTATTTTTAAGATTATTCACTACATTTAATGAGGGATATGTATTAAACAATATGTGGATCCAATAATATTTCACCCACAATAGGTTCAATCACTCATTGATAGGGATGAGTATTCTAATCCTTCCAATATTGTTACAAGGAAATATATTTTCAAATACAACGAGTGAAATGGAAATGTATCTATAAAATAAATATTTTTCCCTCTAATGATTATCATTCACTAAACATAACCTTTGAAATTCTTCAATATTTTGTTATTGAAACTAAAACCATGAAACTATAATAATATAAAAATGAATCAATCATTTCAATCATAGTGAGAAAATGAAATATAGGAAACATGAGTGTGTAATAATGAATTTCTATAGTTCAAAATATATACAATAAAAAATATATATTATTAAATAAATTCACTGATTTTCCAATAAAATGTCAACTTTCATGAAAAAATATCATCTAACATTGAATCATAAATAAGAGAAGTGGGTTCATCAACACATAAAAATTATATTAAAATGAGTATACTATAAAATATGAAACACACTTAGAATCAATAAATTTTTCTAATTTACACCATTACATATTTCCATATATTTTTGTAATTATAATTAAGAACGTTATTTTATTAACTAGGAATTTCTAAAGAATTTTGTTATCTTACATCGATAATATAAAGAATTTTATTTTTCCACGTTATTAATTTTTGATTTTGATATATTTAAATGGTGAAATCTATGTTTGAGGTTTTTTGAAAGTAATATTTTATTTTAAAGAAATTAAACCATATTTATATTCTTTTCAATGATTTAATAATGCCGATTAATCATTATGATCTATATGAAACATGTATAATTAAATTTTTTTATTGACTTAAAATTTTTATCATTCATATTATATGTAGGATTCTTCTTCATCTAATAAATAATCTTTGAAATACTATTTTTATTACTCCATTTTTATTACAGTGTTTTTAATTATATATAACCACATTCTCTAATAATTAAATAATTTGATTTATAGTGACATTTCTAGTATAATTAAATCATACCAGAATCATCTTAGGTAAACCATAACTTGTAAAATATTTCTCATTTTTCATGCATCTATGTACATTTCATTTTATTATAAATTTAACTAATAAAATATTATTTTATCCATTAATCTATTCATTCCTAATGAAACTAACCCTATGGAATAACCTGGAATCCTCTATTCATGCATTTATTGTTTCCCCACACAATATAGTATGTGTTTCATTAATAATTATTTGCAACATAATTTTTTCAATAATGACTCATATGCCCTCTTCTAATCCTATGTGAGTCTTCTCGAGGAATCTATTACATTATTCCTGGCTAGGATATAATTACTATTTGTTTCATAATATTCCACTAATCACGATTAGTTATTATCCTTAATGGTGATGAAATATTATTCTCATCCAAATAATCATTGTTTCTCTTTCATATTGGGGTGTTTGGATTGAAATCACTCCCACATTCATTCCAACATTTGCCAAAAAATTTAATCATTAGTGTTTATATTAGAGACTCTCCAAAATAACTATGTTTTTATTTTATTTAAGACATTCTCATTAATTGATCATCAAATATAGTGAAGTCATTTATTATTGTATATTTTTGACCAATAATTATTGTGGTTCAAAAATGAGTTTTTTCATGAGGCTCGAAATCTATAAAAATATATTATATACTATATATCTTTATTGAAATATTTTTTTACAAATGTGGATAAAATTATAGAGAATTGTAAAAGCATTTTTTTCCTCAATGAGGTAATTAAATAATCTTAGAATGAGGGATTGTTGTGTTAGAAATTTATTTTTATATAGATATATATCATCGTACATTTTTTTATCATGTATTTTAATGAAATCCATATCTCCTTAAACAAAATCAAGTATCCATTAGTGGAATGAGATCATACTGAGAAGATTCTTGTTCTCTTGATAAATACATATAATATTTATATATTTTATGACTAGATTCACATTATTTGATTACATCAACATATTAGTATTGTTTTCATCTCCTTTAATGTGATTTCTTAATGCCTTATCATGGTCTGCCCCCACTTTTATAATTACATAATATTAATAAACACATAGTAGAAAGATCATTGAAATTTCACTTCACGGTGTAGGGGATAAAAAAATGTCTTGGTGGAAAAATATGGGACCTTATGTAAAATATATTTCCATTAATTATTATATAAAATTAAACCATCTAGAGAAAATATTTCAATAATAGAAAATTCTTACTCATTTCATTTAATGAAAACGTATAATAATTAATTTATGGAATTTATAGAACCAAAAAAAAATTTATTAACATATTAAACATAAAAAACACATCATCTATTATGGATGGATAAATAAAAAAAACCATGAAGCTTAGTTGTGTATGATATCCCCATGGTCATGATAGTTTTGATGTCATATGTATGGTATACAAAAGAAGGGGGATATTTTTGTGTGTGGAAGACCCTATTAAAATACTAAATTTTGGTCCACATTAATTATAATTACAACCACTAAAATAGTGGATTATTTATTCGTCATAATTCTATCATAAAATTTACCCATTTTTTATTTTTTATTGCATTTGATCTGTTTATAGTTAGATCATGCGTCATATATTTATCACAGAAACAACATGTTGGATGATGAATATAGATAAGGTCTAGAATATGTATGAACATAATGGATTTCACATTTCATGTAAAACATATAAACAAGTGGTAACAACCATATATAATCCACAGTTATAACACCAACAACCACTTCACCATATTATTATCAATGATTAATAACTTATATAAATAGTAAGTAAATAAACATTCACTCATATAAGAATGTAAAACAAAATCATAATGGATTTAATTAAATAATAAAAAACATATCTTGTAAAGTGTATCCCTACTCAATCTTCTTCTAGTTCCTCTAGACAATGTCATTGGTGTGTACCAAAATTCATCCCTTATTCCAAACCGATAATGGTGTATACTCTAATGATTTTTTTTAATCAGATTAAAAATTACTCATCTAATATTCAATAAATAGTAGAATAATATTTTCATAGAAAAGATTATTATTTTTATATCTCTATAAAAAATCCAAACCCATCCATTATTCATAAATATCCACATCATTCTCAAAATGATAACACCAAAAAACAATTCGTCAATGTAAACTATTATGATATATGATTCATCACATTAAATAGTCCTTGATTCATCGCTAAAATAAATAGAATATGAATTCAAGTCAGTTAAATATTAAAATATTATGCTATGATATTAAAATACATGTTGTAATCAATGATGCTGTAACATGAGATATTTTTTCCTAATTTATCCCTTGATGAAACTATAGATCTGAATAACCAAACTGATATATTCCTTCATATGTCTCAGTGTATCAACCAAATATAGACTACACTTATGTTTTTATCCCTTTGATTTCATTGAAACGTCAATATAACCTCCTTCTTCACATTAATCTAGGGGGTGACTCATCCTCTATGAAATATTGACACTTTTATTTACAGAACTACAATTTCATTGATTTTCAATATATATGTTGTTATAGAATGAAAAATATTTTTATTATGTAAAGTATTTTAGTTTCGATGAATATTATCGTGTTAAATAAATCTTTATGATTGCGTTCCCATGAATTTAAGGAAATAAATCCCACGTATTCTTTTAGTTTTTCAGCTCAAAACAATTGAATTCAAGGACACCTCAAATGAATATAGGTGGCACACCATTTCCAATTTTATAAGTTCTTTTTTCATATCCAAACCATTTTTCCAGTAATGTATTAACTCTAGTATATATATTCAGGTACGGAAAATTCATTCCTTCAACGTAATTATAATTTTGTATTTAAATTGGCCATGTTATGATTCCACTAATGTCATATTAGTTAATATATATAGAATATTAATCTTAGAAACTTATTTCATGGATAAGATACATTCCTTTCACACATGATACACAAAACAATGAAATGGGGGCACCACCACCCTACAGATCATGTTTTTTTAAATAATGTAGAAATTTATTTAATCATCCTCTTACTAAAATGATCATGGTGCAATGATCATACATTTTAACTTATATGTTGCAATATAGAGAATTACCCATGTCCATGTCACCAAAGAAACACCAATATTCTCCAAAATAATTATTATTCTATATTCCCTATTTTGATTCTGCTAAATTTTCTCATTATCCAAAAATCATCATAAACTATTTAATCCATCACTATTCATCATTATCCACATAAAAACATACGATGTATCATTATTTATTCCAATCACAAGGATATCTTTTCAAGATAACTTGACTTAAAAACACTTCCAAACCTTATTAATGATATATTTCAATGTTTCATGAAAGCCACTTCATAATTAGAATCCACTAAAGAATCTATATAGAGTTTAATGTAAAAGTATCATCAGTTTTTGATATTTTTTTTGAGATATAGAAATATCATGTTGAACATGTAATCATGTGGCTAATGGAAACCACTTTAATCATCTTGGGTAGCCATACGATCTATATTAGACTTTATAATCCTTATGATTTACCTTTCTTTCATATGTTATTCATGAGATATTAATGAAATGTAACCCTCGAGTTCTTTCCACCAGAACATCATTATATACCTTTTCATGAATCATCTCAATGAGTTAGAAACGAGATCCATTAGACTAAAAAATTTCCATTTATCTTCATCGACAGCAAAATGAATCATATCATATTCAGGAAATAATAATTTATAGGATCGTAAATACTCATATTCTAATGAATTATCCTCACCTCATTTATCTCGATTAAAATAATGATCATTCTCAAAAATCACAATAAGTGAAAATAAAAAATAGCATGCCCACATAAATTTCACATAAAATATCACATTATTTAATGTTTTACAAATCAATCATATTTAATATAGTTATGTGTAAATGTTGATATCAACTGTTGATAATGGTGTCATAAATTATAGAAACTATATATTACATGACATATAAAATAATATTTATAGATAATAAACATCTTCATAACATATATGGGAATATCAAACTACAAGAATATATAATGAATGGTTCTTCCAGAAATATTTCCCTCATGACCAGAGATAATATCTCCCAAATGAAAATAATCAACATTAATAATATATTAAAAATATTACAGAAATAAATATATTGTGGTTTAATATATTAATATACAATATAATATCTTCACTAAATATCTTGTGTGACCCTAATAATGGATCTTGTAAACATATCAGTATACAAAGTCAATAAAAAATCATTCATCCAATTCTATAGGTTGAACACCCATCATTACTAATTAACCCCTCAGAGTAAACTCATCTTATATTTCACAATGTAATAAATATTCCACCATAGTAAATATACACATATAAAATGAAAAAATATAACTTCTCGTATCCACTTGTAGGGACTTCAAGGCAATATTTATTGGATATGCAGTTGTCCACTAACATGGAATCTTATTGTTATAGGGTGACCACATATAAGAACACTCTCTAGTAAACCATCAATATATCTAATCATTAATAAATAATATATTTTTTGTTTTCCCTCCATAGGTTTTATTTTTATTATAAGATATTGAAAGTGTGGTCAATTGTCACCTATCGAGTGTTCATGGTTCTAGTGCTCTAAAAATGTGTATAAAAACACTAGGGTTCAATCATCGGTTATGATACTTTTTAATAGTCAATTGTTTTTAGTTGATTGTGTTTTGATTATGGGGTTTTTTTGAAGTGATTAAATTAAGTTATTAATTAGTGGTGATTTATTTTAAAATTTAAAAAAAAATTGGGGAGAGTTCATTATTAGGTATTGAAGCTTGTGATATCCTCGATCCTTGCTTTATATTTCATTAAATAAAAACCCATGTCACAAGTTGATGTTGATTGGAATTCCCAAGTGTTATGTATATAATACAAGACAAAAAATTACATTGGTTTCTCATATTAATCATATCTTGTTTATGGTAGTGTATATATGGTTCCATTAATCCATGGAAACAACCCATTAAATTAAAAAATTCATTATTCTATGACATGTCAAGTCCAACATACACAATGTTAATTCAATGAATATTCATCCAGTAGAAGTTATTAATCACATAACATACATAAATTATAACTCATCCCAATGATTGATTTACTCATTCATTGAAATAATTATTAATCTAGTTTATTATGTTTATTATGATTAATTAATAATAGAATAAAAAAAGTGTATGAAAAGAGTGGCATGCCAAAAACACACACAAGCAATGAGGAGAAATAACAAAAACACCCTTTTTCACGAATGAAAATGTTAATGAAAATAAATATTTTCAAAATGATTTAGAATATTTGATGCAAATTAATTTTAAAATAAAAAAATTAGATGAGAATGATTGATTATGAAGTAATAACCATTAATTAAAACAGAATTACAAATACCAACACCAACAAAATTACAATTGAAAATGAATAGAAAGAACATAAATGAAAAGAGAGGGGGAATGGTATCTCACATGAAAACACTAGTATGGAATGTCCTCCCTGGCCTTTGGCAGAGCCTTGGTAGTGGAAACTGATCCTCTCCTATTCTTAATTGACAACCTCTTGCATTAACTAGAGGGGGACGTATTAATAGCCCAATGTTGTGGACTGTTTTCATTCTAAAACTACCCCACCATTATCATTGCCAATTTAAAACATTATACAGAATAATCTAGAGATATTATCTTATTAAAAGTTTTGTATATTTATATCCTATATCAACTCTAAATAGTTGGCATACATTGGACTTAAGGAACCAAAGTTATGGTTGTTTGATTAAACAATTTTAATCATTACATTTCAATCTAAACTTTTTAAAGTCCGTAATGTGAATGGTTGTTTGAATATGATTATGATCTAAAATCAAAAAAAATTATTCAAAAAATTATGCCCTCTATTCTACTATTTCACACTACAAAGTATCATTTTGAATGAATGTCTCTATCAGGAGAAAAATATGTAATTATGTGCTAATACATTTCCCACACAGAATGGTGGGATGGGTTTAAATTCATCATTAGGGCCCCCTACCATTAATTTTGGGCCTTGAAATTTTAATAAATGATGAATTGAATTGTCCCCCGACCTTTGGAAAATAAATATTGGATTTTGACTTTTGGAGGGAGACAAGTATTTCTATCTTCGTGGATGGACCAGTTTCATCCCCCATAGTATGGGCCTTTTTGTGTGGACTAGATGAACCACCAAATGAAGAAATTATTCCAAGATTCATTCTAATGAAATCTTATATATTTCATGGGGAATGCAGAAAAACAATTTCCATGAATTTTGGATATGTATGGGGAGAGTTATAATTAAACAAGTAAACTGACTTGAATCTAAATGAATTCAAATAGAGCTCAAAAAATATATTTAATATTTAAACATTCATATTTCACAAAAATTATGCACATTTAATATTAAATTATTAAATGGAGTATATAAAATGCTATGAAAAAATTTATAACATCAGATATCTTCCTAGGTGGACTCTATATACCTCATATATATATATATATAAATATATATATTATCACAATAGTTTTCTAGTTATTTGCATGTAGCTACTCTCAATATTTCCTAGTATCGACATATACTGAATCGTCTTATATAAAAATTTAAAATTACCACTACATCATCATTGTTTACAACAAAACTATTGAATTATGGAAAAAATAGACACTATTGGGAAACATCATCATCATCATCTTCCTTTTAATCATGCATTAAAATAGATAATGACCCTTGACATATATATTTTATGTCACTCATAATCAAATCACACACAAAACGTTTAAAGGAAACGAAATTTAATCATAAACATCAAACACCAACCTTGGTCATACATATTCTATATACTATAGAGTTAATCTCTCATAAATTATATGTACTTATATAATAGTAATTAGAATGTTCAAAAACATCATCAAAAGCTATCTCACATAAAACCCCCTTCCAAAATAAAATTTTCATCCACAATACCCTTCAAGATTTAAACCCTCATTAAAAAAATATAGGCTTTTTTATTTTATAAGAGAATTTTTCCATATTTTCAAATATAAATTTATACCATAGGTTCCAATATATAATTTTAGAGGTCAAAATTAAACAATTGGTTTTACAATTCTTACTCGATATATATCAAAATAGTTACTATATGATAGGTTTGATTTCAGACATATATATATATATTTTTACAATGGAAAATAATTAATTTATTAAATTAAATACAGTAAAAAAACTATTTTATATTACAAGTCCATTTTTAGATTTTATTGTGAAAATAAAATACATTTTGACATTTAAGCTGTATGTTTTCGTTCAGCAAACAAATGATAAAATCCAGTTAATGAAATTATATTTATTAATATTATCTAAAGAATAAAAGTGTAAAACATATGTTTTAGTACATTTAACTATTCATATAATAAACATCATTTTTATAATTACGTATGAAAGAAAAATTCAATTTCAAAATCATTCCTATGTATCTTATATATATGAATACAAATATTATTATAGCTTACCACATTCATTGATGAATGTGGTATTATCCCCATTATTTCGAAACATCTTGTAAGCACGCTATTGTGGGGATATCAAATAAGGCCCACGTAGTAGGCTTTGAAAGAAAGAAACAATAATTCATAATTATTTATAAAATTCTAAATATTGCGTTCATGACACCAAACTGAAATCCCATTAGTAAAAATTTATAAATAAAATCATGGAAATAAATTCACAAATAAAGATATATTTTATAAAAAACATAATTTACCTATAAAAGTTATGAATATAATTTATTAATTCAGAAAAGGGAAAATCATAAACTAATAGAAACCTGTTATTTCCACCAGAAAAATAAACAAAATCTCATTAGATCACTCCACTATAACCCCCGTGGAAACTATAACAATGATAATGAATTGGTCTTACATGTTTTTGAAATACCATTAATCTAATCCCTAAAAATCTTAATAATATAAAATATAGAATAGATAAGAGGAAAAATAAATAAGAATAGGGAATTTTATCTTGACTTTAGATGGTGAACAATTTGAAAACGATACTATAAAATTCTCATAGGGCGAAAACCCAAAAATTTATTAATAGAGAGTTCTAAAATTCATTGTTGAGGGTAAATGAGGGAACAGTGATGAATATAATATATTTAATGAAACAGTTTCTAATCCACATCATTTATTCTCATGGTTTAAAAATATTGAGATCGAACTAACTTATTAATGGGTTACATTGTTTCCATGCATGATTTAAAAAGGATTAACTTAACAATGTACTATTAAAATAGTCCCCATTAATATTATTTTTCCCTTTGGTTATCCTAAAACACAATCACATAAAAAATAATTTTCTTAAAGGATATTTTATTAATTTAAAAACCCAAATCATTTGATGAATATTAATCTAAATCCATAAATATCAAATAAAAAAACATCACATGATTTTCATATTTCATATTATATATTATTTAATTAAAAAAACCTATTATGTTACAATATCTTTCAGAATAGGTTCTTTTTCTATTTACAAATATATCCACAGTTGAGAAATATTTTCAACAAATAATTTTTTTGTAAATACAAACACCCATCAGGCCTATATTCAATGATTTTCTCATTATACATTAATATATTCTTATAACAGACATCAGAATAATGTTTTCTATAACAAAATAGTGTTCTTTTGCAGTGTTAAAAACACACTACCATCATGGTGGGACTAATTGGAAACACATATATATCCAATATTATTGTTAACCATGGTATTAGGTCTCATATACCCACAATAGAAGTATCTTAACGATAAAATGATGAAAACAAATTAATAATAACAATTTTCTCAAAATTCATTGAATGTAAACCCTTTCATGAAACACATCGAATTAAATATACAAAATTCATATTAAAAACCAATCAATAAACCATAACCATAAATTTTTTTAATAATACACTGTGAATTGTTAATCGTAATTTTAAATCCAATAAACTAGGTTTGAAATTAATATATCACTAAAAGTACCTATACAATCGATATCATTAATTAAATAACCATATATTTTTGTATTTTATGTCTGAAAAGAGTTTAGGTATAGTTTTCATAGGATTGGATGACTCTTGAAATGTTTTTTAGAAATTATTGGGGAGAACAATTTAAGCATTGTTAGTAAAAAGTATGATACTCAAATAAAAAAACATGAAGAGTTAGGTATTTTGATCTGGGTAGGAGGATGGATTGGTTCAATTTTTCGAATAATATACAACCCCTTATGAGTAACCATGCTTTTTGGACATAGGCATTTTCATGGTTAGTGAACGGTTTTCCTGACCATATGATAACCATTCATGGATAAAATAAATATCATAAAAGGTGGATCTCACGTGGATTTACCTCTAAACCAGTAGACTTATCTCATTTGAAATTCTAACACATAATTCAAACTCTCAAAGGATTTTGAGACATTCCCCTTCAATTTAGGATTGATCCTATGGAAAATATTGGTGTGATAAAGGCATGTTTACATGATAATTCTTTATTCCTTGTGATTTTTTAGATTTACTATTCTCCCTTATCTTGGATTCATTGATCTAGTTAATAGGGGATATATCAATGATAGAGGATTCCAAAAATGATTTTTTAGTGATGATGATATGAGAAGATATCTAATGCTGTTTTTTGAAATTCAGCATATTTTAGTTTAATAATTCATGTCATTTTTTATTTTTTCCAGGGTTTCTAAGGATGTTGGAATAACTCTCAACTCTTCATTTAGATCAATAAGTAAAAGTATAAAATTGTTTTTATAGATTAAAATTGATTATGAAATTTGTTTAAAAATGATGATAGAAAACCACTCCCATGATGGATTGTGTAATTCTAAAATTTGGTTGTTGTGAAATATTGATTTCTTAATTATATTAAATTTAGGTTCTAAAATATTTATTTCTTTTGATTCATGGAATTTTTTTAATTGAAATGTAAATAATAAAAGTTTAGTTTTATTGAAATGGATTGTTATTTTTGGATTGACATGGTTTTGGAATACACGGGTTGGTTTTATAGCACAAGGATATTGAAAATTTTGTTATTACATGGTTTATAGTTGAAAAACAACTCATTGGAAATTAACATTCATTGGATTAGGCATATGTGTTTTGTTGAATTGTGGAATTTCTAAGAAAAAAAATGACTGTGAAATGGTTAAATTTTTTTTGTTTCATTCCATCGAATTGTATATGGTTTGGGAAAAACATTATCTAATGGAAATTCTTTTTCTGTTTTTTTAAAATTTATATTAAATTGGGTATATAATGTTTTTAATATAAATGTTCTAACATGTTCTTTCCAAGTGTTTTCAGTAAAGAAGTCAGTTGGAAAAAACCTATAGTGTTTTATTACGAACACTCTTCATGGGATCATTAGTGTGTTTGAATATATCTTTTGTCAGGAATATTTAATGGAAATGTAACACATTTTCATAGTTGTGGTTCATGATACTTGGGAATGGATTTTGAAATTGTATCTTGTAGCTTGTTGATAGTTTCCGAATTGGTCTCTTTGGATTCTATGACCTTCAGTGGTTTTCTCTTCTGCTTTGTAGTTGAAATAGATCATGGTTTCTACATGGTTTTCTGATGTAGTTATTTTGATTTTTTTTACAGTGAGTTTTCTTGAATAATGTTCATGAATTATTTAGTGGTTGATTGGTTGTGGTATTATTGGGTTGGTATTTATACATTCAAATGGAAATATATCCTACATTTGTTTATAAATACCTTGGGTTTTATTTCAACCCTTTGGTGTCCTCAAGAAGTTATCTGAGGCTTTTTTATATGTTTTCTAAATAATTATAATGTTTAGGTTAATTTTTTTTTAAAAATGTGTATTAATGTCGGTAGGTACACTGCAACCCTTAAGCCATGTCCAAAGGCAGGTGTATCCCTTCCTCCAATCCACTAAAATAAGAATAATTTAAAATATATTTAATTATATTTATCAATATATAGATTTATAAATTATGATATATATATATATATATATTATTTGTCATATGTTTTTATGAATCATGTCAATAACTTTTGAAAGTAGAAATGATGTTTTATTAAGCAATTGCTTTTGTGGAACACAAATTGGAGACATTTTTAAGAACTAAGTATCGGTTCTAGTTGATCATAATTTTAATATAAATATTTGTTGCTAAATATGGTTATTTAAGGGAAACTGGTCATGGACATTATTGTTAATAGATATAAATATATGATAGTTACTAAAGGGTTTAAACAACAATAAGGAATTAGATACAATTAAATATTTTCATCTTGTCCATCCAAATGGATCATGCTCACCACATGGTTTTTTCTACCAGTGGGATGTGGAATTATTTAGTTTGTCTATGTCATTTCACCACTACCTCCTTTTGAGGGTAATTGATTATGTCACAATCATTCTACAATTTTATTAGATTAATCGGTCATTTTTTCATTGGACCTCTTCATCATTCCTTTTTTTCTCTCTCACATCGGAATAACCCTAGAGTGACATAAGAGAACCCTGGTTTTCATCCATATAACTGCTTCTCAATGACTTGAAGTGGAGATCCTCTCACCCACCATCATTATAATTGAGATCTCACCCCAATGTACATTTTTTATTGAGATCCAGTTCCAGTCTTCTATTCGTTTTCATTGACATGCATTAATGATGTCCACAATTAGTTGTCACCAAGGAGAATCAACATGAAAAATTTATGTTACTAATAAATAGATTTTGTGTTGATAAAATTTGATTCATTTTTTAACTAAGTTGGTGTTCTGGTTTATCTTCACAATGATATAAAAATCATTTGGTGAAAATCAGTTGTTGAGAGAGAAATGGCCCTAGAAAAGAAAATGTGTATATAGTGGTGTTCAATATATAGGGTTATAATTAATCCAAAATATCCCAAAATCATAAATATTTTTTAAAAAAATAAATATTATTATTTTTTAATCTTTAAATATTGTATTTATAATATTTTTTTTACATTCCTTTAATTTTCATCAATTTATTTAATTTTGGAAAATCATTTTAATTTCAAAAACATTATAGATGTTTATGCCATCTATTGAATTTTATTTATATTGTTTTTATGCATTATATTTTATAATATTTTAATGTTATATTAGTTATTTAATGATTATTCCTATGTTTCATGTTGTCATCTTTGAAAACGTATAAAATAAAAATTATGCACACAATGTTTAATGAAAACCGAAACAATGGAAAAACATGTAAAATAGAAGATAACAACAATAGTATATTCATTTCAATATAACTAAAAAATACAGTAATAAATAAAAAAAATTATGTCTATGGGGAGGATATTTGATCCTACATGGTGGTTTGCAAAGGGGACACGCCAATTGAGATCCCCGATCTCCGTGCTGGGGTGGAGTCTAATGACATGGAGAAGGTTGATCCTCATGCACTTGAACAACAACCATCACATGCTCCACCAGTGTGTCAGTGTGAGGATAATTCAATTTCATGTCATACTTCTCTCATAATCCTTCTTCCAATATGGTCATAAAAGGACCGTCCATCATCGTAGTGAGGAACGACACCTACAATAGATATGGACCACAAGGTTGTGATTGATCTGGACCCCAAGTACATGTGTGATCTAGAAACCAAGATGAAGAGAACTACAGATATCATGTCTTGAATGATGGATCCAATGATGCATGAAGCACATCCTCAATCAGCTGAGGTTGGACTACTAATGGGGTGACCTCTTCCGATAGAAAAGGTTTGGCCTCACTTGCAGCACGACATGGTCTACATCATCATCGTCAAGGCTTTTTAGCACCAGCAGCTGCTAGAGGATGTTATTCCATGGTAGGAACCTCCTATCTCTCAATTGGACTCTCGACGATGGTCTCCAAAAGAATGGAATAATATGACCTCAGATTTGGCACTTCAATATGGTCCACTTCCCGGCTAAGGACACCCTCCTCCTCTTCACCACTCATGAGAATAATATTCTCTAAGCGAGTACCATGTAAAGAGATTCAAAATGAATTATAAAATAGTTCCATAACAAAACTAACAGAAATAAATTGTCATAAAATCTTATAAATCTCCATGCCGTGTTACGTAAGATACAATATAGACATCAATCGACACTATAACTGATAATTGAAAATCTGCGAAAGAATGAATCATGTCATATGTACAACCTATAAATTAAAAATTACACATATTCCCTAGTGGGTATGATAGGCGTCATGTAATCAGTGTCAGTTCCCATCCTACCACCTTGTTAGCTTTATACCATAATGATTTTTAGTTTATATCAGCGGTAATGGAATCCGTTGAACACAGAAAAACTGGAACCTGAATATATCAGGCTAATACTAGTCAATATTATTGAATTTATTGAGGGGAACTAAATCCAAAAAATCATAAATCCCAGCACTATGGTATGATAGAAACTGGTCCAGTATTGTTCACTATGGAATCCATGTAAACTAAAATGACATGTGACCTTTGTCAAAAATTCTCCTTACTAAAAAAATGACGATATTATTAATTTATAGACAGTGATAGATTTTATATACATACATGTCCAAGAATGATATAGTCCAACATGAGGAGATATGCACCCAAATGATCAGTCGGAACCGTGACAAAATTGTGTCTCTGACACCACCTATAATATAAAAAATTAAAAGTGAAAATTGATGAGAATTTAAATTCAATAACTCCTAGTAGAATCAGAATCCAATTGAGGTGATTTATCATAACAGCATCCACATGGATCATCATGCGGAATCTCTATAGGGAGTGGTAGACTACCAAGTTGAGGGCGGAATGAGGGGTTGTGCTCCCATTCCAACATCTAAATATGTATGATGCATCCCCTAAGATTTATGTTCTCACTATGGGATACCCTACATAATGATCTATATGTGTATGCCATGCTAGATGATCCCTAGTTATACATACATGCCTGTAAAATTTCCTCCATTAGGGCAAGATACATCATGTGTACGCAAACCCCCCGTGTGATTAGAAAACAAGGTCCCTCAATTGAGCAGTAATATACTTGAATGATTATAATTCATGATAGTCTGGTAATAAAAATCATCAGTTTTTTGTGTAATATTCTCTTCCAGCAAGGGTATAGATATCAACCTGCTACTTGTTGCCCTACTATCAGCCAAACTTTTGTCATCTAACAAAAATGATAAAGGTCATCACAAGATGCACATATGGTTCCAATCACAACATACACATGGATAGGAACACAAAGAAGCACTTCCATAGCCTTGACTGTGATTAGCATCTCTCTTTCAGGAAGGTGGAAGGTGTGTGTCTCTAGTATCCACCTCACCATGAGTGAAGCATGCTAGTGATGTTCAACAGATGTGAAATCTGATGCGACAATGAAATTCAAGCCATCATGGAGCATGTATGGTCAAATGGAATGTGGAGGCTCAATGTGATGAAAATGGTGTTCTTGATGAACACAGATTAGTCAAACCTCCCCACAATCTATAAATACATTGGAAACATTCCTATGCTAGTGATTGAGTATTAGGATATCCTCTATTTATATATAAACAAATGAAAAGATACATAAGTGTAAAATGTAAATATAATGTTATGGTTAAGAATATTGTTATGAATTTTAGAATGTATGACATGGGCTTTTTATTCATATTTATTATATGTTTTTTTCATACAAAAAGATGAGGTTATATCTTAATCTATTTCAAAGAATATTAATAAAGTGTTTTTAAGATATTCTATTACCTAGAAATTGTGTTTTGTGAGATGTGGTTTTAGAAATTTGTAAATATAAATGTTTTTTCCTCATTATGTACAAGTTTAGTAAAAAATTGATGTGCATTGTAATTTATATAATATTTTCCACATGATGTTATGTTTCACAATTATTTTTACATAGGTATGCTTTATGGTTTAGCCATTGACATATTGATTATGTGTTAATGTCACAGAAAATGCACTTGTCGTATTACATTAAATATATGTATGAAAGCATTATTATTATTGGATAGAAACAATATTTTGTGAAGTCAAAAATATAAATGAAATGATGAATCTTTTTCATAAATTCACATGCTATCATGATGATCAGACATTAATTAAAAAAAGGGCTTGTCATCAAACTGAGATATGTGCTTCTTATAGTACACATCCAAAAATAGTTGTTAGTGATGCTAATTCTATAACACATAGGGAACTTCAAGAATGAATTATTTATAAATGATCCATGGTCGTGAGGAATGTTGACAATGATGAAATTGATGGAATGTGTTTACGTCAACACCATCGTCGTTGTCACCATTCCTCTTATGCAGTGGTTTGTTTCCCATGAATTCATTCATGAAGTTAACTTAGTATTACAGAATCAACTGTACTAACCACTGTTGTCAGTTTTTTACTATAATAAGTTCATTTCATAATTTTAATAGCATTCCCATAGTATTACTCAATGGTAAAACATGACTCTCTACGTTGAATTGTTTCTGATAATGAATCGGATAGTGCATCTAATATTGAAAAAGAAGGTTGATCATATAATGCTTATTATACAAAAATTTTATAACAAATTTTTATACCCTAATATATGATAGTATTTATTCTTTATATAAATGTTTATTTGTATATTAGTCAAATATTATTTTTTGGAACCGACAAATTAAATAAGAGATAAAACCATATAATTTAAAATATCGGAATATCACATTGGAGAAAATTCATCATTATTGCTATGAGTTTGAACACGACCCAAAAATGATAGGGAGTATTTTCTAGTTATGATCATCTTGATGAAATATGGTGTATCTTAGTATTTTCCCTAAATCATAAGGCCGATATATCTCATTTCACTTCTTATTGCCCTTGGATCTCCCACGGTTACGCAAATGGTTGATGTCAAGTATCACTATCAGCCGACCTTCGGGCATTTGGAAATAATGAAACTCCCTAATAGGAATTCATGGTGCAAAATAATAGTTAGAAATACTGTCCATATGGTACATTGGATCATCATATGCTTCCCATGATATGTTCCTAGAGGTAGATGCTATGATGGAGTGTTCACATGAAACCCATAAGGGAAAAAAATTTTCACATTAAATTTCCTCACATCTAGTAATAACACTATTTTTTCATTGATTCGATTTTTGATTGGGTCCAAACGCTCTTGAACAAAAAATTGAGAGACTTATCGATGGAAGGGTAGAAAATTATAACCAGAAGCTTCTTCAATGTTCTTTTGAAACTCTCATTGATTGTTTATTTTCGTACCATAGCCCCTACTAAATTCCATCCATGTCTAAAATGTTTTCTACAAAAAAGTACACCACAGAATGATATGATATGTCTTGAACTAGGGAAGTTATACGTAACCTGAAAATCCCCACGAATATACCATTGATGCACTCTAAAATGTTTTTCATCATGTGTCCTTACCACTTCCCTTTGTCATAAGCCAAAGTCCATTTTTATTTTTGAATCCTTAGCATATAATATTACACTTCATGATTAGCCTTAAAAATTTGGTAGAAAAGTTCTTCCCAATGAGTATGATCTGGCTCATATACTACAAAAAATTATCATATATCATAAACAATTTTTTTATATTTACATTTAAATAGTAATAATTAACAAAGACATTGCATATATATCCTCATGATTTCTTCTTAATATGTTCGTTGTGGAATTTGTTCCTCGCATTGCTCAAAATTTGTAAAATAATGAACCGATGAGGTTAATTTGGGGTTCTCTTTGTATCAAGGTCTACATTGATTGCCTCATTGATTGCTGGATGCTAATCAGATATCAAATATAAACCCTGAATATGAGTGAAATGGTAGTAGATACATGCCAAAAACACACTCCATGATTCAGAGTTTTCATTCTCCATAATGTAAATGGCATGCAGAATAGGTGAATTGTTTCCATCTTCGGTTTCCATAATCAATAATATACCATTGTATTTTCTATATAGAAACATTCTAATCAAACTGAATTATTTTTTTCTGAATCAAAATGTGGAGATATAAGGGAGGAATGAAAAGAACTACTGATGAAATGGAACACGAGATGGAAAAAGATAGTTACCTTGAGACAAATGTTAATTTGTATAAATATTGTAGATAAGTAGTTGATTTTGTCATAGTATGATAATAAATTGTGGAAAAATCTGATATAATCCATCCTAATAACCATAGACCATCAAAATTTCCTTCTACATCACAATCCATGCCTTATTATAAGAAATTCTTTAACTGAATTTTTGTTGTATCCACTATTTCATAATTTTTATAGGAACATCTTGATATTTCCTAATCATCTCAACAACAATGGATAACAAAAATTGATCATCCAATGAAATATGATCTTATGTAATGCTTGGCTGATATCTAGTATGATCTGCCTCTAACCATGATATTCTCGAACCTCCAAATGAAATGACTACTATCACCCTCACGTTGAACATAAAATCATCTTATTACTTCTCACACTATATGAGATAGTTGTCATAGCCTAACTCCTGAATTATATATATGTATTTTATCTCAATGAAAAATCACTTTATCATGAATTTAAATGCATCTTTACCTGAAAAATTCATCCTATCATATATAGTTTTTTCATTTTCACTTATCATATATATTATAACTCTGGGAAACTCAGTTGTTTGTTTGAGTATAAGGCCCTAGCCTTAAACATTACTTAATCTTGAGTTATTACAAGATTACACATTGATGATCTTTTCAGGTATAGAGTTTTAGAGAATTAGATCATGAAACTTGCATTACATTCCATATTTAGACAAAGTGGTTACATGAAAGAAAGTACTCATTCTTCCCATCAACAGAAACATATTTAAAATAAAACATGGATTCTTTCTTGACACATCCTTGACACTGTCATCACATCATGTACCCTTCCCTTGACCTATGAAAAACATTTCAAAAACTTGGGATGAGCATAAAAAGCTCAGTAAGGGATATAAAAATATGGAAAGGAATCATGAGTACATATATACATAAGAATGAAATCATACTTTACCCATAAAACATAGGCACTTTAACATACCTCATAAAATCATAGAAATCATATGACATAAAGGTAACTTGAGGTATTCATAACATTCTTACATAGGGTGTAACCCTCTTGGTTACGTTAGGAATACCCATCACAGTATATTCCCTAAATCTCTTCGGAGAAACCTTAACGTTTCACTCCTTCGCGTTACCCAATGCATTGGAGAGCTATAACGGGCTCACCCGCCCTTAGTTTATCACGGAACCACCCGTTTTCATAACAATGCCCAAGAAACATAACATAAACGTATCACATAAAACATGCATAAAGGAAACATAACATTTCCACATTTCAATCACAATATAACATTTTATTATATTGAAATAATGAATCCATTCAAAAAGAAACCATTTCCAAAACCATTTAAAACATTTAACAAAGAGAATTTTGAATCAAAGTGTCTCATACCACCTTGAAGATTTTAAAATGTTAAACCATTAATATCCATATAAATAAATCCTTAAAACCATTTTGAAAATAGGGATATTAATAATAACAAATAATTAAAACATTTAAAGCGATATTTTGGTAAAAGGGGTTTTACCAAAATTAGAGACACTTGAATACAATAATTGAGGAATAACATTTAGTCAGAACTTTGTAATATCATGAGAATAAATGGATTCATGATATAATATTCCAAAGGACAATATATACACCATATAAGAGTGAATTGGTGCATAATAACAATGAAGTCTCAACAGGGATGTAAAATGTGATGAAATCCCTTATAAAGAAGGTATCCTTAAGTTAAGGATAATTCAATCTCAAAATTATGTGTGAAAAATATAAATACACCCAATATAATTGGATATTAAGTGTAAAACAATAAAAGGTCATTCACACATATTCAATGGATGTCATAATCATTAACTACAAGTTGAACACAAAGAAATCGAAATTGGGTTAAAAAGTTCCCTTGACAGCCTAACGGCATCACATCAAAATGAGTTGATGAGAGATAAAAAGTGTATCTCATCACTTGGAAATAAAATTTACATCAATAAGGATATATGAGAACATATCCCAACATAACAATATGTAAATTAAAAGACCCAAAAAAGAAGTCTTTTAAAAAAGAGGAGGGTGAAAGGTTCCCTTACCGACTTGTGTATCTTTCAAAACATACACCCCATGAAAGAAGGACAATAGATCATTGATGTAAATACTCATAAACAAAAGTATATTACACAAAGAGTATAATAATAGACAGTAAATACACCACTCAATGGAATTTGTGTCAAATGTAGCATAAATCTCACGGGAATAAAAGTGAGATGAAAAATCCCTTACGAAAACTCGGCAGCCTAACGGCACCACATAAAACTTCCGAATATGGATTGATGAGATCAAATAGGGTATCTCATCACATTATAATAAAATTTACAGCAAGGGGAATATAAAATAATATCCCCCAACATTACATAGAGGAGCTTAAAATAAGTGACATAAATGAGAGTACTTAAAAAGAAAGAGAGAGGTTAGATCTCTTAAGAAAGTTCGGCAGCCTAACGGCGCCACTCAAAACATCCAAAATGGATTGATGAGAGAGAATAGGGTCTCTCATCACATGAACATAAAAATTACAGTAAGTGTAATATAAAAGATCATCCCAATAACAAGGAAGATGAGCTTTAAAAGGAATGACATAAAAGTGTGTACTTAAAAAGAGAGAGAGGAGTAGGATCCCATACCTCGGGTCCGACTTGACTCGATCGTTCTTTAACGCCCTGAATAATAAACATGAGTTAATTTCTATTTTCTTAGGAACCTTTTTCAAGTTCATTATTCCTTATATATTACTTATTTCCATGTTATAAACATTATGTAATCATTTAAGTTAATAATGTTTGTTTTGTCGATATTTGGTTCTTAAGTCGAAAGTGGACTTCTTACAATTACATGTTGTTCATGTGGTCAAAGGATCTTTATATCCAGAATGACATTCCTGATAGGGATATCATATATGTCATATATATTCAGCATATACATGTATTTATAATATTACATAATAATTTAGAGGTAAGAAATGAAATGCACCGTCCATGGAGATGGTAAGCCGTACGTACGCATGAACGCTACTTTCATTTCTTTGTCATATTAATGGAATTAAAACTAAATTAGAGGTATGTATATTTTAATTACAGAATTATATTCATCATTTAGATGTATCATTCATCATATATATCCATTATATACATGTACTTATAATAGTACATTACATTTGGGGATAAGAAATGAAATGCACCGTTCATGGAGACGGTAAGCCGTACGTACGCATGAATGCTACTTTCATTTCTATCTCATACTTTAATGGAAAGAAATAATAATGATATATAGGTATATAATACTTCCAGTATAACATCATATATAATAACATTAAATCCATCCTTTATACATCCCACGTATGGAATTAACGAATCACATCACTTTGAGGGGGCGGTAGTCCGCACATCCTAAAATGAAGATATCGTGTATACCCATAATGGAAGCCATAAAGGTAAGACACAAATGAAAAATACAGAAGCATAAGTAAAACATAAACATATTATATATCATATATAAATATAGTGACATCATAATGGCCACCTTTGAAGGTGTTAAATGAGTATTGAACAATCATCGTTTCGGGAGGCAGAATGTCGCCATCCACGGAAACCATATGTTCTTTAACCATTTGATGTAGTTTTGTGAGAGTGTAGCTCGAATAAATCTTATTAAAACATCCTAGTATATTTAGGATACTGGTGTTGTTACAAAATAAGTAAATAAAAAGTGTTTAGGGGGTTGGAGAAGCAAAATAAAACAAATGAACACGAGAGAATGAATTACCTTTAAAAGTGTAACTCCATTTGATTTGAGCCTAAAGGATTCCTTTGAAAGGATTATTCCCAAAGGGAATCCTCTAGGATGAGGAGAGGGATGTGTAGAGAGTAAATGGGCAGGGTTTGGCCGAGCCAAAGGCTTGAGGAGTGTGTGTAATGAGGTAGAGGTGGGGGCCTTTTATAAGAGGAGAGGAGGGGCACTTTTGGAATGTAAAGAAATATTACTTTATTTGAAAATGTGTTTCGTTTTTAAAAGGTCCCACATTGATATAATTCGTGTATAAGGTGATAAGGGTTCTAAATACACCCATCCAATAAGTTTTGGACATGTGTAGTTCATATATTTTACATTATCTTTCCATTTTATTTAAATCGTCAAATAATGATGTCATCACTGCATCATTATTATGTCATAAATAATTTAATTTATTTAATGTCTAAAAATTATAAAAAAACTACTATGAAGTAAGAAATATTTTTAGCTTTCCAATCACTATTTATAATCAAAAATATGACTTGTATATCCCCACTTAAAAATTGTTTTAGTAAAACATATCATGTTTGTGTCATTTTTACTTTTTCATTAAATAAAAAGTTATTTATGTCATTTCCCAACCAAAGTGGCTCCATGGGGTCCCCAAGTTTACCCATGGCTTGTATTGGTCGTCCATTACACATCCAATGAGGTTATTACATGTTTCAAGTTCATTTCATATTATTAAAACATTATTTTTACCTTAAACTACACTAATTACCTCTAATCGCGATTAATGAAAAAAAGTTACTATTCCCCAAAAAAATTATTTTCATCCCATTGAACCACATTTTACATACTAATGACAACCATGTATGTCGGATTTTTAAAATTCAATACACATTAGTGGTAAACTTTCATTTAACTGAAAAATCAGTTTGCTTGATTACCACTTAGTGGTTTCACTATTCATCAAAAATTGGAGTTTTTCAGAAAAATACCAAAACATCACCCTAAGCTATATTTGATATTCCGAATTCAAAAATGAAGTCCGTTTTACAAAATTCAAAATATATTAGTCACATTAATTAATTTAATAATTAATTCCCGCTGTCAGAGCAAATAGCGTGTTTTTATAAAATAATAAGTATCAAAAGATTGACACTAGTTTAAGTCTGATTTCAAAGTGAAATTAATTCCAATGACCACTATTGGATTTAATGGTAAAAATATTTTCTAATTTCACTTTAAAAACATTTTAAAATATTATCTACTCATATAAATAAATTAGATTAAAAATTGGTTTTTAATTAAAACACAACATTTTACACAATTCATTAAAAAATGAACTTTATAGTAAAAATACCAAAAATTAACACAAAGTAAATTTTGATGTCCCGATTCTTAATAAGAGTTTTATTTGGTCGAAAATAATTTTTAAGAGTGAACAAAACTATATTTAATGACAGTTCTCCATCAAAAGGTGATAAGTGAACCTTTAGTGAAAACTAGGGCATATACGCCTAAAAATGAATTCTTTCCGTATTTTAAGCATCTATCCTTTATTGGATAAATGTAAAAACATTTAAAAACATATATAATCATATTTTAGTTATTTCTATCCATTCTCGCCATTACAATGGCTACATGTTAACTACCATTTAAAATAATATTATTTTATTATTAGAGTGGAACGTAAGATTTCAATGAAACTCTTTGTTGTGTGTTGGGTACACCATCGAGCATAGCGTCCCCTTTATTGTCATATTAATATTTTATTCACAAATTTGGATAAATATGAAAATGTCATATTCTTTATTTACCTGGGGTGTTACATCCTTCCCCCTATTGGGAATTGCGTCCTCGCAATTTTAAAATTGTGCTTGGAAACATCCTTGAAAGTCCCACATCGGAAAAAGAGTCGGTAAAACAATCACTTTAAAATAAAGAAATATAAGCACAGAGGTCACCCGAGTTAACCCATACTAGGATTAAAAGTATGAAAATATGGACATGGAGGAAAAAACAAAGGGTCATGTTCTGATGGAGAGTGATAGAAAACATGTTTAGGAGAAAGTTAACCACAAGAAAATCACAAACTTGTGATGGGTTAAATGGTATTCGATTCCCCAGTAGGAAAAGTTAATAGACAACATTTTTTGTTTAAGTTACTTTTTATTGAGGAATTTATTCATAATGAAACACAATCGCGTATCATGTTGACTTTCAACTTTTACTAGATTCCTTAATCAAACTCATATTTTTTCCAAAAGACGAGTATTTAGGGAGACCTGTTTGCATTAAGAGTACTATAATAAACTTATAGAGAATCACCTAATGCACAAAATAGAACTATATACTTCCCATGTCTTTAGACTTTAACCAAAACCAAAAAGGTTATTACAGGATCATATAATCCAGAAAAGGATAACCCTTTATAAAAAGAAAATCTATTATTAACCTCCAAAATTTGTCCAACAAAACCCAAAGTTCAACGAGGACCATTCAATAATCAATTTGTCCATAAAATTCTTCAAAGTAAACCAAAATAAGATTGAAACACAAATATTTGAAGGATTTAGTCACATAGTCTTCCAAGTTAAATCGTAACATTTATCTCCAAACAACATCAGTTGCTCCTAAAGTCTCGTATTGAAACGTAATTAACCTAATCACATATCCTCCATGATAGATTAATCATTTTCATAAATAACCCAAAATCAACTTACTCTTAATTCATAAAATCATATAACTAGAAAGAATCGGTCAAACTAACTAGGGACTTCACGTAGTCCAGTGGTAGGCGATAAATACCAGTCGCACTTTGGTTGTGGGTTTGATTCCCGAAACTTTGTCTGACGCGACGGGATGTCACACGGTCTGCGTGTTGTCCTTTTTCCAAAACTATATAATTCTTAAAACATTCCCCAAAATGAGATATAATCTTCAAAGATGATCATAAAATATTTTAACCTAAATTTTATCTCATGCCTTTCATTTTCCATCATAACATATAATAACCCATAATTACCTCAAATGTAAGGATCATATAAACCCTAATGGTTACCTTAATAATTATTACCTGAATTTCCACATCGATTTGGCCATCTCGTACATGATGCATTAGAGAACTCACCAAGGTTGAAGTGGTTGATCATGACTCCTTGATAGTTGGTTTAGAACAACCATGAGATTCCCCATTGAATCCCCCATCCCATCCAGTCTCTTAATCAGAGAACCACCACAGTTTCCTTCAAACCCATTGTCACTTTGGTGCCTGCTAGATCCAGCCATTTACTAAAACCAAAAAGGTCAGTGTGAGTATATCAACATAACCATCATGTACCAATGAGGAAGATACACACTAAGATATACTTACTCATTTACTTTATCTAATACTAGGACTCTTTCTGAAATCTTTACCATTATGGTAATGTCACTTATGCTTAGAGAATACCCTAACCTATAAAGTTATCTAAACCGACCTTTGATACCAACTATAAGGCCCTAGCCTTAAACCTTACTTAATCTTGAGTTATTACAAGATTAGACATTGAGGATCTTTTCAGGTTTATAGTTTTAGAGAATTAGATCACGAAACATGCATTACATTCCATATTTAGACAAAGTGGTTACATGAAAGACAGTACTCATTCTTCCCATCAACGGAAACATATTTAAAATAAAACATGGACTCTTTTTTGACACATCCTTGACACTGTCATCACATCATGTACCCTTCCCTTGACCTGTGAAAAACATTTCAAAAACTTGGGATGAGCATAAAAAGCTCAGTAAGGGATATAAAAATATGGAAAGGAATCATGAGTACATATATACATAAGAATGAAATCATACTTTACAAATAAAACATAGTCACTTTAACATACCTCATAAAATCATAGAAATCATATGACATAAAGGTAACTTGAGGTATTCATAACATTCATACATATGGAGTAACCCTATTGGTTACGTTTGGAATACCCATCACAGTATATTCCCTAAATCTCTTCGGAGAAACCTTAACGTTTCACTCCTTCGCGTTACCCAATGCATTAGAGAGCTATAACGGGCTCACCCGCCCTTAGTTTATCACGGAACCACCCATTTTCATAACAATGCCCAAGAAACATAACATAAACGTATCACATAAAACATTCATAAAGGAAACATAACATTTCCACATTTCAATCACAATATAACATTTTATTATATTGAAATAATGAATCCATTCAAAAAGAAAACATTTCCAAAACCAATTAAAACATTTAATAAAGAGAATTTTGAATCAAAGTGTCCCATACCACCTTGATGCTTTTAAAATGTTAAACCATTAATATCCATATAAATAAATCCTTAAAAAAAATTTGAAAATAGGGATATTAATAATAACAAATAATTAAAACATTTAAAGCGATATTTTGGTTAAAGGGGTTTTACCAAAATTAGAGACACTTGAATACAATAATTGAGGAATAACATTTAGTCAGAACTTTGTAATATCATGAAAATAAATGGATTCATGATATAATATTCCAAAGGACAATATATACACCATATAAGAGTGAATTGGTGCATAATAACAATGAAGTCTCAATAGGGATGTAAAATGTGATGAAATCCCTTATAAAGAAGGTATCCTTAAGTTAAGGATAATTCAATCTCAAAATTATGTGTGACAAATATAAATACACCCAATATAATTGGATATTAAGTGTAAAACAATAAAATTTCATTCACACATATTCAAAGGATGTCATAATCAATTACTAAAAGTTGAACCCAATGAAATCGAAATTGGGTTAAAAAGTTCCCTTGACAGCCTAACGGCATCACATCAAAATGAGTTGATGAGAGATAAAAAGTGTATCTCATCACTTGAACATAATATTTAAATCAATAAGGATATATGAGAACATATCCCAACATAAACATATATAAATTAAAAGACCCAACAAAAGAAGTCTTTTAAGAAAGAGGAGGGTGAAAGGTTCCCTTACCGACTTGTGTATCTTTCAAAACATACACCCCATGAAAGAAGGAAAATAGATCATTGATATAAATACTAATAAACAAAAGTATATTACACAAAGAGTAGAATAATGGACAGTAAATACACCACTCAATGGAATTTGTGGCAAATGTAGCATAAATCTCACGGGAATAAAAGTGAGATGAAAAATCCCTTACGAAAACTCGGCAGCCTAACGGCACCACATAAAACTTCCGAATATGGATTGATGAGATCAAATAGGGTATCTCATCACATTATAAAAAAATTTACAGCAAGAGGAATATAAAATAATATCCCCCAACATTACAAAGAGGAGCTTAAAAAAGTGACATAAATGAGAGTACTTAAAAAGAAAGAGAGAGGTTAGATCTCTTACGAAAGTTCGGCAGCCTAACGGCGCCACTCAAAACATCCAAAATGGCTTGATGAGAGAGAATAGGGTCTCTCATCACATGAACATAAAAATTACAGTAAGTTTAATATAAAATATCATCCCAATAACAAGAAATATGAGCTTTAAAAGGAATGACATAAAAGTGTGTACTTAAAAAGAGAGAGAGGAGTAGGATCCCTTACCTCGGGTCCGACTTGACTCGATCGTTCTTTAAAGTCCTGAATAACAATCTTTAGTTAATTTATATTTGCTTAGGAACCTTTTTCAAATTCATTATTCCTTTTATATAACTTATTTCCATGTTATAAGAATTATGTAATCATTTAAGTTAATAATGTTTGTTTTGTCGATATTTGGTTCTTAAGTCGAAAGTGGACTTCTTACAATTACATGTTGTTCGTGTGGTCAAAGGATCTTTATATCCAGAATGACATTCCTGATTTGGATATCATATATGTCATATATATCCAGCATATACATGTATTTATAATATTACATAATCATTTAGAGGTATGAAATGAAATGCACCGTCCATGGAGACGGTAAGCCGTACGTACGCATGTATGCTACTTTCATTTCTTTGTCACATTAATGGAATTAAAACTGAATGAGAGGTATGTAAATTTTAATTACAGAATTATATTCATCATTTAGATGTATCATTCATCATATATATCCATTATATACATGTACTTATAATAGTACATTACATTTGGGGATAAGAAATGAAATGCACCGTTCATGGAGACGGTAAGCCGTACGTACGCATGAATGCTACTTTCATTTCTATCTCATACATTAATGGAACTAAATAACAATTATATATAGGTATATAATAATTCCAGTTTAACATCATATATAATAACATTAAATCCATCCTTTATACGTCCCACGTATGGCATTAACGAATCACATAACTTTGAGGGGGCGGTAGTCCGCATTTCCTAAAATGAAGATATCGTGTATACCCATAATGGAAGCCATAAAGGTAAGACACAAATGAAAAATACAGAAGAATAAGTAAAACATAAACTTATTATATATCATATATAAAAATAGTGTCATCAAAATGGCCACCTTTGAAGGTGTTAAATGAGTATTGAACAATCATCGTTTCGGGAGGCAGAATTTCGCCATCCACAGAAACCGTATGTTCTTTAACTATTTGATGTAGTTTTGTGAGAGTGTAGCTCGAATAAATCTTATAACAACATCCTAGTATATTTATGATACTGTTGTTGTTACAAACTAAGTAAATAAAAATAGTTTAGGGGGTTGGAGAAGAAAAATAAAACAAATGAACATGAGAGAATGAATTACCTTTAAAAGTGTAACTCCATTTGATTTGAGCCTAAAGGCTTCCTTTGTAAGGATTCTGCCCAAAAGGAATCCTCTAGGATGAGGAGAGGGATGTGTAGAGAGTAAATGGGCAGGGTTTGGCCGAGCCAAAGGCTTGAGGAGTGTGTGTAATGAGGTAGAGGTGGGGGCCTTTTATAAGATGAGAGGAGGGGCACTTTTGGAATGTAAAGAAATATTACTTTATTTGAAAATGTGTTTCGGTTTTAAAAGGTCCCAAATTGATATAATTCGTGGATAAGGTGATAAGGGTTCTAAATCCACCCATCCAATAAGTTTTGGACATGTATAGTTCATATATTTTACATTATCTTTCCATTTTATTTAAATCGTCAAATAATGATGTCATCACTGCATCATTATTATGTCATAAATAATTTAATTTATTTAACGTCTAAAAATTATAAATAAACTACTATGATGTAAGAAATATTTTTAGCTTTCCAATGACTATTTATAATCAAAAATATGACTTGTATAACCCCACTTAAAAATTGTTTTAGTAAAACATATCATGTTTGTGTCATTTTTACTTTTACATTAAATAAAAAGTTATTAATGTCATTTCCAAACCAAAGTGGCTCCATGGGGTCCCCGAGTTGACCCATGGCTTTTCTTGGTCTTCCATTGCACATACAATGAGGTTATTACATGTGTCAAGTTAATTTCATATTATTAAAACATTATTTTTACCTTAAACTACACTAATTACCTCTAATCGCGATTAATGAAAAAAAGTTACTATTCACCAAAAAAATTATTTTCATCCCATTGAACCACATTTTACATACTAATGACAACCATGTATGTCGGATTTTCAAAATTCAATACACATTAGTGGTAAACTTTCATTTAACTGGAAAATCAGTTTGCTTGATTACCACTTAGTGGTTTCACTATTCATCAAAAATTAGAGTTTTTCAGAAAAATACCAAAACTTCACCCTAAGCTATATTTGATATTCCGAATTCAAAAATGAAGTCCGTTTTACAAAATTCAAAACATATTAGTCACATTAATTAATTTAATAATTAATTCCCGCTGTCAGAGCAAATAGCGTGTTTTTATAAAACAATAAGTATCAAAAGATTGACACTAGTTTAAGTCTGATTTCAAAGTGAAATTAATTCCAACGACCACTATTGGATTTAATGGTAAAAATATTTTCTAATTTCACTTTAAAACCAATTCAAAATATTATCTAATCATATAAATAAATTAGATTAAAAAGAGGTTTTTAATTAAAACACAACATTTTACACTATTCATTAAAAAATGAACTTTATCGTAAAAATACCAAAAATTTACAGAAAGTAAATTTTGATGTCCCGATTATTAATAAGATTTTTATTTGGTCCAAAATAATTTTTAAGAGTGAACAAAAATATATTTAATGACGGTTCTCCATCAAAAGGTGATAAGTGAACCTTTAGTGAAAACTAGGGCATATACGCCTAAAATTGAATTCTTTCCGTATTTTAAGCCTCTATCCTTTATTGGATAAATGTAAAAACATTTAAAAACATATATAATCATATTTTAGTTATTTCTATCCATTCCTGCCATTACAACGGCTACATGTTAACTACCATTTAAAATAATATTATTTTATTATTAGAGTGCAACGTAAGATTTCAGTGAAACTCTTTGTTGTGTGTTGGGTACACCATCGAGCATAGCATCCCCTTTATAGTCATATTAATATTTTATTCACAAATTTGGATAAATAAGAAAATATCATATTCTTTATTTACCTGGGGTGTTACATTGAGAATATTGTAGTTGGAGTTAGATACACGTTCCATTACTTAGACTGTGATTCAATGAGTGGTGGATGTTTTACTGTCGGTGATGGATGCGGTACAACTAATGCATTTCTTGAAAGTTCCTCCCCAACATCTATTTCTCCCTCAACATTAGCACTATTGTCACCATTTTTTCATCATTATGAAACTCCTAATTGGAATTCATATATATATATATATATATATATAAGATATCATAGTGTTTTACCCTTCTATAACATTTGGAATATGCTCAATTTCATGGGCAGTCAACTTTATCCACTCTTGGAAGTCAACATCTTTGTACTACTATATGTTTTTATTATACAATATAAACATCAACATATAACTCTATCATGATACCACATGTTCAAAAAGAAAATAAATTTATTTCATGGACCCATGATGCATCTTCTACGAATGGAAAAGCTTGATGCTATAGTTTCTTTTGGAAGATTGCAAATATCATTAGTATAATGACATGATATATTGATCAGTTCTGGGAATTATGGAACGAAAAATCCATTCATGAGGGTGTCTTAGGGTAATAAAATCAGTGTTACTAAAAACTATTATTGGTTTTGTACCATAAAAAGATCCTTGGCCTGTTTTAATAACCTCCTCATAGCACTACACGTAGAATAACATGACTATCTATATAAAAAATGTTTTATGATCATCATTCCGATAGTGTAACATATATTTACAATGACGGTTGACCATATAATATTTATTACATGAAATTTTTTGAAAGTATTTATATACCCAAAAATTTGATACTAATGTTTATTAAAATATAAGTCACATAATGTTTTTGACATTGAGGAAAAAGGAAGTGAAAACAATAAATCAGGTTACTTATCACTGATATAATGACAATAACGAAAACATAAAGTGAAATTAAGAATAAATAAAACATTAAATAACACATGAATTCTCTTCAACATACATGAAATATCAAAAAAAGTAATTGAACAGAGTTTTGATGAGATGAGTCTGACACTATATATGAGGTAAACTATAGTATATTTTTATTTGGTAGCATAATTGCATCATCAAAGGATTTGTACATAATAATGAAAAGTTGAAAATCATTTAGCATTCTAATAACATATTTAGATGTTATTAAATATCCAAAGTATTTTTAAAATTACAATGTTATGTACACATCCTTTGAAGATATTATTGAGCTAGCAAATAAAAATAATCTATATTTTACATCACATTTGAAGTCACACTCATCTAATCCAAAACATGTTTTATTTAAAAATTTCATGGTATTGTATTTATTTTGTTAAACATTCATCTGTTATTTATATTGTTTCATGATCTCCATTTCACTATATATAATCGTTATTTTCATTTTATCACTAATATTTATTATTTGATAATAAATACATGTATTCATCTTTTAATCATAAGTTACTAATTGCGTAGTCTACACTTAATCATAACAAATAATACCTATTATTTATAAATTATATAATCACTACGAAACTAAAATATTATTACATCAGATTATGCAGAAAACTATGATACTAATTTTTTATAGTATAGTTTTTATTAGTATGTTATTTTATAATTAACCATTATTAAGTCACACCATAATAATTCTTTATTGAATCATTAATTATATGATATTCATTATTTAATTTTCATTAACTAATCATATATATTATTTTCTTAATCCAATGTTATTCATTAATTTTTCGATACTGAATCATTTCTAATAATAATTATTTTTTCTAAACTATATATAACTAATTAAACTAATTAATAAATAAAAAATTTAAATGTAATTAAAATGATTTCAATTACTTATAATAACATTCATTCTTTAATGTCTTATTCCTAGTCCATTTCATTTTATATTAACATAATTATCCTTTTATCTATGATAAATACATTGGTTTGATGCTTTTATTTCATAGAAGTTTGAGTAGTTTATAAAGACAACATGAATAATCTAAATCATATCCCCAATGACTATCAAACCAGGAGTGAACCATGGACTATTTTCCTACACCAGTTCTTGTTCATGCAACATCAAAGCAGGTTTCCTTGGTTTTACACCATTGTACATTTGTTCCAGTGCAACATCCACTTGTTTCGATCTAAGTAGGGATTTTATTCCCTAGATAACCACATAATATCTTTGCTGCACAAATTTTAGAACATTTTATCCTAGGTTATGATATAAATAATCTATACACAATCATTAATAATAATAAATATTATTTAAAACTATATATAATCAAATTAACTACATCATAAAAAATTTAAGAACTAACTAGACTATAAAAAAGTGACATGTTTAGAACTAAAAAAACTCATTTACATAAATAAATATCATTTAATTAAATAAAATTTACCAATAAATGATGCTTCATAAAATAATTAGAACTTATTTAAGAAAAACTAATCCACTACATTTAAAAATGAATTTTAGAGACAGAAAATGTAGAATAAAGAAATAAGGGGAAAATAGAAGTAAGGAGAAGGGTTGTTTCACTTTTATAGGGCGTTATGGAAAATGTGGCAGGTTGTGCTTCCTTTTGCCTTTATATTAGAAAAAAGGTGGCACCCACTCTGCTGCCTTTAGCCTAATGTAAAGGAATAGGGTGGCACACCCCCACCATATGCCTTTTCCAAGTCATTAATCCAGTCCAAATGCGGTGGGGGAGGGAAGGCGGAAGCCCCAGTTCCTCCTTTCTAGGATATTTAAAAAAAATAACATGGAAACATTTTTCAAAAAATAATAATAAATAAAAACAACACTTAATTCCATGTGTAATCCTTCCCCCGTCTCAAGATAATGATGATGGTCGAGATGTTATAAGTGGTGTCATTTTTTTGATCATTGGTTATCAGTTGTGTTAGTCAAGGATTTGACAGTAATTTTGGTTTAGTCCGTGAGTTGGGATGTTAGAAAGGGGTACGTCTAATGTGACATGAATTGTAGATTATAAATATACATATCTAACATATTTATATTTAACATCATGTTTCTAAGAATTTGGGTACATATGTTTTTTGAGATACTTCGAGAGTTTTTATCGCATTATCATGGGTTTAGCTAATGAAAGGGCATGAAATTCAGTGAGAAAATGGATTCCCACATGGAGTTATTATTTCATATTGAGTAATTATTTATGATTTTGTGAAAAAATAATGACATTTAAATTGTTTTGAAACTATTTTCAATTTTCTTATAAAATCATGATATACTTATTTTTAAAATTTTTTATCATCAAAACATGGTGTACATTTCATAAATTTGTTGAAAAGAGAAAGTGTTTAATTTTTGGAAATCCTTACTATGATAGTTTTGATGAGATATTTTTGATATTATTAATACGTTATTTCTTCAAGAGTGATACATATGGTTCTTGAGGTGCCTATAAATTTTTTTCATGGTAGTAAAAGAAGAAACCAACTTGAAGAGGATGTTGAGAATTTGGTTCCACATGCGCCACAAGTGATACAATATTAGGTTTAGCGTATTTTCTAGGCAATTCAGGAATATAGATAGAGGGAACTCAATGGATGAATCAAGATAATTGGATCATTCAGTTTAGTTCTATAAGAATAATCCATCAATCATTCAGGGTGATTCTAAACCATATTTGTGGATTAATAGGATGGATTGAACCATTGACATCCATGACACACTGATTAAGCTAAAATTCATGTTGGGGACATATATATTATAGGTTCCTTAATAAAAATGGTGGTATTTAGCTACTCAGTCTAATTTGGACAATGGAATTACAAGGGATGATTCTTAAAAGTTGTTTAACAAGTAATTTTATACTCATAGGTATAGGATTTAAAAAATTATATAATTTTCCGACATGAAAAAAGAAAATGTCATAGTAATAGACAATGTGATGATGTTTTAGGAATTTAGGAACTTATTAACCAAAAGTTTCTATTAGTGTGTCATTGATGGCACACAATTTTAAATTGTCGATGAGGAATGAGATTCACTCAATTATTTCGGTGCTTTGAATAATGGATTATATAGAGATGGTCACTAGAGTGACGGTGGATGATGGTGAGATATTAGGATCTATGAGGTGTAAGAAGCATGTTGGTACCTATAAGAATAGTGGAAACTCTAATGATTAAAATAACTAGATGAAGGAACCTTATTTTTATAGTGGGAGAATGAGTCAGAACATAATGCTTGGATTTATTAATATTCCTCAAAGACTGAAGAGAAAATATTGACGTATTTTATGTGGATTTTCATATCACATGATGTGAGATTGTATAGAACCACCAATAGAATTCCACAACATCTACTTTACAGGGTAATCTATAGCATTATTATAACATTTCTCCAAAGATGGGTGTTCGGGACACATCCCATGTTTCACTGATGATATAGTCTTAGAAAGGATGAGGGTAGTATAATACACCAGCCAGTAGATCTGAGATAGTTAGGGTGAATCCTAAAATACCATGACAACAATGTTAGTGAAATCTCAATAGGGAAATAAATATAATGGTGAAATGACTATGTAATTATTTAGAGGATTTCGAGACTTTCTATGTATTTTATATTCTATAAATGTTGGTGGAGATAAGCTGATATGGTATTTTCTCGATGATTGAGAATGATTTCTATGTTATAATCCATAGTATGGGTTGGATGACAATGTCCAATGTTGACATAGATTATTATATGATAAGGGTTAGTTCTAATAATGAGGAGGACCTTTTCAATCACATTAGAGTAGACCAGAAGGTAAATACAGGTGAAAATGCATTTTTAGCAGTAGTATTTAGAAACATCATATTCCAATTGGAAGACTAGACCTTGGTATGAGTGGAATAGGTTGACAATAAAATATTTCTAGCAGTGTAAGAATTGTTTCTAGATGTTTTCGTTATAATTTCTGTGGGATTCCACCTTTGAAGGAAGTAGATATTTCGATATATCTCCTTCGATGGAACAATCCTATTTCACTTCCACATTATAGGACAGTACTAGTAGAATTAATAAAATTGAATTTGAATTTTAAAGAGCTGTAATAGAAATCAATCATTCATCGTACAAAGTATCAATTGAATAAACCATTCATGTTTATCAGAAATTCATATTTATCAATTATTTTTGTGTGTATTTTTATAAGAATAACCATGTTATGAAAAAGAATTCATATCCAATTCCATAAATTGATTATCTATTCAATCATTTGAGTGTAAATCAGTGGTTCTTTAAAATTTTCTTGTGTTCAAGATATCATTACATCCACATTCAAAAATTGGATATTCCAATGACTTATTTTTGAAATAGATATGACCATTTGGAGTATATGGTTGTGCATTTCAGTATTAAAAATTCTCTAAAATTATTTTTATAATTGAATGATTAGATATTTAAATTTAACTAAATTCTTTTTGGGGGGTGTATCCTGATGACATATTTGTATATTCAAGGGAAAATGATGATAATTATAAACACATGGTGAAAATTTTTGGAATCTAAAGACATTTTAGTTTTATTCCAAAACTTCAATGTGTAAATTTTATATTGCAGAGGTATGTTTCCATGCCATGTTATCTCTAAAATATTTTTTTCTATAGAACTAGAAATTATAGAGTATTATTTCTTAGAAAATACCTAATAATTTCTCTGAGATATGTATTTTCCTTGGTCTTGCAGGTTCTTTTCAACACTTTGTTGATTAATTTTCAGGACTATCTTCACCTATTTCATCTTGGAGAATGAAAATTTTTACATTCAACTTTAGTGAGTAAACATCATAAGTGTTTTCTATTGTAAAATATTCATCATACATCAACATCAATCTTGATTTTACCCCAATCAGGACAAGGGTATGTGGTGTGTTTTGATTCTTCAGGACATTGGATGGAAATGGTATTCAATTATGGATACCACGTTGTTGATTATGGCTCATTTTAGTTACCATTGCATGAGAACAAATAACCTAAATAGGATTTTTTGTAATCTACTATAGTCAATGATTTTAGGAGTCGTCATCATTCCATATGTGGAGATAATTTTGCAGTGTTTAAATATCATACTTGTTTGAAACTTATTTTCTAACCAATGGATTTTATCCTGAGATAAAGAATATGGATGAATAATCTCTAAATATTTTACAATGATTTTATTTTTAATCATGGTAATGGTAATTTGGTAAAATATACATTATGAAGGTAGTCATATTCTAGTAGTGAAAAAGAGGATTCAGTTCAATAACACTTGATGTCTTCCATAACCGACATTCTCATGGAATGTGCTGATTAAGTTAATTAGGAGATATTATTTCTAGTATAATTTATTCATGAATATTTTGATCTATTTATAGAGGAATGTAAATCATAATCATAATTTGGTTTAATTATGTCAAAAATCAGTGTTAGGGAGACCACATATAGATGAAAGGAGGATGAGAGTTCAGTTATAGCGGTTCAAAATTATATTATTGTACATATGAGTTTTAGAGAAATACTGCATCAATAATACCATAATTCAATAAGTACTATTCATCTCAGATTAGATAATATATACAGGGCATTGAAACAGTGGTTAAGGGGTCAGTATGAAAATTAATAGTGGATGAGTATGTTTTGAGATGATTAACTTCTCAGCATGTTAAGGTAGAGAATCGGTGAGCAATAGGTATGTTTCAGTGTGAAACAATTACTTTTTGGAAATGTGATAAGGTAGTCATATATTTTGTGACTAGATTCCCAATATTTTTTTTAGAAACATGATGACATATCAGTGATAGATAATCCACTTGAAATTTCAACCTATTTTATCCATATTCATGAATCTCATATGGTGGAAGACTTTTCAAGAATATATAAATGAAAATTATAAAGAGAAATGGTGTACCAGTTTACATTGTATCACATTGAGAGCTACAGATTAAATATTATTTTTGGAAATCCTTATTGAAATCCCTTGGGAATCAGTTGATTTTGAGTATGGTGTATAATACAAAGACTGATTAGCTCCTTGAAAGAATATGACAAACATTAGAAGACGTGATGTAGTCTAGTGTAATGGATTTTGGTGACTCATGGGAAAATCAATAACCATTAGTGTAGTTTTCATATCACAATAGTTGGCATGGCGTGATAAAAATGGTGCCTTTTGAATCATTTTATGGAATTCCTTTTCATTCTCCACAATTATTTGTGGAAACAGGTGAAAGAAAACTAGTTGGACCAACCCTTGTCCAATACATAATGATGAATATTCTATTGGTCAAAAATATAATGGAGAAAGACCAGATTAGTCCAAAATCATATGTGGTTAATCTTCGATGGGTCATGTAGTTTTAGGTGATTTATCAAATCGTTATGAGAACCTATCCACGGTTAAGGCATCCCCTCATTGGAAATTTATTCAAGTTAACTCCAAGATACATAGGATCATTTGAGAAACTAAACAGGTTTGTGAGGTGGAATATATCATTTATTTTCCATTATGTTTTTGTGTAATGCATAATGTGTTTCATGTATTTCAGTTGAAAAAGTATCAATATAATCCATACCATGTCTTTCGATGGGATCACCATGACCTAGAAAGTTATGATTTATTAGTTCTTGTGCTAGTGAAGACTGTACATATGTAAAATAAATAATTTAATGGAAAAAGAATTAACTTATTATAGGTTTTGGGGAAACTTGGTCATATTCAAGAGAAACCTTGGTAATGGCATAATGTAACGGTCAATCAGTGGCCTGATTTCATTCTTGAAAATCATTGTTTTGCAGTTTCTTAAAACAGATAGTTAAATTATGGGGAGAATTTAGTACCCATTTTTTCAATTATATAGTCATCATTTATCTATTTTCAGTATTTAATTTTTTTGGTTGAGGTTTGGATGATTTATTATGGACTTTGGTATGTGTTTTTAATTTTTTGGATATACATTGTTCTAGCATGGTTAGTAGAGACTGTGAAAATCCTTTAGAAACCCCTAAAAAGTGAGGTAGTGGGTTTTGTGTATTCACATGATTAGGTTCATGGTTTGGCCAAACTGTGAAACCACCTATGAATAATAGTTTTTTAGGTATAGATGTATGTTAATTATTAGCATCAGGTTTTCCTAACCATGCGACTGACCATGCTGTCATACTAGGTATTTCATGTCTTGGTTTTTATCCAGTTCATTAGAAATACTGATCCTTTTATTAGGTTTTAGTTGAGATGAATGTTGAATTTGGAACTATCATCTATTTATATTCATCCTACCATGGGTTCCCCATATCTTTTTTAGAGATTTTGGAGAAAATGGTGGTTACATCATGATTTTGGCCAACTGGGATCCCATTTTGAGATTTAAAAAAATTGTTTCTTTTATTACTCCTTGTTTATTCAAAAATATTAAAACCTTGCACTTACTACATGTCCTTACCTGACCTATTCAGACCATTGTATCCTTTTGGACCGCTTATAAATTCTTTAGCATGGTGGATTTCAGTTATCTATTTAGTTATTCTACTTGCACATTAACCCATTTCCAGTTTTAAGAAAAAAATATGATTATTTTTACTATATACTTTTTTTGGTATTTTTAGTGATTAAACCTCTCAAAAATCCCCATGAACCCTATACACACCACCCATATTCCATTTTCCTTCTTTGTAACTATAGGTGGATCTGGTAAGGTAATTTGATTCTTTCATGAATCATTCAATATTTTCTCTTTTCTGACAAAATATTCGTCCACTGATTCTTCCAAACCTAAATATTCTCTCTTTGTTGTTCCATGCAATTCTACTTTTCTATATGGGTTTATATATAAGGAAACATGAAGAGTTCTCTAGTTTCCAAGGTGAGATTGCTTCTCATTTCTCCCCCCTCTTCCTACTCTTTCCTCATTACATTAGTTTCCTCTTCAACCCTAGTCATGTACGACATAGGGTTATGTTATCCCATGATTATTTATGGGGGTTTGGTTGGTTTAGGGATGGTTGTCATAGATCTAGTGTGTTGGGAATTGCAACATGTGATACCGAGTGTTCATTTCAATTCAACCATGTTATTGAGGTAGATTTTCCATTACACATATCCTTTTTTATTTATCATCAATCATTTACATGGTGTTCTCATGGACTACACATTATTATTATTGGTTTATAAGCCAAAAATAAATTCAATTAGTGTGAAAATTGGTTTTTATTCTTTATTTTGTGAAAATTAGTGTTTTTTTGTTATAAAAGTGCACACCATGTGTCTGTTTAAATGTACCCATAACTTTTGAACCTGGTTTATAATATTTTATTAATTTTTTCGAAATATAAATAATTTTTAACACATTTTTTGTTTCCGAAGCTTTTTAGTTTTAAGTAAAGTTTGTTTTATTAATTGTGTCCTGCCTTGCTTTTGGGAAAGGACCAATTTGGCTCTTGTGTATTCACGGTGCTTAAAATTAATTGGTTTGGATTATGAAAAATATTGGCTACATGTGAATCATTTATTTAGGGATTTTATGTGGGATCCAATCTGGGATTGAATTTTATAATTATGTGAGTATGGATTTTGAGGGAGTGTTTTCATGTGTTCCCGATAAATGGACCATTTGGCATCCTTAAAGAAATGGATGGTGTTGAATGTGAAACATCGTTTTTTGTGGGGTTTATGTAAATTTTCTATTTCTTCAAATTTTATTTTATGCATATTTATGAATATTGAAATTTTTTCTTTTGATAGAAGTTGTTTTTGGGATGAATTCTAAATGGCATGTTTGGCATTTTTCTTGTAAAAAGTGTTTTTATGTGTACTTACTATTGTATCTATTGGGTCAATTTCATGGTCCCTGAAATTGATTTATTAATTTTTTATGTGTCACGACCCGTCCTCGGGGCCCGTGCCGTGACTACCCCAAGCCCGCCTTCCATAGGCCAGGGGCTGGCAACTAGCACCAAAGGCGTAAAATCCTGATAACTGGGAAGGCATTGCCTTTATAAAAGAAAACAAGCACCACAGAGTACAAGCATAAGAAGTAAACACTAATTAAAAACTGAGTACAACAGTAAGTGCGGAAAGTAAAAAGGGGCCGGAAATACAAGCCCAACTGTAAAGTACAACTCGAAAGGGAAAACAACAACTGAAAAGTAAAGCTGCTATGCCGAGCTGTCCACTGGAAATCCCACCTGAAGGGTGGGTACAGATAGCTCATCTGCTCCTCAGGTCCCACCGTCCGCTCCGAGTATGTCTCGCCCAGTGGTCCACCTCTGGGTACCGCCTCGTCGTCACGTCCACCTCTGGGTACCTCCTCGTCGTGAGGTCCTCCTCCAGGTACCATCTCTTCATATAGTCCACCTCCAGGTACTATCCAGTCCTCGAACACTCGGCTTCTGTCAGCACTGCCCGTCGTCTGCAACCAACACAACGAGGTGCGGGCATAGCCCGTGCAGGGGTGAGTATAACGATACTCAGTAGGGACCCCGAGACCCTCAAGGTCTCACTAAACCAACAAGGATAACCACAAAGAAGATCTCAACAGATAACCTCTACTTAGATATATGCCCATACATATACCTAAGTTATCAAGTAACCCATCTCAATCACGAGGAAACACAAGGATTGTGAAATCAACGGATAACCACTACTCGGGTATATGCCCATACATATACCTAAGTTAGCAAATGACCCATCTCAATCATGAGGAAAACACAATGTCAAAAGTCTCAGCTCAAACCAGGATTTTCATTATCGAAACCGTAACTGCTGAAGAGCTCCGTCTCTAGAGTGTACAGTGGTCCTGTCACGTCTCCGAGGTACTGCTCACTAACCTAAGACTGCTGAAGAACTCCACCCATCGAGTACTGCGGGCCAGCTGCTACAACCAAGCGCTCCCATGTGCCGCTACAACCAAGTGCACCTCTGTCGTGGGTCTGCCGCTACAACCAAGCGCTCCCATGTGCCGCTACGTGGGTATGCCGCTAAAACCAAGCGCTCCCATGTGCCGCTACAACCAAGCGCAACTCTGTCGTGGGTCTGTCGCTACAACCACGCACTCCCATGTGCCGCTACAACCAAGCGCACCTCTGTCGTGGTTATGCCGCTACAACCAAGCGCTCCCATGTGCCGCTACAACCAAGCGCAACTCTGTCGTGGGTCTGCCGCTACAACCAAGCGCTCCCATGTGCCGCTACAACCACGTGCACCTCTGTAACACTCCGAGTCATTCGATCAACAGTCATCGGGTCTCAGCCAGCTACACGGTCTCCGTACTCCGCACGCTCTTCATTGGGAGGGTCCGCTCCACGATCTACAGGTCGATACTCTAAGTATCTCAAAGTCCCATGAAGAAGTATCTCAAAGGACCGCCACGTCATAGGGGTCTCAACGCAACAGACGGCGCGTCAATCGGACGCCCGGTCTGTGAGTTATTAGCCTTTTCGTCCTAGGGGCCCGGTTGGTTTCGTGAGCAAACCAAACCCGGCCGTATCTCAAATGTACCCCGAACTCTCATAGGGTAAACTCATAGAGACCGTTTCTCAACGCGATCACCAACGCCGCTGACGGTTCGTCAAATGGACGTTCTGTCAGAAAGATATCAGCTTTTCCGTTCTAGGGGCCCGGTTGGATTTCGGTGCGATCCAACCCGGCCACTATCCATCTGCATCCAAAACTCGAGCGGAGGATGCATAATGTTTCGTATCGTCAACAGGAACTCAACGCAACATACGGCGCGTCAATCGGACGCCCGGTCTGAGAGTTATTGGCTTTTTCGTCTCACACTCACCTTGGAAAACTTCCCAGGAGGTCACCCATCCTGATCACTACTCTAGGCCAAGCACGCTTAACTACGGAGTTTTAACCACGTAGGCTCCCGAAAAAGAAGGTGCACCTTGAGTATAGTATACTGAAACGACCGTCTCGATCCAAGGATCGTGTTGCCGCTAACGACGAGTCGTTTGGAGGCCCGTAGCCCAAGATACTGGCATTTTACCAAACCGCTCGGTAACGGGGGTTTCGGGCCCGGGCCGTCCCGGCCCGAGACCCCCCGGATGGCCCGAACCGGGTCGACCCGCCCTGGACGGGGTCGACCCGGCCCGGCCCGGCCCGGCGTGGCCCGGCGCGGCGAACCGGCCCGGCGCGCCGGTTCGGCGCAAGGCAGCTTGCTGGGCGCGCTGCCAGCTTGGCCGAAGGCCGAGCTTGCTGGAAACGGGGGGCCGCCTGCACCCCCCCCCCCCCCTTTTGTGAAACCGGCCCCCCTCATAATGGGGGGCCAAATAACTGCCCGGGGGAATTAAATTCCCCCGGTTTCCACCAACCCGGCCGGCCCGACCTGGCCGGCCGGCTTCCTGTCAACAGGACCGGCAAGGGCCGGTCCTCTTCCGTCTTCCGGCACCGGCGGCCCGGCTGGCCGCCGGTCATCACGATCCGCCGCGGCCCGGAACCGGCTGCGGCCTTCGTCATCCGGCGCGGTGCGACGACACCGCGCCCCTCCGCCGCGGCCCCGCTCCGACCGCGGCGTCTTCGGTTTCCTTCAACGCAGTGCGACGGCGTCGTGTTCATGATAATTCTTTCCACGGCGCGGCGCGACGGCGTCGTGCAATAATTTCCGTGTGATTCCCGCGTGGTGCGACGGCACCACGCTATCTCGTTTCATCCGCAAGAAACATTCAAGAACAAAGGAGGGGGTTTCGGCTGTGTTTGTGCAGTCCGGTCCCCCTCTCGTTAGACGATAACACTTAAACGTTCATCCTCAAGTTTGTCATGCTAGAACCAAGAACGTAAACTAATTAAATAAAGCAACAACAAACCCCTACCTCGCTTTTCGTTATGTGTTGACGAAGTCGCGGAAAGGCGGCGGCGATTCGTCGACATCGGAAAAGAGAAGCCGTTGACGACGTCGGCGTTCTTCGTGAAAGGCGCTCCCTTCTTTATTCCGCAAGGAGTGGGAAGGAGGAATCCAAGAAGGGATCGACGTTGGAAACTTCACGTTCTTCTTTGGAAAATGCATTCTTCGTCGAGAAGACGTTGTTCCATGTTTGGAGATGTCCTTCGTGTTCTTCGTCGAGGGTGGAATTCTCTTCAATCCTTCCATGACTCTATCACAACGATTTAGCCAACCCCAAACAATAAAACAACACACCTTATTATAGTGTTATCTTAATGAATTCAAAATAATTCAAATTCATTAAGTTACATCCTTCATTAATGGGTGGAGATGCTCTAAAATTAATGAAGGTGGAAGTGAAGAGTCGCATTTAATTGGGGGGGGTTCAAGGGAGTTAAGGAGTTTAAGGAGTTAGGAATTTGAGGGGTTTTGGCACATTAAGTGCAAGGGAGTTTAAAGGGGGTAGAAGAGAGTTAAGGGGAATGTGAGGGGTTGGGGATCGTGTGGGCCCCACCTCACCTTAATCCTCACTTGGTTAGTTAGGAACTTGTGATTCCACCCCAACTTCCACACTTAAGATATAACCACTTAAGAAGATAAATAAAATTTGTAACACAAATTTTATTTTTCTTTACACTTAAACCACAACCTTAATAAACAACTGCTCCCAAGCAAACGCAACTCCAGGAAAGGCATTCCTAAGCAAAAACCGGTGCTACGGTTCCATCGGTGCCTTCGGAATTTGATTCCGGGCACCGGTTCAAAAGTTAGAAATTCCCGCTCGTTCGTTCACTGAACGTACCCGAGCCAAACTTTGGAAATTGATTCTGGGCACACCGGGCCTCGGAATCAGGCGCTGTCAGAAACTGTGTTCTTGTAGAATTCCAAAGAAAATTAAGAAAAAAATTTCCTTGAAATTTCCGGGTCTTTACATTACTCCCACCTCAGGGCTTTACGTCCCCGTAAAGATTCATCACAAACTACGGTCACAAAAGCGGTACAGAGCACGCATCTGAGCCTTCCGCTCCCATGTGCTCACCTGGAGGTTCCCGTACTGTCAAAGGAAGTGCACCAAAGGAATCGATCATCCTCGTAGGATCTGCTCCTGTCTATTCTTGATCCCCACTGGAACCTCCGTGCATGTCGCTCTATCATCGACGTCCAACTCCCTGAGGTCGATGATGTGTGAAGGATCAAGCACGTATCTCCTCAATTGAGTTACGTGAAAGTCATCGTGCACCTAGTGCAACTGAGGTGGATGGGTCAAGAGATAAACCACCTCGCCTACCCTGCTGGGGACCTAGAAAGGTCTATTGAACCTCGAAGATCTCTTGCCTCCTCGGCTACATCTCTGTAAACCTCGTCGAGGTGAGACCTGTATAAGAACGTGGTCGCCATCCTCGAACTCTAAAGGTCTCCCTTTTTAGGTTAGAACTGAAACTCAAAACTCCTACTGCCATGAGGGTATGGTTGGGCGACCCAAGAATGATCGGCTACACCCTCCCATGCACGAGTTTATGTTGTGCTGCCCAGGGTTTCCTTTTCGCCGACCAAGGAAAACCCATCCCAACGTTTGCCTAATACCTTCAATTTGAGTATGAACAGTGATTGCCAAATACATACTCAAACTAACATCGTAAGGCCTCGACGCTGCCACCAAGAGGTCCTAACCGAGACTCTCGCCTCAAGGGTCAGATCACACCGTCGGCGTAAGTGTGACTATCGAGTCTCCTCCCAAAGGTATCTCCAGACGTGAGGGTCAAGTCAACGGCTTAACCGGAATCTCTTGGTCTGGGACTAGATTTATGTAAGGAAGGGATGATTCGTTTCGATGCCTGTGGCTACGGTAGCCATTAGAAGATAAATTCCGCACTTCGAATCATCCTTAGAGCCCCTTTTAGGTCGCACTCCATGACCGCAAGCAGCTACCCTCTTTCCCTGCTCTCCAACTCCCTATGTCTAGCGGGGACTACAAAGGCGGGTGATGGTAACATGTTGAAATGTACACCACCACGAGCTGCTCTCCAAGCTCTGCCTCCATGTCTGCTGCTCTGCAGATTCATCTGTCCTTAACATTTCCTCTTGTTGAAACATTTTACATGCCCAAGTCTCCGAGACTAGTGTCAGTTTCCTGCTTTCCAAACATCTAACATTCTCTGGCTGTATTCGATCAACAAAGAATTCTCAACCACAAAGGTTCCTTCTAGCACTCTTGCCTATGTAGAAATGCATAGAGAAAAGGTGATGGCTCGGATGCCCTTAAACATACCATGCTCAGAGGTCCGACCTCTATTGCACTGATTTAAACGCTTCCATCGAGTACCTGATATGTTCGGTACGCCTCGATGAATTCTCAGCTAGGCGGAAAACTATAGCAACCGCCTCCAGCCACTGCTCTGCTGTCTGGAAATCTGCCTCGCCTCGTAACTTCTGAGGCCTCTACTGCTGGAACTCGTGCAATGCGCTCCGCCAGCGTGCACAGTTTGCTAGTATAGCCATTGGCATCTACTGCCCAACAGGTGGTGATGTACTGGTACACCACCCGAGGGTGCCAACATAGTAAAAAGGGCCCTGCACCAGAGCCTCATCGCTCGGTTAGCCGTCATCGAGTACTCTCTCGGAACTCCAACTGACTGTCTGCGTGGAGACATCCTGAATAGATGCGACACGGTCAACGTCTTATACCTGGTGAGCTGACCTGGTTTGAGCTGACTTTAAAACTTTGGAAACACACACGCAATCAGTGTTTTTGTGTACAATGTCGGAAATCAGTAGTCAGGGTCCTGGTGTACGGATACGTCGGCCGCCGCACCAACACTGGACTCCCTGAACTGAAAACCACACTCGGTACCCTTAACAATATTTCTTCACAGAAAGAAACATCAATGTTATAAGTTCTGCGGTAGAACCGAACTCCTCTGATACCAATTTGCCACGACCCGTCCTCGGGGCCCGTGCCGTGACTACCCCAAGCCCGCCTTCCATAGGCCAGGGGCTGGCGACTAGCACCAAAGGCGTAAAATCCCGATAACTGGGAAGGCATTGCCTTTATAAAAGAAAACAAGCACCACATAGTACAAGCATAAGAAGTAAACACTAAGTAAAAACTGAGTACAACAGTATGTGCGGAAAGTAAAAAGGGGCCGGAAATACAAGTCCAACTGTAAAGTACAACTCGAAAGGGAAAACCGCAACTGAAAAGTAAAGCTGCTACGCCGAGCTGTCCACTGGAAATCCTACCTGAAGGGTGGGTACAGATAGCTCATCTGCTCCTCAGGTCCCACCGTCCGCTCCGAGTATGTCTCGCCCAGTGGTCCACCTCCGGGTACCGCCTCGTCGTCACGCCCACCTCTGGGTACCGCCTCGTCGTGAGGTCCTCCTCCGGGTACCATCTCTTCGTATAGTCCACCTCCAGGTACTGTCCAGTCCTCGAACACTCGGCTTCTGTCAGCACTGCCCGTCGTCTGCAACCAACACAACGAGGTGCGGGCATAGCCCGTGCAGGGGTGAGTATAAAGATACTCAGTAGGGACCCCGAGACCCTCAAGGTCTCACTAAACCAACAAGGATAACCACAAAGAAGATCTCAACAGATAACCTCTACTTAGATATATACCCATACATATACCTAAGTTATCAAGTTACCCATCTCAATCATGAGGAAACACAAGGATTGTGAAATCAACGGATAACCACTACCCGGTTATATGCCCATACATATACCTAAGTTAGCAAATGACCCATCTCAATCATGAGGTAAACACAATGTCAAAAGTCTCAGCTCAAACCAGGATTTTCATTATCGAAACCGTAACTGCTGAAGAGCTCCGTCTCTGGAGTGTACAGTGGTCCTGTCACGACTCCGAGGTACTGCTCACTAACCTAAGACTGCTGAAGAACTCCACCCATCGAGTACTGCGGGCCAGCTGCTACAACCAAGCGCTCCCATGTGCCGCTACAACCAAGCGCACCTCTGTCGTGGGTCTGCCGCTACAACCAAGCTCTCCCATGTGCCGCTACAACCAAGCGCACCTCTGTCGTGGGTATGCCGCTACAACCAAGCGCTCCCATGTGCCGCTACAACCAAGCGCAACTCTGTCGTGGGTCTGCCGCTACAACCAAGCACTCCCATGTGCCGCTACAACCAAGCGCACCTCTGTCGTGGGTATGCCGCTACAACCAAGCGCTCCCATGTGCCGCTACAACCAAGCGCAACTCTGTGGTGGGTCTCCCGCTACAACCAAGCGCTCCCATGTGCCGCTACAACCAAGCGCACCTCTGTAACACTCCGAGTCGTTCGATCAGCAGTCGTCGGGTCTCAGCCAGGTACACGGTCTCTGTACTCCGCACGCTCTTCATTGGGAGGGTCCGCTCCACGAGCTACAGGTCGATACTCCAAGTATCTCAAAGTCCCATGAAGAAGTATCTCAAAGGACCGCCACATCATAGGGGTCTCAACGCAACAGACGGCGCGTCAATCGGACGCCCGGTCTGTGAGTTATTAGCCTTTTCGTCCCAGGGGCCCGGTTGGTTTCGTGAGCAAACCAAACCCGGTCGTATCTCAAATGTACCCCGAACTCTCATAGGGTAAACTCATAGGGACCGTTTCTCAACGCGGTCACCAACGCCGCTGACGGTTCGTCAAACGGACGTTTTGTCAGAAAGATATCAGCTTTTCCTTTCTAGGGGCCCGGTTGGATTTCGGTGCGATCCAACCCGGCCACTATCCATCTGCATCCAAAACTCGGGTGAAGGATGCCAAAAGTTTCGTATCTTCAACAGGAACTCAACGCAACAGACGGCGCGTCAATCGGACGCCCGGTCTGAGAGTTATTGGCTTTTTCGTCTCACGCTCACCTTGGAAAACTTCCCAGGAGGTCACCCATCCTGATCACTACTCTAGGCCAAGCACGCTTAACTACGGAGTTTTAACCACGTAGGCTCCCGAAAAGGAAGGTGCACCTTGAGTATAGTATACCGAAACGACTGTCTCGATCCAAGGATCGTGTTGCCGCTAACGACGAGTCGTTTGGAGGCCCGTAGCCCAAGATACTGGCATTTGACCAAACCGCTCGGTAACGGGGGTTTCGGGCCCGGGCCGTCCCGGCCCGAGACCCCCCGGATGGCCCGAACCGGGTCGACCCGCCCTGGATGGGGTCGACCCGGCCCGGCGCGGCCCGGCGTGGCCCGGCGCGGCGAACCGGCCCGGCGCGCCGGTTCGGCGCAAGGCAGCTTGCTGGGCGCACTGCCAGCTCGGCCGAAGGCCGAGCTTGCTGGAAACGGGGGGCCGCCTCCCCCCCCCCCCCTTTGTGAAACCGGCCCCCCTCATAATGGGGGGGCCAAATAACTTCCCGGGGGAATTAAATTCCCCCGGTTTCAACCAACCCGGCCGGCCCGACCTGGCCGGCCGGCTTCTTGTCAACAGGACCGGCAAGGGCCGGTCCTCTTCCGTCTTCCGGCATCGGCGGCCCGGCTGGCCGCCGGTCATCACGATCCGCCGCGGCCCGGAACCGGCTGCGGCCTTCGTCATCCGGCACGGTGCGACGACACCGCGCCCCTCCGCCATGGCCCCGCTCCGGCCGCGGCGTCTTCGGTTTCCTTCAACGCGGCGCGACGGCGTCGTGTTCATGATAATTCTTTCCACAGCGCGGCGCGACGGCGCCGTGCAATAATTTCCGTGTGATTCCCGCGTGGTGCAACAGCACCACGCTATCTCGTTTCATCCGCAAGAAACATTCAAGAACAAAAGAGGGGGTTTCGGCCGTGTTTGTGCGGTCCGGTCCCCCTCTCGTTAGACGATAACACTTAAACGTTCATCCTCAAGTTTGTCATGCTAGAACCAAGAACGGAAAATAATTAAATAAAGAAACAACAAACCCCTACCTCGCTTTTCGTTATGTGTTGACGAAGTCACGGAAAGGCGGCGGCGATTCGTCGACATCGGAAAAGAGAAGCCGTTGATGACGTCGACGTTCTTCGTGAAAGGCGCTCCCTTCTTTATTCTGGAAGGAGTGGGAACGAGGCATCCAAGAAGGGATCGACGTTGGAAACATCACATTCTTCTTTGGAAAAGGCATTCTTCGTCGAGAAGACGTTGTTCCATGTTTGGAGATGTCCTTCGTGTTCTTCGTCAAGGGTGTAATTCTCTTCAATCCTTCCATGACTCTATCACAAAGATTTAGCCAACCCCAAACAATAAAACAACACACCTTATTATAGTGTTAGCTTAATGAATTCAAAATAATTCAAATTCATTAAGTTATATCCTTCATTAATGGGTGGAGAGGCTCCAAAATTAATGAAGGTGGAAGTGAAGAGTCACATTTAAATGGGGGGGGGGGTTCAAGGGAGTTAAGGAGTTTAAGGAGTTAGGAATTTGAGGGGTTTTGGCACATTAAGTGCATGGGAGATTAAAGGGGGTAGAAGAGAGTTAAGGGGAAGGTGAAGGGTTGGGGCTTGTGTGGGCCCCACCTCACCTTAATCCTCACTTGGTTAGTTAGGAACTTGTGATTCCACCCCAACTTCTACACTTAGGATATAACCACTTAAGAAGATAAATAAAATTTGTAACACAAATTTTATTTTTCTTTACACTTAAACCACAACCTTAATAAACAACTGCTCCCAAGAAAACGCAACTCCATGAAAGGCATTACTAAGCAAAAATCGGCGCTACGGTTCCATCGGTGCCCTCAGAATTTGATTCCGGGCACCGGTTCAAAAGTTAGAAATTCCCGCTCGTTCGTTCATGGAACGTACCCGAGCCAAACTTCGGAAATTGATTCTGGGCACACCGGGCCTCGGAATCAGGTGCTGTCAGAAACTGTGTTCTTGTAAAATTCCAAAGAAAATTAAGAAAAAAATTTCCTTGAAATTTCTGGATCTTTACATTATGGGGCAGAAAATTTTTGTTTTATATGGTATTGGTGGGTTTTTTTACATAAAAGATCATTTTTGAATGGATTTTAAGTTCAAACCCATGTTATACTTACTGATATTGATTTATCAATATTTTATGTGGTTTATGGATCAGTAAGATAAATTCGAGACATGTGTGTGGGATGTTTGTTTTTGTATGATTTGGGAATGTAATTACCATGTGAAGATTGTATGTGATAAAATGTTGAACTTGATGGAAACTGAAGGGAATCTCGAGTATCTAGTTGGGAGAAAAATAACAAGTTTTCTAGTGATATAGAGTCATCTAGTCCCTGTTTTGCCTAGAATGTTTGATGATGAAAATACTAACTAAAAAAGATGATGATGATGTTAAGGACCACCAGGTTATGGATGAATCTCCTAATACTGGCTCGTTCATGAGAACATATATTTATTATGAGTACTTTTACACAGAGATATGACATTGTTAGGGGCCCAAATCGAACAAGTTCCTAGGGGTGCTCTCATGACTTGTGATGATTGGCTATTTTGCAGTCACCATCAGCATATGTTGTGTTTTATTGTTAAATTCTTAAAAATTTTCATTTTATTTATATGTGTACATTCATTAAAAAATTCCTCTAGAAAATTATATTCATTTTGATCTTTCACCTCGTTGAAATATTTTTACTAGCACTTTGTTTATAAAACAATCATGTTTTTGTCTACTAATTTAATAGAATGGAACCTCAATTAGAAACCATCGGTTTATATATTGCATCTCAAACTTGAAATTGATGTTTATTTTATTTTAATGGATGTCTAATTGGAATGATTATTGTGATAACATGTTATGTTTTAATACTCATGCCTATAGTGTTCTTTTGTTTTTTACCTGGACAAGGTTTCAAATTGAGTTTGATCACCTTGAGAAATGTGTGATCATTGTGTTTGAGAGAGAAGACTGGGGACCCATAGAGTTAGTTGGTTGTTAGTTTTGGTTTGTTGAGTTATTGGTTCTATTGTATTTTCACTTTCTGGTAAAGATAACTTTCAGTTCAATATTTATTTAAATGTATATTGGGGAGTCCATTTTTTGGTTGTTTTATTTATTGGTTATATTATGGAAAAATCATTCCCTTGTGGACTCTATTGATTCCCCAAGATTTGTTTTGTGAAAAAATGGTATCAGAGGGAGGTTATATTGATATGAGATTTTCTTTTTAGAGAACCCTTTGTTATTTAGGGATGTCAAGGTAGATGGAGTCATATTTTTGAGACATGATGGGAAGGTTCAGGAAGAGATTCGTGAACTCTTAGTCATTCTAATCCTAGAGTGTCCATGGGATGTCCAGTTTTAATAGTGTCTTTGTTTTTTTTTATTGATTGGTGATGGGATATTACCATGGGAGTTAGACTAATGGCCTTCATGAGCTCACAGATCCTGGAAAGCCATTTGCATCTAGGGCATTGTCATAATAAGGATCCTTGTGTTGGTGGTGTGTTTGACATATGGAGGCCAACCATATGGTCAAGTCACCCAATGATAGTTGTTTCCTTTTTTGGGTCTCTTAGACTTTTTTTGGAATCACAATTTTCATTCGAAATTCATTTTGTTAGAATTTTGAATATTGGTATTAAGGGAATGGTTGTTTGTTGAAAATAGTAAAATGGGTTTTCAAAAGATAATATATGAAATGTTGTGGAAATTTTTTTTGTGAATGAAATATTGGGAATAATGTTATAATAATTTATCATTATTGGAATTTTTTTAATAGAAACATACGGTTTGTTGACATGAAATGTTTGGAAGGATTGGATTATAATAAATTGATTCATGATTTTTAAGTGGTGTTTTGTTCTATTGATAAGGGTTGTAATCTAATGATTTTTTTTTTGTAAATTGGTTTTGAGTGGGTGATGTTTTTCTATAAAGGATCTTGGCCTTTGTGGCTACCAAATTATAAAAAGGGACATTGATGAATGTTTAAAACTGGGAAAGGGTTGTGTGGAACAGAATGTTTATTGGATGTTGAATTAAATAAAATGGATTGGATTTTTAATAAATTTTTCCAAGATGAAGTATGTGTTGTTTTTTGATAAATAAATATGGTTTTGGACCTAGTGATTATTGTGCCTACAGAAGGTACTTTAATTTTTGAATTATGTTGTAATTTTTTTTTCAATATTGTTATCCGGAGTGCTCACCTACACGGTTCTATGGATGGATGACCAGTATGGAATGGTGGTTGGGTTCTTGGGGTGGAATAAAAAAATTCATTTGAGTGAGACTTGATGAAAACTCGTTGGTTAATGTGAAATTCCACCAAGTTAATTTTTTTTCAACAGAGTTTTGAGATGAATTTTGTTTGAGTTTTTATTATAAACCAATGGTCAAGTGGATGGTTTTTCTTATGTCTTAGAAGTGTTGTTTATTTTGTATACGTCATTTTGATATATAAATCATACACTTTTTGTGTCTTGAGATGGGATCTTTTTGGCTCGGATTTTGAGCATTTTTCAATAGGTTTATAAATATGTGTTTGATATTGTGATATTTCCACATATGGTTATTCTTTAAAAATATTTCCAGATGATCTACCTAAGGATTTGTAAAAAATATTAAATACACTTCTTCGAATGAGGTCTCTGAAAATTTATTTGAATACATATATTTTTTAGCTCGATTAGAAGATCCTTACTATTTTGTTTTTTCTCCCAGTTGGGGTAGTTTTTCATGGTGAGGTTAATGTGTTTATCTTTGTTCCTTGTCCATTTTCCACCTCATTCTGAGTAAGGAAAAAAATGTTGTGTATCTCCAAGTTCTTGTTTTTATAAAGGTGTGTTTTTTAAGGAAGAGTTTCTCATTGTGTCTCTTAATCTGTTGTTTCTAACTGGGAGTGTTATGTGTCACCATTTGGAACTAAGTCTAGGAGTTCAATTATGGGATTAGCAGATCCTGAATACGAGGCAGTAAATGCTTCAATTGTCATATCTCCAACTGTAGGTCTTGGAGTGAAGATGGAACATAGAAAATAATCTAGATGGTGTGGGTAGAATGGTTAATTTTGACCCTCAACCATTTTGGTGACGTAGTTATATTGTTGTGATTTTGGTTTCCTGTCACTCATAATTTCTTTTTGTTGCAAAGATCATGGTGGACATACCCCTCACACAGTGTATGTCATTATTCCTTCATGGATGTGGGATTGTTAGTAATTACTTGAATGGAAAACCTATGTAAATCGGGTGTGGTCATGGATTTATATTTTCATATGTGGAGAGTGTTTGGTAGTTCTTGGTTATTGTTTTAGTGGACCAATTATTAGGTCCCCTTCCCTCCTCGTCCCAGGTGGTAGGGGTTTGGATCTGTGTGGAGATTGTTGGCCCAAATCTTTCTCCATCCGATTGGGAGTGGGTGGATTAAATGATCATGTTTTGTTCATCATAACTTTTGTCAATATATTTCTGTGGACGAATTTTTTTGGGCTTGTTAAAGTGATGCCCGATTCTTTTTTATGTTTAATTCTTATTTATTCTTTGGTAGTTGGTTTCTAATGTTTGGGAGACCCACTACGAGTGTCGTTGACTTCCCATCAATAAAAGTTTCTAGTTAGAGTTGTTTCATAATGGTGGGGGTTACATTATTGAAACCATTGAAATCATTGGTTTTTTTGGTGCTCTTTGGTTTGGGTGACCATTGGGTTCAATGGTAGAAGTCCCCAAAATATAATTCATTGATTGGTTGTGAAGGTATTGTCTAGACCCATCGATTGATTCTTGGGAAGTGGTTGTGAGTTTTTGTTTTGGATAAGGCAAGAGGATTAAGTTCCATTAATGGTGGATGTGATATCCTTGTAATGAAGGTCTAGTCCATATTGATATAGAAACATTAGGTGTTGACCATTCAGTTGGAATGTGTTATGTCTTTCTGGGGGAAGAAAGCATTAATGGTGGGGAGAATTGTTAAACCTGATTTTTTTGTCATGGTGTAGATCTGAATCATTGGAAATCCCAATATTATTCATGGGTTTTAGGTGAGATGAATGTTTATTTTTTAATGAAATCTATTTCTAATCATCTTACCAAGGGTTCTCCATATATTTTTTATAGTTTTTGGATAAAAGGATGGTTACATCATGTTTTGGGACAACTATTATCTCATTTGACGATTTAAAAAAAATATTTCTTTTATAAAACCTTAGTTTTTCAATGTGATCCCTGGATTACACTTACCAAATGGACTCCATTAACGAATTCATACACCCCATATTCTTTAGGAACCCTTATGAATTCATAATCATGGTGGATTGGGAAATTTATTCAGGTATTAGGCCATCTAGTGAGCCCATTTCCAATTTTTAAAAACTAAAATGTTACAATAATATCATATTCATGAATAAATAATTTTCCATTATTCCACCTCTCACTCTAGGAAAAAAACACTAGTATCACTCCCATGTTACATTTTATATCTTTTGAGATCATCATTGTAATATATAAGGGTAAAATGGTTCAAGGATTCTAAAATCTTCTAAATTTGGTATGGTAGTTTGATTCGTTCACTAATAATTATTTTCTCATTACCCATAAAATCTTCTTTACCTAGTTCTTAGAGTCCAAAGAAGTCTCTCCATGAATTTCCAAGATAATCCCTTTCCTCTATGAGTGTATATCTAATATATAACGAAAAGTTATTTAGATTCTGAGTTGAAATTCCGTCTCCATTCTCCTCCCTCTTCTCTCACCTATGAATGTCTTTTAGTTTCCACATCTTCCCTAATAAATCACAACCTAGGTATATATTATACGATAATTTTTTATTCTGTTTTGGACTGTTTAGGTATGGTCTTCAGAGATTTAGTGTGTTGGGAACCGTGGCGAGTGATATCATTTGTGTGTTTGTTTTCTACGATGGGTTTGATGAAGGATTCCCTCTAGACATATCATTTTTATTTAAGAATCAAAGTTTTAATGGTTTTTTTACCCTCAAAACATTCTGAGTATAGTTTTATAAGCCTTTAATAATTTCATTTAATCTAAAAAGAGTTTTTTGTTCCTCATTTTTTGAAAAGTAGGGTTGTTTTGTTATAAAAGGAAACACCAAGTGTTTTTTTAATTGTACTATTATCTTTGCAACATTATCTATGATGTTTAGAACCTTTTTTAGCAATTTAAATAATTTTTTTCATAAATGTTTGGTTTATTAACCTTTTTGTGTCAAATAGAGTTTGTTAAATTAAATGTGGCATTCCTTTCTTTCAGGAAAGTGCATGGTTAGATCTTGTGTTTTCAAGCTGTAATAAATTGATTTTATTGGATTGTGATATATATTGGAGGAATGTGAGTCAATGTTTTTAGATTCCTTATGGGGGTTCCAATATGGTTTTTATTTTCATAATGAAATGAGTAAGGGGTTTAGGGTGTTTTTTCATGTTTTCCCAATAAATAGACCATTTGGAATCTCTATTGAAATAGATGGGGTTTGAAGGTGTAAAATGATTTTTTATGGGGTTTATGTAAATTTTATATTAATTAAAATAGTTTTTTATGTAACACCTTGACCCTAGTTACCCAGGGTCGGTGCATTATTACATAACATTGGCATGATACAAGGAATCATGTCCTGAAACAATGATATGTTTAGTATCATTGGAAGTACTAGATACATTAATAAGTTTTACATTACTTCATGAAAACAAATATCCACAACATTTTGTCCCCTTTGAACACTCTTATATCCTTATCCTATCACTGCAGGTCAACCGTAAAATATTTATTCTCATCTTGGGAAAAATAAAACATAGAAAGGGGTGAGCTCAAATTATCAGTAAGTATAACAATATTGTGGAAACATTCATAAATAAGCATAAACATTTACAAAAATGTAAAAGACTTAAATAAAAGCATTTTAAACATAATCTTCAGCATAATTTGGTAAGGATAAAATCAAATAATGATATCTACTTATTCACATGGATATTCTACAAGTCGAATAATCACATGCAATATCAATAACCACTTTCATAATGATAGAATGCATAATTCCAGACTTCATAACCACATAGTCAAGGCCTTGAACCAAGAATACAAATTAGATTTTTGAAAAAAACATTTTTCAAGACACTAGATTGTCTCATTAGACCAACTGATTCATCGACGAGCTATAGCGGGCTCTACCCAACACTTACTATATCCAATTCAATCCTTATATGAAAAGGTTTAAACATAACATAAACATTCATATTAAAACTTGAATAGTAAATGTCAATACATTATTCATAAACAATGAATGGTATAAAAATAACACATCCACAGTACAACATATCACAAAACGATCAATACAATATTGGATATTCTTATCATAATAAATAAACATCAAACAAGTTAAAAAACTATCAATGGATGTTGACATAGATGAAAATGATTTGTAACGAAATATGAGATAAATAACCCTTTTTTGTAAAATAAATTTAAAAGTAAAACAATTTAGAAAGGAAGACATTTATAGACATTTATAAATCAAAGTGTCCCATAACACTTTTAATCTTTTTAAAGGAATTAATATTTTAAAATCATTCATGTCCATGTAAATAAATCCCTAAAACCCATTTTGAAAACATGTACATTAATGATAATGATTTAGAAGAATAAATATTATAAACCATTTAAGATGATGATCTAGATAAAAAGACCCTTCTATAAAACCTTAAAATATTAATTTTGAAAATATTTTTATGAAACATGGATGTGGATGATAAAGAGGTCCCAGTAGATACTCGCATTAAAAAAACCTTAGATAATATAGATATTGTAAAATTAACACTTACCTTGCACTTTCAATTGGCCGATGGTAAGTTTATCCTTTGGTATAAAGACCATAGTATCTTATTAAATTATAAAAAACTATATTAATATTTATTATATCATACATGATTCATTTATGACATTAAATTACCCATTTAATAATAATTTCCATGTTAAATTAACATTTCGGTTAATAATTGCCTTCTTTATCGTACGTGTTTTAACTTGTTATTCTTTGTCGTATCACATAGATAGTGATTTAAATACATCCAGAATATAAATAATTATTTATATTATATATATATATATATATAATATTAATATTTATAAAAGATAGATATATAAAATGGAAAACACCATTTATGGGGAGGGTAGGTCGTACATACGCATAAATGCTGTTTCCGTTTTCATATCATATTGACTGGAAGTAAGTGAATAAGATATATGTAAGTACACACACACACACACACACATATATATATATATCCAGTAGAATTATTATGTCATATATTACATAATTATTCATGTTATATATATTTTTAATCTACGTTGAAAGGTGAACATGGAAATGAATCCCATCGGGTCGTGTAGACGGTAATCTGTACGTACGCATTAGTGACAATATCATTATATTGATGGTGAAATTATTTGTAATTGGATGGTATATAATATATAAAGAATAATTAACACATTAAATTTATTATTTACATTAGTTATATTAATTATTATTCCCATCCAAAAAATGAAGTGTTTGAATAACTAACTACACCACGACATGGAGATGGTAAGCCTTTTGCACGCACGTATGGTTATTTTTTCATTATTATGATAGATAGAATAACCAATATGGTTGTACCATATTTATAATTACATCACTTTATGTATTAGGTACTATATTTATTAGTTTTTTATGGAAACAACAATTAATGAATAAATGGATGAAGAAAATCACTTGAAATATGGTGGTGAATTTATTAGGTCTTCATCGGGTGTTTCCTTTTGAGTTCATAAAAAGGGATTCTTAGGTTGGCTTTATGATCAAAATAAGGACACTAGGATTATTTTAAGGAAGTTGGGAGGTTATTAGGGAATGGTTTGGATTTCCAAAATGGCTTTGGATGTGTTAAATTAAGAGAAGGGGAAATACCCTATTATAAGAGAGGTGAGGGTCACATTAGAAAAAGCTTGAAATATTTTTTTATAATAAAATAATTTTCCATTTATAAGGGCACAAAACTAATTTATTTCTATTAAAAGGTGTGTATGGGTCGAATAACACTAAAAAAATAGGTTTAATACTTGTTTCAGTCATCATATTAACCTTTTCTTATAGACTTAACTACTAGTTAAATAGTTTAACTTTTACCATGTCTCTTAGTATATTTATATTATATGGACAATAAACATACAATAACAAGCCATGTGAAACCCAAGTGGTTCATTAATGTCATATCTATTAGTATATAAGTATTTTGGATGATCAATATATTTTTAGGACTGTTATATTATATAATAATATAGAATCTGTTTTAAAAACCCATTTATGTCAATTTTGACAGTTTTTAGTTTTTGGTATTGGTGAAACTCATAAAAAAAATTTCTTCAAAACAAATACATTGAATCAATAATTACATGTCATATTAACCTATAAAATTCTGGTATCATGTCAAAATATTAAAATTATATTTATGTAAATATTTATAATAACATTTTTTTTATTATTTCATTAATAAGTAAAATATTGCATCATTATTGTTTCTTATATAAATACATAATTTATGTATAAAAATTATAAATAAAATATCATGATGTTGGAAATAGTTTTATATTTTTAATGAATATTTATAGTCAAATAGATCAATTACATAAACCAATATAGAAATTAATTTATTAAAATATATATGCTTTTGTTAATTTTATCTTTACTTTATATTATTTAATATAAAAGGTCGTTATCACTCTCAAGTGCCTCCATAGGGACCCAAAATCGACCGAATAATGTCCATGGTCGGACAAGTATCAATTAATATAAATAGGACATGTGTTAGGTTAATTTAATATTATTATAATATTATTTGTTTACTCTTAGTTACCGGATTTACCCCTTTAACCATGGAAAATAAAATATTTATTGAAGTTAATATTCCTAATTTATAAAAATAATATTTACATATTTACGAAATTGGGACCTCCGGATTCTAAATATATTGAATCCATTTTTTTCAAATTAATTACACATAATTAGAATAAATTAATTCAAAATTATTTCCTTTTGTCAAATCAAAAAGCGTGTTTTAAAGAAATAATAACTATCAAATGATTGACACTTTCTTATGTCTTGTTTAAATGAGAATTTACATCTAATGACTAAAACTCTATTAAATGTTAAAAATATAATCTAATTATACTTTAAAACCAATCAAATGTATAATTTAACAATACAAAATATTTCGAAAAAAAAAATTTAATTAAAATTTAGTATTTTTTGCTATTCATAAAAAACCGAATGTTATCTGAATTATACCAAAAATTTATCCAAACAATATTTTTATTTCCCAATGTTAATGAATAATTTAGTTTCATTAAATATAATATATATAAATGTTCCAAATGTTTGTTTTAAAAAAGGTTTTCATTTAAAAGGCGGTAAAATTTCATTTTTTGAAAAATACTTCTTTTATCTGTAAAAAATGAATTTGTTCATATATTATATATTAGAAAAACAAAATTTGGATTATAAAATAATATTGAGTACATAAAATTAAATATTCAGTTTATACTATTCATCATCACTTTTTGACGGGATAGTTTGGTAAGTCATGGTGCGCTCGAACTCAATGTTGTGTGTAGCGCAAGCTATACATTAATGAGAAAACATACTATGAAATCTTAAGGTGTTACATTCTACCCTCCTTCAATAAATTGTGTCTTCACAATTTTAAATTGTTATTCGAAAATAAAAGGGTTAAAATAGAAAAATACCTTTATAGAAAACCCACATCAGAAATTGGGTTAATAATATTTAGTCTTTATATGAGGGAAAGGGAATGAAAAATTCACCACCAAGTTATTATCTCGATTATGAGAACATGGTTGGAAATTAGTGACACATAAGTGGTGAAAAAACATAAATATTTAACGAGATTGATTGAGGTCATCAATCACAAACAAGTGTAAAATTAAGGGTCTCATATCCATGAATCTATGATGATTTAAATTAGCATTGATTCAACAAATGATAAGGTATTAGGATAAAAAAATTAGTTTTAAGATTCCTTACCTAATGTTTGTGAAGTAATTTATTCATAGAATAAGTGGGAAAAATATAATTGATAAGTATAGATTCATCCATTAACTAATTCAAACCTCAGACTCATCGTTCACTCCAAAAGAAAATAGAATTTTAAAATATTCTATTTATTATATTAGTATGAAATTCCAAAGGTAATGAATTTATAACTCAAATTTCATAACATTTAAAAAACTAAATTATACAATCCAGAACATCACATAGGACAATGGTAGGGGATGCACCCTTTTTCCCTTCAATTGCGGGTTTAAGCCTCATAGCATTGCCGAATGTGACGAGTTGTTGCCCGACCTCCGAGTTATCATTTTTATGACAATCCAAAAATAATCTCAAGAAATTATTTAATCTTAAAAATAGTATCCAATGTCAAACATAATTGGTTCCATCCTTTAGTCTTATCCATAATACATCTATCCAAACTCAATGTCCATAATTTATAATGAAGGTAAACACAATGAAGATCATTTTTTCCACTTAATAACATGTGAATACCTTCATCATGTATTATTTTTAAAAAATGTAACACCCAATCATACCATAAAACCTTATTGATTACATTAATTCTCCCTTATTCCTTTTAGTATACTAGATATACTTCTTCTATAAAAAAAATTTTAAACTCGAACAATTAGGGAATATACAAATCATTAATTAGATCCAAAGTAGTCAAAAATATCAAATTTAAATTATCCAAATCTACCATCTCTTATTCCAAAATCATTTCCTAAGTATCACAACCATATTATGGTTTATATTCCCTTAAACCATGTATTTTCCAAAAAAATCTAATTTGTTATTTATTAACTTTTTTGAACCATATAATCTCATATCCTAAATGAAATATTACGGTAGTAAAATCCTTATTTTTTTTCCGTAAATCATATAACCAGAATATCATTAATACAACACTCAAATGAAAAAAATTCTTTAGTAACAATGTAATAACACTAGTAATTCATCTTCATCTGTGGTAGCATCATAACATGATTATTATCCAATATCATCATTTGTGGCATACTCTGATGATTTGGACATTGATTCGCATAGTGTACCAACCCTATGCAGATGATGCATTGTACATTTGAAACCTTTTTCTTTCTCTTACAATCTCATACTTAGTGTCATTTTTCTCCACACTTATATAAAAAGTCCATTCCCTTCAAGAATATACCAAGGTGATTCTTTCCATAGTTATCACATATGGGAAATTCCTTCATCCCCATATTCCATTTATCCGTATTTCTCTCCACCATCCTTTTCTTCTCAAGCTTCCCTTCCAATCCATAGCTCTCAATGAATTATTTAATTATCTTATTAACACATGATATTATTTCTTCATAAGATGATAATATATGGGAGAAAATTTTCTTTCTAAATGATGGCATAATACCATGAATGAAATGATCATTCTTAATCTTTTGATCATGCATATTGCTGGAATTATCATTCCTTATACTAGGCACAATTTCTAAAAAATGGCATACAATAGGTTAGTTTATGAAACACAATGCATAATTTCAAAATTGTAAAATACCAAAACATAAATTGAAAATATTATGTATATAATATAAAATCATAAAAAGTTTTCTTTATGGATGAATTTAGGTACATCTGAGCCAAAGCCACTTCTACTTACTCGCTTCCAGACAGTGATTTATTGCATGGAATATACACAAAATCTCTACATTACCAAAATTCTAGGCAGTTCGTCTATATTAATCCTCAAAGTATATCTCAGGGTAATGTTCTCTAATCATAATTTTTTTAAATCCACTTTCCATGCTATATACTAAAATTCCTCTGATACCAACTATAATGCCCAGACCCTAGAAGCCCAGAGTCGGTGCATTATATTAATACATTGGAATGATACAAGGAATCATGCCCCGAAAGCCCAATCAGTTTTTTAGACTTGGAAGTACTAGATACATTTATAATTTTACATTAAATCATGAAATAAAAACATCAATGACATTTTTTACCCATTGAACACACTTATATCCTTAGACGATCCCTATACGATAGCCATAAAATAATTCTTCACATCCTAGGAAAAATAAAATATATAAATAGGGGAGCTCACATGCTGGGTAATGATAAAAATATAGCGTAAACGTTTATAAATAAGCATAAAAATATAATAAAATGTATAAGACTTAAAAAAAGACTTTTAAACATAAACTTCAGAATAATATGGCGAAGTAAAATCAAATAATTTCATTTACATATTTACATTGATATTCAACTAGTCGAATAATCACATAAAATATCAATAACCACTTTCATAATGATGGAATGCATAATTCCAGAGTTCATAACCTCATAGTCAAGGCCTTGTTCCAAGACTAAACATGATAATTTTTTATTTAAATAATTTATACTCATTATTATACCCATCCAAATAATTAAGTGTTTGAATAACACACTACACCACGACGTGGAGATAGTGATCCATACATACGCACATTTGTGACTTTTTCATTTATAGGATGGATAGAATAACAAATATGTTTGTACCAAACTTATAATAACATAAAATTATGTAGGAGGTAATGGAGTTATTATTTTGGTATTAAAAAAACAAAGAAAGAGTAAGTGGAAGAAGAAAATCATGTGAAAGAGGGTGGTGAAATTAATTCCTCTTCATCGGGTGTTTACTTTTAAGTTCATCAAAAGGGATACTTAGGTTGGATTTCTTATCAATTTAAGGACTCAAGGATGATTTAAGGTAATTTTTTGGGATATTAGGGTAGGTTTTGGCCGAGCCAAATAGCTTTTTAAGTGTAAAATTAATAGAAGGGGATGTACCCTTTTATAAGGGAGGTGAGGGTCACATTAGGAAAAGCTTTAAATATTATTTTATAACTAAATAATTTATAGTTTCTAAGGGATCTAAAATGATTAATTTCATAGAACATGTGGGGATGATACGTAAACCTCGCAACCTATAGATTTTATATAGGTTTTTTTCATCATATTATCCTTATCATTTAGACTTAATTCTTAGTTAAATAGTTCAACTTTTACCATATCTCTTTTTATTTTTATATTATATTATTAATAAAAATACAATAACAAGCCTATAAAACCCAAAATGGTTAATTAATGTAATGTCTATAATTATATAAGTCTTTTGGTTTATCTTTATATTTTAAGGACTATTTTATCTTTTAATAATATAGTATGTTTTTTTAAAACTCAATTTTTTCAATTTTGACATTATTTAGTTTTTTGTTTTTGTTAGAGTCTTAAGAACTTGATTAATTCAAAACAAATAAATTGAATCAATAATAACATGTTTAATTAACCTATAAAATTATATTATGGAATCAAAACATTAATATTATATTTTCTTAATTGTAACACCCCAAGATTTTATAGTGTGTTATTTCTTCAAAATAATTCAATAACTTTCACTACACGCAACACCAAGTTCAATCGCACCATGACTTACCAAACAAGCTGTTCAAAAGAGGTTATGAATAGTGTTAACTAAATTTTAAACTTTATATAATCCTTATAATTTTAGAATCCATATTATGAGTTTCTTAGACATAATGTAAGAACAAATTCATTTTCAGTATTTCACTTTTACCAAATTTTAATAGTGAACCATTTTTAGATACTATATTTTAAACTTTTTGACTAAATGGGGACATCAAAAAAAAATTAAAATGAAACATCCCAAGCTTCCACGGTACGCTAGCGTTTGTTGTACCCAACACCGAGTTCTAACACACCGTAACCAATCAAACTAGCCGTTGTGAATAGTAATACCTACTTTTTGAAATTATATATATTTTATATTTTAAAATGGACTTCATTTTTGGATTCGGAATATCGAATTTATCCTAAGGTGAAATTTTGGTACATTTCGGACAACTTTCATATTTTGATGAATAGTGAAAATTACTAAATTTTAATTAAAAACAACTTTTTTGATCAAAATAATTAATAGTGATAAATTGTGAATTTGAGTGGTTTTAAAGTATATTTAGAATATATTTTTACCATTTAATATAATTTTGGTCATTGGACATAATTTTACAATTAAACCGAACATAAACAAATGTCAATCTTTTGATAGTTATTACCTCTTAAAAACACGCTTTTTGTTTTGACAGCGGGAATTAATTTTAAATTAATTTCTGCCACTTCTGTGTTTTGAATTTAGGAAAATGGATTCCATATTTGGAATCAGGATGTCCAAATTATGTAAATAGGTAACTTTTATTTTTACACATTTTGAATAATTACTGCGGTAAATATTTTATTTACCATGGTTAAAGGGTAAATCCGGTAAATAAGGGTTAAAAAAATAATATTATAATAATACTAAATTACCCTAAAACGTGACTTAACCCTATTGGTTGATACATGGTCGACCATGGGCATCTTTGTGTCAATTTTGGGACCCCATGGATCCACTTGTAAGTGATAATGACACATTATATTAATAAAGTTAAAATAAAAATAAAAATGGCATAAGCTTACATCTTTTAAGAGAACAATTTTTACATAGGGTTATACATGTTGGATTTTAGATAATAAATATTAATTAGAAATCTAAAAAGATTTCCTACATAATGATGTTTTATTTATTATTTTTAGACATTAAATAATTTATTTTATTTATGACACAATGATGATGTAGTAATTACTATAATAGTGAAAAATTAAAATAATTGATATTATAAATACCCAAATAAATATAATATGAAACTTTTAATGAATTAAACTAATTTTCTAGGATAATATTATATATTAGTATTGATTTAATTGACTTTGTTCTAAGTAATCAATCTGTTATGATTTTCACAAAAATCAACTATTGAATAGTGTCAAAATTGACATAAAAGAGTTCTTAAAACAAATATTATATTATTAATTGATATTAAATTCCTAAAAATCTAAGGTTCGGCCAAGAGACTTATATTATGATATGTTAATCATTAATGGACCACTTGGGGGTCTCTTGGATGTATATAGTAAGTTTATTAACCATATTATATAAAAATACAAAGAGACATTGTAAAAGTGAAACTAAATAACTTAGAGTTAATACTTAAAGATAAGGTTAATATAAGTACCCAAACCTGTCTAAATTCTATTGGATGAGTTGTTTTCGACCTATCCCCACCTCATCCTTTGAATAGTCAACTTTGGAGCCTTTGGAAACCGAATATGAATTTATTATTAATTAATATTTCTAGCTTTTCCAAAGGTGCCCCTCACCCCTCTTATAAAAGGGCACTCCTCCTTCTCATTTCTTCACACCTTCATAGCCTTTTCGTTCGGCCAAACTCTGCCCAAATAATCTCCCAACATCCCTCACTACAACCTAGAGGCCTTAGTTTGATCAGAAAGCCAACCTAAGGAGCCCTTTTGATCAAATCAAAAGGAAGAACCCGAAGAAGAGGTAATGATTTCACCACCCTTTTCTAAGTTCATTTCTTCTTCCACTTCTTCTTCCTTTGTTCTTACCATTCTAAAATAATAACTCCAGTATCTCACATATACTGTGATGTTATTATAAGTATGGTACAACCATATTCAGTATTCTATCCACCCTTTGAATAACATGTCACCATACGTGCGTACGTACGGCTTACCGTCTCCACGTCGTGGTGTAATTGTTATTCAATATAATATTATTTGGATGGGTATAATAATGATGTGTAAATCATGTAAATAATAAATATAACATGTTAATGATTCTGTATATATGATATAACATTCATTTATATATTATTTTAATATCAAAAGAATGATATTGTCGCTCGTGCGTACGTACGGACTACCGTCTCCACGAACACGATGAGATTCATTCTCCATCGTATCCATTCAAGTATAATTATCATTTTATGATTTAAAACTGATGTTTAAGGACATGATATCATTCTGGATATGAATAAGATACAACAAACATGGCTTATGTAACAAAACATATAAAAGAAAATGAGTAAGTTAACACCCGAAACGATGATAATTCTAAGATATTATTAATAAATCAATGTTAAAAGATCATATATGATATCATATTAATATATATGATTCTTGTATAATTTAATAACAATTATTTCACCATTATACAGGAGGTTAACCTACCCCAACCAAGGAAAAGTACAAGGTAAGGGTTATTTCACAACCTCTTCTTTATCCGAGGTTGTTTATACGTAATAATCTACTGGGATCTCGTTATCATCCACATCCATGTTTCTTCAAAATGTATTTCAAAACATTTTTACTATTTACAAGAATATGGGTTAAAGTCATTTATACCCTTGTTTGACTTTTTATAAGAGTTTTATAAAGGAATCTTTCCGTCGTTTTCAAAACATGGTCATTTTTAACCTTTTCGACAGAATTGAGGTAAGAATGTTTTTTTTAACTTATACGGCGGGTGCGGTTATTTTCCGCCGTTATAAAATCGTCGAAGCTTTCCATACAAGCTTATAAGAATATTTTCAAAGAAAATGTTTTATTTTATATGGATCTTAAATGATTTCAAAATAAAAGGAGATACTTCTTTAAAAAGAATTTTGATTTCATCTATGTCAACATCCTTTGATGGATTATAAGATTATTTGAAGTTGATTTATTATGATACAAAACTTCTATATTGTATTGAAGGTTTTTTGATATGTTTGACTGTGGATGTGCTATTTTTATACCATTCATAGTTTATGGTGAAATTATTGACATTTTGTATGCTAGTTTTAATACGAATGTTTATGTTATGTTTAAACCTTTTCATATGGGAATGCACTGGACTTAATAAGTGACGGGTGGATCCCGCTATAGCTCCTCGATGCATCGGTAGGTCTCATGAGACAAAATAGTGTCTTGGCACAATGCCTTGACAAAATCTTATTTGTAGTCTTGGCACGAGGCCTTGGCTATGTGGTTATGATAGTCTGGCATTATGCATTCCAACATTATGAAAGGGGTTATTGATATTGCATGTGATTATTAGATTAGTAGAATATCCATGTGAACAAGTAAATGGCATTATTTCATTTTACTTTTGCCATACTATGTTGAAGTTCAATTTTAAAAGGCTTTTGTTTTAGTAATTCATTGCCTTAAATGTTTATGCTTATTTTGAATGTTCCGCTATATTGTTATCCTTACTGGGAATTTGAGCTCACCCCTTTTCTATGTTTTATTTTTCCCAGGTAGTGAAGAAGTAATTTATGAATGAATTGCAGGGATATTATGAGGGGTTAATAGTGTGGATATGAAGACTTTGTTGTTGTTGTAGTTTTTCACATTGAAATGTAATGTAAAACTTTATGATTATATCTAGTGTTTCCAAGGCTACTAAACCAATCGGTCTTTCGGGATTTGATCTTTCTTGTGATCATGCCAATGTTACGAAGTAATGCACCGACTCTGGGTAGCTGGGGTCGGGGCGTTACAGTTGGTATCTGAGGAAGTTTAGTACAAACCTTGGAAGCTAGATTTAGATAAACTCTGATTAGAGCACGTAGACCTAAGATGAACTTTGAGGATTAGTATAGAAGAATTTCCTAGAATTTTGGTATTGTAGAGATTTTGTGAGTTTTCCGAGCAATACATCCCTGTCTGGATACAAGCAGGTAGAGGCGGCTCTGGCACAGATGTACCTTGGGGTAAAACCCGAAAACACCGCTTTGAGCTAGACTCGAACGGGAACTGGTGCACGACAACGGGCCTTGCTGCACTCTTGGTTACGACACTCCCGGGGGATATGCTTAGGATAATTCTCATCTTCTTTACAAACCATTATGAAGGGTTTATGAGTATATACTTCCTCAAAGAAAACATTTTTATGATTATGGATTATATCCATAAATAGTTAAATTTATGTTAAGTGTTTTATAAGTATGGGATTATGTATTTTGATTCATAAACTGATCTAGTTTATGCCATTGTTTAGAAATGGCGCCCAGTAGAAGGAATGAGAACTCCGGAAATGCACATGATCCAAAGAGAGGGAAGGATCATATCTTTCATGGTCTTAAGCTAGAATTTATAATAGAAATAGTCTCCCATGTATTATCATCATATGAAGAAATAATATCATGTATTGATAAGATAAGTAAAGAGATTACTGAGTCCTATGGATTTGAAGGGAAGCAAGAGAAGAAAAGGATGGAAGAGAGAAAGATGGATAAAAGTAAGAGGGAAAAGAAGAATTTTCCCATATGTGGTAACTGTGGAAAGAAACACCCTGGAACTTGCCTGAAAGGAATGGGAGTTTGTTATAAGTGTGGAGGAAAAGGGCACAAAGTACGTGACTGCAAGGGTAAGAAATGGTTTTAAATGTACAATGCTTCATTTGCAAGGAGTTTGGACACTACGCGAACCTATGTCCCAGTCATCAGACTATGCCGCAAATGATGCTATTGGATAATAATCAAGTTATGATACTACCACAGATGAAGAGGAATGATTAGAGTTCTTATGTTGATTATGTCAATTGAGTGTTGTATCAACAATGTACTTGTTATAATAATTATAGAGTATATAAGGATTGTACTGCAGTACTATTTTATTAAGGACTTGAGATTGTGTGGAACAAAGAAAAGTGACTCATTAGCAGGATAGATTTTTGGAAAATATATGGTTGAGAGAATGATAAACCATAATATAGTTCTGATACTGAGGTAGTGATTTTGGAATAATATGTGATTGTTTTGGATAAATTATATTGGATATTCTTGACTACCTTGGAACTGATTAATGATTTGTATATTCCATCATTTTTGGGGTTTAAAACATTTTTGGATTAATGAAGTATATCCAGCATTCTATATGGAATAAGGGAGCATGAATGTAATCAATAAGGAATATGGTAATACATGATGAAGGTATTCATATGCTATTACGGGGTAAAAAGGATCTATATTATGTTTACCTTCCTTATGAATGTTGGACTGTGAGTTTGGACAGAAGTATTTTGGATAGTTCTAGTTTGTATTATTTTGGATTGCCATAAAAGGACAACCCGGAGGTCGGGCGGCAACCCGTCGCGTCCGGCAAGGCTGCGAGACTTGAACCCGCAACCGAAGGGCGACAAGGGTGTATCACCTACCACTGGCCCAAGAGATGTCCTAGATTAAATAATGTAGTTTTTATTAAAAGATCTTTTAGATGAATTATAAATTTGTTTATTTTGGAACCCTATACGAATAGTGTAAATAGAATTTTTTTTTTACATTCTATTATCTTTTAGAGTGAAAGATGAGTATGTGGTAGAAATTTATTAATGGATAAAACTCTAATTATAATGTAAGTATATCTCCTTATGATCTTAGAAAATCTCATAAATAAATTCCTCAATATTAAGAAAAGCAACTTAGAACAAAAATGTTGTCCTAGATGGTACCTTAAATCATCACTAATTTATGGCTTTGGGATTGTTGGCCTTTTCATAGCCATGTTCTCTACCACTCTCCATCAGATAATTGATGGTTAGATTTTTCTTCCATATCCATATTTTACTACATGGAACCCTAGTATGTGATATTTTCGGTAATCTTCATACTTTCGACTCTTTATTTTACATAGAGGCCTCATTAATTCATTTTTCGATGTGGGATTTCAACTAAGATATTTTGAAACGTCAAAAATGTGTTATCCTAATACCCTATGTTTTGTTGAACCGATGGTATTTCAAATCGTCATAGATTGATGAATTTAAGGACCTCAATTTTACACTTGTTTGTGATTGACGACCTCAATCACCACCTATAAATATTTACGTTTTCCCTCCAATTATATGTCTCTAATTGCCACCAATGTTCTCCTAATCGAGATCATAATTTGGTGGTGACCCTTTGATTTCTCTTTTCCTCATATTAAGACTAAATTTTAGTAACCCAATTTCCGATGTGGGTTTTCCCACAAATATATTTTCTATTTTCAACCTTTTATTTTTGAAGAACAATTTCAAATTGCGAGGACGCAATTTATTGAAGGAGGGGAGAATGTAACACCCCAAGATTTTATAGTGTGTTATTTCTTCAAAATAATTCAATAACTTTCACTACACGCAACACCAAGTTCAATCGCACCATGACTTACCAAACAAGCTGTTCAAAAGAGGTTATGAATAGTGTTAACTAAATTGTAAACTTTATATAATCCTTATAATTTTAGAATCCATATTATGAGTTTCTTAGACATAATGTAAGAACAAATTCATTTTCAGTATTTCACTTTTACCAAATTTTAATAGTGAACCCTTTTTAGATACTATATTTTAAACTTTTTGACTAAATGGGGACATCAAAAAAAATTTAAAATGAAACATCTCAAGCTTCCACGGTACGCTAGCGTTTGTTGTACGCAACATCGAGTTCTAACACACCGTAACCAATCAAACTAGCCGTTATGAATAGTAATACCTACTTTTTGAAATTATATATATTTTATATTTTAAAATGGAATTCATTTTTGGATTCGGAATATCGAATTTAGCCTAAGGTGAAATTTTGGTACATTTCGGATAACTTTCATATTTTGATGAATAGTGAAAATTACTAAATTTTAATTAAAAACAACTTTTTTGATCAAAATAATTAATAGTGATAAATTGTGAATTTGAGTGGTTTTAAAGTATATTTAGAATATATTTTTAACATTTAATATAATGTTGGTCATTGGACATAATTTTACAATTAAACCGAACATAAACAAATATCAATCTTTTGATAGTTATTACCTCTTAAAAACACGCTTTTTGTTTTGACAGCGGGAATTAATTTTAAATTAATTTCTGCCACTTCTGTGTTTTGAATTTAGGAAAATGGATTCCATATTTGGAATCAGTATGTCCAAATTATGTAAATAGGTAACTTTTATTTTTACACATTTTGAATAATTACTGCGGTAAATATTTTATTTACCATGGTTAAAGGGTAAATCCGGTAAATAAGGGTTAAAAAAATAATATTATAATAATACTAAATTACCCTAAAACGTGTCTTAACCCTATTGGTTGATACATGGTCGACCATGGGCATATTTGTGTCAATTTTGGGACCCCATGGATCCACTTGTAAGTGATAATGACACATTATATTAATAAAGTTAAAATAAAAATAAAAATGGAATAAGCTTACATGTTTTAGAAGAACAATTTTTACATAGGGTTATACATGTTGGATTTTAGATTATAAATATTCATTAGAAATCTAAAAAGATTTCCTACATAATTATGTTTTATTTATAATTTTTAGACATTAAATAATTTATTTTATTTATGACACAATGATGATGCAGTAATTACTATAATAGTGAAAAATTAAAATAATTGATATTATAAATACCCAAATAAATATAATATGAAACTTTTAATGAAGTAAACTAATTTTCTACGATAATATTATATATTAGGATTGATTTAATTGACTTTGTTCTAAGTAATCAATCTGTTATGAGTTTCACAAAAATCAACTATTGAATAGTGTCAAAATTGACATAAAAGAGTTCTTAAAACAAATATTATATTATTAATTGATATTAAATTCCTAAAAATATAAGGTTCGGCCAAGAGACTTATATTATGATATTTTAATCATTAATGGACCACTTGGGGGTCGCTTGGATGTATATAGTATGTTTATTAACCATATTATATAAAAATACAAAGAGACATTGTAAAAGTGAAACTAATTAACTTAGAGTTAATACTTAAAGATAAGATTAATATAAGTACCCAAACCTGTCTAAATTCTATTGGATGAGTTGTTTTCGACCTATCCCCACCTAATCCTTTGAATAGTCAACTTTGGAGCCTTTGGAAACCGAATATGAATTTATTATAAATTAATATTTCTAGCTTTTCCAAAGGTGCCCCTCACCCCTCTTATAAAAGGGCACTCCTCCTTCTCATTTCTTCACACCTTAAAAGCCTTTTGGTTCGGCCAAACTCTGCCCAAATAATCTCCCAACATCCCTCACTACAACCTAGAGGCCTTAGTTTGATCAGAAAGCCAACCTAAGGAGCCCTTTTGATCAAATCAAAAGGAAGAACCCGAAGATGAGGTAATGATTTCACCACCCTTTTCTAAGTTCATTTCTTCTTCCACTTCTTCTTCCTTTGTTCTTACCATTCTAAAATAATAACTCCAGTATCTCACATATACTGTGATGTTATTATAAGTATGGTACAACCATATTCAGTATTCTATCCACCCTTTGAATAACATGTCACCATACATGCGTACGTACGGCTTACCGTCTCCACGTCGTGGTGTAATTGTTATTCAATATAATATTATTTGGATGGGTATAATAATGATGTGTAACTCATGTAAATAATAAATATAACATGTTAATGATTCTGTATATATGATATACCATTCATTTATATATTATTTTAATATCAAAAGAATGATATTGTCGCTCGTGCGTACGTACGGACTACCGTCTCCACGAACGCGATGAGATTCATTCTCCATCGTATCCATTCAAGTATAATTATCATTTTATGATTTAAAAATGATGTTTAAGGACTTGATATCATTCTGGATATGAATAAGATACAACAAACATGGCTTATGTAACAAAACATATAAAAGAAAATGAGTAAGTTAACACCCGAAACGATGATAATTCTAAGATATTATTAATAAATCAATGTTAAAAGATCATATATGATATCATATTAATATATATGATTCTTGTATAATTTAATAACAATTATTTCACCATTATACAGGAGGTTAACCTACCCCAACCAAGGAAAAGTACAATGTAAGGGTTATTTCACAACCTCTTCTTTATCCGAGGTTGTTTATACGTAATAATCTACTGGGATCTCGTTATCATCCACATCCATGTTTCTTCAAAATGTATTTCAAAACATTTTTACTATTTACAAGAATATGGGTTAAAGTCATTTATACCCTTGTTTGACTTTTTATAAGAGGTTTATAAAGGAATCTTTCCGTCGTTTTCAAAACAAGGTCCTTTTTAACCTTTTCGACAGAATTGAAGTAAGAATGTTTTTTTAACTTATACGGCGGGTGCGGTTATTTTCCGCCATTATAAAATCGTCGAAGCTTTCCATACAAGCTTATAAGAATATTTTCAAAGAAAATGTTTTATTTTATATGGATCTTAAATGATTTCAAAATAAAAGGAGATACTTCTTTAAAAAGAATTTTTATTTCATCTATGTCAACATCCTTTGATGGATTTTAAGATTATTTGAAGTTGATTTATTATGATACAAAACTTCTATATTGTATTGAAGGTTTTGTGATATGTTTGACTGTGGATGTGCTATTTTTATACCATTCATAGTTTATGGTGAAATTATTGACATTTCGTATGCTAGTTTTAATACGAATGTTTATGTTATGTTTAAACCTTTTCATATGGGAATGCATTGGACTTAATAAGTGACAGGTGGAGCCCGCTATAGCTCCTCGATGCATCGGTAGGTCTCATGAGACAAACTAGTGTCTTGGCACAAGGCCTTGACAAAATCTTATTTGTAGTCTTGGCACGAGGCCTTGGCTATGTGGTTATGATAGTCTGGCATTATGCATTCCAACATTATGAAAGTGGTTATTGATATTGCATGTGATTATTCGATTAGTAGAATATCAATGTGAACAAGTAAATGGCATTATTTCATTTTAATTTTGCCATACTATGTTGAAGTTCAATTTTAAAAGGCTTTTGTTTTAGTAATTCATTGCCTTAAATGTTTATGCTTATTTTGAATGTTCCGCTATATTGTTATCCTTACTGGGCATTTGAGCTCACCCCTTTTCTATGTTTTATTTTTCCCAGGTAGTGAAGAAGTAATTTATGAATGACTTGCAGGGATATTATGAGGGGTTAATAGTGTGGATATGAAGACTTTGTTGTTGTAGTAGTTTTTCACTTTGAAATGTAATGTAAAACTTTATGATTATATCTAGTGTTTCCAAGGCTACTAAACCAATCGGTCTTTCGGGATTTGATCTTTCTTGTGATCATGCCAATGTTACGAAGTAATGCACCGACTCTGGGTAGCTGGGGTCGGGGCGTTACATTAATATTTATAAAATCATTTATTTGATTATTTAATTAATTAGGAAAATATTGCATCATTATTGTGTCCTATATAAATATATTTATTTTAGGTCTAAATATTATAAACAAAATATCATGATGTAAGAAATATTCTTATCTTTCTAATTAATATTTATAGTAGAATAGATAAATTATACAGCCTCATATAAAAATTGTTTTACTAAGAGATAGAAGATTTGGTTATTTATGTTTGCACCTAGATAATTTAATATAAAATGTCTTTATCACTCTCAAGTGGCTTCATGCAGTCCCAAAATAGACCCAAGTATTCTCATGGCCTAAAATGTTTCAACCAATTTAAATATAAGTCATTTTTGGGAAATTTTATATTCTTTAAATCTTATTTGTTTAACCTTATTTACCTGATTTACCCCTTTAACCACGGTAAATAAAATATTTACTGGAGTAAATATTCATAATGTCTAAAAATATAAGTTTCCTATTTAATACATTTGGAAATACTGAATTCAAATATGGAATCCATTTTCCAAAGTCAAAATACAGAAGTTGGTGAAATTATTTTTAAATTAATTATTATTATCAAAACAAATAGAGTGTTTTTAAAAATAATAACTATCAGAAGTCTGACATTTATTTATGGGCAGTTAAAACATGAAATTACATAAAATGACCTAAATTATATTAAATTAAATATTATAATCTAATTATACTTAAAAACCATTCAAATGTATAATATAACACTATAAAGTATTTCAATTAAAATATGTGTTTTTATTTAAAATTTAGTATTTTTCACTATTCATCAAATTTTGAAAGTTATCAGAAACATACCAAAAATTTATCCAAAACAAATTTTTATGTCCCAATTCTAATGAATAATATAATTTTCATCAAATTGAATATATAAAAGTGTCCAATATTGGTTATAAAAAATGTTTTTCGTTAGAAGGCCGTAAAATTACATTTTTTAGGAAATGATTATTTTATTTGAAAAAATAAATATTATATTATATTATGTCTACGAAACACATAATATGGATTCTAAAATTATATGTAGTATATAAAATTAAAAATTCAGTTAAAACTATTCATAACATCTTTTCAAATGGCTATTTTGGTATGTCGTGGTGCGCTTGAACTCGGTGTTGTGTGTAACACAAGCTATTGAATTACATTAATGAGATAAAAATCTATGAAATCTTGGGGTGTTAAACTTTACACCTATTTGTGAATATTTTAATTGGTTCTTTTGATAAATGTTGTTTTTTGGAAGAATACTTAAAGGCTTGTTTGGTATTTTTCTGGTAAAAATGGTTTTCATGCATACATCATGTTGTATCTTTTGGGGACACTTAATGGTCTGTGAAATTGATTAATTAATTGTTATGGGTGATGAAAAATCTAGTTTTATTTGGTATTGGTGGGTTTTTTTCTTAAAAGAACATTTTTGAAAGGATTTTATGTGCAAATCCCTATTATATTACTCGAAATTGTTTTAAGATACTATTATGTGGTTTATTGATCTCTAAAATAAATGTTAGACACGTGTGTGAGATATTTTTGTGTGTGTGCTTTGGTAATGGAATTTTCATGTGGAATTAATATTTGATAAAATTTGGTAATTGATTGTGCACTAAATGGAATCCTGAGTAACTATGTGTGCAGACTAGAACATGTAAACTAGTGATCCAGAGTGGTTTCATCCATGTTTCACATAGGAAGTTTGAAAAAGAAAATACTAACTAAAAAATGATTATGATGGTGCTGGGGAACACTAGGTAATTTATATTTTCCGTAACAGTGGCTCGCGTGTGAGAACATTTATCTATTATGGTTAATTTTTCACTGAGATGTGATGTTCTTATGTTCCCATACCTAACTAGTCCCTAGGGGTTTTCCCAAGACTTGTGATCAATTGTTATTTTGTACTCACCCTCAGAATATTCTGTGTATTGTTGGTAAATTCTATAGAGTCAATGTTTTATTTAAAAGTTTTAATTCTTTAAAACATCCCTCTTAAAAACTATGTTCATTTTAAAATTTCACATGTTGGAAAAATTGTTTCTAGAATTCTTGGTTTTAAAACCTGCAAGTTTTTGTCTAGTAATTTTTCTAGCATGATAACTTTTATGGAAAAAATACATTTATATATTTTAGCTCAAAATTTAAATTGATTTTTTTAAATGATGTTCATTTGGAATAGAATATCCGGATAACCTACAGAGTTTTAATAATCACCCATAAAGTCATCTTCTATTTTTATCACTTGTCTAGGCTTCAGCTTGAGTTTGATCACCTCGAGATATATTTGATCATTGTGTTGGAGTCTGACCATCGTAGTCACAATGAGTTATTTTGTTGATATGTTTGGCCATTTGAGTTTTTGGTTGAATTTTATTTTCACCTTATTATATAAATGCTATTCAAATCAATTTTTATATAAATGTATACTGGGTTGTCTGTTCATTCCTCTCTTTAATTTATTGGTTATATTTGGGAGGAATCACTCACTTTTATAATCTATTGATTCCAAGTGTGATTTTTTCCGTCCCGATAGGATCGGGCATTCCAATCGTGTCTTCTCATGGGCTGGCCAGGGTGACTGGTTCATGGGCAACTTCAGCTGGTTCATGACACATGGAAAGCTAAAAGTAGGATCCTAAAAAGTGTATTAAACTCATATAGTCCCCTAATCCACTATTTATTCCTATTTTATGACCTTAACTCTTTTTTTCTCCTCCAATAGAATATTGAGTCATTCTCTATCGACCATAGAGAGATCTATTGGAAAATATTGGTGCATTGAAGTCCAATTTTCATGGTATGTTTCTATTTATGGTGTGCTTTTATATTTAATCATTAAAATGCTATTGGATTTAATGATCTAGTCACATGGGGTTATATCTATGATTGTTTAATCCAATAATGATGATTTTTGGTATTTTTGATGTTAGGGAATGTGATCTAAGGTTGGTTTGGGAGATTCAAAGCAATTTTGTTGAAGAATTAATGTCATACTTCATTCTTTTCCATTGTTTCTAACCTAGGGTGAACAAATATTGTCTATAATTATTATAAAATGGATACATTGCTTTAAATTTTTTGAATTTATTGTAATGTATTATCAAATTGGTGTAAAAAAATAGTATAAACCCTCTTTAATAATGGTTTGTCTTATTTTGGAAAGTCATTTTCATTTAATGTTATCTTTTCATTATTTTAAAATCATTTTAAAAAATATGGATTTTTTTTGGATTTGTGGAAATTTTTTTATTAAAATTATTTCAATAAAGAATTTATATTATTGAAATCGTGTGAACTAGATTGGTTGTCATGGTTTTTTCATACAAAGGTTGGAGTGAGTTAATGCTTTCAATGTGACCAAGAACAAGGGGCATGTAACATTAGATAACATGGGATATGACCCTCGATTATGGGAATGGTCCATTTGGGTACACGTAATTTTTCCTCTTAGTAATTACTTTGAGGATGGATGATAAAATAATAATGAGTATGGAACTGTCACTGGAGCATGCGAGTGTGGTGTTTGTCAATAATAGAATGAGTACACAAAAAATTAATATGAAATGGATAAAATATTTGCTTTGTTGCTTTCCTGGAAAACTGATTAGGGTTTGGAAAACTCTTTTGAATGGAAATTGATATATATTATGATATAAATGGTTTAAATTGGTTACATTATATTTTATATTTATGTGTTCTAACATTTTCTATATTATTTTCATGAGTTGGGAAGTCATTTGGGGAAAACCAATAATGTTTCATTAATCACACTCTTCATGGGTAGTTCTATGAATTTGTTAATAGAGTTTATCTGGACAACTGTAAAATGAAACAATCAAATTTATTTTTTAGAGATTTTTGAAACATGTGCATTTATTTTGGAGTTAGAACTTGGTTCTTATTTGGAGTTATTGAGTTCGGGTGTTTACAATCATTGAGTTTTGTTGGTTTTGTCATCCACATTATTGTTTATATTGATTTTGTTTTCTGTTTGGTACTTTGATTAATTTGGTTTTATTTTTTATTCACTATGATCTATTCTAATAACTTCATGCATCAATTAGTGATTTTTTTTGGTATTCTTGGTTTTTTACTTTCCAAGGGAATTGAACCCCCCTAATTGTTTATAAATCCCTTGGAAATTTATTTATATGCTTTGGTATCCTATGTATGTCTCTTAAAAAACTTAATATCATTCTTCTTTATCAGTCCAATATGGAGGTGTTTGTTGATAAAACACCATTGTATAATAATTCCTTACACCAAAGGAAAATTCAAATGAGGTTTTTTTAAAAATTATCATCATCTTTAGAGGTGAGATAAATGTAACCCATAATGAATTTATATAAAAAAATTAATATCACCCCTTTTAAAAATATAAATAAATTTCAAATATTTCTTGAAATATACATCCATTTTAAATGAAATATGCATAAAAATTGATTTACATGTTCTTTATATCATCCCTCTATTTTTTTTTCAAACCCCAACTCCTTTTCATGTAAATTTATTATTAAATTCATGTAATGAAATAAATTAACTAAAATAACACCTTATTTTAAAATAATTTATGTTAAAAATTATAAATTATCTTCGAAAAAATAGATATGTTTTTCTTGGATTTTATAAATTTTTTATCTATCTATGGAAGTCATTTTAACAATTAAAAAAGGAACAGAACATATGTAAAATGAATTACCCATCAAAAAGATATAGTTGATGAATAAATTCAATCAACAACACCAAACTAATATTTCCATCATATTGCATATAATTTTTAATATGTCAATTATGAAATTATAATTAATATTATAACACCATCCATTGGAAATAAATAACAAAAATTCCCATAAATGTCACAAGATTTGTGCATAAACCAACCCAATAGAGCGTGTTCCAATAACCAAACTCAATCTCAAAATGAAACAATTCATATATCAAATGGATTAAAAACTATTTTTTAATTATTTAAGTATAATTTATATTCTAATCCCCTTATAAAATTTAACAAGGCCTAAATAATGACTCCTTTAAAGATAATGTCTTAAAATTAGTAACAATGATAAAAATAACCATTATGGGGTAATATTAAGGCATGGTCTATCAAAAAGGATATATGAAATAATTTATTTATATTTTTTCCGGACACACATACAAGAAAAAAAATTAAAAATCATGATCTCGTAAAATAAGATACAGAATGGTAATTATTAATGTGATTAATATAAATAATTTCCTATAGTTATTATTACTGATACATAAAACAATTATTCACTACATATTTATAGTGAAAATCAAATCTAGAATGTAATTTAATGAATTTTCATTGATGTATGAATCATTTTAATTATAGTTGGATTCCTTATTTTGGTCTTAATGTTAATTCTTAATGAGTTGAAAGAAAAATTGAAGGCATCTGGGGCATGTTCAATCCCATAGCCTCGAGTTTGATAGTAAATAGTTGGGCTGTATAGTTAGTGTAAATTCTATATTCCAGTACACATTGATCAAACAAAATAGGTGGGGAAATTTTGTTCACTGAATATAATAAAACTTTTTGGTAAAACAATGCCATTAGACTTTATAATTGAGTATGGATGTGGTAGAGGTTGTAAATAGGATATATACATTTTGTATAACTGAACTTCCAGTCATGTGGGGTGTTATCCCTAGTTATTGGGGTGCATGTGGCATGTGCATTGTTTGAACAACCATGTGGCCAACCCTTATGAAATCTCGAAAAAGTGGTGTATTAATGTCTTCCAAATAATTTTATTTATCTTACCCCACTGTATTCTTTTTATCTTTCAGGGAATGTGTCCTCTTATCCTCCCCATTGAGATCTCTCTACCCTAATGAAAGACAATCCACTCATTCAACCATGAAGATATCTAATCTATATCCTACTATCATGTTGGATAACCATCAATAAAATCTCTATTCTGTTATCTCCTTTAAAACAAATTTTTCTTATCGATAGATTTATTTTTGTGGGATCTCATATGTCCAATGTTTATGAAGTTTTACTAATTCTCCATTTTCACCCTCTATAACATACATGGTCTCATCACCAGATTTGGTATTGACAACAATATTATGGTAAGTGTTATAATAATTATTGGTTTTGTATTTCTACTTTATATTATGTATTTTCCTACCATACATTGGAAATCCATTTAATTTTCAGAAAAAGAAAATTGTCCCTTTTATAAATTAGTGTTCATGATAGATTAAATTATTTCCTCCATATTCTTATTTGAATAGGCCCCCATTGAATATCTCTTCCCATTGAGTTGTGCATATATATATTCCCATGGAATTATAAATTATTATGTGACCGTGATGTCCTTTATTTGTTATTGGAATGACTCTTAAAAGTGATTAATATTATAAATCATGAGGAATGTGGGAGGTATGACTACATCATGTTGCATAATACAAACAGTGGTTATACCTTCATTTAAGGGAACATTAATAAATTATAGACATATTTGGATGCTTATAATTGTGATAATCGGTAATGGAATCCCTTATTCATGTAATACTCAGACATAGAATCCACTATACTTGTGTTATTCGAGAATCGTGTCCCATATACTTGTGATGCATAGTAATGGAGTGCCATATACATTTTAAACATGGGAAGGGATTCCCATATAATTTTGATACTTAGTCATTTAATCACATAAATCTATGATACAAGGGGATGGAATCCAGTATACACTTGATACATGGGTATGCATTCAAATATATTTGTAATAATTGGTAATGGTGACACTTGGGATTGCTGATACTTGGGCATGTAATCGTTTATTGACTAATGAGAATATAGTTACTAGATGCGTATTCCATAGTGAAACCTCAAGCCCTGTCTATCACTATGTATATATACATATGGATGTAAACCTAACAATGAATATATCACATATATATAGGTATGTGCATATAAAATTCTAGGTATAAGTTTATTTTGACATCTATTCCGATGTTTTCCCTACATTAGTTAAAGAATGTTGTGTCATCCTAGTTTCCTTTTGGAACTAGATCTGAACATCTAAAATAATTATTAAAATTTTAAAAATACTATATCTACACAATAATCATATTATATTAAATGATTGTATGCTTCCAGATACAATTAGTGATGACGAACTGATTATATCTCACATCATGTTATAGCCACCAATAGATACCAAGATTGATTTCATGGATGTAGTTTGGTACTGGGGAAAGATACCAATTTTGAATGCATGAGTTTATTTAACCACACAATATGGGAGGCACCAGACATAGCTATATTTCGTGATGCTATCATTATATATTAATTTGTCAGTTTTTGTTCTTATCATATACATGTATGTGGGTGTTCAAAATACCTTGTTTTTGATGAATTTTTATTAGATACATTACAATATAACATTCTATATAGGGTACCAAATATTTATACTATTGATTGATTAGTTTATCTTGAGGATTTACCTTTTGTAGTTACTTGATTTTATTTTTCTTCTATATATTCATTTATTACATCACTAATATACTTTTATTTTTGCGGTATTTTCTCCCCATATTACCTATATGGACCCACACTTCTATTCGATTGTAGCTACAGTTTTTGGATGTGTTCATGAGGAAATGTTACTAACTATATTATGGAACTATTTAGTGGCTTCCGGGTCATGATTTAAAAAAATTGTCTGACATGATTTTTTTAAATTCCTTCATATTTTGGATGGTATAGAGGAAACATGGATGCATCATAATTTTGTAATGAGACAATGTATTATAGTATATAAAACATTTTTATAGAAATGAAAAATTAACAAGGAGGAAAATTGATAGCTTGGATTCATTTTATTAATGTGGATTTGATTCCATTGTTGGGTGATAAACAAGATATGTGATGTTTAATATTATTATGGTTTATAATGATGTATTTTACCCTTCTCCCAGTTCGAACATGAATTTTTGTCTCATGTATCATCATAGGATGGTAGAGATTCACATGTTATGAATTATGCAATTCCATATATGTGAATCTCATCACAAGAATTTCATTCTATATCTACGAGCTCCTTGAATTCTATAAACATAATTGTTATAAATTATATTATAGGAGAACGGGAAACATATTAGATTATATAATGTTCTAGCATCAACCAAATAGTTTTTTCATATATTTCATGTTTTTGAATCCTTGAGTTATCTATTATGGAACATTTATTCATGGATCATTGGTCACATGGGATGGACCATTTTTATGAAAGGAATTAAATGGATGAAATATTCCTACTTATAATGTTTATTGATCTTTGCAAATTTGAAGTGGGGTTCTATATAATTCATCAAATAGAATGTCGAAAATGTAAATAAATACAAACATAAATTAATTCAAATCCTGAAATTGTGTAAAATGGGGATGAAAATTATAACATAAACAGTGTTTCCTATATAACATTGAATTCACACTATGTATATCGGTAACCCTGAATTATAGTAAAGAAATTCACCTTAAATCGACTTTATTATTGGGTAGTAAGTGGTGTCTCTTATTATTATTATGAATTGTATATCCCCCAAGCCATGATTTACGAGTTGAAGAGGTGTTTGAAATTATATAGACCAGATTTCTTCCGATTCTGCCCTTTTACAAAAAATTTAGTCCACTATCAAAACTTTTTTTGTCATGTTATTAGAACTTATAGAGTTGTTCATCAATTAATTACATAAGTCATGAAACATGATGTCGGTGAAAACCATGCTCCAAATAAGGCGGTCCCTATGAAACTGGTGACACCACCAATGGTACCTCTTAATGAACCTCTTCTTATATGAAATTTGGGATAAAGTATCCTACTTTATGGGGGGATTCCCTCAAATTATACATATTGTTAAGGTGTATTCATCAATTTCCCATTCTATGGTGGTTCTTTTTTGAGTGATTATATAGTATAATCCACTAAAATATTTTGTGGATAGTGGTCCTTAGGCTACAATTTTCTAGATGGAGTCTATACTAATTGTCATTAAGCATAACAAGACACATAAAAATAGTATAGAGAAGTTAAGTTGGTCAATGTTTTGGTATTCCTCCATGTGTTGGTGGGATTTATTTACCTAGGAAGATCACCAACATGGTTTTTCCTAGTATGATTCTAAAATGGTATCCTATTACTATTTCATTCGTTATATGTTGATAAAGTATTTGGATATAGATTTTATACATCAGTAATAGGGTACTATGTCCATACTGGAATATTCATATCTATAAATATAGCATCATTTCTTTTCAATGACTCCTTCCACTGACATGTTAGTGATATTGAGACTTTTTTATGATGGTCCCATATACACCATCCAATCTCTTGTAAATTTATTTCGATTGAATACAGTTTCTAAAATAGTAAACAATGACCGTTTCACCAATAGTAAACTAATGGAAGACAATGGTGTGGGTGAGGATTGATTACAATCAAGTTAGGGAAGTGGTTCACTATGTGATTGGAAACACTTATTTGATACTTAATATTGGATCAACATTATATAGATGACACCCACTGATGGTTATGTGGGTTGTCCTCAATTTTGGAAGCTAGTGCATAAGAGGCCCTAATTTCCTAGATACCGCATTGAGTATAGAGGTACTAGTAGACTGGGGAATATTAATCATTCTTGTATGAACAAACCTTATATTGATAGTGGTATATGGTTTTATAAGATCCACCATCATGAGTGGGATATGTCACACCTCACATGGTTGGTAGCAGGAGCTCTTCTAGCCATTTATATATAAGAAAATGTAATGGGTGAGTTATATGGGCCACAAATACACAGCCCCAGTATAACAGAACAAGTAAGTGTTTTTATGTTAGAGAAAAATGATGGGGATTAGGCTAGATTTATGTATTCCAACATTTACCTCAACTAAATGGTGTCAGTCCATCTATAGTTCATTGTATTGTTCTAGTAAACTCTACTGGTATGTATTACTTATTCGATATATGATCTTCATATTATTTTAAAATTATGGATATTATGGAAGGTATTGTAATTGGTATTGAGTATTTATATGGACTATTTAAACTTGATACTCTGTTTGGGATTTGATTAAGGAGTATACACTAATGAAATGAATCCCCCACTTGAGGTAGGTAGTGGTTGTATCTTATGGGACATATTCATCCTCAAGTTTACACGATTTGGTGTCATTCATGGGATGTATATTTTTGTCCCCTATCAGGAATATGTGGACATTTATCAATGTAAATTATCTTTTACATCACCTCAGTATGGTACATATCTTCATTATAGGGAATGGGATGTCCTTGTATGTAGGGTTGGATAGGTGCATTGAGGACCGGGTGGAGGTATATCCCATATATCTAGTATTTAGATGGATGATCAGGTAATATGTTGGGGTGATATACATTTTCTGGTTGATCATTTCATGTATTCATTTCTTGTTGAAATTAATGGTTTAAATACTATGTTATAGGTGGTGTTATTTATTTATATCATTCCACGAAATGCACCAATTTGATTTATCCTTATAGAATGGCCACCACTATGTTGTAATAGTTCATGATACTTCTAGTGGAATTAGATTCTAATGGTTTTATATTATTAATATCCTCCCCATGGGGTTCATATTTTTTTCTATAGAATGTTGATGGCAGCCTTAGATATTTATTGGATTATATTTTGTTGATCCAACTCGTGGTTATGAACTGTTTTTCACAACCTTGTTTCGATGACCTCATTGACCAACTATGAGGATTAAGGGTATTATAAAAATTAATATGACTTATGGATACCACCATTTCTATGTTTGACCTCTGAGAATAACATTTATAGTGTTTCATATTATGTATGGTCAATATGAGTACCATGTTATTCCTTTGGGATTTAAAATCATGCCCAATATTTTAATTGAATTTGTGATTTGGTTTTTCTACTAATATGTGAGTTTATATTTGGAAGTCTACATGGATGATGTATTAGTGTATTCTGGTACATGAAATGACAATTCTAAATAGCATGATATCATTGTAAATATTTTATGTGAAAACCATTTGTATGTTAATCCTAGTGAATTACACTTCTTCGTCGATATGATTCACATTATGGGTCATACTATATCAAAGGATAATGTGTTGGTTGGCAGAGAGAATGTGAGTTCTATAGTTACCTAGGATCATCCTAATATCACCATTGATATAAAGAATTTATTGTGGATGGAGGAATATTAGTTGTTATTTATTCAATATATTTCGTGCCTTTTAGCACCATTCATATGGTTAACTAGGAAAGGTGAAATTTGTAAATGGTTTGAAACATACAATACATCCTTTCATGATATATAAGGGAGATTCAATTTAGTACTGATCATGAATCTTCTTGAGAAAGGAAGAATATATTCATTTTATTATGATGCATCATGTATTGGGATAAGAGATGTTATAATGTCGGGTGACCAATTGTGACATACATGTCTTGTCAGTTGACACCGTATAAGGGGAATTACCTAATGCATGAGCTTGAGTTTGATATTTGGGTTCACACCTTGTGATGTTGGAGGAATTCCCTATTGGGATTTTATTTTTTGGTGTTTATAGACCATGAAAACCTCAACTATATCTTTACATGGTGTTTCTTGAACAATAAGATGATAAGTTTTGTTGAATACATGTGATAATTTTATTTTTATTGTTATTATATGCCTAGGAATGTAAATTTTGTAGGATATGCTCTGAGATGAAGGACTCAAAAATATGAAATTTCAGAGTCCAATGATTTTTATCATCTTATGGGCATATTATATTTGATTAACATAGATGTGTAATTATATCATCAAGAGTATGTACCATCACTATTATTAGTAACCACATCACATTGGGAATGAGAGAATATTATATTTTTATCTAAACCTGAAGCATTATACCTAATTTAGATTAATTTATCCCATGAACTGATTCTTGGTTTGGTCTTCGATGATAATGATATCACATGAATCCAAGGTCATGCCTGAGTTCCAACATTCATTTGGGAAGAGTTGTTGTGAGAGTCCAATGTTTCTATTTATGAGGAACACAATGGGATTACAATTTTGTATTGTGATCTATGTAGTTAATATTGGTGTACTAATATTAAAAGTTAGTTAGTTGGTTCTATTACACAGTGTTCCACTGGTCAGTAGAGGATAAAAGTCCACCATCATCCAGCATGTAATTTCTTCCATTTCCCATTACTAAATTGAAATAGTATTTTTTAAAATGTATTCTGTTAAAGGCTTAATAATATCCAAATGAGGAAATGATGTAGTATGGATGTTCATGAAAAGTATTATTATGGTAACCCATTTATTACTCGTTAGAGATACATTCAATGTAGATGATATTGGTAGACTATATGTCAGAGAGATTTTATGTTATAATGGGATACCTAGAAATATCATTTAATAAATGGATTCTCATTTCAAATTGTGGTTCTATTAGGGGTACTTGAAGCTTTAGGTATGTTGGTACTTTTGATCACAACGTTTGAACCTTATACCGAATTTCAATCAGATAAGATGATGCATGTACTAGAGGACATGCCCCCATAATGTATCATAGATTTTGGAGGTTCTTTGGAGAAATATATATCTCTTATTGTGTTCTCCTACAATAAAATAATTAAATATATGATATAGATGGATCCTTGTGAGGTTATATTTCAATTCATTATGTTCTTCATTCTGATGGTTAGAGGTAGGGGAAGAAGCCATAAATAGACCTTATCTCAATCAAAACACATTAGATCCAGTTCAAAAGATCATGAAGAAAATGGATTAAGATTATTCTATGTATAAGTCATACATTAGTGGTCAGCATCCAGTAATGGAGTTCTAGTTCAGGGAATATGAATTATTATGTCTTTCAACTACAATGAGGCATCGACGGTTTAGAAAGAAGTGAAATATTTCACATTAGTTCAGTAGAGATTTTAAGGTTGTGAAGATAGTCAAGATTATAGAATACTGATTATTGTTACCTCAGAGTATCTATTCTATGCAAGAAATATTTCACGATTCATAGCGTTATTGGTATTGTTATGATCTCTCTCATAAAATTTAGTTTGATGAGGTTATGTTAGAGTTATATTTTTCTTTTTAGAATCATCCTATATCCATATTGGATTGTAGAATGAAAGATCATTGGGGATTATTGGTTCCTACTATATAGAGTATTTTGATTGGTATGATCTTGGGGATTGAGAATAGTGTTTGGGGTCATTATTTAGAGTCTTTATAGTATTTCTTACATTAATTACATTCAACATGATAATTTTTTCCTGTTTTCTTACATAACACAATTTATTATATTTGGAAAATTTTTATCATACTTCTTTATCATTTGATGTTGACACAAATTGATATGTTTATCATGTTTTCTATTTTTTTATATTTTACTAGAAGGTGTAGTCTCCCAACTAAATTTATTAAACAATCATTTCTAATTGATAGGTTCAAGCATACAGGAGCTATTCATTAGGTCTGTTGTTAACACAGCATGACCATGTTAGGGATAATTGTACTATGGATGTTAGAATGTGGTATCAAAAGAGGTATTTTCATTTATTTTACAAGTTTGGAAACATTGAAATGAGAATCATATATTTCAGGGATCATAAATGATATCATTCAAGGGGAGAATTTAAGACATGTGTGGGGGGAAATCAATGTTTATTGTGATGATATTGATGTTATTATGGATTTATTATTACCACTGTAATGTTTTTTCACCTAAAGTAATATAATTATTGTCTGATGTTATTATTTTATATGATTCTACTCATAGGACCATATTTATGACTTATATATTCATGGATTCTATTATTTGTATAGTATAATATCTAATCATATATTTTTAATTGTAGGGATTATTTTCTAGGAAATTAAAATTCATAACATTCTAGATAAACAATGAATAAAATAATTAATATTATAAAATATGATTAGTTTACTTTTTAATATATGAAGTAATGTTAAATATTATATTTGGTTGTTTCTTGTCAATTTTTGCATTTTATTTTCTCTTGTTTTAAACCACAGGATATAAAGTGTATATTTACTCTTGTTATGAAATACCTTTGTCTCGTCCTTTGGTTGAAAATAAAATGATTGGTAATGATCATAAACCTCAAGTTTTCTGATAGGTATAACGCACAACCCCATGAAAATAAAAATTTGACCAAATATATAATAGTTTCTTATAAGACATATTTACATGGGGAGTAATACTATTCAATATTTACCTTCTATGAATGATCTGAATAAGAAGTTTTTGGTGTAACATCCTGCAATGTTTCATGGGAAAGAGGGACCTTAGGAAATATTGTTTTAGATCAATGATATAATGATGATTTCTAGTCACCTAAAGGAACCCATGTAATAATGGGTGAACATTATTAATTATTTAATATGATAGACATTAACATGGTGGTGGGACTTGATAGTGTAGTTTAGAAAAAAATTGACAAATTCAGGAAAAAAATTGATGAAAAATATCTAAATAAAATTTATCTCGAGGAAATTTGGGATGAAAAGTCGTGGGGTTCATACACCTGGTTTTTGGGCGCATAAAAATGGTGTATTATGTCGATTGATTCATGGGAATAAAAAATTTTAACCCTTCATTGGATGGAAATTTTGTATCATGGGTTAAAAACATGGATTATAGTCTTTGTTATGAGATCCGGTAGTTTGTGAATATATTTCATTGATAAAAATTCTATATCATACTGAATTAGGATCTCATTATATATGGAATCCTATGGGAGGCCTCCTGCGGATGGTCAAAAGTCTCTACTAAACAATCATTGTGTTCCAAATTAATGGGTAAGAAATGTGGTCATAAAAAATTCAACCAATGTAATGGTTGCAAGAGTACTAATGGGAGTGGAATGGCAGCCCCAGACCATAACCAATAAATGATCATTCAGTGTGTTGGGGCTTTCCAAACTATATTTCATTTCCTATTACTAATAGTGGATTTTATATATTTCGGTTTGATATTAAACATATATAGGTTATGTAGGAGAACCCAATTGACTATAGGTGGTATTGAATCATGGCATACATCGATACCTAGGAAGGACTCCGCAATCCCTCCAAAGACAGGAAGCTGGAGTTCATATAGATACTCAAGTTGAGGTAAGTTTATGGAACCCTAATACACAATAAATAATATCAGTACGAGTGATTATCATATGGGTGTAAGTCTGGAGGCCAGGAATGAGGGGAATGCCATATTCACATTATGAAGTCTACTCCAAGAAGTATTATTATAGTTATTTTCACTTTTAGAGGTATGAGTCTTTTGTATTTTCGCCTTTTATATTTTTTTTGATATAGGGACATTAAATTATTTTATATCATCACAATTGTTCAATAAAATTTGTTTGTTTGTAAAATATCTTGATGGGGTTGTTACCATTGATAAGACTTTAGGGGTGTCACCCAAGGTTATTATACATTTTAATGATTTTTATACAAAATTAGATGGTTGTCATTTAATTTAGGATTCATTTGTTCTAAATAATGAATTATTCAACATGATTATAAGTTTGGATTTCAAAGTTCTCAACCAGCCTTACAATCATATTTTTCTAATTATATGTACCATTCTATCTTTATAAGTGGGTTTTTATGTCCGTCATGTGGAATGGGACATTAAGGATAATCATACAAGACTAATTAAATTAATAATGAATTGTCTCCCATGATATTTAGAGATAATTATTATGATTTATTTAGAGTTTTATTTGAGTACCCTTCCACATGTGGTGAACAAATTTCAATATTTCATGTCAAAAAATATTTCATGAAAACACAATAACAGGATATTGATTTCCACATCGAGTAGGTCCCAAAAGATGAAACTTTTTTTATTCCACCTTATTCGAAGAAAAAAATGAATTATCGTGATTTAATGATGTACATGTTTGATCTAGAACCCAACAGATTAATATTTACTAGTACATAACAATTTTTTTCTCTGAATCTATTTTCCACAAAGGAATAATGAACCATATACATGTCTGTGTATTTGTTGAACAATGAACCAGATTACGATAAAGAATTAGTATCCCCTTTGATATATTTATGATATCTTATATCAGTTGATATGTTACCATATTTTCACCAAAATTTACATTAGGTTATGTTACAATTAATTTTTGGTAGGATTATATGATATACACCATTCTACTTTTATGATCTGGTATGTCTTCGGTGAGTTTATAAAAATGCTACTTACTGAGATGAACTCACTAACGGTTCTTCATAGCATTGATCAATTGAATATTTCATCCATATCTAGTTCATATCATGATGTTTTTTTCAATGATATTTTATTATACATCTACATTGGAAGGATCATTCATATTATATTCACAACATCCACATTATACTAAGATATTTTCTTATATATTCAAAGAAATCTAAATCTCATTTCACGATTGAAAAGGTACACTTAATGGAAATCATTGTATTAGAGACTATAGTGTTTACTGACCTATTGATGATATAAACCCAAGTTTCATGGGAACAACCAAAGCAAGGATTTGATATTTATAGATTTCTAGTTTTGTCGAGATATTACTAGAATTTCCTCAAGGAAATATCCTATATGGAAATTTTTATTTCAACTGTCACAAAGAAGAGATTATACTTTGTTTTCATATATTTCATTGAGAATAATATCCAATAGTTAATGACCAATTTGATCACATCATTGGTCCTTAACTTACCTGATCTGGGTAAGGTGTATACTAAGTATTGGTACACATCGATTATTGGTCATGGAGTAGCTAAGATGAATGGGGATCAAGTGTTTTTATGAATACAGATATCATAGGATATAAAAATAGAATCATCCCAATTATGACATGGAGTAATATGTAATGTTAAATAACAAATTCTATGGGTGGAATTATCAATTATGAAATGTATTTTTGGTCTACATAGATAAAAAGATCATTATGTCAATATTTTTAGAGCAAGACCTAATACAGAGAAACAAGAGGTGGGTTGGGAATATGTAGTCCATCGACATGGGTTTTGATTATAATCAAGAGAAGTTAAATGTTATTATTAATGATTTAGGATGGAATATGTTTGTATATGTTTTATGTAACTCTTTTAATGTGTGGTGGGTAGTGGAACTCTTTTTAGATTTTCCTCTTGATGTTTAGGAGTCACAGGGATGAGTAAATAAGACAACACCAAATGTTTTTTCTATTCCTAAAAATATAGTCTAGAAGTGTAATTTATCTAATGATAATGTATTATCACAAAAGGAAATCATATATGGTGTGGAGAAAATATCAATATAGTACATTGATAATATAATATTTCTTCATGCCCATGATGTAATTTTGGTTGCTATGTGTGTGTGTGTGGAGTTCATGAGGGAATTCCATTATTCTAAATGATAGGTACATCATGGGTTCAAAAATATTTTTCATTGTATATATTAAATACTTTTATCTAGGGATGAATAAATAGTTAATAGGATTGGTGACAATGTGATTCAATTATCAGTGACTGTTGTCAGACATGTAACATCCTATTTAGTTCTTATAGTCATTTCCACTATAGAATGAATTTGGGATGGTATTGCCATGTTTATAATGATATCTTAAAATAGGAAACCATTGAAGAATGCTTCTATGTGGGTATTCATGGATGAACTGGATGATTTAACATAATTATTACCCATTATAGGGATCATCACCACTAATGATCAAGTCAATATATATGATTTGGAGACGGTATTGGTACATAGATTTCTACAGAATATTGTTTTTTATTTAGATCTTCTTCCTTTGTACTTATTCATTGAGGGCCTTTTAAAATGTGTGGGGAAAAAGGTTCTACATAGTACATCTCATCATCCTTGGAATACTGTTCAATTTGAATGGAAGAATTAGATTTTGTATGACATGATATAATCCTTTTTAGGATATTTTTGAATTTATTAGTGACATATATCACTCATTATAGAATCTTATAATAATAAATTATATGAATAAATCCAAATTCCTCCTTCTAAGGCATTATATGGAAGGATTTATCATTAAACATTTTTCTCACTATAGGTGGGTCGGTTAACACAAATTGTATCAATTCTTATGGAAGAGATGTATTAGTAAGTCTAATTGATCCGAAAGTGGTTGGTAACTAATTATAGAAAAAAATATATTACCCACCATACTAGATAATCTGTACATTTTCTATTTATTCATAATATATTTCTATGATTGTCTCCTATGTTGTAAAAATTTCACATAAAAATTTATGGGTTGAAAATACCATGGATTATAAGTCCTTTTGAGATTGTAGATAGAATTGTTTTGGTGGAATATCTATTAGATCTTTATGAGTTCTACAGTTTAATTAACAAAATGATTCATCTATTATATTTTTGAGTTACCAAATTAATCCCCATGCATGATATATACTGATGATGTAAAGCCTTATGTTGATGTGTCCATTAATTATCATACTATATATATCATAGGCTGACGTGAGAAGAATTCCTTGCTAAAGACCATACGTCTAGTGCATGTGATGTGGCACAAAGGGATTGATTAAGAGGATTCATATGAGATATAGTATGATATGTTGTTGTAGTTCCCATAATAGTTTAAAAATTTTCCTTTGTGATACATGCGAGGACAAGTCAATAATAATATTATATATGGTGTGGAGTTTATAATACCCCTTCATCAGACCTGGTAGTTCCCTTATTAAGTGTTGTTTACATTTTTTTATTATGTAATTGATATATTTCCATGTTATGGTGTTTTTTTCAATAGTGTTTTGGGTCGTGTAGTGGGCATGCTATCTTGATATAGTGGTGGTGTATTGCAAGGGATATATTGAAATTACATCAGATTGATTTTGGATAGTAGTATCATTTAATTTCTATGAGAATTCCAATGGCCATCTAATGTGACACATCAGATGGATGGTGTGACACAGTATCCTACTAGTGTCCTCCTTATAAAATTGGTCTCTTAAATGATACTCACCATCCAACTGGTGTGGTGACCATACATGTAGCCACTATAGAAGACATCACTAAAATCCATTGATCCCTTATATCGCTAGACTATAAAGGTGAATCTTCATATTTCTTCCCCCAAAACACCCACTTCACTCCAAATTAATCCACATTATACTTTCACTCGATATTATCAATTTTTTTATGTAGGTATTTTATGACTTCTCCAATGTTGTTCCTTGATATCTGTTATTTATTCCATGATTGGGATGGCTTCATTCATTTGTCATGGAGTTTAATGTTTACCCAAACCATCCATCCGGGTAATCATCTTCTAGATTTTGTGGTAACTAGATTGAGATATCCATTTAATGATTTTTTCAGTTTTATATGTTTTTTAGAAACATATGTGATCATTCATGTACTCTATATGTGTAACCTATCATATTTTGGATTTTGTAAATCCCAATTCTTATACCTCATATAGATCGTGTATGGTTCAATAGAATCTGAGACCCGTCTTTAATACCACTAGAGAGGTGTACCACACTATGAACCTAGTTTATAATATTGAAATTCAGAACCTAGATTCATGTATTAGGATGGAAAAAGTTATTACTAAAATAGTACAACTCATGGAATTGGTGATTTTAATATCTTCATTTTATTATTAACTAAATTCAAAATTCATGAAATTGAAATTTAAATATTTACATATCTTCTGACATTTGGAATTTTTTTAAAAGACATGATATTATCTCAAAAATGGAGTGGTAATTAATAATTGTTTTGAATGAATTTTTTTTGGATATATTAAAATGTTTAGAATATTTTGATGTTTTATATACATTTATTTATTTCTTGTACATGATGTGTTGTTATTTAACACCCAATCGAGTGATGAATCATTACAAGATTTCTTTGTACATGATTCATAGTTAATTGATACATTATGGAATGATTTATGTTTAACTGATACTTGAGGATGATATACATGTTTACTTGATTTCTGGGTTTGGTACATCACATTTATCATGGGTTGTGAGCCACGGGAACATGTAAGTGGCTTGGTAATGTGAATTTCCATAGATTAGATTAATGTGTGGAATTTGAAATTATTAATTGACATGGATATGGAGCCTTGAGATGTTTCTATGGAAAGAGATTCAACTTAGACAGTCAAAATATTTTATTGATTTAAATGGAATCATGCTAATGATTGTATTGGCGGACCTTAGGTGTCAACCGAGAGCCTAAGTGTCAGCAGGTTGATATTATATGTTATTAAATGTTTTTTATAAATTAATGTATATAATTTTTCAATTATTGGATACATGATTTTACCATTCCTAATTTAACTATATACCATTGGTGGTATTGTACTATTTTTACTCACATCCTATTCAGGCTACCATTTGGTACATGGTAATACATCATGGATGGAGATTTGTACAAGGGAATGGGACCTTATGCATGTTTGTTTGATTTATATTCTAGAAATAGATATTAGATATGGGAAAGAGAATGGATTTTGGGGACGATGTTGAGAGAAATTTTCAGAAGTGTGTATTTAATTTCATTTATTATTTTACTTTAAGAATGACATTAATTTTAAATACAATATTGAATGACACAATTTTATTTATTTGGATTATCATTCTGTTTCATTTATTTCATATGGGGGTTATTTATATAGTTTCTTTCTCCTATCATTTCTCTTTTATTATTCATTAACATATGGTTTAGTCTCACTACTATATTTAATAGACCCTCTCAACAAGTTGGATGCCTCTGGAATACGTAGAGGATTCTATGAGGTCATGTTATAACCAATCTCAGTCACATTAAAGAGAACTTGTCTAGAGAGATATAAATCTTGTTTAAATACATTTCAATCACATTTTAAACCATGTTGAGGAAATGATTTGAATAATAGTTCTATCATATCCTCCATATATTTTTCTACGAATTTGTTCCACTATAAGATGTCATCACGCACCCTATAAAAATAAATATACGTTAACTTATCTTCTTAATCCTTTCTAAAAAATATATTGTTTCATCGACAATTCCAACCTAATATAAAAACGAATAATTTGGTAACCAATAAAATTCATTGAATGTTTTGATACCAATGGGGGAATGATAAAATTATTAAAAAAACTCATCCAATGGTAAGTGATACATCTATGATCCAAAAAACTATATGATTTAACCAATAATTATATACAATAATTTTTTAACTACCCACTATGTATTGTCTTTGTTATATTAATTTAATGTGGTGATAATAAACAATTGTATCAAAAAATAAATATATAATCCCTTAAACATTTTCTTTGTAAATCAAACAACATGAGAAGATAATAACATCCACGGAACTCCATGATTCAACTCCAAATATATCATATAATGCCTTCCAAAACAATACACTAACCATGATTCCTTAATCAATGTGAAATTATCTAACATTGAAAATAGATCTACAATAACCAAAATAGCATCCAACCCTCTCGAAACATAGTGTAATCTCATAATTGTTTTAGATATTTTATCCCGATTTGTTAAAAAACATTTTAATGGAAATAATATTCTATAAAAATCATGATGTTTCTCTTTCAACATAGAAGACACATGATATCATTATAAGAAATAAACATCATATTTAATAATCCTAGGTTTCTAACTCAACTTCATTCCATAATGATACATTTTTTGGAAACCCTTTTATAATATCAATCATGATCTATAAAAATTTATTCAAAATATCATATGATCAAAGAAACATATATCCACCTATAGAGAAGCACATGATACACATTTTCCCTATAATAACATCTAAAATAATCATCATTTACAATAAAATACATCCACACCATCGCCTCCATGACTCATATATATTTTCTCTATCATAATAAAGAATATGCTAAAATAGATAGATAAATGCATTCTCTATGATAAATTTACTCAATCCCAATATGTTTTGTTTCTCAAAACTCCATCAATATTCATTCAATTCTCCCCTAGTTAATAAATAACGAATATTTTATTAAAATATAGGCATCGACTACCGATTTACCTCTCCATGATGAATATATTCATGGATTCATAATATTAAATAATTATACATATTTCCCTGGGTAAGAAACAAAACCATTCTATTAGATAATATATCTCTTTCTAAAATTATCTATATAGAACATAAATAACGTATAATGTAAATAATTCCATGATATCTAAATAACAATAATTGTAACATCAAGCACTAAATAATTATTATAATTGATACAATCATGTGGATAATATAGTATTAACCAATAAACAATTATTTACTTCTCTATAATAAATACACATCCAAATCATGAATTATATGTATCACAATATATGACATATAAAATAACCTCATCATGTAATTAAAGAATATGATCACTCATTATATTTTCCGTCACAATTTTAGAAGTAGATTAAAAAACATTAACATAAGAAAGAAATTATTATTTCTATTAAAAATTGATAATAGATACCCAATGAAGGAAAACCATGTATAAATCTATAATAATAATTTATACATTGAAAAATTAACCTCCCATCAAAAACATTATTTACTGAGTTTCTTGAAATAATAATAGTGATTTCCCCACTACTATATACTTCTCTAAATTAAAATTTCATAGAATATGAAAATAATAAATCTAAAATATATATATTGACATTTTGTTATTTAAATAATCCCCCAAATTACAATTGTATATTTAGAAGATCGAAAATCTTCTCCTCAATTATAGAATAGACACTGATATCCTCAATGATGAGTATTATTAAATCATTATGATTTGTTTCAAACACACAGTTAATCTTCCACATTAATGCAAAAAATTTATAAAAAACTATTTATAGACCACCAAAAATATGAAATATTAAAAATGGCCTAAAAATATATTGTAGGGATATTTTCATCATCATCATCATCTAGTCATATCCATATCATAAATCATTCAACCAAATCTTAGTTACAAAATACAATTTACAAATGATATCATTTCTCCGATGAATAGTCGAGTGATTTCTAATTGTTACCTACTTTATCAAATATAAATATGTATAAAATATCAATATATAGTGAAATTTATATAGAAATAGTACTATTGTTACTCATGGTGTAATTTAATGTAAAATGAATACAAGGTATAATAATTCATTGATTAGAATAATTTACTATTGAATCTATAGAAAAACAATGTTATATGATTATATAGAAAATTGGGTATGAAAATATATTCATCTCTATCCCAAAATTTATATCCAATCATATATATATACTAATAAATTCATCTATATATTCATTTTCATAATCCATCCTAACACTAAGAGGATCAAAAATATTTCCAAAAAATAAAAAATTATGAAATTAATTGTATTATATGTAATCGAGCATAAATGGATATATTTTTCCGAAATAACTACACTATATGTGTCTGTGTTATAGAAATCAACCCATTATTGTTAATAGTTATCACATTTTTGTATATAGTAATACAAATACATCTAAAGGATAAAATTATACAGTTTCATCAGTATCCTGAATAGAATCTAATAAAAAAACTATTCTATAAGTATAATTTCATAATATCACACATATAAAAACCTCCTACGACCAACTACTGGAGAATCAATTTTAGAGTACTGTAAATCTTCTTTAAAAAATATTCCACCACATAATCATGTGAAATTGAAATAAACAATTCTATTGAAATTATTTAAACTAATAATATATTAGATGGGATTAATTTCAATATCATTCCACAACCCACCACTAGTACATTTAAATCATGAACATCAACAACATTAACTCTTCATTTTCTAAACCCACCTCCACCCATTAATCCTAGATTCCTTCCTCTACCACCTCTCATATCATCAATTATTAACCGAGTGTACTTAGCTCCTTCATTATGTTATCTTCATCACCCCCGTGTGCTATTGGGCCAAGTCATTATTTATCAAAAGAATAATATATAATGCATAATTTAGAATTAAAAAAATATAAATTGGTATGTATTCCAAAAGTACAACTCTAACATGTAATCATAAAAACACAATAGAAATTTAATTCTTATTAGATATGGATTATACCACTGTAAGATAAACATTTAAGTCAATATTTTCTTCAAAAAGATTGTGCACTACCCATTAAAAAAATGATACCACACTGGATAATGACTTCAATGACTATACATAAACATAAAACCCTATTATAAGTAATGAACTTTTTCCAATGCGTACAAATTGAACTAAAATCTATTATATAATCTCTATAAAAGATCATATTCAAGTCAAACGAAATATAAAAATGTTAGCATTATCAATTATATATGTAAATTAACATTAACAAAAAATCATTAAATTCTGTTGGATCTTAGGTCACGCGGTTATTTGAAAATAAAGATCACTCAAATAAATATACTTCAATATGTCAAAACATTAACATCTCTATAATAGATATAAGGAACTCCCAACTATAAGAATGCCCATTTTGATATCCTATATATCATGTTTTTACTCATTTCTAATAATATAATAGATGAATTCCTTCATAAATATATCATTAAATTATGTACATCCAACCATCGACACAATATATTCTTTCAATAATTGTTCCCATAACATATACAGAAATCCATTAAATAATTTCAATACTAATTCCACAAGGATCGTATCCCTTATTATCATAACATTAAAATAATTCCAAACCTATTCAAATGAATTATGATTTTTTTGACTAACAACCGAACTTATTTCATTCTTCAACAACTAATTCTTGAAATATCTCAGGTTTTATTCCACTCCATCATGCCTTAGGGTTTTTATGTAATGCTGCACCTTAGAAACATGATGCACAACCACATAAAAACATTAAGTTGGAATTAAACATATGTACTAACTAGAAAAGAATATGTAATTCAATACCTAAGGATATATAAAGAAGGAATGCCTAAAAATAGTACCACAACATTCACTACCACATAATCCATCATCCCATTAATTTCCTTATTATTCATATTTATGTAAAAAATCTTTTTTTTCACCACACCAAATTCCAAATAATTTTTTCAAAATATCCACTTTATGGTGAAGTGGGTACCTTAGCAAATTCCACATTAGAAATTCAAAACATCCCAAAATTCCACATTCAACATTCAAAACAACCCAAAATTCCACATTCAACATTAAAAAAAACCCAGAATTCCACATTCCAATTTCAAAATTCGAATTCCAAAAGAACTCCTCGCGCTTTGTGCCTTAGCCGAATTGAGGTCGCACGATGCCAAATCCGCATCATCACTGCTGGTCATCGAGGTTGACACCATCATTGCTGGAACCGTCGTACCACGCCAGTAACACCGAATCATCATAGATGTTGGAAACACTATGTGCCGTCATCACAAGAGCACCATCACAGGTACCTCAAAATCCTTGAGCCGAACTACATGACTCTCCATTGAGCATAAAAGGCCATGAAAGAACCAAACTACTAAACAATGAACCGGTAACATGAACAAGAAGAAAAAAAAAACCAAAAAACCAAGAACATTAGCATTGTGATATACAAGCGACAACCACCGCAGCATGGATCAGAGCCTGATGCGCCTCCTAGAAAACCATTGACCGATCAAATGGGACATCCCAGAGCCTCCTTGCAACCACCGCAGCAGACTGACTGGGAGAGCATCGAAGAAATCATGATTCCAGAGCAGTGATTGAAATGGATAGGGCCGCACCAGAGAGACATCTGCTCCAGGACCACCTACCCAAACCGACGAAGAGGAGCGCAGGCCGAGGGAACATACCAGAAACAATATGAGAAGAGGTGATCTGAACCAACAATCCAAAACCATGGGAAACCGAACCAGCGAAAGAAAATCGATCCATGTAAACTTTCATCCCCGTTTCACTGAGTATATGTACGAGCTCGCTGAAGCACCTGTTCATCGTCGGGTCAAGGTGGACAATCCAACTCCACTTTTGGCCGGAAGGACCACCACCGTGGCCTGGAGGAACCATCATGGATGACACCATAGAGTATGGAGTAGAGGAGTAACACGATGAACATGAAGACAAAGCCTTCGGGGACCTATGATCAAATAGACACTGAAACGAATAAGATAGTAGGCAACACAGGGATCAACATTTCTAGATGTGAGCATGAAAAAAACTAAAGAGCAAGAGAGAAGCGTGCCATAGAAAGGGTTAGGAACCCTAGTGACACTCTATAATGTTACCTACAAGAATTTATACTCTAACCCTTGAATTGAGAAAACCATGAAGTGACACTACCTCCCAAATATACATCCTTAATAACTTCTAGATAGAGAAGGACTCCATGATATACAGAAAATGAGTGACCTCAGTTAACCTATTTACGATCACCCATAAAATTTCATTTCCTCAAGGGTATCTCGAAAATACTTTCAGAAAATACATGATGATGTATTTCCATTTTCACATAGGAATGGAATGAGGATGTAAATGTCTCACGAGTAACGGGTGCTCTACCTTCACCTACTGATTGTTAGAGCACTATGTGATGTAGATTTCAATCTTCCTCTTCATACATGGCCACCGGTACTTATTAAACATGTCTTAGTACATCATGGTATTACCAAGATGTACTACCCATATAGAGGTGTGTGATTATATCATCATATATACCCTTATATTGGTTTTTACCAAGACACTATCATATAATAGTCAAGTTAAATGTTATAAATACCAAAACAAGTGGTGGGTTTTCCCTAGTGACACTCATCCACAAGAAGAGGACCCTAGGATCAGAATGCCACATCATCTAGACCGACTTCATAAGAGAGTATGTCAGTTCCATAACTACTAATAATGGTTTCCAATTTTGTTCATGAACCTTCATATACAACATATAAACCATAGTGATCATCATCATGTCACTACTAACCTCCATAACTTCATGCATCTGTGTCTTTTGGATAGATGAATCGTCAATTAGATTTACCTTATCATGTGTATAAGCATGCTCAAAATCAAAGAATTGCATTAATTTCACCAACCTAAGCTACCTCAGATTCATGTATCGATATGGGGAGTTTTATTATTATTCATTTATATTATGTGTAAACAACTAACCCCTCATCCAATAAATATTTCATCCTATAGTGTAGATCATTAGAAATTGAATTTATCACAGTGTCATGTGTAAGATAGTTCCCTTCATGAGGCCATTGACAACCTAAACCATATGCTACAACCTGGTAACTCTACTTTAGAACTATACCCAACCCGATTCTTGAAGAATCATAGTAGACAATATACCTTCTTCCTAGGTTAAGAATAACCATAATTGGGGAACATTAAGCCTTTCCATTGACACCGGAAAATACATTTTAAAAGTTTCATCCAAGTATATGTCCATATAATTTTGTGTAAATCCAAAAGCGGTGCATAAAAGCATGATAATTATTCGATTAAGCACCTATAATATCCATATATCCCTATGAGGCTATAAATTTCATACTCATTTTTGTGAAACCCCCACGAAACTAAATCACTCTCTATCATTAGGTCAAGTAATATGCCACCCCCAGATATGGTATGACCAATGATGTGAACCCTACTGTTACCAAAGTGGCATTTATTGATACTAAAATATACTTGGTGATCTATTAGTGTATTTTTTATAATATTAAATTGATTTTAATATATGTCTCTAGAGTAGTAATAAACTAGTAAGTCAAAAATAATGAATACTACAAAGTTATCAAGATACGGGAGAAACCCCCAATTCAACAAATCCATGAATTTATTCAATGTGTGTGTTATACTGAATGACATATACAATATCCCGTAGAAGTCATACATCCTATGAAACATTGTACATGATATTTTTGATTCACCCAAATGCACCGGATTCTTTCTTGATCTCTAATGGATCATGTATAAAATAGTTTCTCCTCATAACTGGTATAATAATTCTTCAATATGAGTTAGAAGATACTAGTTTATCACGGTGAGCTTGTTCATTATATGTTAATACACTTATAATTGTAGGGTACCATCAACATTGTTGGTTAAAAGGATTGGTGATCCCCAAGGAAATGTGTTGTGTCTGACAAATCCCATGGCCTCTAGGTCTTCAAGTTTCTTCTTAATATCTTGGAGCTCTGTAGGTTCCATCCTATATAGGGGATAGGTCATTGGCGACACACTTGGAATGATCTCTATGGTGAACACAATCTCATTATCTAGAGGTTATCCAAAAAATATTTTGGTAAATTATACCTAAAATGATCCATAACTAGAGGTAATTCATAAATTTCATTCCCTAATCACTCATCAAGAGACTTTCCCTCTAGGTTATAATCTCACAAATCCAATTACAATTATTTCATGCCCGAATCACCATGAGATCTAATTAACCATATTGATATACATGATACCATTATGTGATGCGAATCACACTCGACGATAATATCAATCCACCTGGGCTCAATAAGGTACAGGTCAATGCACACTAATAATGACGTCAAAGCCCATTATCCAGAGGATGATGTAACTTCTTAGAAAATGATACCCACCTAATTCAAGGGGGAATTCCATGCACTAGAGTATACCCACTTCTCATACTCGTAATTGTGTTTTAATGTTTATAACAACACTATAGTATTCTACCACTAATCCTTGAATTCCCATAGTTATATTGTATATTAATGTGTGCAATTATTCTATATCACACTAGTATGATACTAATATAGTGGATACAAGAAAGGTTCCACTAACTGTAGGTGGCCTAAGACCTTTCTCCTCTAATGTATGTTGCATTGTATAAGAAATTCTTGAATCATAACCCTAAGATACTTCCTGATTAAACTTAGAAGGCCCGCTCTATTTTCACATAAAATTTGGAGACTCCTTACCTCAACATTGACCGCCTACTAGGCATGAATGGCCTGTAAAAGACCAGCTTCATCCCTGATGCGGTATCACACACCCGGAACATAATGGTTGTGCAGACATAAAACCTATCCCACTAGAAATGGGTGGAAATGATCGGTATGAATGTTGGACGTGACACATCCTACCATAAAATCGATAGTCAAATAGGTTCCTCATAAATTGTGGCTTTTGGTGACCAAAAATACCACATTATTGACACACACAAAAATTATTAGGGAATTTCAACCCTACTAGTACATCCCCCATTTGTAACATCAATGGGTTGCTTCTTGATACTTGGTAAAACACTACTCTTCCAAGAAGTCGAACCAACCTACCTCACATTGCCCGATTCCCCCATGTTTGACTCTATAATCCGAACTTTGTTAAGAATCTATAAAATCGTGTTGAGGTAATGGAAATTATCATATGATATAATGGTATAACCAAGACCATCCATGAGTATCCTTACAATAGTCAGTTCTTAACCCGGTTGGTTTAGTACAGAACACTGCAATTCATTTAAGCGAGCTGAATATTCTATAACAAACATTTGATCTTTCTCTATGTGTATGATTTCTTATATGTGATCCATTCTCAAGGTCAACATGAAGAATTATTGAATAAATAATATCTATATTTTTTCTCATACCATATATTTTTTTACCATCTTGAGTTAGTATGTCCCACTAACAATCCATAAAGTCATGAAGCTAATAGGTTTCTTGGTTGACCCTCTTCATAGGTGGAATCTTTATAAACATGATGATTGGAACCATCACCTTTATCCAAGAATAAAAAACCCAAGTATCACAATCCTTTGTTAAGGATGGAGGATGAAAATACTAAAAATATTTAGTCAGATCTACCATAGAGGGGATAGGATGAGGTGCACCCTGAACCAAATTCACAATGGAATGAAAACAGTCCCATAACTAGGAATCATCACCCAATTGAATATCATTAGTTGTTTCCTCGAGTGTCAATATAGGATGCATCATGGTTGGATCAGGACCACCATCTCTTGAATACACTCATCAACACTTTCCTAATGTACAACACACATTCTTCATGGTGGAATATCTATAAAAATTCTATGCATATATGTCAGAAGGGATCTATACCAAATACGAGCAAAGGAAAAGAAAGAAAGGTACAAGCATACATATAATTGCCTAAAACCTCCATCATTCTCAAGGATCATGGTCTAGGTAAAAACAATTAATCACAAAAAGATAAATAAACATGGCCTATAACCCACTACTAAGGTTGAGTGAGAATAAGGTCTCATATTTAAGGAAACCATTTCATTTTAATGGATCATGGATATTTTAATTTATTTAGATTCATTATTATTAAAAAAAGTTATTGAAATTTTGATCAAGACAATTTTTTCTCCAATGGTAATTCAGACGGTGCCATACACCTTATAAATTGAATGTGGTGGATCGACCAACAATTTCATGCAATTTACACCAGAAAATAGTTGTAAAATTCTATGGATGTTGTATAATTAGATGAGATTCAATTTGAATATTCCAATAAAAAATTGTAATTATTGGATAATTTTTACAATAATTCAATCATAATAAATAAAATAAAACTGTATAGAAAAATAAACAAGTCACATATTGAAACTACATACAGTCTGGTAATGCAGTAAAAATGTAGATATGGATTTTAAAGATTCATGGAATTTATATTTCAATGGTTCTTAGTGTATTTCATGCCTCTTAGGTTCCCTATTATTGTTGTAAAAAGGCTAATCAATCAAATTTAACAATATCAAAATAAATAATATCATATAGATAGTGAGTCACCAAATAGTGAAATCTATCAAATTGTAACCATGAATGCTATAACAACAATTACCCATCCAAGGTAATTTGAAATTCCAATGTACTTATGGTCGATACTCCCACACATATTCTCATAGTCAAATTCCATGTCCTAGTCTCTTTTCAAAAACCAATGTGTATGAAATAAAGGAATCATATTCTTTGATACCACATTGTAGTATCCTACCCTAGAGGCCACACACCGGTGCTCTGAGATGGTTGAACGGAAGTCCTCAAGTACGCCTCCCCAATTTCTAGAGGTTACATACTATAAGAGAGGGCCTTGGTTATGTATGTGGGGAGAGTACTCCACCATTGACAAGAGTCGTGTGATATAAAATATGTTTGAGGAACATTAGAAGAAACAATATGTATCTATCACTGTAAATAATAGTAACAAGACCTTCAAGATGAAGTAAAAATTTGCCGAAGCTTATTAACAAATATATACAATATGATGATGATTTTTCATATGTCAATGAGAAAATGACTAGGCATGGGAATGTGATAAAATTATTAAAAAAAATATTTTCAAAATACACAAAATTCCAAATGAATGATATTTCTAGACTCTTGAGTGTAGGCTTATTCCTCTACAGCCAACTCCATCCTAGTAATTTCAATAAATAATTTGAACTTGGATGATTTACTTTGTTTATACCATTGATCATAAAGATAATCTAGAACTAAATGCGCCCAAGAAGGGTGTGACGTATAATTTTAGTAGACCAACACTCATAGTTTCTTGTCCAATACATTACATATTATATAAAATAAACAATGTGCCTTATGAACGTAAATTCAAAAAGAAATAAATAAAAACATGCATTAGACTGGGTTTCACACAAAGATCTACACAATTACCTACTTTTTCAGAAGTCGGTGTGTATAAACTAAAGGAACCTGAAATGGTAAAGTCACTAATTAATGTTCTGGGGGATTGACATTCCCCATGCTTATGCATGAGCTTTGAGGATAAGTCCCTACGTCTTCCAGTAAAAATGGATCAATTATAGTTTCTAAATCATTCATTTAAATTTCATATAAAACATTTGAATATTACTATAGGGAACATATAGAGACACCATGATCCTTTCCTTAAAAATCAAGATGACCTTACTAGTATCCCTTAAGGGGATGATCAAGAAATATATACTAAGGTTTCCCTCCATGGTGACCCATGTTTAATTCCCACATGTCACTCCATGAATGTTGTAAAAATTCATATACTGGCCTCTAAGTATATATCTGGAACTGCGTGTAGGGGAACTAGTATATCTCTAGGAATGGTTCAACCATTCCTTACTTTGAGCCTATCAAAGGGGTGACCCATTGGGAAGCAGTTTTCGTCACCTCATGTAAAAAAACTATAATGCTACATGAGCCCATATCAGGCATAGTTGATGTCTACACCAATGTGTTTAAAAATAATTAAAAGCACTAAGAGCATAGACCATGAGTCCGTCCAATGGTTCATTAATTCAAACCCCATCCATTCATCCTCTGCACTAAGGTGAAGCATTAAAAATAACAAAACAATTAAAATATTTCTATCAAGAGGGCCCATATCTTTACATTCAATCCATTCGATCAAATTAGTAATGTTATTCATCACATGTCTTTTGGAAAACCTGTTGATGTTAGGTGTCATAATGCATGAATAACTAAGAAAACTCAAATAATTTTGTTACACCTCCAATCAATGATGAATATTGTATAACCCATTTTATGCATTGGATTTAAATAAAATAATGATCAAGGAATTAGTTATGTAATGACACAGCTCAAGGGAATTAATCTGATTTAGAAAAGGAGTTAATTTGGCCTTTACGGTAGTGAACGTCCAATAAGATGGAAAAATAAAATGTTGTAAACTAAAGGGGGTGATTCTCCACTTACTAGGGTTTCCAAAAGCACTAAAATACATCCATTTTAATTTAATTTTTATAATTAAATGCAATTCCTAAAAATATCAGCACACAACACAATGAAAATATATTACGGAAGACAAAAAAATGGAATGAAAATGTCATGATAACCTATCACATCTCAGTATAGCCTGACTCTTCTAGCTTGAAATATATACTCGAGCAAGACTTGAAGAAATCAAATAAACTGTCAGATATCATGGAAATGGGGGAAACGATATCACAACCAAATAGAGAAATGGATCGGGGAATAACAATGAAATTGAGTCATGGTAAAGGGAGATCATAGCACAATGGTTATGATACTTCTGATGTAAACTAATTAAAGTGAAAAAATAGGATAAATCAAGATCTCTAGATTGGTGGAGATGAGATATTACATGAGGGAGGAGAAGGATTGGACACTATAGAAGGAGGAAATGTAATGGTTAATAATGAATATAATAAATTCATTTAAAATTGAATATAAAGTAATTTTTCCCACATTTAACATTGCACAAATTTTCCAAACCATGTTCCAACACTATGCCTTTCAATTATACTAAAGAGAACAAAACGCGGTTTGGAGAATTGTTTGAATAACTATGTTCAGACCTTGAAAAAACTCTATTAATGTTTTTCATATTATTCACATGGTCTTGTCCCCTTGTTTTCACATTTGTAGAGAAACCATACTGCCCAATCTATTCTTCCCACTTCGGGCTATGGGCTCCGAATGAACCCCAGATTGACTCGACCCCTCCTTGAAACTTTTAGGAAACCAAATTATTGTTGTTTAATGGAATAAGATAAAAAATTTAATAATTTATTACTTTATGAAAATTCATGATGTATGATATTGCATCATAATAAGTTACTTATTTTTTTATATAGGATTCTACCATTCATTTATATATACATTTTTACGATAATCTAAAAGTCCTAATGGAACCCATGACCTTTATTACAGAGTTAGGTAAACCTCATGGTAATCAGAACGAGTAATTGTTTCATTGTCCTTCTTATATGATGTGGACAATAGATGTATTGTTAGTAATGTATTTTCTAAATATATAACTAGATATATATGATTTTATCATTGATATAGATTTTCTTATTTATTCCCATGCTAATATTGATTGTTATCATCATCCATTTTCTGTTTTCTACTAATCATAGCTCTCATGTGTTCCAATTATTATTTGACCTTTTCAATAGTAATGATTGAATTTCCATCCCATATATGTGTAGTTTTTTGTCAATTTTGTTAGTTAATCATGAAGATGTTTCATCAATTATTCATCTTAGAATTATTTTCCTTTATTATACTAATTTTATCCTAGATGATATCACTACTCTATTTAATGATATATAGTTGAGTTTATGATTGATTTGGTTCCTGATAAAATGCTAGTTTCAATACCCTCTTATTGTATGGTACTATTAGAGATAGAATAGATCATTTTTCATTTAGATGATCTGATGTAGAATGATCTCGTTATCCATAGTTGGTTCCCTTGTGATTCCATTATACTCTGTTCTAAAAAGGAATATGGTTTACTCAAATTTTGTGTGGACTATTGGAAGTTAAACTGGGTAATAGCTATGAATAAGTATCATTTTCCTTATTTTGAAGATTTATTTGACCAGTAAAAGGGGGGAAATTGGTTTTGAATTTTAGATCATTGGTTGGGTTATAAACATATCATATTTAAAGAGTCTGATTTATCAATTGTGGGTTTCAGAAGTAGGTATTTTGAAGATGAAAATGTTTTGTTGACATCTTATCTTACAAAAACTCCATCAGGTGTTATGGATTTTATGAATCAAATATTCCATGATTATCATGATGTGTTCTTTATAGTGTTGGTGGATGATATTTTGGTTGATTCGATATCGGAGTTTCATCATGAGGACCATTTGGTTTTGGTTCTACAAATACATGGGATTCAATGTATATATATAAATATCTTGAAAAAATTTTATTGATCCAAGAAGTGATTTTATTTTGGATGTTTTTCAGGTTCACATGCATGCTCATGTGGATTATTTCTTAACGTCGTTATTAGTTTTTTTACCTACATATCTGCCTAAATTAATTTTTTTTGGATTATTAGTCGGATGATGAGTCCATGATAATTCATGAAACATTAAATTGTGGGGAAATATTTTCTAGTTGTTCTCTATCTATATATTGTATTTTATTTTTTGGGGATTGGTTTTCCATCTGAGCATATGCGAGGAGGTCGGTATTGTTTGATTGGGCTTGTTTTTCTTGGGCCATTCATCTAGAAACCCTGAGGATGAATTTTGAAATGAGATAGTGATTATAGTTGAGGGGAATAAAGCATGATATTATAGATTATGTATACCATTGTTACACCTAAAAATAGTTTATACAATAGTATCTAAAACCATATGGGTTGTCCATACTCTTCTAATGATAATTTAGAAATTAGAAATGGTGTACATGGTTTTTTTTGTTTAATTTCCATGGACTACACGAGGGGAGAATGCTCTCTATGTACTGATTGATTAGTTCAACAAATTCATCTCACATCATTTTAATCCAGAACACCATTAACATTGAATACCTATGAAAGAAAACTGTGTATGTGGTTTTTATTTTTCATGGTATTACCACATCCATTGTTTCAAATAAGGAACCTAGGTTTACCGTACAATTCTGGAAGAGTATCTAGGAGGCGATTAGACATTGGTTGGGTTGGGTATAGGTTACCATCCATAGAATGATATCCATATGTACAATTCTTTCTTGATCCCATATGATTTTATCTTTTCTTTTATATTTTATTTTGTTGGATCATAGGATAGTAATTTTGGGATGGATGAGTTTCCACATAAAAAAAATTATCAGTTAGTTATCATAATGGAACCATTCTTGGATTTCAATGGTCCCCAATGTATGTCACCTCATTATTAAGAAGCGATCAGAAAGGACATTCTTATAGGATAATCTCTCATTTCAAAGATGTTAGTAATGATTTGGGATATATGTTGGAATCTAGTTATAACATAGTGTTGGTAGAAATAATATTCAAATCGCATGCATAGTATTCTGGAGTTCCATATTAATGAATAGGTTATCTGGAATTCTTACCATTGAATGGGACTCAATATTCTTTTAAATTAGGGGATGAAGGATCTGAGATGTATTAGACTATATTAGATTACTTAGTGTCTTGGGAATATTTCTTATCAGTTAAAATTTTATTTTTAGTTTATAGGTGTTCATGATGTGTTCCACAAATCTCCTCTCCAGAAGTACACTCCATATCCCTATAACATTTTTAGTTTGTAAGAGTTTTAGTTATATCCATATGTATATATTTTAGAGGTTCCAATTGAGATCATTTATAATCACGTGAAACTCTTTCATGGGAATTTGGTTCCCTGGTAAGTGTTTTATAGAAACACATATTAAATTTTCACAAGACATGGGCGCATAAGTTTTTGTTGAGGGAGAAGTTGACTCACCTATTTTGAAAAACCATTATACCTCATGACTTCTTGAGGATGAAAAGTATTATTATGTGGAGTTTGTACAATATTGTTACCTTCATTGAGTATTTGTCTTCTGTCTTTTTCTTCCCTCTTTATTTAGGTGTGTTTTGTGTATTTTGATGATGGATAGAGTTATCAAGGGATAATGGAATAATGCACATGGATGAATATTATTTGGAATTATTATAGTCGAGGAATAAATTAATAAAATGTCTTGGAGAATTTTCTCTGGGGTCTGGGTTGAATTTGAGGGTTTATTATATTTTTATGAATAGTCCACCAACAGAAAGATTTAACATCATGAACAAAATACTGTAAGTGAATATATTTTCCTTATAATTTATATAACATGTTCAGTGCTTGAATATTTTAACCACCATGAAACTTATTCATGTCATGTAAAGGTCGAGAAGTGTTATTTTAAATATAGGTGTTAAATTTATTGTGCGTCATAAAAATACATAAAATATCATCTTGAACAATATTCACATTTATAATGTTTTGTGGAAATAATTTCTAACAACAATGTACTCCTAACTATTTTTCATTTAGTGTGGAAGCTCCTCTCTTGAAACCAAGGATCTCTCCCAACAAATCATGTGGATCTCTTATCCATCCGAATTTTTTCTATTTGGGATTGAACATGAGCATAGTTTAATTATGTCTCCCTAGGATATTAATCATTCTAATTGATCATTATCATTACCTATAGTAGTAAATTGGAACTATTTGTTCAGAATATTTTCGTCATATGGTGTTGATAGTTCCTAATCCTTTGTAGTTTTGATTTGTGATATTACTGTAGAGGATGACCTTTGTTTTAGTTTTGGCTATTCATTTAATTTTCATGAGGTATGTTTTATTTTTTATTATTCCTTGACCATTTTGATTATAAATTTTAATATGTTCTGTATGTATTGATTTTAGGTCCTCCTATGTTGTCCTTACATTTTTCAATGTTGTTGGTTCACATTTAGGGTTAGTGTAACCAGGGTATGGGGTAGTCAGTTCTGCCTGTATCCCATGATGGATGAACCATGTTGGTCTAGTTTTATATATTTTATTATAAATGATTTGTCATGATTGATTTTTTTTTTTTCAAATTATTTTTTATGAATTTATTTTTCCCCTTGCCTTGCGAAAAGAAAATGTATTTTCAAACAATTGTATAATGGGTTTATCAAATGGTTTTCAAAAAAAGGTTTTGATGAAAATATTAATAAAATACACCACATGGTAAGACATTGATAATTAGGTGGAAGGTGTAGTAATAATACCCATCCATTAATACTTTCAGTGGGTTATGTCATGGGGTGTTCAATCACTCCTTATGCCTCTTGTTCTACATTCATTTTAGCCCTATAGGGAGGTTCAATTTTTGTGGTGTTCCTCTTATATCGTAATTAAATTCATATATTTGGCGAAATTATACATGTGTTGTTATATGATTGGGTATGAGTGATCTATTATGTGATATATGGAATGATGTTAATTATGCTTTGGTTTTCCCTACTTTGAATTTGATCTGACAAGTGATAAATGCTTTGGTTTGACTTTTTTCACATATGTTATATGACTTTAAATATTTTAATGTGATTTTATGAAATATGGAATATGGATATTGATTCATTTACAATTATTCTAATATAAAAGAAAGATTAAATGATCATAATTTCGTATTTTTATTAAATTTGACCATATTAATATTTTTCTACAAAGACATGATATAAAACACCTATGTGGGATTCTAGTACGCCTTATTGATCACACCATGTACACCTCATCAGTAGTGCATATACCATGATATATCTATTAATATATTTAATTTCAAGGTTTGATAGGGAGGCATTGTGGTTTCCTTAAACTATGTATGGGTAGCTGGTGGTAGAAATGAGGAATTTTCTTCAAGTTATCATAGGAAGTAGCTATTTCAATTTCGATTTTCCTTGTTATTGGACCTGTATCATTGAAATTATTTATTAACTTTTGGGTTGGATAACTTTTATTGTTTTCATTTATTTTATCCATATATTTCATGTTTTCTCTTTTATTGATTCCTTCTATAGTGTGTATTTATATACTTTCTTTTGTCTATATTAGTTTGGGAGAAATTTATTCTTCTATAATTTTTTTATGACCAGATGTTGATAAATATCATTTTGGGATAAAGAACACCCTTTTGTTATATGGTGGTTCAAGTCAGGTATTGGTTTTTAGGGGTATCCAAGACTGGTTCCTCAATTGTAGAATTTGATTCTAAATTTTAAAATATCTTAGTTTCGGTGTTTTTCATAAAAAATTCGAAATAAATATTTTCAAACTCAAATTAAGTGAAAAGAGTGCACTATTTGTGTGAACATTATTTGATAGTATAAATACTAGACTTCCCAAAGCCCTAATGTAATCAATCAGCTTAACAATATGATGTCCCACTCGAACACCATTTAATATCTTCCATGCATAGAGTTCCTTTGAGATCTCATGTATCCTATTCATTTCTTTTTTCTAATAGAGACTTTAGAAAAGAAGAATCATAGTTAATGCATCCATATCTTCATGATAATTGTGGAGATAAATTATGATATATTATAGAATGAGAAATTGGATATCAAATAAATAATCTAAGTGTTTCGAAAAGACATGTTTGACCTCCTCACATGCTTCTGTATATGGATTAGCTAGAATGGAGAACTCTAGTATATAATAATTTCTATCTTGGAATTGTTTGATTTTAAGGAACGTCCAAAATTCTATATAGTTGTTACAAGTCACAATATTAAATTTCAATATGATGGATCATTGGGATACCTTCATTGTTTAATTATTTAAAAATTTTACTATCCAAAAGTATTATTTTTTACTTAAATTTTTACTATCTGTGATGAATGGTTTATTTTAATAATCTCTTATCTTTTTTAAAAATTTCAAAATCCATCAACATTAAATTTAATATATAAAATCCCTTGGAGATTCTAGTATAAATGTCTCATATACCACTTCTCATAACCTGGATTGGGGGATAAATATATCACTAGAATGTATATTGTTTGGAATATCATTCCAACATGATTAACTCAGAACTTTTTTATCTATTGAGTGGACCCCCCAATCCTAAACTCCTAATATACTGTTTTCTTATAACTTACCTCTAGTTTATACTATTTATTATGATGGAACATAATATCCATGATAAATTCAAATTGTAAAACCAATTTATGAATTATAATTAAAATATAAATGAATATATCCTTATGAGAGAAAGAAAGATATTTTATCTATGGTTCAATTACAATGTAATTCATTAATGGAGATATATGACATTAACATTTTTAAATGATTTTTTAGTATAATAATAAATATTTTTATTTTTTTCTAAACATGAATGTTAATTTTAAGTGTAATTTAAATTATTAGTTTTCTATATATAATATAATAATATAAAAATAATTCATATATTGTTTCCTAATAAAATTCTTGTTAATTTGTTTACATTAGGTTGTCATGTTGATTCAACCATATAAACTATTCATAGATAAATAAATTTTCATGTATAGATAAATAAATTGAATAAGTGAAATTATAATGTTATATTTATCTATTGGTTGGTTAATAAATAATAGATAAACCAAACATGACCCAAGGGTATGAAACTACTTGACCCCAAATCTTGGCATGAGTTATTGCACGACTATATTACTAGTGTTTCTCCTCTGTTGGATTCTCCTAAACATGTGTCTCAAACAATTTACATCATTTAGGGCTCAAAAATTTAGAAATGATTACTCACTCCTAGGAGGGGGTATATGGGATTTAAATTTATATAAATAAACCATTAAAATGAATAAATTTAAATAATATAGGATGTATGTATGATGCAGCAATTAGCATTGATGCATAAGATTTGTGCACACATTTTCACATACTTCATTGAAAATAAAACCAGTTTTCAAAAATTACCTACTTCTTAGGGAACGAATAAATTAATTCTGGCGATCTTGATCTTTTTAATGAGATATATGGCCAAATACACAAAATGGGGGAGATTGAGAAAAATTTACAAACTACACAGTGTGTACCTATTTACATGTCATGTACATCCAGAATCATACACAGATTGAACAGGACGAGTACATGTCCATGTAACCAGAATCTTGTACACAACATGTGTACACATTACATGCCGTGTACATCCTTCTAGAAGCAGTTGGCAGATGAGATGAATTCTACACACCCATGTGTCCTGCTGAAGAGAAGACATCGTGTTTTACATATTCATGCCGTGTATGAGTTTATAGAAGCGGTTGGTGGCTGAAAATGAGACTACACACCATGTATAGAGGCTCTACACACCATGTATCACTACCTACCTAGTGCCGATGTGTTCTATGTCAATGACATCGTGTTAGGCAACCTATCGGTGGAAACAAAAAAGGAAAAAGGATGTTGACAAAAGTACACACTGTGTACATTTTCCACACGCCATTTAGTTATTTTTTCTATAAAAGGATGCTTTGGCCTCCGGTTTAAGTGGGTGGTGTGTGGAGAGAAATTTAAGAGAAAGTGTTGATGGACCATTGGAGAGAGGCTCTACCACCATACTAACTCCACTCTACCATCTACCGAAGAATCACATCCACCTTGAAGTTCCATGCATGATCAGATCAGGTATCAAGAGGATTGATTTGATCTTCTTTTATATGTGAAACTAAATACACAGTCTATTGGGGTTGTGGGAGATAACAAGTTGTAATTTATATTAGTTTCAATGAATGTTTTCATTCCTTTTATCCTCATCCAATTCTTCTTAAATCATTTCATTTTATCACTAAAAATTTGGAACAAGACCAAGAGCAGAATATTCAGGGATTCAAAATAAGAATAACATCGAATATTTTCATGATCATTGTATGTTTTCATTGACTCAATAAAATGGAATAATCCAAATAATTATATGTTAAACACTATTTACCGGACCAATGGAGTTATTTACTTCAGCTTAAAGATTATTTTTACCGAACCAAGTAAAAATAATTATAGATTGAAATCTAGATTTTTGGTTTATTATGAACAACACCACCTCATAAGAAATTTGATTTAATAATAAACCTATCCTAAATCCACAACCCCAACACATTTCTATCTTTATCTCTATTAAAACCAAAATTTCCATATTAACTTGTATTCTATTAAGTATATTTTTAAAATAAACTTAAAACCAATCATTATTTTTATCCCAAAAACAAAAATAAACATTTAAATTCATTAAACATAATTAAAACTAAAATACAAACAAAGTTAAACAAGATAAAAATAACTTATTTTTCCATGCGGATCAACCCCTTACTGGTTCTATACTTGTTAAGGTAAAAATATTTTGGGAAAATGATAATATAACTTTAGTGAAACAACTCGCAAAATTTATGGCACTGTTTATGGGGAACAAAGAAATATTAATTTTTGTCTTGTTTTCATTTAGGTTGTATCACATTTTCATGAAAATAAAAATCATAAATTCCAAAAAATCTTATTTCTTATCTAATTTATATTCTGTCTTTATTTTCCCTTGTTTAAACTTGTTGTGTTCCATATCTTGTAGGTATTTAATAGTATGAGCTACTACGTCACACGTTCCAAAAATGCGGAGTCATTAGGGTTTTTCCTGATTGACCCAGAGACTGACCGGACAGTCTTGATGAACCAATGTGCACTTATCACTGATCATAAACAAAACACTCCACTGGCACAGAACAAGGAAGGAAATACAGCTGTTGTCCATTGAGCAGGATAGCAGTTAGGTCTAGATTACAACAGCAACTAGCAATCTCTACATGCTTCAGGGTGTGGCCCGCAAAAACTCTAACAATTCCAAACAGAGCAGATACCATTTTTCAACCAAGGTTGGGGGCTGTACTACACCACACAATAACAACAATATCTGGTGGCTCCACTCCCTCAGAATCCACCTCCAAATCATACTCTCATGGAGTACGTCCTGCCATCTCTCCACGGAGCTGACACAGAAAATTTCCGCCCAATAGTGCAAGCCCAACACATCGAGATCAAGCCTTCTATCATGTAGCCAATTCAGAACTCCATTCAATTTGGCGCTTTGCCTAGTGAGGATCCAAATTCCAATCTCTCTAATTTTCTGGAGGTCTGCGACCAGTTCCACAAACAAGGAGTGTCCACAACCATTTTTTGTCTTCGCCTCATCCCCTTATATTTAAGGGATAATGTGAAATACTGGATTAATGGTTTTCCACAATGATCTATCCTCACATGGGAGGAGCTAGACCAAGAGTTCCTAACTCAATAATTCCCACCCTTGATGACGGTGACTCTACAGAATGATATCCACAACATCTAGCAGCATGATGCTGAGTCACTGTACGATTCATGGGAGCGCTTCAACGAGATGTTTCACAAATTCCCCCACCACGGACTTCCACATTAGATGTTGGTCCAAACCTTCTATGGAAGACTGATGAAAATTACACAGTCTTTGGTAGATGCTGCTGTTGGAGGTACATTAATGAGGAAATCCCCTGAAGAACTTTTCAAACCAATGGAATACATGTCGGCCAATAGCATCCAGTGGAATTCCGAGTGGGGTAGACAGAAACGAGGTATGCATAAATTTTATGAAAATACTATGTTTGGTACCCAGTTGGACACTGTATCCAAAAATATCAATGCTCTCAATCTGAAGGGCACGTCTCAAGTACATGTAGCTAACCATCCAGCATGTAGTGAATGTGGTGATAACCACCTCATTGGAGAATTCCCAGGATCGGGTGGAGGTCCATCAATAAGAGAGGAGAGTTAGGTTTCCCAGAACTGAGGGCTAAACCAGTACCAGCAGCACTGGAACCTAGCATGGCGTGATCAACAAAACACTAGTTGGGGCAAACAACAGCAAGATCTTCCACCCCAGCGACCGCCTAGCTACAACCATACTCTATATCAGAACCAGTACCTCATGCATCAAAAACCCCAAAATGGATCGTATGAATAACAAGGGTATCAGAACCCTCGCCCGCATCAGCCGTGACACCCACCACCTCCACCATATCAACAACCACATCAGTAGTTGATAACCTCAAGGTTAGAGGATCTCATGACCAAATTTATATCTAATGTTGATACCATGTTCCAAAATAAATATGATATAATTAGAGACCTGGAAGACCAAATTGGAATGTTGGAAAAATAACTCTCGGGAAGGAAACCCAGTACAGTATCAGGTAACATTGTGAAGAACTAGAGGGAGGAGGCTCATGCCATCACACTACGGAGTGGAAAAGAGCTTCAACAACCCCAACCAGCACACCCAGGTGTATCCACACCCCCTGTTGAAAATGAAGGTACATATAGAAAACCATTCTCATACAAAATCCCACAGAAGGAGGATTCACAAAATAAAGTAAATGAGGTTGTCAAACCCGTTGAGCATGCCTCACCCTTGCCAAAGCGATTGAAGTAGAGAATATTGGACCACCAATTCAGAAAATTTATGGACGTGTTTAAGAATCTACATTTAAAAATACCTTTTCAAGAGTCAATAATGTAGATTCCCACTTATGAAAAATACATTAAGGAAATAATCTATAATAGGAGAAAGATAGAGAATCTGGGGACCATTTCCCTAACCAAGGATTGTTCTGTAGTCATCCAGTATTTGATTCCTCCCGAACTCCACGATCATTGTAGCATTACTATTCCATGTACTAATAGGACCAAGAGAGATTCGGAAGGCCCATTGTGACTTAGGGGCCACTGTGAACCCCATCCCCCTCTGAGTTTTAAAAAAGCTAGGGCTCAACGATTTGAATCCTACCCAAGTAGCCCTTCAACTTGCTGACTAATCCATCAAATATCCAGAGGGGCTCCTGGAGGATGTTTTGATCAAGGTGGGTAGGATGACCTTCCCACAGATTTCATCATCCTTGACATAGAGGACGACCATGGGCCACCTCTCATCTTTGGAAGGTTCTTCTTGGAATCTATGAAGGCACTCTCGACATGCACCAGGGGGAGCTAATTTTTCAGGTAGGATATGAGATAGTCTCCTATGATGTTCTCAAGGCTATCAAGAATGCATCATTGTATGATCATGAGGTATGTTATGCGATAACTATCGTTGAAGATCGCTTAGTGGATGATATAGTATGTTTGTTTATTTTTGATAAATTTATCATTCCAGAAATTCTAGTGGAAGAAGAGCAAGAGGACATACAATTATAAGAAGGCCAAAGAGACAAGGTGGAAATGTTGTCAACCATACAGCTTAGGTAAGATGAGGTCAGTATGTCGAGCCAATGACCTAAAACAAAGGCACTTATTGGGAGGCAACCCAACAGATACATGCAATGTAACACCAATATACACGGAGTGTACTATTTTCATTTCATTTATTTAAAAACTATTATAAATTGATAGTTTAACTATGAAATAAACAGGGATGATGTCGGTGCCGATGGTAAGGTCATTGGAGTTTATTTGAGCCGTCATCGGTTCTATTCCTCCCAATCTACCTTCGGCACGTGGTTCCTCATTTTTCTCTTCATATTTTCTTGCACGACATGTGTAGTGTTATATATATACATATATAAATATATAAATATATATATATATATATATATATATATTATTATAAGAAAACCCATAGTAGTGATGGATCTGTGGGCCAAGATCATAATGCGACTCCAAAAGACTCGAGTTCGAATCCTGACAGCCGCCCCATTTCCATCATTTGTTCTTTTAATAAAACTGCACAGCATGTCTTTTGATATACATCATGTGTTCCATGTTTTCATTTTCAAACTGATAAGATTTTTTTACATAAGGTAATTCATGAAGGTGAAGTTGGCATATTGGCAGAGTCTCGGCCCTGGATCCAAAAGTCCCATGTTTGAACTCGACTAATCTCCCTGCATCATCCCTTTTTGTACAATTAAAAAGCACATCCCATGTATTTCATTCTTTCCGTTTAGTATAGGCCATATATATTAAATATATATATATAATAAGTAGGAGCGGCAGTTCAACCTTTTCAGCAGTGGTTGAGGGTTTCCATTTGGAACGACAGATCACCGGTTCGAACCTCGCCCCATGCACTGAACCAAAAGTTTTACTTCTCTTTTTCCAATTTCAAAACACATGACGTGTATTTTCCGATACATTATGTGTTTTGTTTTTTTTAAATATGTATATAATTATATCTAGATTTTGTTATTTTTAATTATTCATATTAATTATTATATAGTTTACAATAATAATTATATATTTATATATATATATGTATGTATTATAATAAATAAAATTGAATACATGGCATGTAGTCTACGCTACACGTAGTGTACCTTGGCTATATAAGCCGCATACCACCTGGATTCAGACCGTGTTGTGTGGCCCTCCCCTTCTTCATGTTTCTTCCATTGTACGACACCAGCACCCCCTTTTCTCAAATCTGTCAATTTTGGCCGTTTTTGCTTCTGATTTCTGTTGCATTTTGTTCCTCAGTCCAGGTACGCCCTTCTACACCATCTATTTGATGTTTTTATATGCATTTAGGGTGATTTATGGATCAGCTGACCATTCGGATTCTGCGATACATGAGCACGATATGAAGAAAACACGCCTTGTACTTTTATATAGGGCTGCACACCGGATGCTTCGTGATTTGAAAATACACGGTGTGTATGTTCGGTACACCCTGTGTACCACCCCCCATCATGCCAGGGTATCTTTTACACATGGACTCACACACCATTTTAATGAAAATGAAATATCTATTTGGTACACACCGTGTAGACCTTTCCTTTTTCCCAGCCCGTGTGTAGCATGTCACAAAGCCATTTACCCTTTGTTCAGGTACATGTCATGTGGTACTTGCACACGGTGTGTCCTAAGTTATTTTAACTACTGAATGAGTGGTCATGTCTTTTCCAATACACAACCAGGACAACTTTAGATGAACATGGCGTGTATGTTCAGTACACACAATGTATCCTTCCCTGGTCCACCCCCTGCTCCCTCAGTATGTTTATCCAGAGAACACGGGACGGTAACCTACTTTCACTACACGCCATGTACTATGGAACTACACGCAGTTTACTTTTTATTTTTCAATTTTTTTCTCACATTTTCATCATTTCCTTTTTCATTTCTTTTTCTTTTTTTGTTTGGTTTTTCTGTTGTCTTTACGGGTATAGCAGACATAGATCCTTCCCATGCTAAGTGACCCACCCCACCACTAAGGACTAGAGGCCCATTTATCATCATATCTGACTCTGGCCTCCAACACTACCAGGTCCAAAATCCCTGTTCTATCAGCTCCCTCCATTGAAAATCCTTCCACTCCTCACACCATTAGCTGAGGCTGGTCCTAGTAGTGCCTCACCTCCACCATCTCACACTGATCCTTTGAGTAACATCATTCCTCCCCCCAGCTGCCACTCTACCTGGGCTCTCGTAATCCGCTGCTGGTCCCTCATAGACCGCCCCATCCAGTGAGCCTCTATCTACTCCAACTAATCCCACCCCCAGAGCTAGCTCCCGTTGTAGCACCTCCACATGGGCTGGGACCTGCAGGTGTTCCCTACCCATGCATGGTATTTCCTGTCACCAATTTAGAACACGATGGTGTCTGGTGCTTCTCTCGCCACCCAATTCCATTGAGTGGCCACTATCTAGATAGCAGTATCCCATAGCAGTTGGGAATCTGGGGAGAGTTAGAAGATCTTATTGGGCACACTCCCTTTCACTGGATCTCCCAGGTCAGCACTCCTATTTTTTGGGATTTATTTTGGGAGTTTACTGCTTCATTTGAGTTCGATGGGGCCGAGTACCGATAGATTCCCGCTGATGCAGAACCAGTGGTCCGACTCTAGCTAGGAGGCTGTTACATTTCATTTACCAAGACCATGTTCAGCTGAGGGTGCAATTTCTATCCTCATCTTTTCACCACACCCCTATTATTCTCCTTGACTCGACCCGTTTTCTCGGACCTCATTGCCATGTTGTGGGAGATTGTGGGGCAAGACCACTTCTATACCTCTACGTCCCTGAAGAGTACCCATATAGGTGACCCTATCCTTCGCTTCACTCACTGGTGCTTCAACGCCATTCTTTTTAACCACCATGAGGATATGTGGGTCATGACTGGTCATGACATGGATCTCCTTACCTGTGTCATCCAGTCGGACTACCCTAACCTCCCATAACTTGATGCCTCCTATTTGCACACCTTGTTTACCTGCCATTAGGGAAACGTGAATAGTGGGTTTTACACCACCCGCCTTGCCCACCATCATGGGGTTTTTGAGCCTTCTCTTCTTCATGACCAGTTAGGATCCCCCATCAGATGGACTATCTCATGCTTATTCACATAGGATTGGTTCGAAAGTAGGGGGTGCCTACGTCCTTACCCAGGCATGACCCAGCCCGCTTGCTGACCCTTCTATCCCCACTAATGCACCAGCTCCTCCTTCCCCACCCCCTATAGTATCCCCACCTCACCCCCTACTTACGACCGTATTTTTTCTATTCCACCTGCTTCCCCTACCCCCGCACACCCGGTCAATCTCACCATTTCCCTCCGCCCACCTACGATGGTGCAACACTTGGTCCATCTCAATCGGCGTTAGGACCGATGGGAGAAAATGTTGGGGCTTCTTCTTCAGCATCATGGTATTCCAATGACCTTACTACCTTCCCCTACTTCGAATCCTAGCCCATCCTCTACTACTCCACCTCCCTTTACTATGCTGGCCACAAATTCAGTTCTCGTATCCACTGTTGGCCCAGCTGCTGCCTCTACTACTACCACTCCAGGGAGTGATGTTGAGCTTCCTCTTTCAAGTCCAGCTCATGTAGCTCCTACTTCTTTAGATTCACTTCCATGGGCAGATTCCAAGCCACTATTTTCAATGGCTCTTGATACATCTCTTCTAGCTCGTTCTGTATAGGATGATGCATCTTCTAAGGAGACCCCCTGACTAGTTTTTGGACACATGTTTTTCACTGAATCTATTTATGATATCTTGTGCTTGTGTATGTTGTGTATGATTTCAGTGATCTATTTTCCCAACCATCATTGGTACTCTGGCACATTTTGGCCTGCACTATTACATCACCTCCCATTTTTCTGCGCCTAGAGACGAGGGGAGTATTCTTTTTTTTCATTGTTTTCATTTTTTTCAATCTTTACTTCCTTCCTTACTTCCCCTCAATTAGATCCAATATTGTTTCCCCATATTCCCTTCTTCACTTTCAGGCACTTCGTGGACCAAATGCGATTTTATGTATGGGGTAGTGTCTCTCGACCTCCTAAGTCTTTGCCCTTAACATCATTTTAGAAGACATCATTATTAGAAGATATATTTTAAAATGTGAAGAAATTTTTTTAACCCTATTTTTAAATAATATAGCTAAAAGTGGGGAATTTGTTTTTTAAAAATGCAAGCTTATTTTGGTTATTATGTATTTTAAAATGATTGCTGATATAGTTTACATTACAACTTGTAATCCTTGGAACATTACAATGATTAGACTAATCAATTATATTCAAGTCATGTCATGGTTGTCTCTTTATTTTTTTTTCCACTCCTGAGAGGGATTTTAAACCCTTTGTCATATTCTTCCCAATAACCTCTTTCCTGAGAGATTCATACGATAAATATATCTACCATAATTTCCAAGATTTATTTTCAAAATATCATGACTTTTTTAATTTCATTAAAATTATTGAGGCATTAGATTTTTTAGCCCCCTTATCACGAGACCTACCCTAAATATTATCTTCATAAAGCCCCTGGTAACCACTGATAGCCTTTAAAAGAAGCCATACTACAAGACTATTTACCTTACTACCCTAATTCAATTATGATTTTTCCTGATTATTCATTTGAGCTCAAAATAAGGGATAGGAAACACATGGAATAATTTCGTGAACTGTCATGAAATGAAGTATGGGGGAGAGCCTCTTTATAATTTGGGGAGAAAAGGGTTCCAAACCTCTATTTGTGGAAATTCTGAAAGGCTTCCTTTGTTCCTTTAAAAAGAATGATACAAACAAAGGGACCTTATACTCCCTTTTTGGTTTGTAATCCAAACCTACCCAACTAAAGGAGACTATGGTGAAGAGATTATTTGATAATGTTTGTTCAAGAAACCTTTACATTGAGCTTAACATTGAATATCATGTGCTCTTATTTAAAAAAAATCCTAATTTTTCAAGACTCAGAGATATTTTTCATATATTTACCAACAAATTTTTTTCCACAGAAACATATGATCCTTTTTTAAAGGCCCTCACTATTTTTGTAAATAATTTTTATGATGTAGAGAACTATATTTCATGAAAACATATAGAAAGAGTGTATATATCTTTGATTGAGAAAAACATTTATTTAGAATTTCTCGGGTGTTCAAAATTTTATTACTGAAGTAGATCATCAAGTGGCCTATATGTTTTAGAGTGGTTAAAACATGTGTTAAAAGAAATGAATGTATTTAATAAATTTATATATGAGGAATGATTAGAATATATCCTGAATTGAAACTATTTTGTATCGTTTTGGAATTTTCTCTTGTAACATATTATTTACATTTACGATTAATTAGTGTCCTTCTTTTTAAAATATAGAATCTGTTAATTAGATGTTAAGATTTTCTTGAGGGAATGAAAATGACTAAGTTTGGAGGTGTTTTATGCACTTGATTTGTGAATATATTTTCACATAATTTATTGAAAATACAAACATTGTTTTAACAAATTACCTACTACATAGGGAATGAATTCTTTGATTTTGGTGATCTTGTTAATTTTAGGTGATTTTTGTCCAAATACACAAAATGGGGGAGACTGAACAGAGTTTACAAAGTACACACCCTGTACCTATTTACATGTCATGTACATTCAGACTCAGGAATGAATTGACAAAGAAAAGTACATTCCCAAGTTATCAGAATCTGATACACACTTTGTGCACAATTTAAATTTTGTTTACATCCTTCTAGAAGCAGTTGGCGGATGATAAGATGTATACACACCCATGTGGATAGATAAAGGGAACATACCATGTTTAATATATACACACCACGTAGGACTTTCTAGAATCCTATGGTGGCCGAAAATGAGATACACACCATGTATGGTGGTGCTACACAACGTGTATAGATACCAACCAGGAGGCACCTTGTTCCAAGTCAAAGACAGCGTGTTTGGCTGCCTACTAGTGGAGAAAACAAAGGAAAAAGCATGTTATCAAAAGTAATTGAAATGTTGTTATTTTTATATATACAAGGATGCATTGGCCTCCGGTTTATGTGGGTTGTGAGTGGAGAGAAATTGTGGAGAAATAGTTGAAGGACCGAAGGACAGAGGCTCTGCAACTGTACTATCGCAATTCAATTGTCTACTGAAGAATCGCTTCCACCTCGATGTTCAAAGAATGATCACATCAGGTATCAAGAGCTTTGGGTTTATCTTATTATATATGTGCAACTAAATACCCAGTGTGTTAGGGTTGTTGGAGATGATGAGTTGTAATTTAAATTAGTTGCTATGAATTTTTTTTTTCCTTTTAACTGCATCTTATTCTTCTTAAATCCCTTCATTTTATCACTAAAAATAATGAACCAGGACAAGGGCAGAATATTCAAGGATTCAAAAGAAGAATAACATAAAATATTTTCATGATCATTATAAGTATTTGTGGACTCAATAAAATGGGCTAAGCCTAATAAGGATCTATTAAACACTAACTACCAGACCAAGGAGTTACTTACTCAGCTCTAAATATTAATTTTAGCGAAGCAAGGAAAATTAACTAAAGATTGAAATCCAGAGTGTTGGGTTATTTTGAACAGCACAAACTCATAAGTATTTTTATTTAATAATATACCTCTCCTAAAACCATAACCCCAACACATTTCTCTCTTTATCTGTATTAAATACAATTTTCCCATATTTACTTTTATTTTGTTAAATAATTATTAAAAGATACATAAATCCAATCATTCATTTTATCCAAACAACAAAAATCAACATTAAATTAAGCAAACATTATTAAAATAAAAATTAAAACTATGTTAAACAAGATAAAAATAACTTATTTTTTCCAGTGGATTGACCCCTTTCTGGTGTTATACATGTTAGGGTAAAAATAATTTTGGACACCGATAATATACCTTTGGTGAAACAAATCGCCAATCATATTTAATTTAATAATAATTTTGTGTCATAAACTATGAAATAAATAATAAAATCAAATAAAACCAACAAACCCACATGTCATTCATGATCATGGTAAACAAATACATGTGACGACTATGAATTTAAACTCTCTAGTACTGATTTCAATACGTTACTTATTAAGATAGATTAACATGATTTAATAATTTAATTTAAAAATTATTTAATTAATTTAACATCTAAATAACAATCCCATATAGTATTTAAGATCCCCATCCTATATAATTTTATAGAATTTAAATTAAATTACTTTTAATTTAAAATTATTTTGTTCAAGGACTTTACTGACATAGTCACTTATGGTGTACCCTCTAAGATTTCATAATAGAATATATTACACAAAATAAATGTACTATCAGTAAAATTGAGTGTAATATATTTCATCTAATTAAATAAATATGTAGATTTTAATATATTAATTATTTTTAATCTCTCTTTTATGGTCATTTTTATGCCATGTTTGTTATTTTCCATCATTTGTGTACGTAAATAACATATATAGAGGCACAATATGTTGGGATAAACATAATGTGACCTTATGTGGATCAAAAAACATTGTTTCTGTTGTTTTTTTGTCCAATAGGATTCAAAAAATATATGTGGTCTGTACCACTAGTGATTCATTTAAATAGCATGATATATATAATGACCCTAAAAATAATGCAGTTACAAAATTACGTGGATAAAAATTATTATCTTTTTATTCTCACAAAACACGATAAAAATCACTTCTCATGTACTTGGTTTCCAATTAAACGTGGTAAATTTAATGTATGGTAAGTTATACACCATGCATATTGACTTAGATATAATAACCATGAATTGTCTTACACAACATTCCAATCTTGAAATTGTATTTACATGAGTAGAAATGAGTTACATGATCAGTGTAACTTGATACATGTTGTGTAATAGTTGTCTAAAAAGACATGAACATTACTAAATAAAAGTAATTTATCGCATATGTGATAACATCTGTTGCATGGTGTTTAGGGCTAGGAATAAATCATGTAATTCGGGTCTTGCTTTATCACCCTGTAGATAGAAAACATGTATGGTCCATTAAAAATATGTAATTTTTCAACATGGATTTCTGCAACATACACAAATTCAATGTTATATCGGGAAACAAAATATTTACATAATCTACACACTATCTACTACCTTTAAATATTTTTGGTGAATGGCATTCAATACACACCACTTAATGAAACAACATATATATTCACATGTTATATTTCCATTGATTTCAATTGAACCTTGTTTGGTTTACCATTGTTTTATGTCGAGTATTTTACCATTACATGTTGAGTATTTGTGCCTTGTATCTAGAAAATGAGGAAATTCAAAATAAGAAATTCGAGTGTTCTCTATTTTGTTGTGGCCTACTGCATGTCATATAAAACAAAATGAACATGGTATCCCTCTTTTTTTATTCAATAATTTCAAACTATAAATTAATAATAAAAAATAAAAAAATGATCAAAAAATAATAATTGATTATAAATTATAATATGAAATCTATAATATTACATGATGATTATAGGGTGTAGAGAAAGTGTTGAGCTAGTTCTTAAAAATTTGTTTTCATCACTTTTTGCAGGTAATATCATATAAAAACAATGAATGAAAATTCATTATCATCTATAGATGATCATTCAATTTTAATTTATAATTATTTTTAATTAAAATTTTCCTTGATTGTGGTAATTATTTCTTTCTGATTGATTTTATTTTTTTTCTTTTTACATAACTATTGTTCTGAATATGTCATGGTAAGATTCATCTTGATGTATATAAAATTCTCTATAAATATATGAAAAACACATATAATATTAAGCAAAATTTTATGTATGAACCTACATCTTTATAATTATTTACTTTGTATTTAATAATTAATTTCCCCTTTCCTGTATTTATTATAAAGAGGGTGGGAAGTTTATTTTTTTATTGGGATCGAGAAGATTCTATAGTGTCATAATTGTACAAAAAAACATAAATTCACTATAAATGGAATAATGTGTAATATATTTCTATGCTTAAATATTTGACAATTTCACTATATCCTTTTATCAAATATATTTTCTAAAATATTCTCCTTTCCTAAAAATAATAAAGACAAAACTATTATTATATAACATGTTGTCTAAATATTTAAATATCATTTTTATGTAAATATTATTTTATATAAATGATAACAAAAATATATATCATTTTTGATGGACCCTTAAAATCAACCTTCAAATACTTCTCAACATTTATCAAATCATGAATAATAATATTTTAAAATACATAAGTAAATATTTCTCTATAAATTAATGAAAAAATATTAATTTCAATAAGCTCATGAATATGTGTCTATTTTAAAATTCATGTAAACAAATATATATATATATATAATAAACTATTGAATAAATATATATTTAATTTAATACTAACATAAAATATACTATACTCAAATATCTAATGAATAAATTTACATGATCGATGATAGTTGAATATTTATTATTCCATAAGATGAGAATAATTTTATTATTAATGAAAAATTATTTAAAATTTAATCAAAGTTTGGATATATTTATTCTATGGACCTATAGATATCACTCACAATATAATTAAGTTACCTAAATAAAAATACTACGTTTTAGTAAAGCATTACGGCACCCATAGATAAATACGATAATTTATCAATGAAAACATTTATCCTATAAATCATACTCGACAATATGATGCATTTCCCTCAACATATTATAATGAATAATTTATAATTGGGTAATAAAAAATAGGTTTATTAATATTTCATAGGGTATTTTAATTGAACTCGTTAATAAAATATCATGTGTATCATCCCTCGATCTAGAACTCTTAGATATGGCCATAACAAGCTAGTTACAGGCCCATAATTGCACCTCCCCATGCGCTATAGGCATTCAACTATTAGTGGGGTGGGAAATGATTAGTTGGGATACTATAACCCCATGAAAAAGTTATAACACAACAGAAATGGAAAATATAAAATTAATATATAAATATCAGTGTGAAGAAATATTAGAGGTAATAAAATACAGTGGAAAAGAAAACAATAAAAGCCAAGAAAATATTACAAAAAATAATAATGGAATAATGTAACATGGTATTGTAATGTTACTAATTGACATTATAATTGTAATAAAAACAAATTATTTGGAGAAGGAAAAAAAATAAACATCCCTAATCCCAAACCCCATGTTAGTACCTTCTCTAAACTCATAACCATCTTGCAAAAAAATAAGCTACAAGGTTCTTTTCCAATGTCCAATCCTACACCCATGAAATATTCATGGTTACCAAATAGAGGCCCGCATATGGTGTGGGTATAACTCATTAGTTCAACACCAAAGTGTATAATATTAACCATCATGAGATTAATCTCACACAATAATACTGTAAAATGGTGTATTAATTAATTAAAAAATTAAATTAATACCACATGAACCTGCTTTAGCATCATGCCAGAATATCTCTGAGAATCACTCGCGATGATGTAAATTAGAACCATATGACAGCATCCAAACATATCCTTCTTTGGTCTTGTGATGAAATGTCTATGAGCTTGTCTCACGACCCTTCAAAATATATCCATATATACAAGTTATGAATGACACAAGTTTGGACCATTCCCACTATATATGAATTTCAAAAATAAATTATTGTTGAGCGTGGTATATAGTCATTTCACTAGGTGTTAAGGTAATTCTATGTATAAAATTATTTTATAATATATATGGGATAGACCTAGTATATAATAATTTCATTTTATATTAGGTCCTACCCTGGTATACAATAATTTCATCTTCTGTGACTAGGAATAGTTCAGTATATGAGAATTATAGAAGGTATCTAGGCCAATCCTAGTATATATGCAGTAAAACATATATCACGTCCAATCCCGATATAAAATCATTTTATCATGTATAAGATCCAATCATGATATATAAGAATTTTATCAAGTGTCAATGGGCCTAACCTACTATATAAGAATTACTATAGTTGTTAGGGACAATCCCAGTATATAATCATTAATGCTTGAATCACTCTAAATAGTACTATAGTTATCCCAATATCGCATCAGAATGATTAATGGTTAATTATAAAAAATACCAATTGACTTTAAATAAAAAATTTAAATGGTTATTTGGGTATAACCTAATTACATTACAGAACATCAATAATCATGATGGGACAAGGTGAATCTATTTCCTGAAATCACCCAAAACTGTTTAGTCAATAAGGTTTTCCTTATGAATTTCCCATTCCTTCTTTTTTTGAAAATCACAAACACCTTACCTTTAGGAAAATTGCTTTCTTAAGGAAAATTGCTCTTATAAGAAAAATCGGTTTTATAAGAAAAATTATCCTTATCTTATTTTCATCCATATTTTTCTTATGTATGAGATTCGGATTCATTTCTATTTTCTCGGAATCGTTGAAACATTGATATGAAGCATTCTGTTTTAGGATTCTGATTCTGGATACGAACTATAAGAAAGTTTCATTCCGAATTCCGGATATGAACTCTGACTAAGTTCTATTCCAGATTCAGGTTACGAATTCTTAGAAAGTTCGATAACGAATTCTCAATACGAATTCTAATGATTAATTATCATAACGAATTCTGATGACGAATTCTCATTACGAATTCTGAAGAAGAATTTTCATTACGAATTCTGATGACGAATTCTGATTACGAATTCTGAAGAAGAATTTCCATTACGAATTCTGATGAAGAATTCTCATTACGAATTCTGATGACGAATTTTCATTACGAATTCTGAAGAAGAATTCTCATTAAGAATTATGATGACGAATTCTCATTACGAATCCTGATGATGAATTCTCATTACGAATTCTGATTACGAATTCCCATTCCGAATTCTCATTCCGAATTTACCTATTAAACAGAATCTGATTATCTTTGTTTTATACACTCTTAATTAATTCAGACTCCGAAAAATATTTTAGTTAGACTATGAAATTTTATTCTGCTAACACTTCTATAATTTGTCTACTCTTTATTTTTTCCATTACACTCCGAGCCTTCACTCCGAATCTTTCATTCCGAACATTTGAGTTAGATTTTAAAACAATGTCGTACATTCTGTTATACTTGTTTTGTTATAAAACGATGTCGTCTATTTTGTTATAAACTAACCGTTGTCTAAGTGACATGTGTACAGGTCCCTCTGATCTTTAAGGAAAATATGACCGTTGGAGAAGGGGCCGACCTTACCTATAAATAGGAGCTCATTTGAAAGAGCTCGGTGTGGCTGTAAAAGGGATGAAAGGCTGACTGATCTTGGACTCGTGTGATTACATGCTTGAAGTGATTTCTAGAGAGAGAGACTCTTATTAACTCTCAAAGCTTCGTGCGACTCCAAATTTTGGTGATTACATTCGAGGGCTTCCGAGGATAGGAAGACAGAGGTGCCGACTACCTTGAAGTTCGAGGGCTTCTGTGCGGCGGAAGACAGAGGTCGCCAACTACCTTGAAGATGAGGGCTTGCGGGGATAGCAAGACAGAGACTCTGATCTTTGTATCGGGGGCTTACCCTGGTGTGGGTAAGACAGACTTGCTTGAAATTATAAATCAAGGGACCTTTATCCAAGGTTGTTGGATACCCTTCTCTTTGGGTCAAAAGACTTATATCTTGTTACTTGTAGTTTAACTACTTGTTTTTATTCCGCTGCTTTTTGTATCTTAAGGAAAGTATAAATTTCTTATACTTCCTTACTTTTACTCTGATTCATTTAGATTCTACACGCTTTAAGATAGAATCTCATATTGTAATTCTTGTTAAGGTTCAATTTCTAGAACCATATTTCCGGAACCCACTTTCAGAATCTCATTTAAAGTTTGCATTCGGTGTTAGAGGTGTTGTGAATTTTCTTAGTTTAACTTTGTTAAACTTATCCCTTTCCTTTGCTTAAGGAAAACATAATTAATCGTAACTAACTTTAAAGGTTCCAAAGGAATTTTTAAAGTGTAAAATTCACCCCCATCTTGTATATCGAGCATCTACATCACTATTTAGATCCTACAATTGGTATCAGAGCAGGTCTCTGAAATACATGTACTCACATACAAGTTTTTCTTGCTCATTTTCCCATTCCTAACATTGTCATTCCGAACTTTGTTATTACAAAACTTTTTCTACTACATGTTTGTGTATCAAAGGTTATTTCTAGTCTGGCAGGAATTAATGTTGGTTCGATTGATAATCTAAATCCTACAAGACCACCAATATTTGATGGTAATGACTATGAGTAATGGAGAGATCGAATGAAGACTTTTGTTATCAACACTGGAGTAGATAATTTTGTTATGCTTACTGGTGATTATAAAATTCCTGACAAGGAAGTTAGAACTTTTACTGACCAGGAAAAGCAGGAATATCAACTCAACTATAAGGTACGCAATACTCTACTATGTTCAGTGACTAGAAATATATATAGCCAAATTTTTTCTTGTGAAGAAGCTAACTGTATATGGAAGAAGTTAAAAGTTACACACTTTGGAACTTCTAAAGTGATTGAGACTAGAAGAGCTATGCTTAGAGCTGAATATCATGGCATCAATTTTCATTATGGTGAACCTATCTGTAAAGTTCAATAGAGATTTATGACTATCGTCAACAGCCTACAGTCTATGGGAGAAAAAGGTTTAGATGATGAAGCCCTTGTGGACAAGATAATTGATATTATGCTCAATGAGTGGGAATCCAAGAGAACAGCTATAAATGAGAACAAGAAGGTCACTCAAATTACTCATGCTGAGATTTTTGGAACTATTCTACAACATGAGACTAGAATGAAGAGAGATGCTGACAACATTATGAAGAAGAATGGAAATGGTACTGTTGCTTTTACTAAAACTTCAAATCAGATGAAAGCTAAGACTCCTAAGAGAGTAAACAGATCCAAGTCTAAGAAAGTTATTTTCCAATCCGAATCAAGTGAGAGTGAAGTCTCAGAAAATGAATTAGAAAATCTTGCTCGAAGGATGAACAAGATAGCTGGCCAAAGGAATTTTCAATCCAAGTATAAGAAAAAAGAATGGAAATATAAGAAAGATGGAGAAGTTACTTGTTATGAATTCAAGAGAGCTGGACATATAAGACCAGATTGCCCTATGCTCAAAAAGAAAGAGAGAAAAGAAAGGCATTCAGACAGGAACAGGAAGAAGTATTATAAAGCTAAAGCTAAGAAAGTTCTGAAAGAAAATGATACATGGAGTGCCAGTGGTTGTGACTCTTTAGATGAATCTTCTGATTATGAATCATCAGGACAGAAGAATCTTGGTCTTATAGCCAGATTACCTATTGATAATCATTGTTTGATGGCTAAGGTACGAAATTCTGAATCACTGACCATTGATTCTTTAAATTCTTATGATAGTAAATATTATAACTCTTCTAATGAAGAATCATCTTCTGATGAGGAAATTACTTTACCTACTTATGAAGAAGTCTCTAGGATTGATGAACTTCTTGAGATTGAGAACTCCAAACTCCATAAGAAACTTGATAGGGCAATCTCTAGGAATTCTATTCTTACAAAAGAGATATCAGATCTTTCTAAAGATCTTGATAAGAAAAATACTGATTTTGAAAGTATTTCAAAAAATCTTGAGGAAGTAAGTCCTGAGAAGAACAAACTTTATAAAGAATTAGAAAAAGTAATTTCTAAGAAAAATGTTTTCGAGCCTAACTCTAGTTCAAAAACTAATGATTTTGAGGAGAAAAACTTGGTTGTAAAACTCATGTCCGAAATTTTCTCCTTAAAGAAGTGTTTATCAAACTTTACCCATGGTAAAGAAAATTTTGATAAGATGTATTCCCAAATACGACCTTTATGAAATAAATCCGGATTTGGTTATACCCATGAAAAACCAATTTTCAGTAACAATTATTTTGTTCCTCAAAGTGCCCCATTTTGTACCAAGTGTCTATGTGGTGGTCACTGGGAAAATAATTGTTCCTTAAACAAAACCCAATCTCTAGGATTTCACAAAGCCTAATTTTCGAAGAAGATGTGGGTTCCTAAAATTTTATTTTCTGGAAATCTCGGATCCAAACAAGTTTGGATTCCGAAAATCTAATTTTTTTTTTGATTTCAGGAAAACAATGAGAGTACCAGCAACAATACATGGTACATGGATAGTGGATGTTCCCGGCACATGACTGGTGCAATGGAAGAATAAAATTTTAGGAATGACAAGTGCTTAGTTCACAATTCCAAGGAAGAATTTATTCTCTCATCCAATAGGCAAGAGAATGTCTACATTTTGAACTTAGAAGATCTCAGAAGACAAGATTTACCTTGCCTAAGTGCAATGGAAGATCATTCTTGGTTATGGAATAGAAGACTAGGTCACTATAACCTTAGGAACCTATTAAAACTCTCTAAGAAGAAACTAGTTAAGGATCTACCAGAGATTAGATTTGATTATTCTAAAGTTTGTGATCCTTGTCAATATAACAAGCAACATAAATCTAGTTTTAAAGCAATCGGTGAAGTCTCAACAACTGATGCATTACAGTTAGTGCACATGGATCTTTTTGGTCCAACACAAACTGGAAGTATTGGAGGAAAATACTATGTGTTTGTTCTAGTTGATGATTACACTAGGTTTACTTGGGTCTATTTTCTAGCAATGAAATCTGAAGCTTCTTCCTACTTCAAAAGTTTTAGAGCTCATGTTAAAAATGAGAAAAACCTTCCATTGAAAACTATTCATAGTGATCATGGACGAGAATTTCAAAATTCTGATTTTGAAACTATTTGTAGTAAGAAAGGTATTACTCACAATTTTTCAGCACCTAGAACTCCTCAACAGAATGGTGTAGTTGAAAGAAGAAATAGAATTCTTCAAGAGATAACTAGAACCATGTTGAGTGAATATTCTATTGCTAGACATTTCTGGGCTGAAGCTGTAAGTACTGCTTGTTATACTATAAATCGAGTTTTGATTAGACCTTTTCTTAATAAAACTCCTTATGAATTATGGAATGGTAGAAAACCAAGACTTTCCGACTTCAATGTTTTTGGTTGCAAAGTATTCATTTTGAATACTAAAGATAACTTACATAAATTCGCACCAAAATCTGATGAAGGAATCTTCTTAGGATATTCCACAACATATAAGGCCTATAGAGTTTTTAACAAAAATACTTGTACTGTTGAAGAAATAGTACATGTAAAATTTGATGAGTCATATCCTTTTGTTTTTAAACCATCCCTACCTTCATCCTTGGATGTGTTTTCAAAAATTGATTGTCAACCGTTGATAGAAAAACCTTCTGATAAGGATGGTGTTCTAGAAGATACTTCTGAATCATTTACCCCAGAAGACTTTCTACCCTATGTTGATGAACAGGTTTTACAAAACCCAAATCAGGTGTTTCTTAAGAATCATCCCAGTGATAGTATCATTGGTGATGTAAACCAACCTGTAAGGACTATAAGTTCCTTAAGAAATGAAGTAGAACATCTAGCATTTCTTTCCCAATTAGAAGCTAAAAGCACTGATGAAGCTTTAGGTGATGATGATTGGATTAAAGCCATGAAAGATGAACTAAATTAATTCGAAAGGAATAAAGCATGGACCTTGGTTGAAAGACCTAAGGAATCTTCTGTTATTGGAGTTAAATGGGTTTTCAGAAATAAATGTGATGAAAATGGAGTCATAGTAAGAAATAAAGCTAGACTTGTTGCTAAAGGCTATAATCAGCAAGAGGGAATAGAATATGAAGAAACCTATGCTCCAGTAGCTAGACTTGAATCTATCTGTATTCTACTTGCCTTTGCAGCATTCTTTAATTTCAAAATTTTTCAAATGGATGTGAAATGTGCTTTTCTTAACGGTTATGTTCAAGAGGAAGTCTTTGTTGAAAAACCTCCTGTCTTTGAAGATACAAAACATCCTGATCATGTTTTTAGACTTACCAAAGCTTTGTATGGCCTTAAACAAGCCCCATGAGCATGGTATGATAGACTCACTGGATTTTTGCTTCAAAATAACAATGTTAAGGGAAATGCAGATCCAACTATTTTTATAAAGAAAGATTAGAAAAATGTTTTGATTGTTCAAATTTATGTTGATGACATCATATTTGGTTCAACTCAGCAATCTTTGACTGACTCTTTTGCAAGTCTAATGAAATCTGAGTTTGAAATGAGTATGATGGGTCAGTTAACATTTTTCCTTGGTTTTCAAATTTCTCAATAACCAGAAGGAACGTACATATCTCAACATAAGTATATTAAATATCTTCTTAGAATGTATGGTTATGACAACACTAAGAGTATAAGTACTCCCATTGGTACCTCAAACTCTTTAGATCGTGATGAAGCCGAGAAACTAGTAGATCAAATATCTTTTAGAGGTATGATAGGAAGTCTACTGTACTTAACATCTACTCGACCAGACTTATTGTTTTCAGTATGCTTATGTGCAAGATATCAATCCAATCCTAAGGAATCATAATTAAAGGTAGTAAAAAGAATTTTTCGCTACCTTAAGGGAACCATGGATCTATGGTTATTCAATATTTCTTGAAATGATTTTGTTCTAAAAAGTTTTTCTGATGCTGAATTTGGTGGATGTAGAATGGATAGAAAAAGTACATCCGGAACTTGTCAATTCATAGGAGATTCATTAGTTTCTTGGTCCTACAAGAAGCAACATTCTTTGGCACTTTCCACTGCTGAAGATGAATATGTAGCAGCTGGAAGTTGTTGTGCTCAAGTGTTGTGGATGCAACACACACTCAAAGACTATGGCTTGAGTTTTACTAAAACTCAAATTTTGTGTGATAACACAAGTGCCATTGCCCTCAGTAAGAATCATGCACGTCACTCCCGTGCAAAACACATAGATATTAGGCATCACTTTCTTAGGGATCACACACTTAAAGGAGATATTATTCTTCAGTTTATCGGAATGCAAGATTAACTTGTTGATATTTTCACAAAATCATTGCCTTCTGATAGATTTGAATACATTAAACAGAAGTTAGGAATGATAACCGTAAGGTAATCCTCCTAAATTAACTTTCTGTTGAAAAACTCACCTTACAGCAAAAAACTCTTTTTCATAGGGGGAGTACATTTTTTTGTTAGTTTAACAAAGTTTTTTCAATGTTTGTTTTCAAACTTTTCGGAAAGAAAATTTCCAGAATGGAATTTCCGGAACTACAATTTTCCAAATTGGAAATTTTCATACAGAACACTTCTGGAATGGAAGTATTCATGTTGAAAATTTCCGGAATGAAAATTTTCATACTGGTATTTTCATAACGAGATTTTCGTACTGAATCTTCCATAATAAGTTTTTTTCCCGTTTTCAAAATTTTTTAATGTTTTTTTTCGTACTAAGTTTTACTATACTAAGTTTGTTTTTCATACTGAGTTTTCCATAATGAGTGTTCCGTAATGAATTTTTCGTACTAATCTTATTTTCCATAGTAATGTTTTTGTGAATTCTGTCTTCTCATAATAAATTTTTTTTGTCATTTTTATATTACCCATTACGAATAATCCTCCTAAGCCAATCTGAAAGGTATGATTTCCTTACTTCAGTTTTCGTAGTCATATTTTACTTGCTGGCATTTTCTTGTATTATGTTTTCGGATTATACTTTTCTTAATTCTCTGTTTTAATAAATAAAACTCAAAAAGATCAGATATAAGTTTTCAACCGTCAGATATGATCTCAGTTTCTCCCAACCGTTAGATCAATTGTGGAAGGTGAACCATCATCTCGTTGCCTATATAAAGGGGACCCAAATACTCATCCTACATCGATCTCAAGCTCTCGCATCCCGATTTTCTGCCTCTCTGATTTAAGGTCATTCCGAACTTCAGTTGTCTCCATTCCGATCTTCTCAAAGGTTTTCAAATACGAATGTCTGTGGAAGTAGCTTCTCAAGATAATTCTTCATCTAAGCCGATATCGAAGTGGTTAGTTTATAGAGAGAGGCTGGTTCATCCGGATTTCTTCAACAAGTATGATTCTCTTATTTCTAGGAATATCAAGCTTAATGGTTGGGAAGATGTTGCGGTGTCAAAACCCGAGAACCAAGATGAAGTGTATTTAGACTTACTTGTTGAATTCTATGAGACAATTTCTTTTCTTCAGGAAGATGGAAAGGAAAAATTGTCTTTTATGTCTTATGGGAAGACTTATAAAATTTCATATGCCAAGGAAGCCAGCTTGGTAGGGCTAAGGAATGAAGGTGAAGCTGAGTCTGTTTCTCATGTGTTGCAGGATTCTAAAGGTAGCTTCGACAAGGAAAAAGCTTTAGAAACTCTCGGACTGGCTAATGACAAGGCTCCAAAGATTGCAAGTTTATCTACAAATTTCCGGATTCTAGAGCTATGGGTACAAGGTCTTATCTTACCAAAGAAAGGAGACAAAGATAGCTTAAAGAATAGTGAAATATATATCCTAGATTTTCTGATAAATCTGAGGAAGTTTAACTTGATGAAGCACATTCTTATCACTCTTGAGAATTTGAAGAAAGGAAATCTAAGAGCTTAGATTATTATGTATCTAGCAATCCTCTCAAAGTTTATAGTTCGGTTCCTTGAGTCTTTCAAGGAGGATTTCAAATCTAAGCCAAGAGTTTGCAAGATTATGCTGGTGAGCGATGGTACTCTTAAGAGAATGGATGTAGCTTTTGAGAAGGAGTCTGGACAGTTTATTGATTTAACTGCTCAAAGAGAAGCAGTTCCGAAAGATGCTGATCCGGAATCCTCTAAGACAGTAAGGAAGAGAAAGCTAAAAGAAGTGGTAGTAGAAGCAGAGAATCCTAAGACTAAGGAAGTCCATTCCGCACCTCCAAAACCAAAGAAGAAGAAAGCCTATCCTGATGAAGTTGTTGCAAAGAGCAGATAAAGAGATAAGGAAAGAAGGAGATCCACATTTCAGATTGGACCCGGCGGAGTCTAAAGCCTTGAAGGAGAGAACTACTGATGAGCTTGAAAAACAAGTAAAGGAAAATAATCCCACGAAGAAGATGTATGAGGCTGAGGTAGCTTAGACTTTGTTGAAATTCAATGAGATGGTTTCAACAACTATTCCTGTTCCGAGATCTTTCTCCTTGGAATCTCTACCAGAGACTCCAGGAAGAAATTTCGTTGCTTCGGAAGAAGTTGTTGCTAAGAATACTGAGGAAGTAGAGCATGTTGAGCTAGTGGAACAAGAAGAAGATGGCGCTGATGGAAGTGGTGGAATAGGAGATGTGCTGAAACAAGTAGATGATTACAAGGGGACACCTTCGGAACACTTATCACTCTGAACTTCAGAAGCTGAATCATTGAAGCTAGTTACTCCAGAAATGGAAGAAGAGAAAGGAGAAGAAGAAGTTACTTATCATGGAGAAGAATAACAACTCTTACTTGATGTTGCTCAGAAGGAAAATGTAGGGGTTCATGTTCAGGTTGTTGCTGATGAGGAAGATAATGTTGTTCATGTTTCTGATAGTGAGAAGAGAACTCCAGAACAGGATTCAATTCCGGAAAAAGACAAGGGAAAGCAAATTCTTGCTGATACTCTGAGCTCAGAAGTGAGAAAGAGGAAGGAAGTTGGTAGTACTTCGAAAAGAAAGCTTGACCTTATTGAAGATGAAATTTCTCCAAGAAAAGTTTCAGATTCGGAGTCATCCTCGGTGGGGCATGACTTTGTTGTTCAGCCTTTGAAGAAGTTGGTGGGAACCATTCCGACCTTCTCAAGTATTGATTCATGATGCCAGATGCTCCAACATGCTTTGAATCAGAAAATAGACTCCGTATCCATGGTTATAGACAAGTGCGTTGAGATTGAGGCTCAGTTCAAAACCTTCTTTGTTGGCTACGAAGCTCATAGAAAATATTGCAAGAGGATGACAAATTGGTCAAAGAAGACTGTTGAAGAGATGAGATTATTTGATGAATTGCAAGACAATGTCAAGGATTCTTTTGAGACTGAGGACAAGAAGATAAATGACCTGACTTCATCCTTTGAAGAGAAACTGACAGATGAAAAGAACTTCTAGATTCAACAAGTCATAGATCTGAATGGGATGTTAAATTCTGTTTCTCAGAACTGGAAATTTGAAAGAGATCATCGGATTGAGTTTGAAGAGAAGATGAAGGCTCGGGAAGAAAAGATCAAATATCAGGAATAAAAGATTTAGGCCTAGGAAGAAAGAATTGAAGCTCAAAGTGCAAGAATAGTGGTCTTACAGAAGCGAGCTGAAGAAGATCATAAAGTCCTGAAGAAGATCAAGACTATTCTTAAAGGGCTCATGTCGAAGGAAAAAGATCCGAAATAACTAAATCTGATCTTTTTGTTGTAATATTTTCTTGGTTGTCAGGATTTCAAACCTAATGAAAATTGTGCCTCTCGTTTCTTTCGTTGTTACTAATTTTTCAGGTACTTTTTTTTTTCCTTTCCCTCAATTTCTTTTTGAAAATCAAAAAGGGGGAGAAGGAAAAGATCTTTAAGAAAAAGAAGAACTCCAATGAGAGTTTATCAAAGAGGGAGAAGGAAAAGATCCCTAAGAAAAAAACTCTAATAAGAGTTTTTTTAAGGGGGAGTTTTTCATTCAATAAGACTTTCTTATTCATAATAAAATGTCACTCCGGAAATCTGAATACGATCCTTAGAGTTTGAAGGCCTAAGGGGGAGTTAGTCGTATTCATCAATATCCTTAAAGTAAAGGGAGATAATATTTAATGTTTTTTTTCTTCTTAGAATTTCTTTTTCGTAAGGATGTTTGTGCTTTCCAAAAAGGGGGAGATTGTTGAGTCAATAAGGTTCTCCTTATGACATTCCCATTCCTTCTTGTTTTGAAAATCACAAACACCTTACCTTTAGGAAAATTTCTTTCTTAAGGAAAATTGCTCTTATAAGAAAAATCTATTTTATAAGAAAAATTATCCTTATCTTATTTTCATCCATATTTTTCTTAAGTATGAGATTCAGATTCATTTCTATTTTCTCGGAATCGTTGAAACATTGATATAAAGCATTCTGTTTTAGGATTCGGATTCTGGATAAGAACTATAAGAAAGTTTCATTCCGAATTCCAGATATGAACTCTGACTAAGTTCTATTCCAGATTCAGGTTACGAATTCTTATGAAGTTCAATAACGAATTATCAATAAGAATTCTAATGATTAATTCTCATAACGAATTTTGATGACGAATTCTCATTACGAATTCTGAAGAAGAATTTTCATTACGAATTCTGATGACGAATTCTCATTACGAATTCTGAAGAAGAATTTTCATTACGAATTCTGATGAAGAATTCTCATTACGTATTCTGATGAAGAATTCTCATTACGAATTCGGAAGAAGAATTCTCATTACCAATTCTGATGACGAATTCTCATTACGAATCCTGATGATGAATTCTCATTACGAATTTTGATGACGAATTCCCATTCTGAATTCGCATTCCGAATTCACCCATTAAACAGAATCTGATTAACTTTGTTTTATACACTCTGAATTAATTCAGACTCCGAAAAATATTTTAGTTAGACTCCGAACATTTATTCTGCTTACACTTCTATAATTTTTCTACTCTTTATTTTTTCCATTACACTCCGAACCTTCACTCCGAAGCTTTCATTCCGACCATTTGAGTTTGATTTTAAAACGATGTCGTACATTTTGTTATACTTGTTTTGTTATAAAATGATGTCATCTATTTTGTTATAAACTAACCATTCTCTAAGTGACACGTGTACAGGTCCCTCCAATCTTTAAGGAAAATATGACCGTTGGAGATGGGGCCGACCTTACCTATAAATAGGAGCTCATTTGAAAGAGCTCGGTGTGGCTGTAAAAGGGATGCAAGGCTGACTGATCTTCGACTCATGTGATTACATGCTTGAAGTGATTTCTAGAGAGAGAGAGACTCTTATTAACTCTCAACGCTTCGTGCGACTCCGAATTTTGGTGATTACATTCGAGGGATTTCGGGGATAGGAAGAAAGAGGTGTCGACTACCTTGAAGTTCGAGGGCTTCCATGCTAAGGAAGACAGAGGTCGCCAACTACCTTGAAGTTGAGGGCTTGCGGGGATAGCAAGACAGAGACTCCGATCTTCGTATCGAGGGATTACCCTAGTGTGGGTAAGACAGACTTGCTTGAAAGTATAAATCAAGGGACCTTTATCCAAGGTTGTTGGATACCCTTCTCTTTGGGTTAAAAGACTTATATCTTGTTACTTGTAGTTTAACTACTTATTTTTATTCTGCTTCTTTTTGTATCTTAAGGAAAGTATAACTTTCTTATACTTCCTTAATTTTACTCTGATTCATTTAGATTCTATACGCTTTAAGATAGAATCTCATATTTTAATTCTTGTTAAGGTTCAATTTCCAGATCCATATTTCCGGAACCCACATTCGGAATCTCATTTCATGTTTGCATTCGGTGTTAGAGGTGTTGTGAATTTGCTTAGTTTAACCTTGTTAAACTTAGCCCTTTCCTTTTCTTAAGGAAAACATAGTTAATGGTAACTAACTTTAATGGTTCCAAAGGAATTTTTAATGTGTACAATTCAACCCCCTCTTGTATATCGAGCATCTACATCACTATTTCGATCCTACAAAAACACATATCATTCTAATTAAATATTTATACATTTTGAAATTCATTTATAATAATGAATTTTCTCCCCTAAAAAGTATTAATAATCAATGTAAATAACTATTTCATCACAATGGATTAAAATGAATAATATAATTCATAATTTTATTGATTTTAGCGGACATTACATTGGTGCAATTCTCAATATTTAACATACATGAAATTCAACAGAACATTGAGTTATGGTTTACACCACATTCCGTTCATCGAAAATCATGGAAACACCATCAATAAGTAACACAAATGGGAATAAAGGTGAATAATATTCCACGAAAAAAATCTAGATCAGATCTAATTGTGAATAACATTGCACCCAAACACTATCCAAGGATTTCACATCCCTAAAAAATAATTATGAAATAATAATAAACAAAAAAGGAAATGAATTTCAACAGATTCATTTCTCAAAATGGATGTCCAAAAGAATGTATGGTTCTACAAAATCACATGGGAGTATCACTAGGTTTCAATTTAGGATGGAAGTAGTTGATGGAATGAAAAATAAGATGACTGACACCTTTAAAAATGATAATTAGGATACTACATGTCATGTATCATCTTTACACATCATGCATTTTTTATATGGATGCACTAAAAAATATCTATTTCAGTTAATATTTTTTTTCTTGTTTTTTTCATGATGTAAACATATTATAATTCATGTAACCATTTCATGCTCAGTATTATATCATGATATGTGTCTATAATAATTTTCAGGTTATATAATATATTTACAAGGTGTGTAAATGTACTACATAAATCATTGAACTGATGTTCCTCAAAAAGGCTTGAACCACCTCAAAATCCATTGAATTCATTGAAAAACACTTTTAAAACTATTTAATTCATTTAGAACCATATTCTATTTATTCAAAAAATATCCAAGAAAAGTATGAAATTTTCCAAAAAACAATCTTTCCCACTCCGAATAAGATACATCCCCCAAGACTCAAATGAATAACTCAATGATAGACGTACTTGAAAGTATATATCTTATAACCTCCCCACCATATAAATAATCATACCCAAGATACTAAATGAATCATTGTGGGTCTCTACCAATAACACATTTTATTAAGCTTCAATATTAGACTCCCTCTACCTGGTCCCATCCTAAAAATTCCCATTTTTCCAATACTATCAACCAATATTTAAAGTTATACCCTAATGTTAGTTTTCACAACATCCCATAATATTTAAAAAATGATCCTAAAGGAATAGTAGAATTTAGTACAACACCCTCGGGGACCAATACAGGAGAAGGGTCTGGATAATGTATTGAAATCCCTGACACGTGAAACACGTCTTCCAAGAAAGTGTGGTGTTCTGGAAGGGCTAATCGATATGCCATTTTACTGACCCTATTCACTACATCAAACAAAATGAGATAACTTGGAGCTCGAATTCCTTATTTCCTAACATGAAATTTCCCTAACGTTAGAGACAACCAAAGAAAGACATGTTGACCAACATAAACCACTAGAAGACATCACTAAGGGGATGTGTAGTATTTTAAAATTATTTTTATAGTTAACAACTGCCTACTGATCAACTAAACATGGTCAAATGTCTCCTACCTAAGAATGGTCCCAACAAGCAATAATTCACCTACCTCCAACCCTAAAAAGTTGAAAGGCATAGCTTCTGATAAATTTCCTTGAATGTTACTATCTTAAGATTATTTTAGATTATTTTATTTGATAAAAAATACATGATTCTAATATACTACTCCCATGAACCACCATATTCTAGAAAACAAGACCACAACATATCATCTAGAACCTGAATAGTTCAATTAGATTGTCTATCAGTCAGAGGAAGTTTGATTATTTTGAAAAAAGAAAATGTTATCCCAGAGTCATCTAAATACCGTATGAGAACCATTATTTGAAATAAGGATCCATATATGAAATTATAAACCTCATAAAAACATGTGGTCAAAGAACCTTTTGCAGGTAAATTCTTCTTTGGATCATCACAGGGGAAGGTCTCCCTTATGAAAATGAAGTGGGATGCCTTCATCAGTTGATCAATGACCACCCATATAGAATCATTATTATGGGTTTTTTAATGTAATCCTATCAGAAATTCCATAGTTAAATCATCCCATTTCTACTTATGAATGGGGAAAGGGTGAAAATTCACACATGTCCTCTAATGCTCTACATTCACCAACTTGAAACGGAAACATATTTCCAAAAAATATTTTTAGTTCTATATTCATTATAACACATTGTTATTTTCTATAGATATCATGACATATCATTCTCAATATATGATATAATTCCCATATAGATAAATGAAACTCTCTCATTACCTCCTTTCACATGCCCATTATACCTATACATCTCCACATAAAAGAAGAAAATTTCATCAAAAGAGAGAGAATCATGGGGGTGTTTCACCACAATATAGTTATCATATCATTACTAAGCCCTCCAAATAGAATAAAAACTCATCCACGGTCTCTTAAAAAATCACAGGAATAATAAATATCCATGTTATATATATTAGTCCTTTGGACTCGTGAACTTCTAGATGCAAGTATTTGAATAGTTATATAATATCCCACTCAAAGAATGGATCTCATTATTCATATATTTATGTCATCCAGATCAATTTTTAAAAAACAATTTTACCCTTCATGATTTATAAGAAAAATAAATGATGAAATATAATAGAAACTCGATCCACATCCTCTATCGAAGGTCCATGTACCACTAAGAAAACATGTACCTGAGGCATTTGTGGTCAATGTAAACCACTAACCTATTAACCAATAGATAATTCCCTGAGGATCATAGGGAATATGACATTGTTAATAATTTAAATCCATGATTAGATTAATTACTCCTTTTCTATCTCAGATGTCTAATGTTGAATGATACTACTAGTTCCTCCTACATCATAACTACTCTGTGTCCAAAAACATATTTTTCACAATACATATAATATCATTTACCCAACATAGTTAATGTGAGGCTTTTAGATGAGGAAAAGTTTCCTTTCATCTCAAAAAAATATCCCATATAAGAATCTATCCTAATGAACATCACACCTTTTTTGGTCAACCTTGACATTGGTTGATCAACAAGGGAGAAATATTGGATAAACCACTGATAATAACCTAAAATACCCAAAATGATCCTAATCTCAAAAAAATTATTTGGATTTCTCTAGGATATAATTGATGCAACCTCATATGGGTCCACTGAAACTCCATAAAATGAAATTAAATGACCAATTATGTCCACTTTATCATTCCAAAAACTATTTTTGTTTAGGTTACATAAATATGATGAATCAAAAAAAAATAAAGATTTGGGAATTATTATCTAGTGAATTTGATTTCACTAATATATCATTAAAAACCCCACCACAAACCAATCTATAAAAGAATGAAAGATCCATTTCATCAAGGTCAAAGATTCTACATGTGTATTGGTCATCCCAAAAGGCATCACTATAAGCTCATAAAACCCATACCTACTCTTAAACAAAGTCTAAGGTATGTCGAATGGTATCACCTAAAACTGATGGGATAATGATGTCAAATTGATCAAGGGGAATATCATAGGACCTTTCAAATGATATGAGAGTTCCTTAATATGTGTTAAGGGATACTGGTTATTATAAATTTTATTATTCAACCTCCAATTATCTATACACAATAGAAATTTCACATCATCCTTCATGTAAAGTAGATTTGATGACCCCATAAGCCATGTATTAACCTATATGGAATAGTTTGCATCCAAATCATACCACTATGATTATAACTCCTAAAACACTACTTGTTCCATTCTACAAGGCAGGGAATAATCTAGAATTTATCTTGGCATGAACTTGATGATAAACACACTCCCTCATACTAGTGTAAAACCATATAAATCATTTTTAAAACAACATTAAAATGTTCTAACACTATAGGAAAATAATCATGCTGAAGTATACTATTATCTATAGAAATACCATCTTTCTTAGATTTGAAAAAATCCAATGTTCATCAAATTAGTCCTATATGAGCAGCCCGAATAACCCACTCACTTTGGTGAGAATATCTTTATCATTCTGGACAATGAATGGTAACTATCCTATGATAGTAGTCGATATGATCCTAGTATAGAACATACCATTCCATAACTCGAATCAAATAAAAACCTAATATTTCTATGATTAATGATTCCTAAAATAAATGTTATCCACCAATATGTAGAGAAAAGGACTTGAAACACTTTATATTCTATGATAGAACTTTGAATGGAAAATTAATGGTCAAAAAAATCCATTAATTTCAAACCCAAGCACATACCATTTAAAAAAATTGAAAAAAATGGATTGTGATGTTCTTATATAAAAAAACAAGAAAAGGTAAATGATAAAAGAACCGTACCTATGGTGATAAATATTCTTGAATCCACAATAATTAAATTAGTATGCATAGCATGAAGATCATGAACCTCTCCACCCTGGGCTATAGAACAACTCCCCTAAGATCTTACCTCTTATTTTTATAACCATTCATACTCCCAGGTACTATTTCCCCTTCCCTGAGTAAATTCTCGTATGGTTATCATGCTAGTTTTATATTGAGGAGTTTGTGAGTCCTTTCGAGTCTCCGATAAATATCCAAATACAATTCCACTAGTTTTTTCATTCCCTTATAAATTCTTTATATGTGGACCATTATTCCTCATGAATGACTTGACGATGAATAGTAAAACCACTGATTCACTTCATGGACCATATAGTAACACTGATAAAATTACTATGGAAAATGATATAGATATGGTTTTCAAATTCCCTAAATGATCTTCCCATTTTATCCTAAAAACTATGATAGTGTTAATACATTCCACATGATGAAAATTTCCCAGTTCACCATTTCAAAATAGCCTTGCTGTATCTTGAAGACTCTCTCATATTCCCTTCCATGATGTATTCCAAATTCATCATACCTTCAAAAATAATCATACGGAACATGTTCACATTTGACCAGATGTTATTGAGAATCCTGTCCAAAAAATGTATTTTTCTAGAGATATAATCATAATTCAATGATAATGAATAGTGATGTAGGTCAGTGAAATATTCCTCATACTCTTGTAATTAAATTCCATCTTATGTCACGTTTATGAAATCACAATCCAATACATTCATCAATATCTCAGGATAAAATTTGATTCGTAGTATTATCTCAAATTAAATCCAATATAGCGAGTCCTACTTCCCATTTTCCTACATAATATCCCATTAATGCTTAGTATGTAAACAAATAATAAATGAATCAATCTGGGACCTCCAATATGTTATTGTATCTGGAAGCATATGGATCATCCAAACTAACATGATCCCAATGATGGTGACCTGGGGTCCTTCTTCCGTAGTGAAATTGGAAGATATTGTATTTATAACTCATTTTTCATCTCATAGATGAACAGATATTTAAAATAAAAATCTTTTCATGGATATCATGACAATAAATATGATTTCATGTAGATTAATGTACATATGATCCTCACGAGATACACGAATCTAATGTTTGACTACATTAGGTTCATTATTGTTTCTACTATCATATATCTCAACCCAAAGAGAACAAGGATTCATTTTCTTTTCAAAACAAACACACTCCATAAAACATTGGAAATAAAAACAATTTCATCCTCACAATGTTAAAACAATGTTGAACCACTACCATGGGTCTTGCTAGGAAAGGAATAAATGTGTTTTATCATTATATAACATTTCCTTTCACACTATTTAAAAGAAGTTACAAGTAACATAAATCAATGTCAGGTCAATTTATATCCCTATATTTCTACCATGATTCATGAATATGCATATCATTCCATACTGGGCCATGAAGATATTTCTCACTAACAAAAAATATTAGAAAATAAAAACCTCAATCAACATAGGAATCACTTTGGGTGAAATAACATTAACTATAAAATAAAAAATCACAAAAAGATATACATATCTAGGTAATGTGAATTTCCCTTGTACGTGGGTAGGTTACTCCCATGAACAAGCTCATTAACAACTCCAAAAACATCTAAATATTGTTTCTACTTTTCCCAAATTGTAAATATAAAGAAAAAAAATTTGTGAGCTTTGATGCCACTTTTGATGTCCCTTAATCAAGCTCTCTCTCACATGGATGAATTATGTGGGTTATCAAAACTGAATCATGTATCCAAATAAGAAATATGCTTCCAACTGCTAAAAGGTGTGGGATATTTATAGTAGAGAGACTATGACACCTGGGGAGAGTTCAAACATAGAGGAAATAATATAATATCTGACAAATAAATAAATCTAATTTTTTTGAACAAATGGAAAGAATACAATAGAGTGAGAAACAATAAAATAAATGCCAAATAAATATTCCTGAAAATAAGAAAAGAAAAATGTTATTTCATGCTACAATGTAACTAAAGTTAATTATAGATGTAATATATATAGAATACAATAATATTCCAAAAAAACTCAATGAATATAGTCTCGAACCCCCTGATTGTCTAGTCTCTAAACTCCAACCCATCTAGAAAGAATCAAATCAATCACAATGTCCTTTTTTGTTTTACAATATTAAATCAATGAAATCTTCTTGTGTACCGAATGGATTCCAAAGAATGGAGTGAGTATTACTCAGCTGGTCGACACCATGGTGAATAAAAATATATTTTCTGATGCTACATATATGAAATAATGCAAAAAAGTTGTGTAATAATTGATTAAAAATTTAATTGAATACCACATCCACCATCTTCATCACCATGACATAATATATCGGAGCATGTCTCATGACCATTCCCACTATATGAATATAACCATGGTCAAAGATAATATTTTTTGGAAACATAATGGAATGTCTCTTAGAATGTATTACAACCATTCCATCCGTAATCATATATACTGCGTATGAATCACATAGAACTATGTCAAGCCCACTAAAAAATAATTTCAGCATTATGTTTGTGTTGATACCAGTTTATAATATTTTATGCATGTATCTGGGCGATGTTGGGTATGTAATAATTTTAGAATGTATATAGATGAATTCCATTATATAATCATTTCGGCATGTATCATTAGAAATATTCCCTTATATAATCATTACATAAAGTGTTAAGGTCATGATATGTATATAATAATTATGGAATGTATCAGGGACATGTTTGGAATATAAGCATTTCATTATGTATAATGTAAAATCCCATTATTTAAGCATTCCAGCATGTGTCACTAGGCATAGATTGATATATATACATTACAAAAAGTATGAGGTCCACACATGGCATATAATAAATTCAATATTAATAACTATGCATGGAATCACAGATGTCATAGTATCACATCATAAGGCTCAATGTTTAATTATGAAAATTAAAATTCATCTTACAATTCCATATTTCATTTATTATTTTACCAAAACCCAATAACATGCCATTATTTCCAATAATCGTGCCATGCTAAGGAGAATCTGTATCAAGAAATCACTGAAAACTCATGTCATGAAAAAAACAAATTACACCAATAGTAAATTTATTTATAATCATCGGTTCCCTCACCTGAATGGTACCTATATTTCAGATAAGTAACAAATTGAACCGAATGGATTTCATGGAATAATAAAATTCATTAGTTAATTAATTCTTGTACACATTATATTGGAATAATTTTTAATATTCTACATACATGATATTAAATAGACCATACAGTTAATGTTTAGTCCCTATACATTTAAATGGTGTTCAATAAAACACCAACAAATTCATACAACCTATGTAGATGAAGTTATATTGGACTGTGATTTGAAACCTCATTCAAATAAAATCACAAATAACTTCAAACCCACATGTTATCCACTGATACCCCTCCCTAATGAAGAGAAACAAAATAATATGTGGAAAACAAGGCCAAAGACATAGCGGCTATCGATTGAAAAATTGATGCATCCGAAGGGATGTACGGTGCTCCGAAATTAAATTGAAGATTACCTAGTGTCAATAAGAGGAAATATGCTATTTGTAGAATGAAAAATAATCCACAAAACACCATTAATAATATTTCTCGTTACATTGCACATCATTCATGTTCATTACATTTAGTGTATTTTTAAGAGGCATATTATAGTAAACTTGTCACCTCAACTTAATATTTATCCCACTAAACATTTACACAATATGATGTATTTACATGTCATGTAACCATATCATGGCCTTTACTAGTTACTGAAATGTATCTGGAATAATTAACAATTCTTGTAATAACTTTAAATAGTGTGTAAATCCCAATCAGAAAACTTTCATCCCAGTTTCCTCAAACGGAACTGAACCACCTCTATATCCTAAAATATAATGGAAAATTCATTCATAAACAAATTTTAAGAAATTATATATATATGTGATTAATTTTAAAAAATCATATATCCATTAACTTAATTTCAATTTCTCAAATAAAATCTGCCTATCTTTGATCTATACTAAGACACAAAGACTAAAATTAAAAATATCCAAGAGGGACATATCTAGAAAAAATGGGATCTTAAAATTTGTTTTATGATTTAATATGATTGATCCATTTCAATCAATGGGCCAGGTTTCACTTTCTCTATTAATTAAAAATGAAAAAATACTTTCTGGGAATAATCAATTAATGACATATCAGTTATGAAACTACCAATATATTCTACTTTTTAATTAGAATTTTCCCTCTTAGTTTTTCTCCATTCATCAATTAAAATGGATCATTATATATAATAAATATAATATCCCATCAACAGAAATATAACTATATCAGAAAATTAGAATATCAAAGTGCACATATAAAATGAAGAATTCATATTGGTGAGTCTATTCTCATTACCTCCCTTGTTGAATATTACCATTTGTTTGCATCAAGATAATCATTCCCAATGTGTTATGAGCTCCATAAAACTGATATTAAAGCACCATCTATGTCACATACATATATTTTATCTTTATAAAATGAAATATGTTTAATATTAATTTCACAGCATCTCTAATTTCTCATTATGGTGGGGAACTATTATAACCATTCAATGCAAGAAACATACTAAATACATTATCAAATTAATTTTATATAGGAAGTAATAATTTTATGATATTATATATATTAATGTTGTATTAATTTAATGTATCGTGTAATTTGGTTATAATGAACTGACACCAACATAAACAATAGTGGAGCACAAATTCTTCCACACCATGTTTTCCTCCAAAGAGAAAATTCTCAATGTTCATCCCCAATCCACCTCAAAAATATCTATTAATAGTTAAAAAAACTCTAAATCACAGAAAATGGGTCCATGAAAAGATTATCCTCTATAATATATATCTATTAAATGTTTACCACATTTTAGAATCAAAATAATATAACCTTTAAAATAATTAAAACAATTAAAAAAATCACCACCTCTTGAAATACCTTTCAAACAAGTATATCTCCCTCGAAACGTAGTTTAAAATAAAAACCAAAACATCAACAACATAATATCATATACAAAATTCAATATTTAATATGAGTTAAAATTCAACAAATAATATATAGGTATAGATATTACTTCTACAACTTCATGTCTATCATATGACCTCCAATCCAACATTCTTCCACAAGTATTTTACTAATTTAATAAAATGCATTGGCAATAATTTCTCATGGATATCATGAATATCCACAAGATGTTCCATAAACATCACATATTTATCAACATTTAACTGACACTATTCAATGATTCATGATTCATCATAAATATATATCAAATGTTATGAAATGTTGAATACATCATGAACTACAGTCTTCTTATAATTACACGGACCCTTACTCCCGGATCCAATTTTATAAACACATAAATTAAATAATTTAATTCATACTAGCTCTGAAATCTTGGATATAAATAATTATAATTGTAAGATATATAATTATTACATTATCACATATATCACAATGATCATTTTTTGTTTATATATTTTTGTGATTAGAATAAATTATCATTTAATAATGAAAATTTATTTGTCATGTAATGTATATTTTTTAATTATATATAAAAAATACAGAATTCATTATATTTCATAAAGAAATACAACAAGTTCATTTATTACCGATAAACTTATTTGTATTTCATATGTACTACTTTTCTTCATAACATTGAGGAATTGAAACATAATAAGGAGTGCTCACCAATTCTTAGTAATGGAAAATATATAGCTAAGAAAAATAATTTCATAAACATGAATAAATAGTTTGGTAGAAATAAGTAAAGAACATGAAGTTGTAATCTACATGAAACTGAATGTTTTTTATATCCATGAAAATTAATAAATTCTTGAATATCAATAATACCAATCTTATGTTGATGGAATTTAAATTTTTTTAGGTTAAAAATATGTATCCAACGATTTGTTCAATGACATTATCCTATTACTAGGAGAAGAATACAAAAAAGACAACATGTTTTATCTCATGAGATTTATCAATGCATTTAGGGTCTATATATTTTCCCGCACCTAACATCACTAGATGATAACAATAAAATTCACTATAAGAGTGAAAAGGATTGTTTATAACATTACATAAGGCACCTATTATTAAATAAACATGGATATATATATAATAATAAATACATAATGTCAATACATAATCAACCTATATTAGAATTCTATAATCACCAATAATATCAATACATTACCCCTGAAAAGAATTATACCATATTATCATTTCCCATTCTGAGAAAAAATAGGTGGATGGTCAAATAATATTTAGTCAACATGCCAATAATCATCTACTATGGATAAAAATATATGGAAATTAAATACATTTCCCATATTAATGAAGGGATTATAAGATCACAACATACATGGAGGAAAATTGTTTTTATTTAAGAGATACATTTTTGAATTTAATATAATAATCCTTATAGGAATAATAAATTATGAAATTCCAAGAATTTTCAACCATGTCTATTTGATGACATTCAATTTGGGAGAAAATCATCCTCTCTAATTTTTCTACAGTTTTATGTTTAAACTGTAAAGGGAAATGAAATTAGTTTCGGGTCATAACAACAATTATCATAATTTAATGCCATATAGAGAATGAAGGTAGATGTTTTCAAATGAATATTATCATAACAACACAAGTAAACATAAATGGGTACTTACCTAAATTAAAAACAACCTTGAAAAAATAATTCATTCATTCGTATCACATAAAAAAGGATTATGAATCGAATTGTTTGAGATAGGGAGTTCAATCCCCCCAAATCATAATATATATATCTTACTGGATAAGTCTTTATAAAGGAACCTAATTATTTAAAATAATTTTTGAAATTAAAAAGTTAATTGGAAATGAAATCAAAAACTTTATTTGAAATCTTTTAACATTCTTGTAAAATTTATATTTTTTACATTGTATTCACACTTATCATTCCAAATGGTGACCTAAATTATTTTGAAACTGATTAATTTTAATGTGTGAAACAAATAATATACCCTCTAAAATACATAATATTTATCATGAAGAATTGGTAGATTACGCTAATACATGGGAATGTGAAAGGATAAGATCGTAGTATTATTTTGAAAATACATTTTTTCTAAAATCGCATTGTAAGAAGTGTGAAAAGAAATTTATTTTCATATAGTCCTATCTATATAAAATTGGAATATATAATTTCATATAATAAAATATTAGGATGGGATAACCCATTCAAGGATGGTTGAGTTTTATAACGAAACAATGTAAGTCAAGGAAATACGAATTAAATTATCATTATCCCTTATGAGAAACATACACTATAAGTCAAAAAAATTGAAAAGTTATTTATTTTACATTATATACATAATTATAGAAAACCATGAAAAAAAATTGAATAATTTACTCAATATATATTAAATATGTTCAGGTGAGGAGTCACAAATCAATGATTTAAAACTGAGTCACAAAAAACTATTACCACTAGGATAACTCTTGAGTAAAAATACATATTATAAAAAAAATCTGGAATAAATTATCATTCGAAATAAGAATAAATATTATATTTAAAACTCATGGGATTGTGAATCAGACTATCAACATTTAAATAATCATTGTATATACCTTCTTCCATGCCAAAAGGAATCGTAATTGAGACCATGAAAACCTATGTGGATGGAGTAAAACATTAAAGCCCCCAGGAATGGGAGATCTTGTAAGTGAACATAAAATAACAATTTTAATTGATTTTTTTATATAATATCACAATTAGGTATTATACACACCACACAAATGAAACTATGTTCATAATACAAAACATGTCACATATTGGATAATTTTAGAAAAAAAACCCTCGCATTAATCCTTATTCATTCTGAACATGCACCAAAAATCATGAATAATTAAATGAAGTATATTAAATGAATTTAAAAGAAAAATTCTCATTACTATTTCATTTTTTAAACTTAATTTTGAATCAATCATTAAATCAGAATATTAGGTAGTTTCCCTCTTTCCAACACATTGTGTACGTAATATTTATCACATTGAACTAGTTTTTATAAAGTGATATCTGTATATACTCAATTCCAAAATTCTATCATAAATTTATCATCTATGTTAATATTATAGAACATCCAGTATTATATATAAATATATAGGCTCATTTCATGGTTCCATTTTTTAAGATAAATGATGTTGAAATAAAAATGAGCATGTTTTGGTGATTCTTAATTAATGAATGGTGATTTCAAATAAAATGACTAAAATATTGATTTAACGTTACCTTGACCATATAAAACATTATATACCTATTTATATCATATTAATAAATTAATTAGGTTCCCATATTCATCATGATATAATGACATTTTCTTAATGGAGGTTAAACCGAGCTAAACAATAACCTTCCATGATAAATGGATGATTATGAGTTGGATTAGAAATAATATAATTATAATATATTCTCAATGTTATTATTTTTTGTTCATTAGTGTCATCTATCATAATTTGAATGAATTCAAAACATTATATAATTTATATAAATTAATCACATTGAAATATGAGATCAATTTTTTTTAGTTATCAAATGTAAAATAATCAAATTAACAGTAATAATATGATTATCTTATACATAATATGTTCTATAGTATTTCATACAAGCCCAGTAATGATATCATAAAAATAATATTTATAAAATTTACTCATTCGTAGGACCTACCATTATTGGTGGTGAAGGAAGACAAAACACATTGAATCATAGTTGTGATAGTCTCAACATGTCATGTGTGGTAGTTTTATTTATTCTTAAGAGAAATGTGCAAGGTGGTTAATTATTGGACCAAAATTATACTAAAATACAATTATAATTGTTATAGTTATTTAATTAAATCAACACAGTTAAAATAAATATGTGGAAGAATAAATGTTGATAAATATATAGTGAATATAAGGAGACGTTAAGAACCTATAGCTTACTTCTTGGATCATATCCTTTGAAAAAATTATTAAGCACATGAGTGATGGACTTTTGAGAATACCAAAGCCACCATAATGTGACAATGAGTGTTTATTAGTGACTTGGGAATATTTTTTGAAATCATATGGGATATTGGTTTGAGGGGAACTAACGACAAGATTCATCATTTTATAAATTAAAAGGGATGAAATTTTTTCTTAAACCTGAAGGTTTTCAATAATGTGAAGTAACTTTGAAGGAATATGATTCTAAAATGTATTACTAATATTGAGGATAATGTATTTTATCTATAAGGTTCCGAACAACACATTCATATTCATTTCATAAACATGTTGGAAATATTTTAATCTATTATTCTATAATTTTACCATTTAGCTTTTACCATGGAAACTATTTTATACCTATAGTAATTTTTTATGCCGAAAATCAAACATATCCCTATTATAAAATATAAACCCACATGTTCGAAATTTAAAATAAATTACATTTTTCTTATTTATAAATGTATGAAATATAAATTTAATATAAAATTTTTAATGTATTGAATTCATTTTTATAAAATGATACTATTGTTAAAAAATATCAATGTTGGGATTATTTATTAGAGAACTCATATTTAACGTCATATGTCACATATAGAATAAATATTTTTTATTTTAATTTTTTTTTAGATTTTTGAATTCATACTTACATACTAGCAGTATCTAAAATGTATTGTTATTTTTAAAAACATCATTTTAAACTAAAAATAATTCTATTATAAAAATCATAATAATTCATCTTAACATGGTTTTATAATGATATCAAAAACTACTTTTCATTTTCTATATTATGACTCTATTTTTTGTAATTTTATCTTTTAAATAAAAATTTTTTATATATCAAAAAATATTCTTATTAGAAGATAACATTTTTAGAATATAATCCCTTAAAGTTCATATTTCATATCATTTACTAATGAAATTAGTATTAATCATTTTTTCTATATTAAATTTAGTATATCATCCTTAATCACACATTTCTTTAAATTTTATGCATATGTCATAAAATGTTAACATTTGGAGAAATATTTTTCCTAGCACAAAATTACTATATTATCCATTTACATTATCCATGTTGAATTGTAGTTTCATAAATTTAGGCATTATATTCAATCTATAAATTATTCATTATTTTGATAATCCAATTAATTGAATCTAATAAAAATTAGAATTTTTAATTATATGGCATGGTATTTTTTTTATTTAAATATATCCCAGTTTTTATTAAATTTAATGTTTTTTGTAGGGAAAAGAATCATTCACCTTAAATTATTCAAATTTATTCATGTATTAAGATCTCTGGGTTCTACATTGTCACACCCTTCAACAAAATGTATAATTAAAATTTAAATTATTTCTCAGTAAGGAAATCATGGGATGATACACTTAAAATATTCATCATTGGAGATATAACTACAAATATTACAACTACCATACAATATTAGGTTATATTAAGATATTTATCCATCCTATAACAAGCTTATAAATTCATAAAATCATATATACAATTTTATGTATACCCTAATAATATATTCTCTATAAGATACCATTAGAATAATAATTAAAATCTCTATGAAAATAATGAAAATTGAGATTATTTTATTATACAAAAATCAAATCTATCTTTGTCCCTTGGATGTATTAATTATTATTCCAAAATGTCATGAACTATTCAATATATATTACTATCTAAAAAAGGGATATTAATCATAATAAATATAATGGAGTACTTTTTCATTAAAATTCTAACTAATTATTATACAATATTTTTAATTTTTTTCACAAAATAGATCAACCCTTTATTACTTGAACATTGAGTATTTACTAGACCAAATTCCTATACAACAATAAATCATGTGTTCCTAAAGTGTTTCCCCAAAAATTTAACCTCAAAATAAAATAATATATCAAGGTTATTGATAACATTTAATATATGTTTCTAAATAATTATTGTCATTCATTTAAATAAAAACCCCCTTGATGTTTTGCATAATCTATAATATCATTTAGAATGTACCAAAAGATCATCAACTTGTATGAAGTCAATAATTAAAATATCTAATAGTATCAAATAATTAATTTCTCTTGTGATATTGTGCATTCTACCATAGTAATGACGTAAAAAATAACATTTTCCATCATAATATGCATATAGTAACATTTCGAACCATTTACAAATATTACCTTCTCCATCTATAATATTAATTGGTTTCTAAATACATGACTTTTTGAGTTTTATCATGATGGTGCTACTTATACAAAATAAAAAAACCTAAATGATTATTATATTGTTGAATAAATAAATATGAAAAGATAATATGAATAATCCATCCCACATTAGACATTAGTTTTTAGCATGATAGTTTTGGATAAACCTGGGAATCGATTTTTTCAATAAATGGTTATCCAATATGATTTTTCTATTATCTTATCTAACATAATTAGTAAACATCATGATTAGGTCATTCATAACTATTTGTAATGAGAATATGATTACACAAATCATACCCAATGGGACTGTTTATCTAGGGGTGTAGTATTAATCACACGTATAATGCATCAGTGTGATGATCGAAATATTTATAACAATCTTGTCTTGTTTTATCATTTACAATTTTGTATAAATGTTAGTTAAAGAAAATTAATAGGTTTGTAAAATAAATTTTAAAATCTGTTTCATCCACTATTATAGTTTCATTAAAATACATGATGTTTTTGAAGGAAAATGAATGTGCATCACCAATGATGTCGGTAAATTGACATATCATAGGGGACAATTTCATTTTCAAAATAATAGAGGGAGAGAGAGAGAAAGTATTATGGTGATGAATCATCAATTAACATGCATCATTCCATTATATCAAATATATTAGAGATATCATGTCATTTGGATAAGATAATGTGTGGTGTAGAGGAGAAATAAAATTCCATTTTAAAGAAATTAAATGAAAAAGGAAGAGGAATTTACATCTAGGATTTATCCTCCTTGAAAAACTCATTAGGGAAAAAGTTTTTTGTATTTTGAATAGCATCAGATCCCATGTACATGGGAAATGTGTTGGGGGATAGTTTTGGGAATAATTTTGATAGGTATCAAAACTTGGATGGTGTGTGAATAAGAGGTGGTGAGGGTGGTATTTATAGTGGAGGAGAGGGGTATTTTGTTGTTATTTTAATCATAAGTTTGTTATTTTGGAAAAAGAATATGAATATTGTCAGAATTATCATAGAATATAAAAAAATAATGAAGTATTGTTTGATAATTTTGGATTACATCATCCATAAATCATCTATGACTCCATAATTCATGTCTTTATCTTTTATCATAAATTATCACATTTTACTATTCATCAACAATTCTTGTATTTTACAAAAATACCAGAAATTCAACCTAACCATTATTTAATGTGATGAATATTAAAAATAACACCAACTTATGAAGAAAATTTTCTATATAAGGCTAATTTAATTTTTATTCAAAATCATCATTTAGTTGAAAAATAATTTTTTATAATTTTTAATTGATTTTATGACACTTTTCAAAATTACTTAAGGTTGCATAATTGTTTTTAAACCATATGATATCAAAATATAATTTAATGGATAAATTTTATAAAAATAAATTATATTTTAAATGATAAAACTAATCATCAAATCATAATTAAATATTTTTTACTAAAAAGAAGAAGACACTAAATTAATAATTTTAAAATCATTTATTTACTTAGACTATGATATAATTATACCATTCTGCCATATATAATATGCATAAATTTTATTAATTATTTCTTGGGTGAGGTTGCTATTCATTTTTCTGGTTTCTATTCAAAATGTTAATATTACTATTCCAAAGGCCATGCTACTATTTCATTGATATTTGTTCCATAACTTATTGAAATACTTCTTATTTTATAAATTATTAATTTATAAATTTTTCTATCGTATAAAATTTTATATATGTGATTAATAATATATTAAATTACTATAAGAAAATATAAATTCAATCGATAAATTTTTGTGTTGTTACATTCTACCCCTTTATCCTATGTAAGTTAACTTATGTGATTTATTTTTTACCAAAAACTCCAGCTGTCTCAGAAAATTATGAAAAATGAACCATTGGATAATATTTATGTCTCGATTCCATGAATTATATTCCATTCATATATTTAATTTCATTAAAATGTGAGTTTTAAATATGAAATTAAAAAACTGACATTTATTGAAGACGATAGGTGTTTTACAATAAAAGATTTTGAACCCCAAAAAAATTATATTTTACTTCATAAAAATTATCTCATAATTTATATTTGAAAAATTAGTTTAATAATAATATTTCATTAATATATTATTTATTTCTAAAATCCATTAATTCCTCAAAATAACTTTCATAACTGAATTTGAATATTTACAAAAAATACTGTTTTTTCTTTACAAATAATTTACAAAGTAACACCAATAGGAAGAGAGTATATTCATTATTCTATACGAAACTAATATTAATAATCTTATTTTTAGGGTTGTGATACATGTCCCTTAATTAAAATATCATATTTACTAAAAGTATGGTACGTGATGATGGGGATACAATTGGGTTGTTCGGTGAGTATGGTTTGGTCCCTGATCTCTATGAGCATAAAATTCTCCTGCAAACAGTTTCAATCATCCTTATTTTATTGGATCACTTCTTGGGAATCGTCTAGGGAAAATTCCAAAAAATATATCTCCCACATAATCACTAATAAAAGGGCATCCTAGGGTAAGATCCTATTGGTTGAGTCCATCAATTCCTTTGACTCTGTCAAAAGGATTGTTAAAAAACCAATATTTATACTAGTCATGTGATCCCAATTCAATGTCTATATTAACAACATTAATGATATTTAATGGTAATTTAAATCAAATGGGAAATAACAAAACAAAAGTTGTGCATGTGTTTTCTATATACATAATAAAATTAATAAAATCAAAATAATGGAAATTGTATTCATAAATTTTCGAGTGGTTACAACCTTCCCCCATTAAAATATATATTGGGAAAGAAAATCCATGCCCATAATTGCATAAAATTGCACCAAGGGAAGTATGACAATGTTTGTATGGATGTTCAATCCATAGATCACGAAAAGGGACATGTTATATACATGGGATGAAATAATTTCCCAATATTCATTTTTCACCCACTTCTATACTCTTATGCATTGTAGTAGTGTTTGGATTGTTCTACAAAACATTTAAGATATAAAGGAATGTGTTAAACAATGGATGATAAACCTACAATTCAATTTTTTATTCTAGTTTTACATTTTTTGATATTGTCTTAAGGATTATTACTTTTAAACTGTCTAACACATAAATGGATATCCAATGAAATTAAATGGATATATTATAAAATGCATTTATCTCATTAACTTATGAGACTCATTTCAAAAGTCTATGTTATACATGATCAATTTCATAAAATATATTCTAATGTTAATTTTTGAGTTCACTAAATAATGGGTTTGTAATGATCTTGTGATGTTACCAAAGTATATGCCCTAGGAGTTTCAAAATACATTTTCAGTAAAGTCCATTTTCAAATACTTTTTTACCCTGTGTTAGGCCCAAAACATCATCTCATAATTTTTAATCCAAGGTATATTTGTCCAGACCCACATCAACTTGTAGTATCCACACATAGATTTATTTTATTGGCAATCCGGTTAATATATGCATAGAAAAAATTAGGGATATTTACTTACACATAGACTTATACGTAAGGGTTCATTGACTATGGTATTCTCATCCAAATCCAAAAAATAACTAAACCAATCCTATGATACCAACTATAAAAACCATTCACTTCATATGATATTTAATCACGATTTATTACATAAAATATCACTTACTATAACTCATTAGACCTATAGGTATACTGTCTTTGGGGATTAGGAACATTACATGACAACATAAAACTTGACATACAAAAAATTTGTTGAAAACATCTTTGACAGCACCAAATCATTCCATCATACTAAAAACATCATGGGATGACCTAAGGACATACATACAAAAATGGTGACCTACAAAGATGAGTAAGGGAATAAAAATGGAATAAAATGAAGATACTAGTACATTTTAAACTTGTCATACCTATTAGGCATAATGGAACATGAATAATAAGTCATGGTATAACATGATAATCATAAAATGGGAAACTTGGAAACAACATACACCATGATATTACCATGATTCGTGGATCATTACATATGGAGGAGCATGAATTAAGGCTCATTTCACATGGATTATCATGATTCATGTCTTATATCACATGATGGAGTATTAATATAATTTCATTTCACAAGAAATTTCACTATAAAGAACAATACCTAATGCATTGGAGCACTATTAGAGAACACCCTTCATAATCATTTTGCTTTCATAGTTATGTGTGTAACATAGATCGTACACAATGGATTCATTAATCATCATAATTTACGAAATAATAAAGTAAATGTGGAATAAATACATATATATCAGCAATAAATAGATACATTTTAATAAATTTTAATTCCCTTTATAGTAAAATGTGTATAGTATTCACTACTCATTTATTTTGGCATAGAAAATCCTAGTGCGGTTTTGACAACATAACATTGTCACAAAAAGATCTGAAAAATGGGTTCATGAGATAGATTGGGTTACCTAATCATTTACATGTGAAATGGGTAGTAATATGGACATGTAAAGATATTTTCCATTATATTTAATAAGAAGTAGGAGGTGTACCATAATAATGAAACATGAAGAAAGTGGAGGGAGGTAATGACTGATATGAAAATTCTACATGGTAATAGGTGTAAAGGAAAGATTAATGAGAGATAAAAGAGGATATCATCATTTAAAAATCTAATTAACATTATAGGGGATGTGTGAAAACATACCTCATCATTAGTAATTGAAATTATAATGGAATAACAAGATAATTAAACTTTAGTAATGATGAGGAATGAAATAACCCTTCACGAGTATGTGATGAAAAAGGTATTAGGGGAGCATATTAAAAGATTATTAGATCCTTAGGTGGACTCTAGAGAGTATATATTAGAGTTTTTGTATGCTCCATGTAGTTTTATTAATGTTTAATTTGAGTGTGGGTGTGGTTATATTGGGAAAAGGAGGGATTTCTAAATTATTATTTGTTTTTGGACAATGCATAATAAAATATTCCGAACCACAAACCATGACATGGATTTTTCCCATGGTTTCTACCAATGCAGAGTGTATTACATTATTTACATTATTTTTCAAGGACAATGACTGAAATTATTAAAATATTTCACTTTCTTATGTGGAGGTGAGTCACACACTTAGTGAAAAGAATATAAAATCCTAAAATATATTATTTGTCTTCGAGGATTCATAATTGATTTAAAAAATAAATATTATAAAGTTTAAAAAAAGTTATTTTAATTAAAAAAACATTTTTGGATGAGGATACCTTTTACAGTATTTATTATGTCATTATTGGGCCTAAACAACACAATATATTTTTATGGTATTTAATTTGTTCCAAAAATAGTTAACTATATCAAAAAATTATGAAAAATTAACTATTGGCTAATTTTTACATCTTTTTTAAAAAAATATCATTCATTTATCTAAATGATTTTCAATCATTTAGAATTTTCACTTTTAATATAAAAAACATTATTTATTGAAAATGAATGGTTATTGAAAATAATAGTTATCGAACCATAATTAAAATTACACATGACTACATATAAATTATATAATAATTTATATTTACAAATGTAATTTGATATTTATATTTTATTAAAATATTATTTATTTGAAAAATCCATTAGTTCTCAAAATAAATTTCATAACTGAATTTGAATATTAACCAAAAATGATATTTTTTCATTAAAAATAATTAAAAAAGTAACCATAATAAGAAGTTATTATATTCATTATTCTATATTATTCTATACCAAAATAATATATATAATCATATTGATAGTTCTGTGATACATTTCCCTTTATTATACCATGATATTCCCAAATAGTAAGGTTCATGATGGTTGGAATTTCATGGGTTCGTTCAGTGAATATGGTTTTGGATGTGAACTTGATAATCTTGAACTCTTCTCATTAGTGGTTTTTCTCCTAGTTAATTTTTTGGATCTTTGATTGGTCTTTGTATAGGGAAATTTCCAAAAATTATATATCTCTCGGAAGCTCTGATAAATGGACTTCATGGGGTATGATCCATGTAGTTAAGGTCATCACTACCTTTTTCTCTATCAAAAGGATTTGTTAAAACCCTATATTTATATTGGGCATGTGATCATTGTTCAATGGCTATATTAACTATTCTAATGATACTTAATGATCATTTAAATCCAATTGGATATAATAATAAAATGGATTTTATATGTTATATATATATTATACATTTACTTACATTAAATGAAAGGGAATTTTATTCGTAAATGTTCAGGTCGTTACACCATCTTTAGGCATCAACATCATCCCGAGGTGGTTCATCAATAATGTGTGGTTTTTATGACATACTCTTAGGTAATTTCATATATTCAACCTCTACAATCCCCTAAATTGACTTTTAAATTATAATGGGATGTATAGATTTCTTATTGACTCATAGTCTACCCTCTCCACCAGAACTCTACCTAAGAAGGGTAGTTTAATGGATCAAACCCTCTTGGTCCATTACATTTCCAAATTCTAAGTGTTGGGTTGTCCTGGTAACCATCAGTGGTTGAGGTGGATGTCGGTGTTAGTGGAAGGATTTCACTATGGTGTCACCCATCAGTGAGACCAATCAGAGAGTCACTGATTGGTGACACCGATCACTCGGTCACCAATCGTTGATTCACCCACTAGTGTGTTGCCGAGAGGTGTGTCTCCGATCGGTGTGTCAGTGATTGGTGAGTAAGGGATCGATGTGTCCTGGATCATTGTGTCACCCATTGGTGATTAACTGATCAGTGCCACACCCGATCGGTTCTATAAGAGATGTTGTCGGGGTTTCCTTCCCTATATTTTTCTAGTAACACAAATTTTAAGTCTTTTTTCATTTTTTAAGTTATTAAAGGGAATTTTTCACCATAGAAAATGTTTAACATCCCCTAAGATTGGGGAGGTCCTAAATGGACTCGTTCTCCTCTCTTTAAATGAAATAATTTAACATAGAAAAGTTATGTCCACCCATCCGATGTGAATTATTAACTAACAATTAATTTCATCATGTGTAACCATTCAATGGCGTGGTGAAACCACAATATGACTTTAAAGACATTCAAAATTCATATCCCATAACTCTAAGATCTCACATTTTTATCGCATGGGAATTCCTTCTTTCTTTTCATTTATGGGTCTCTTCACTTTCCTCGGTGTGTTTAAAGTCCCCCATCCCTCTTGAGGCTAGTGGTACATCTGTTATAGAGCCCTTCTTACAAACTCTTGGAGTCCCTAGAGTTCCTTCTCTAAAAGTTGTGCATCCCTGTTATTAGAGCAATGAGAAAAACATCGATCATTGATCATACATGTAGGGTTCTTCCTTCGTCTCTCTTTACTGTGTATCCTGCGGGATGGGAACGATGATGTACATGTGGGGTTGGATGAAACCAAACCATAACAATGATAATATATGGTTTTTAAGGGATAAAGGGGTATGTTTTATAGTGCTTCTATAGTCTTTAATATTTTCATATATGTTGCAAATTGTATAGGCTTATGTCCACTAAAAATAGTTGAATTTGTGGTCCATTCTTATGCACAAATGAACCATTTTTCTTCTAGATTATTCTATGATTGAATGGATATAACTCCATAACTGGTTAATCATGTAAACTCGGTTGACTAAATGGATGCCCAATGAATTAGAATACTTGTATGGTCACCCCTGGTTAACCAAACCGAAAGACATGAATAAATGAATGGTGTGTTTAAAATATGGAAAATCCCTTTCTCTGTTATGAAAATGTGTATGGTTGTTCGGATTGATGCTTGTGAGGTGACACGGATGAGGTTGAGATCCTCTATTGTGGAGTAGTTATTTTTTGGAATTTGGGGCCATATGAGGCCATATGTTGGGGCTTGGTTTGGTTTAAGTACTTCATGGGATCTCAAAGATCCCTTTTTTTATAGTGTCATAAGAAGAGAACTGGTTCTGAATACTTAATTTTATGCTTGGTTGTTTTACCATCCTTGGCATGTTTCTATGCATGTTAGTTTCTTGGTAGTGAAGAATTATTTTAAAAAGAACTGCGTGAATGTGATACCAATAATGGGTTAAATGGGTAATTGTTTTCCGAGAATGATTTCTGACCAGGTTGTGCCTATTGTGATTCATATAAAGGAATAGTAATGAGGGTGTTTGTGTTTGAGATAGTGTCGATCTCCTCGGTTTGGATGAGTTCTTGTTTACCTATATATATAATGTAGAATTTTTGTTTCTTATTTGAGCCCCACCAATGTTTATAACTTCATGACGAACACCCCCATTTCCGGGGGAGGGTTTTTTTTCAACAATCCTATGATTGGATGGTTATTAATTCCTTTTTGATACCCGTTCCCCAGTAGCCCAAGACTCATCAGGCATGTTGTGATTGCCAGTGGTCTATTATAGCCCAAGATTGTTCAGGCAGGGTGGTCGTGGGGGTTTGCCCAGGTGTGTGCTAGCATGCTGTTTCCCAAGTGTCTTTAGGATGAGGCCCATGTATCTTTGGGCAATGAAATACTTGTTCTGGCCTAGGTGTCTTTGAAAATGGCAGTAGTTGTTCAGGACTAGGTGTATGTGTGAGTGGTTATGTTTGGTTGGTCTTCCCCAGGTGTTTGCGGGTTGAATGTGTGGTTGTTGTTTCCCAGGTGTGTGAAGACAAGGTATGGCCATGGGACTATGATGAGAATTGTAGGGGAGGTCTGAAACATAAGATGTCCCCAATAACAAGTTGGAATGTGGTGCGAGGTACCAAGAAGTCTATGTTTTGTTTCTATTATTTTACATAACTTTCGTTATTTAGGGAGTGTGACTTGGTGTGGTTTGGATGGATAGTTTTCTTCCTATATGCCTTCATTATCACCTTTTTCACAGATCGTTAGGATGCCTACCCACTTGTTCATGAGATATTTTGGCTTTTCTTTACTGAGTATACCTATATACTCACCATATTTATATTAAACCATGTTCAGGTTTCCATGGGGACATCAAAGACTCCATAGACACAATTATCTCATACGTTGTGAACGTTAATGTTCCTTCATTACTTCTCATTTGGTAATTCCCTTTATAGTTTTATTGATTTATAGCACTTGTTATTGGAACATTCATATGGGAATGAATTGTTTTGGATTTACTTTTATTCTAGTTTTGGTGTTGTTTGAGATTTAATATCTTATCTCCCAGTCCTACTAACAAAAGGGTAATGCCTTCCATTTTACGTGTGATACTATACCCTTTACTCTAGTCGCATATATGTGGCCTATTGGAGGTGGGTCTCATGGGTCATTAAATATCCTTCGACTTGAGGAAGGAAGGATCTAGAAAATCTGTTGCACCATCCCTCAACTTAGTGAAGGTGAGTCGTGACAGATTGGTGTTAGAGGAGGGTTGATGGATAGGATGGATTTCAGAGATAGGAACAGTGAGGATTGAATGCGATAGTAGGATGACTATGTTAGACAATCTTTACGCATTAAAAAGGCTAGAGAATACTGGCTGGGACATAGGGTTTTAGTGCCCCCCCCCCCCCCCCCGTGTTTCGACATAAGGACTCTGGACCTACCAAATGGTGAAGTGAGGATACACTGATTGTAGTGTAGAGACACTAGGAAAGATACATTCATCATAATGACTTGTTTTATTTTGTTTGTTGCATATTTTTATGGTTAAAAATAAATAAATATTCATAGAAAAATATAAAAGCAATATTCTACACTACTCATTCTTAGTAATTCCTCATTTATTTAGCAGCTATGGAACTCGGATGATGACCATAGATAGTGAGGGAAATCGAGTCCTAGGGGTTGATTTGGCTGACAAGCGAAGGGAATATCGTGATGAGGAAGATGACCAGTGGAAGAGGATTCTTTGTGCCTTTTAGTGGAAGACCCTCACGATGTACAAGGGAAACATCTCAAACATGGAGATAGAGAGATAGCTCGAGGAGCTAGTGATAGCTTTCAACATCACATGGGCATCGATGGAGTACTGGGTTCATCTACCTATATGACAGATGTCGGGAGAGGTGTTTCGGTGGTGGAACCTCTATCATGTGGTGAAGTGGGATGTTGATGTTTTGTTTACTGAATTCAAGGGGGAATACCGGGCTGAATTCCTCTATTCTATGATGAAGGCAGAGAAGAGGTAGGAGTTGCTCTCCATTCTGTAAGGGAGATTGTCAATAATGGGGTTGGTGATCAAGTTCAAATATCTCCTTCACTTTTCTATAGACCTATTTTTAGATGACGAGTCTTGGGTGAGATGTTTAGAGGAGGCACTCCAACAATCTCTTTAGTATATTGTTACTCGCTTCACTCTACCGACATACATGGATGTTCAAAAGATTGTTGAAGTGGTACAGATAATATACATGTTATGAGGTGTACCACGAGTGGGGAAATAATGTATATCATCAAAGGGGAGGGCCATTAGCAGTAGGCGTCCAGCGTTAGGGCCTTCGAGGTTTCCCCAGTGGGGAGTAGGCCCCGACAGTTCCAATTTCTATCTCCCAATCCTTTCCTTTTCTTTGACGCCCAAGACTGAGATTCTACATCTACGACAGTTATGGGAACCTTCACAATTTGTGCCCAGACCATGTGCAGTATGGTGGGGGTGGGAATTTTCAGTTCCCCCTAAACAACAATAGTTTCCAGCCACTCCCTTCCAGCAGCAATAGTAGTGATCACGAGCTCCTTCTCCTCCAAGAGCAGATGTGGTAGGAGGATGCCGACCTCAAGGCACTCCACAGGGACCTCAACCAAGGATTGGTTGGGAAGGCGTCCAATAGGTGAGGGGTATATTAACTGGGCGGGGGCTGTTTCACACCGTTGAGGTAACAGTTCAAGCAGGGCCAGAAGTTGTTCGAGGTATGATCATCATGTTTAGCACTATTTCCTATGACTTGTTTGATTATAGAGCTTGTAACTCCTTTTTTGAACCCAGTATAGCAAATGAATTGGGTCTAGACACATATAGACTTCTAGTTTTCCACGTTTAGAGTATTCCTGTCGGAGTTCAGACAATCGTTTCTCATGTTTTCTTGGGATTTAGACCGAAGTTGGGACCACATTAGTCCAGTGGGGACCTTATTTTTCTACAGATGTTGCAGTATGATTCCATTCTAGTCGTTGACTAGATATTCTTTATATGTTCAATTATATACTACTTACGAAGAAAGATTTTGTTTTTGGATATGGGCGGCCATCGTGTAGTTCTTTTCTAAAAGAGGGGTTTACATGAGGGCAGTCGGCGTGTCGAGCCTATCTATTCATTGTTAGTTAATCTATTTGTGGATTCAGAGGATATAGAAATTTTGAATGTCTAGGGGATCCTTAGTGAGTTCACTCATTCCTTCCCAGAAGTGTTGTCAACTATACCCCCTCGAAATGATGTTGAGTTTGGTATATACTGGAATCCAGGTGCTCGTCCGGTTTCGATGGCTCCCTATCGGATGACTCCTTTGGAGTTGTGGGAGTTTTGGATTTAGATTGATGATCTGATGAAGAATGGTTTTGTCTAACCAGGCGCATCACCATGGGGTGTACCGGTCTTGTTCTCGAAGAAGGTAGATGGTTGTCTCGGACTGTTGAAAGGCTACTAGAGATTGAATCAGGTAATAGTCAAGAATAGTTACCCTCTCTCAAGGATAGATGAATTTTTTTAACCAGTTGAAGTGGGAAGGAAGGTTTCCAAGATCGTCATGTGGTGAGGATATCACCAGTTGAGGGTGAAGGAGGGAAACATTTTGAATACTTCATTCAGCTAAAGATATGGGAACATAGAGTTCATGGTCATGCCGTTTGGCATTATGAACTCACCAGATGTGTTCATAAGAATCATGAACCTTGTATCCTGGGAATACCTGGATCAATTCATAGTCATGTTTATTGAAGACATCCTGATCTTCTCATGATCAAAGGAGGACCATGTCGATCTTCTGATAACGTTTTTAGAGGTCCTCTGAGAGTAGCAACTCAATAGGAAGATGTCCAAGTGTATGTTCATGACATGAGAGGAGTACTTCCTTAGACACGTGGGGTTTGATCAGAGAATAAAAATTGATATATCAATGGTCAATGTGGTTGTTTCTTTAAAATCACCAAAGATTGTGATGGAGGTTCATAGTTTGTTAGGTCTGGATGGCTACAATCAGAGGTTCATGCCTGAATTGTCTCGAGTTGTAGCTCCATTTACATCTTTGACCAGAGGGGACTAGGAATTCAGGTGGAGTGAGAAGTGCCTGGAAAACACTAGTTATCTGAAGGGGAGGTTTGTTAGTGCCCAAGTGTTGATGTTTCTAGAAGAAGGGGTGATGTTTGAGGTGTTTTATGATGATTCTGGAGAAGGATTAGGGTGTGTGCAGATGAAACAGTAGGGGGTGATCTCATATCGATCTATGAAGTTAAGTCCCAATGAGAATAACTATGCCGCCCATGAACTAGAGCATGAAGTATTTAGGTTCTCACTAAAGCTATGAAGGTGATACCTAATTGGGGAGTGCATTTTGGTATTCACGGATCACAATAGCTTGTGGAATATCTTTTCTTAGCGAGACCAGAACATGGGGAAAAAGGTGGGTCGAGTTTATTCATGACTATAAGATAGAGATATTTACACTGAAAGTAAGGGGAATGTTGTGGCTATTTTCATTAATCACGATGTCATATAGGTAATCTATTCAAGAATCTGTGGATTCTTGGAAGGAGATGGAGGATTTGGCTTCCCTACACCTAGATGTAAGGGTGTATGATGGTATATGTTGTCTGTTTCAGATGATAGTGCACTCCTATCTTTTGCGGAAGGTGGAAGATTCTTAGTGGGGATACATAGAGATTGAATTGATTCATGGTCAGGATAACCAAGAAAATTCTCCGTAAGGGTGGTTGGAGGATGGCCATAATCAGATGCCTTTCCGGGGGAAGTTGATAGTCCTAAAGATGACCCATAAGGGAGCTCTCATTGAGTTCCATAACACAATCATAGAGATGCTTCCATGAGTTTCCAAGATGTACTGAGGCTTGAGGTAACAATTTAGGTGGCACGAGATGAAACTAGAAGTGGCAAAGATTGTGGAAGGGTTCCTGGTGAGTCAGTATGAGAAGGATGAACACTGCATCCTAGGATTTTTGTTGCAGCTGTTAGATTTCCCTGAGTGAATGTTGGATTACATCATGATATATCTTTTTCATAGGACAACGTAGGGTTCAATGAGGCTTTTATGCTATCTGGGTTGTGGAAAAATGGATGACAAAATATGCTCACTTCTTAGTGATCAAGGAGTCGAGTGTCGTGGATGCCTTTTCATTGAGATACATCGATGAGTTGGTGTAGTTACACGGAGTTCTAGGGTCCATAGTCTTGGATAACGATTCACGGTTTACCCAATGAGTTTGGAGGGGATTGCAGCATTCTTATGGATCCCATCTATGCTTTAGCACTGCTTCCCACCCGCAGACAGATGGGGAGACATAGCAAACCATCCAGACATTAGAGGATATGCTACTGTCTTGTGAATTGTACTTCTAGGGATCATGGGACTGAAATATTACCTTAGAATATTTTTCCTACAATATTAGTTATCACTCTACTATTGGCATGGCATAGTTTTAATCCTTGTACGAGAGGTCGTGTTATTTACCCATGTGCAAGAATGAGGTTGCGGAGGCAGGTGTTCTTGTCCTAGAGGTAGTTTAGAGCACAATGGAGAAGGTTCAACTTGTGCGTGAAAGAATGAAGGTAGCCCATGACTGAAAAAATTCATATGTTGATCGTAGGAGGTGGCCTTTGGTGTACGAAGTTGGAGACCATGTGTTCTTGATGGGTTCCCTTAGAAGTGGGGAATTATGGTTCAACAAGGGGAGAAATCTCTATCATAGGTTCATCGAGCCTTTCGATGTGTTCGGGAGAGTCTGTGAGGTGGCATATGAGCTCGGGTTTCCACCTCAGTAGGAAAGGATCCATGATATTTTCCACAACTCTGTGCTTCATTGATAACTACATGATGATTCACACGACCTCGATTGGGGAATACTAGATATCGCGGATGACACGACATTAGTAGAGAAACCAGTGAGTATTGAGGATCAAGATGAGAAGGTGCTTCATGGATGGACCATTACCTTAGTTAGTGTGTTGTGGATGCATGGTGGCCTCGAGAAGAGTACCTGGGAACGGGAGGAACAAATGTGCACCTAATACCAAGATTTATTTTGTGTTTTGTTCTATTTTGGTTCATACATTTTTTTGATGTATTGGTTGACCTTGTTGACTATGAAATGTGTTATTTACCTTGTTTTCTGAGTTGGTGTGAAGAGTCGTGACTTTGGAAAGGGGAGGACCTGATTTCTAATCATGCCGCATTAGCGCAGATGCGATTAAACATGTGCAAGAGAGTAAGTACTTCCCAAAGTGGGTAGTATCTTGACATGGAGGAAAGAACACCATGATCAGTGTGTTGAGACAATGTGATACTTGGGATTCATATGGCTATTTCGGGTGATTTTCCCCCAAGAGGTATCTTCTAGAGTGGTAGTTTGGGTTTCTCTACTATTCTCGTGGACATGAATAATTTGAGAGTTATCTGCTGTAATGGACCATACCCTCTTGGTTAATTACATTTCCAAATTCTATGTTTTGGGGTGTCTAGGAAACCATCGGTGTGTCAAGTGGGTGTGGTGTTGGTAGAAGGATGTGACCGCTGTGTCACCCATAGGTTACACCGATAGCATAGTGACTGATTGGTGTGCCACCGATTAGTGTATCCCTATCGTTGAGTCACCGACTAGCTCTACACCCGATCGGTGCCATGAGCGAGGATTTCTGGGTTTCCTTCCCTAATTGTTTCTCATAATGCTTATATTATGTCTTTGACCATTTTAATGGGTATCAAGGCTATTTTTAGCACTAAAAAAATGTTATAAATCTCCAAGGTGTGGGACGACCCAAAAAAGACTTCTTTCCCTCTCTTTAAATGAAATCCTATACCATCTAACTATTATGGCCACCTCTCCGATGATAATTATTATAAAGAAATTAATTACATCGTGGGAAACCATCCAATTGCGTGGTGAAACCATAATTCACATTTTAATGATGTTTAAAATTCATATATTGTAACACCAGAATCTCTCATTTTTATTGCATGGGAATTATTTCATTCTTCTTTTTGGCCTGTCTCATTCCATACCTGGGTGCGTTGGAAGTACTGTCGTCCTGAGGATAGTGGTGTGCCTGTGTTGGAGCCTTTCTATTACACTCTTAGAGTTCCAGTAGTTCTTCCCCTACACGTCGCGCGTCCTTGTTATTGGTGCGAGGAGAAAAAATTGATCATTGATCATCCAGGTAGGTTTCATCCTTTGTCTCTCATTACTGTGTATCATAAGGGGTGGGAAAGATAATGTTCCTATAGGGATGGATGAAACAAACCCTTAACTAAGATAATAAATGGTTTAAAAGGAATGAAGGGGAATGTTTGATGGAATTGTTGTACTCCTTATTCTTTTCTTATATGTTGTGAATTTAATGGGATTATTTCCAGTGAAAATTGTGGATTCTGGATGTCCTTTCTTGCGCACTAATAAACTTCTCTTTTTCTGGATAATTCTCTGATTGAATGGCTATTAAAAAGGAACTAGGTAATCATGTAAACTCAGTTGGTTAAATGGATTCCCAATAAATATGAATCCTTGTATGGTCATCCCGGTTATCCAAACGGAAATACGGGACTAAATTAATGGTGTGTATAAAATCTGGAAACTCCCTTGCTCTATTTTAGAAATATGTATGGTTGTTCTGCATGATTCTTGTGAGGTGACACACATGGGGATGGGATCCCTTATTGTGAAGTTGTTTGTTTTTGGATTTTGGGGTCATGTGAGGCCGTATGTTGGGGTTTGGTTTGGTTTTAGTACTTCAATGTATCTCATAGATCCCATTTGTTGTTGTAATAGTACATCAAAACCAGGTGTGAATGCTTAATTTGCTGCTTGGTTGTTTTTTCTTCCTTGGCTTGTGGCTATGGCGGTTAGTTTCCTAATAGTGAAGAATTATTTTAAATAAAACTAATTGAATGTGATGACAAGAATGGGTTTAATGGGGAATTGTTTTTCGTGAATGATTTGGGGTTTGGTTGTGGCTGTTGTGATTCTTATGAATGAATAATAAGGAGGGTGTTTTTGTGTGAGCTAGTTTGGAACACCTAGGATGGGATGAGTGCTTGTTTACCTATATGTATAATTTACTTCTAATGTTTTGTATTCATACCCCTTCCAGGTTGATAATTTCATGTCGAACACCCCATTTCATGGGGGATTGTGTTTTCCCAACACTCCTATGACTGGGTGGTTATTAGATCCTTTTCTACTCCTTTTCCCAAGTAGAACATGACTTTTCGAGTAGGCTGTGATGGCCTGATGTCCATTATAGCCCATGATTATTAGGGTATGGTTGTCATGGTGGTTTTCCCATGTGTGTGTGGGTAGGTCGTTTCCCAAGTGTCTTCGGGATGAGGCCCAGGTGTCTTCGTGCATGGAAATAATTATTTTTGTCCAGGTGTCTTTAGGCATGGTTGTAGTTGTTCTACCACAGGTGTCTGCAGGCGTGGTTATGTATGGTTGTTGTGGCCCAGTTTCCTATGGGTGGAAGTGTGGTTGTGGTATCCGAGGTGCGTTTGGGTGGGGTATGGCAGTGGGACTACAGGGATAATGGTGGGGGTGGTTTGACGCCTAGTATGTCTTCAATAACCAGTGGGAAAGAGGTGTGGGATAGCCAAACATTGATGTGTTATTACTATTATTTAACATGACATTCGTTATTTGGGGAGGGTGCCTTTGTGAGGTTTCAGTGGATAGTTTCCTTTATATGTTCTTTGGTTTTCTACTTTTTAATAGGGCATTAGGATGCCTCCCCACTTGTGCACAAGTGATTTCAGTTTTCTCTATTGTGTATACCTATTTACTCACAATATGTATATAAAACTACTTTTAGGTTTCCAGGAAGACTTCGAAGACTGTTCCAGACCCATTTAGTGCTGATGTCAAGACCATTGAAATTTCTACTTTTCTTTTCTTTGGTACATTCTTTTGTAGTTATCTTGTTTTCTAGCACTTGTTTTTGGAACATTCATATGGGAATGGATTCTTTTTATTTACTTTTACTTCCAGATTTTTTCTTGTTTGGGATTTAATACTTTATCTTCAGATCTTACTAAACAAAAAGGTTAATACCTTCCATTTTAGGTGTTATCCTATCCCCTTGGTGCTAGTCGCCACTCTAGGTCCTATTGGCAGCGGGCCACATGGGTCAATATCTCCCATTCCACATGATTAAGTAAGGGAATGGAAATTTTTTTGTCCCTTCCCTCGCCATGGTGAAGCTAGGTCTAGAAAGCAAGTATATACGATGACTACTCTTTGGTCCACGTGTCATCATCAATTCTGATTCCCTCTAGTAGAGGAAATGGGAATACAATGAAATTATCTACTCTTCTGACTATTATCTTCAACTCTGTCAAACATATCCTGAACTATAAAAACCTATAAATGTAAAGAGTCATTAGATAAATGTTCATATTGGTGGGGTTATAGGATTTGTATTTTCAAAACCTCCCTTGTGCACCATTATCCCACTGTATATAATGTGGTGTTCCCCATACATGAATCGGGACATTATCCCTTCATTTATATGTTAGTGATCCTTATACAAATTCTCAATTTTAGGGATACCAAGGTTGATGTGCTACCCAATATCTAGCATATCCTCCATGATGAACATGCTCAACCACATCCCCATACATAAATATCTCACCAGCTGCATCCACCCATAGACGAGTGTCACAATAAGACAGGCTAATATGTTTCTCTATTGACACTTAGTGCTAACATTGTTCCTCCAATGTTTAAACTATCGATCCTCCTAGATTTTCCTATAAGATCCATCCGTGCCTCACTGATCATAATTCAGATTTTTTGGGTCCTCTTTAACAATTTATTGGTTTCCCATTCCCCCCCAGAAAGCCTCTCTACTGTACAATTCAAGAAATTGATCAATAAATATTTGAAATGGATGTATCGCATCCCTTGACTGTCTTTATTAGTGCCAGGGACCAGTTCTAGTAGCACCTTTTCTTGATTGGGAATCTTCTCTTCATCCTTTCATCCATTCTATGTGGGGTTAAATTTTTCATACATCATTCTTAGGAAGTGGGTCCCATTAATTTTATAGAGGTACAATTGGCTAATATCTAGATACCCATGATAATGATGGAACATATTGGTTACTGATGACCATCCACCCAGCAGTTTCGACATGATTCCATTTAGTTATTAAAAATTGTACTGGGAGGCCCATGACACTTAATACAGGCCCACATGCCTCATCTCTGCACCAAATTCATCACAATAGGGGCACACCCAGTAGGAATATTCCCACTCATCAATAAAATATCCACCTTGGTGTACATCCTGATCATTGGTTCACCCCTCCCCTTGGTTTTCTAGACCCTCCATGATATTTTTATTTTTTTGGGGTGGAGATGAATCATCTTCTAGAGCCTTATGGTTAAAATCATTTTTTTCATTTTAGAGGAAGTCCATTTTAATAAGAGAATGATACTTATATATTTTACAATCGGTATCCATGTGACACTAGTATTTTCATAGTGTTCATATGAACAAGTATGTTGGTTCATACCTATTAGTTGGTGGAATGAAAGAATCATCCATCAGACCAAAACCATTCAACAAAATCCTCTTCAATATAGTACAACTATTCTTAGCTTCTAAAAGTTTCATGAACAATGATTCATGGTTGGAGTGGGTCCAGATATACTCTCTGATCTTGATATTGTTGTCCATTTCTTTCCATCATGCATCATTCGAAAGTACCTCCTGATATGGTTCTTGAGTGGCCTTCAATCCAAGCCATATGTTATTTTATGAGTATATTTATGGTGATCATTCACAATGAAAATTATCATACCGACATAATGTGATGAAACGATAGGATCTATGTATGTTGTGAAGTAGCATTAGATCATGATTCCCATTTTTCTAAGAAGTTTTCACAGAGAAAATGTCCGAGGAACCTGCTTTGCAAAAGACCAGTCACTGGGTGAAAATTATTTTTTAAAAGATAGATAAGGAGCGTTTCTATGGATATATTTTATGGATTAGGGGGAAACTTGTGTACTGTTTATATATGTGCGATTTAAAGAGCTTCATGGAAACTGGTCACACTCTATGGTGGCCTTCATGCCATTCCTCCATGAGAGGTCTTCATTGCGAGTGAATTTAGCCATCATTCTTTATATCAACGATTCACCCTCAGAATATGAACATTCTAATCAAATCATCCTCCATTCTAATTGGCAGGCAGAATTTGTTGGAACTGAAATACATTCCATAGGAAGAGCCATGGAAGGGACAGACAATTTAAAGAAAATCCGAGATCATATGGCCCAAAAATAATCTAATGGGGTCTTCCTCATGAAGATCCTTCATGTAGATTATCTTCCATCGTGAAATCTCAAGGATCTGATGGAATTGTTGTGAGTTTAACGCACTTTGAGAATATGTGAACGTCTTTGATGGATAACTCAATGAGTCTCTCAGAGCCCCACCACTTCACAGTTTCCATTATCTATGTGACATGCCTTTGAGCATCCTGGGACTCCATTACCTATAAATATAAATCCCATTCTCTTACAAATGCATGTTTTCCACAACCTTTCGGCATCTAATCACCCATTTTGTGAATCACCTGAGCAGCAAAAACCACATAAAAAATAGGATCACCCAATGTATTGGAGAATTATGATTTCCCTTTTTTGATGTTCTTCATTACCTCCACAAAGGGTGGGGATGCCTTTTACGAAGGTAAATTTAATTTGTAGATGAAGGATGCCCTTATGGGTACTCGAGGCTTCACAGGGCACCAATCCTTCAAGAATCACTCCTTTTCCCGCTCCTAACTCTATGCCAAGACAGAGTCACCATGTTTTTTGGAGAACTTTCCATCATGAATCCCCTGTGATTTTTGAAGTACACGAGCATCATTTAGAACCTCTCAGCGAGGCCCTTTCATTACGATACAATATTATGTGAAGCTATCTATTTTTGAACATAGTGATGTATTTATTCGTTGAGAAACATCAACTTTTGTGGTGCCCTAACACTGGCTTTTTATCATAGGTAGAATAATGGATCTTACTTTTCACCATAGGTACACTAACATGGACCCCACAACATCTCCTATGTGAACATATTCTATGACACGTAGGTCAAATATACTTCTTCCTCTAGTTTCTCACAACATTCTGCACTGACGTGAGCTTTGAAGATAGTAGTAACCGTGACACATATCCTTCCTCCATGTTCATTCCTATACATAAGCCCGTACCATATGATCTCTACAAGAATACCTTTGACTGTAATCCCCACACCTCCATGGAAAAATTTGTTGAATTTGATTCTCAACTGACATGAAGTTGTTAGAATTTTCATTGAGGTTAAAGCCCATCATCCATTCCCATCTACGTCATTCCCTCAAGTCACTATTTCATGGAAGGATAACACCCCATCCCAAAGGTTTCCTCTCATTCGGGCCTTTATATGGGACACTCTCACGTATAATCCCCCTCCACATGCATCTAGACCTCTTCTTTAGTTATAGGTCCCAAATCACCCCTAAAAACTATGTAATCATTGATTCCCCATAAAATGAAGAAACATCCTTGATGGTCAAGACCAAAATCACCAAAACATCCACTAAATTATATCAATTTAATTCACTCTACCCATAATCCATCACAATTTTTACCCAGGTAGCCACATCCTAGGAATATCATGTCATCAATTTAGGAAATTCCTATACATAAGCCCCATCAACATCAATGTTGTTCCCAACTACATCTGAGAATCTTATCATGCATAATACCCACATCGTTCATCGTCCACAAATGATCAGTCCTCTTGAAATAGGGAATTTAGCCTTGTGTAATCCCCACACCATTCCTTATTGAACTAGATTGTAATTGATCCATGTATCCAAGATAGGGTACATAGTTATCCTCCCCGAGGTTCAATCCTGACCTAAGGTAATCCTTGGTGCTACCTTCATATTCGAGAACCTCTCTAATCCACACTCAACGGTGCCTATATCAGCCTTCATAGTGTGAAATATTTCTTTAAAGGAACACAAAACCTAGGATATGTATTCAATGGTGTTTTGATCCATCTATCAGTATAACTTTCAAGTGTACCCTCTTAGGGTATCATCTTTCTAGATCCACCCTTGGTAGTGTATAGAGAAGCCTTCACTGTGTGAAATCTTCCCTTTATAGGACACACAACCCATGATTATTCTTCACATGCATTTTGATCCACCCATCAGTAAACCATTAAAGAGTTCCCTCTTAGGGATGCATCTTCTCTGGTCCACCTCTAATGTGAATTCCGATATGTCCACTCCATCTTTACAAGACATTAAACACATGAATCGTTACTTATACCTCATTAAAAACATTTGTTGGCTGGTGAAAACCTCGGAAGAAATGACTCTATAATATGATAGATTTTTCTCGATGTGGGTTTCCTTAGGTTACACACCATTGAAATGTACTCCTATAAAGAAGAATACATGTGAGAAATGTTTCAGTGACTAGACATGACAGCGATCCAAATGTAACTACTCTTATGACCAAAGTATGCCGTTATAACCTAGACCCTTGGAATGTCCAAACAGAAGTAGCGTAATCAACAATAGTTCACAAGGGGATGGAACGTAGATTGAGTTTCATGATCAGCCTCTAAATCTATGATGGAGACCTAGATTACATAATGAATTTCTTGGAGGCATCCATAGAAGGAGAAACTAACATCCCATCATCCTGTTTTGACCAATAAAAATAAATCTCAAAGAAATTGATTATTTTCTCCCACCATTAGAAAGTGGGAACGAGGGGAAAAATGGACGTGTCGCCATACGTGATTCTTGTGCCCTGGAATTAGTGTCATAAAAAATATCATGCTTGATATTTTTTCCCACTCCAATAATCTCATATGATATTTAATGATTTGCCTCCTATATTTCGAAACCAATATCTTAAATCTAAGGATGGTCTATTATGTGAATGTGTTATCTTCATCACATCCATAATGATCTCAAATAGTTGACTGTGGGTATGTGGAGAAAACAATAGTCATCAATACACATTTCCCATAGTTTCCCATCATAGGTTAAATATCTCACTAGGGAACCCAACTGTGTCATATAGGTAAAATCTCTACAAGGAAACCCCCATGGGTTCCACTATAATATTCTCATACCATGGTAAAATTCCAAACAATCAGATGGATTATCATCCCCCACATTATATTTGGTCATCCCTCGTACTCCAATCTTATCAATCTACTAATGTTATGACTGAATCCCACTAAAGAGAGGACATTCCTATGCTATCTCAAAAAAAGGACCATTGACATCCTGTGAGAAGTCCTTAACCCATAATCCCAACCATAACCTGGGTCTCTTTTCATATCACTCATTAGTGACCATTGTATATAATTTATGGAAGAACCTCTAATTCATACTAACCCACATATAATCATCTCTCAGATGACCTAAAATAGTATTATGGGTTCTACCATCAGGTTTTATTGATAAAAACACTTTGAATAGAATCCAATTGAGAACATTTCCATAAAAAATGGGCTTTTTAGAATGGTATATGGTCTTTACCTCAATGATCATCATATGTTACCTCAATATTATCCCACTATAAATGTTTATTTTCTATACATTTCATTAATAACACAAGTAAATTGTGTTTCATTGACTCATATAGCCTATAACTAACAAGAGGTACATTACCATGTGTTTCATAGGGCCTCTATTCAAATAATATAAATGGAATCTTGCAATGTACCTTACATAAGGTATGTTCATATTCCCTACCTGTCCATATACCATAATATAGGGTGTCTAGTATAGTGCTTGGCGACGCACCATGTCAGCCTAAATGGTGTTTTCTCATGATCGAAATGTTATGTAGTCACATATTATACTTATTTCCAAAATGCATAAGCTATGTTATCATGAAACTATACAAAGATTATTTTGAAAAACAAATGGAGTGAAAGCTCTTCAAAGCCCTATTTATCCCAAGAAAACTCTACCATGACCATCTAGGGGTTTCCTAATATCCATATAATTAATTTATAAAAAAATATCTGTTAGGATATAATTAATAAATAAAATATTTAGAGTCATAAAACATTATATAATTGAGAATTTATCCACATGCCCCACCCATTTCAAACATACATTGTCTCAAATGATGACTCGAATGAAACCTGCACACTCCTATCCCCCTTCACCTTTTAGGTTGGTTTCCATTTACAATGGGAGAACCCACCACCCTCTCCTTCATAGGAAAAGGAAGACAATAGGGAAATAATATAGAAAATTAATTAATTTAATTTTAGTTATGTTGGTTTGGTTTAAATATTTATTTAAATGCTCTTTAGGTCTTCCAAAACACGAAGTGAGTATAATCATCACCTTAAAAACCCCCATTAAAGACTCAACATTAGAGATATAATTTCAATTTGGTGTTCTATTAAGAAGATATTAGTGTTTTGTAAGAGAAATAATTAATATTTATAAATAATTATTAATATATTCTGAAAAAACAATTGTTTAGTAATATAACATAATTTCATCCCTGGTGTAAACAACTCATTACAAGAACCAATGGAAAAGTCAAATAAATATTTCAATTAATGTATTCTAGGTAATATTATCATTTTATCCCACTTGGTCACAAGTAAATCAAAAAAATTATATTTTCCACTGAATTCTACCATCCATAAAAGACATGTGATTTCACAACCTCCCAGCCATGACACTCCTCATCTTCATGAATCACAAACTACCGTTAGCCAAAAATCCCGACCAATAGTAGTCATTCATCCATCAAAAACTCATCATGATCTAATATTCAATGAAAATCATGATTACAATGTTAAAATATAGAAATGATTCTCACAATCCATTAAAAAATTGGCCACATCTCAGAACCATCATGGAAAAACCAACACGGTTCTCAACTGCACCCAACTATGCCATGTTACCATAGTTCCATTAATAATTTCAACCTCTAGAATTTGGTGCTTCTGAGTATGAGACTCATCCCAATAGGTCTAATTCACATTCGTGTGCCCCCATCATTAGAAAAACTAACAAAAAATGTATCTCTAATAGTCTCATGAAATTCCCGTTGAGGATTCCATCTTGTCGGACATACTTTCACATGAAAACATGATTTGGTCCTCCCCTAACCGAATATTCCTGAATTATCATAGAAACACCTATTGATGTACTATCACATCACCTAAACATGATGACTAAATACCTTCAAAGGAAACCCAATATTTTTCAATCATCAATACTAAAGGCAAATAATATAATTTTTCACAATTCAACTATCAAATCCTCTAATAACTGAATATAATGTCACGCTCTCACCTAAGTGTTGTGAATCCATGTAACGACCCACACTTTACATACATTGTTAATACTTCAAAATTGAATCACACTTATTACAACATATGACAAAACCACAAAGGACCGTATAGGTATAGTGTCTTTAGAAACTGGGAAACATAAACAACTGGTTCATAAATCTTCTACAGTGTCTCCCATTTATTTCATCATATCTAGGGTCCCTTTTAGCATATTCTACTTAATATCCATCTTCCTGGCCTGGGGAAAAGAAAACATAAAAGGGTGAGCTCAAATGCTCAGCAAGGGCAAATAAAGGAAATAAAAATCATATCATATCTTTTTGAAAATTAAAACCTTCAAAAGAGATCATAATATCTTAACATGGAATAAATCATAGAAGTGAAAATGTGATCCCCATAATCATAACATAAAACTTGAATCTTTGTGGCATGCACACATAATCATGGAAAATCATTTCTTGTTAGTCATGACTCATTGCCAAGACTATCTTAGTGGACAAAGTCCCTTTCTGAACCGAGTTCACTCCTCGTTTCAGTCCTGTATCACTGAACCAAAATAACCTTCCGTTCCAGCCATGTCTATCTCATGAGATATAAAATCATTACCCAATGCATTGGAGGGAGATATAGGTCCCACCCATCTTATAATGAATCCTTTCTTATGTGTGCCAGATAATCATAAAACATACATCATCGCATAACACATATAACAAAAATGGGATTCTTGAAACATCATGACATCATAAATCAATTCATATATGATAAAGGAATTCATAAACATAATTCCATCACAACATAGTCAAACCAATGTAAAAATATGGATATAAACAGAACCCTTTATTATATTAGATGGAAAATAATTTTGATAAAACACTTGAATTGAATTCTTGAGGAAAATATCCTTTCTTCTTCAAAAACATTTTTCCTTTCATAACATGTCATACAACTTTAAAATAAAAGAAGTTGATTAAAAATAAACTTGAAAACTTGTAAAGGAAGCTTCTTTGAAGTTATGTTTTAAAAATCCATTCATGCCGTATAAGTTAAAAAAACATTCTTCGTACTTTTGTCGGAAAAGTCAAAAAGTACCTCGTACGGAAAAACGACAAAAGATTCCTTTCATATTCTATACTAAAAACTCACCTAAGGGTAAAATTGGATTTAAACTATTTCAATTGGATGGAAACAATATTACATATTGAGGGAACATGGATGTGGATGATAAAATACACCCCAGTAAATACTTACGAATAAACAATCTCGGATAAAAATGAGATTGTGATATTTCCCTTACCTTAGGTCCGATTTGCTTTGTTCGTGTCCGAAGATCCTGTATAATGGTTTAAATAATGTTATTGACTTATTCCAGAATCATACATATTGATATGAGATCATATATGGCCATATTATTAGCTTCTTGTTAGTAATATTTCATTGTTACTTGTTACTCGGGTCTTTAAAACTTTTTGTTCTTATGCGTGTTTTGTCGAATAAATTCTTATTCTTATCTTTAGGTTATAGATAATTCATTTCCAGAATGGTATTAGTGTAGTATATACCATATTCATTAATTCAATTCATTTATATAATCATTATGAAATGAAGATCATGTAGAACGAGTCGCATCACATCGTGGAGACGGTATTCCGTACGTACGCACGAGTGATGATATCGTTTCTATGATCGTGGAATTGTATTGGAGTATATATATAAATTATTTCAGTATCAATATTACTTAATAATAATCATATATAGTTACTGATTACACCATTATACCCATCCTTGTAAGGTGATGGTGGAAAATAGATTACACCACGGCGTGGAGACGGTATTCCGTACGTACGCACGCGCGGTGATTTCATTTTTCCGTAGGATGGATAGAAGGTGAATTAGGGTTGTTTCATATTTATAATAACATATCAGTATGTAAGTAATACTGATGTTATTACTTTATCATGAAATAACTAAAGAAGAAGAAGTTGAAGAAGAAAGAAATTGAAAAGATCGGTAATGGATATTACCTCTTCTTTGGAACGCCTTTTTGAATCCTCCACTTAAGGAACTAAGATTGGTCTTTGGAGAAGACCAGGACCTCTAGGATTATTCTAGGGAAGTGTATAAGGGAAAATGGCAGGGGTTGGCCGAGCTTGAGTGCTCAAATTGGTGTGAGGAGGAGGGGAGGAGGTGCCCTTTTATAAGGGAGGAGAGGGGCACCTTAGGAATATCTCAAAATATTATTTTATATTAAAGTCAAAATCGGTTTATAATGGTTCCAAAGGGTCTTATTTCGAAGCTAAAGTGGGGATGGGTCGAAGTCCTATCAACCAATAGGATTTAGACAAGTTTAGGGTATTATTTTAACCTTATCAATTAGATTTAACTCTAAGTTAATTAATTTAACTTTTACCGTGTCTTTTTGTTTTCTTTCACTATATGGTTAATACACTTACTATAACATGCAAAACGAACCCCAAATTGTTTATTATTAATATATATATATCCTTATCTAAGTCATTTGGCCGAACCTTAGATTTTTATGAATAAAATAGCAATTAATAATATAATATTTGATTTAAAAACTATTTTGTGTCAATTTTGACACTATTTGATATATGATTTTTGTGAAAGTCATAACAGAATTATATGTTCGAAAAAAGTTGATTAAATCAATACTAATATATCATAGTAACCTAGAAAATTAGTGGAATTCATAAAAAGTCTCAAATTACATTTATTTTGGTATTTATAATATCAATTTTGTCAATATTTCATTAATAAGATAATTACTGCATCATCTTTGTGTCATAAATAAATTAAATTATTTGATGTCTAAAAATTACAAATAAAATACCATCATGTAGGAAATCTTTTTAGCTTTCTAATGAATATTTACAATCGAATTTCTCTTATGTATAACCCTATATTAAAAATGATTTACTTATTAAACATTGATTTTAACTATTTTAACCCTTCTTTAAATAAATTAATAATAAATGTCCTAATCTAATCCAAGTGGGCCTAAATGGTCATATTTTATTCCTAAGTTTGTTTTTGGTCGAATTACACTTTTCCAATAGAATTAGGACATGTGTTAGGGTAATATTAATATCATATTTACCCTTAGTTACCCTATTTACTATTAACCGCGGTAAAAATAGTAAAAAGTTACTATTCACCAAAAAATTATATTCATCTCATTGAACCACATTTTAGTCCTTGATATTAACCGTTTCTCTCGGATTTTTGAAATTCCATTCACAGAAGCGGTAAAATTATGTTTTATGCAAAATTCAGTTTTTAACCTACCACTTAGTGGTTTCACTATTCATCAAAAATTGAAAGTTTTCAGAAAAATACCAAAATTTCACCCTAGGATAATTTCGATATTCTGAGTCCAAAAATGAAGTCCATTTTAAAAAATAAAATTTATAAAATTTCAAAAAGTGGTTATTACTATTCATAACGGCTAGTTTTAATAGAATATTGTTGTTTAGTGAAACTCGGTATTGCGTACGACGCAAGCTATCGAGGAAGGTCACGATTGCGTGTAAAGCAAGCCAAGCAAGTGTTGTGTAGAAAAAGATTCCTTTGATGATTTATATAACATAAAAGTCTCGGGTGTTACATTCTACCCCCCTTAAAAAGAATTTCGCCCTCGAAATTCATCACTTTGCAACAAACAAATGAGGATACTTCTCCCTCATCATATCCTCAAGCTCCCATGTAGCTTCTTCAAGTTGGTGGTTTCTCCATAAAACTTTCACCAAGCGAGTGGTCTTGTTTCGTAGGACTTTTTCGCTACGATCCAGAATCTCTATCGGCTGTTCTTCATAAGAAAGATCTTGCTCCAGCGGTACAACTTCTGAGCTGAGTACATGTGAAGGATCTGGTATGTACTTTCTCAGGAGAGATACATGGAACACATTGTGAACTTGAGAGAGATTCGGTGGAAGCGCCAATCGGTAAGCTACCTTCCCAACACGATCCAGTATTTCAAAAGGACCGATATATCTAGTGCTCAACTTCCCCTTCTTTCCAAATCTCATAACCCTCTTCCACGGAGATATTCGTAAGAACACTTTATCACCCACTTCAAACTCTAGGTATTTTCTTCGGTTGTCGGCATAACGTTTCTGTCGACTCTGAGCTGCTCTTATGTGTTGTTGAATAGATCTGACCTTTTCTGCCATTTCATCAACGAGATGAGGTCCTAATAGCTTTCTTTCCCCAACTTCATCCCAGCAAGATGGAGTCCTGCATTTCTTTCCATAGAGAGATTCATAAGGAGCCATCTGAATACTGGAGTGAAAGCTATTATTATAAGAAAATTCCACCAAAGGTAGGTGTTTATCCCAACCTCCTTTGAAATCCATAGAGCAAGCTCTCAACATATCTTCTAGGGTTTGAATTGTTCTCTCAGACTGACCGTCTGTCTGGGGATGATAAGCAGTGCTGAAACTCAACTCTGTATCCAGAGTATGCTGAAGACTTCGCCAGAACTTCGAGGTAAATCTCGGATCTCGATCAGATATAATAGAAAGTGGTACTCCATGCAATCTTACCACTTCCTTTACATATATCCTGGCAAGCTGATCTAGAGAGAAATCCTCTCTAATAGCAATGAAGTGTGCAGACTTTGTAAGACGATCAACTATGACCCAGATAGCATTATTGCCTTTGGATGTTTTAGGAAGTCCTGTGACAAAGTCCATAGTGATGTTTTCCCATTTCCATTTGGGTATGGGTAATGGTTGTAACATCCCCTTAGACTTCTGTCTCTCAGCTTTAACTTGTTGACAAACCAAGCATCGAGAGACATATTCAGCAACATCTCTTTTCATGCCATCCCACCAGAAGTACTCTTTCAGGTCCCTATACATCTTCGCGCTTCCAGGATGAATAGAGAATGAAGAACTATGAGCCTCATCCAGCAGCTCTTTCTTTAATTCGGGGATGGGAGGAACACAAACCCGATTCCTGAACTTTATTATCCCATCACAATCAAGGTTGAATTCAGGAACATTTCTCACCTTCTTTTGTAACTCGACATCTTCTTTCTGTGCCTCTTTAATCTTCACATGTATAGATGGTTGAACATTCATTTGAGAAAGATACGATTTTTCCCCTTCCATTATAATTCCAAGATCCATCCTTTGTAAATCCATAAATATTGGATCTTTTGTGATCCTCATCATGGATAAACTAGCATGGTCTTGTCGACTTAATGCATCTGCCACCTTGTTGGCTTTCCCAGGGTGGTAATGGATTGAGCAGTCATAATCCTTAATCAGCTCCAACCATCTTCCTTGGCGCATATTCAGCTCCTTTTGTGTGAAAATATACTTTAAACTTTTATGATCAGTATAAATATCACACCTTTCACCATAAAGGTAATGCCTCCAAATCTTTAATGCAAAGATTACCGCAGCCAACTCCAAATCATGTGTTGGGTAATTTTGCTCATGGATTTTCAACTGTCGTGAGGCATAAGCTATCACCATATCATTTTGCATAAGAACACACCCCAATCCCTTCTTGGATGCATCACTGTAGATCACAAACCTTTCTCCACTACAAGGCACTGTGAGCACAGGTGCACTGGATAACCTTCTTTTCAACTCCTTGAAATTCTCTTCACATTCCTCTGTCCAGACAAACTTAACTCCTTTCCGAGTCAACTTGGTGAGTGGATTAGATAATCGTGAAAAATCTTTTACAAAACGTCGATAATTACCAGCCAAACCAAGAAAACTTCGGATCTCAGTTACTGTTGTTGGTCTTGACCATCTTTCGATAACCTCTGTTTTTGCTGGATCCACAGATATCCCCTCTTTTGAGATTATATGACCCAAAAATGAAACTTTTTGAAGCCAAAATTCACACTTGGTAAATTTGGCATAAAGCTTCTCTTTTCTCAGGGTCTTCAATATAATTCTCAAGTGATCTCCATGCTCTTCCTTTCTCTTTGAATAGACAAGAATATTGTCTATAAAGACTCTCACAAATTGATCAAGATAGTCTCTAAAGACTCTATTCATTAGATCCATGAAGATAGCAGGGGCATTAGTAAGACCAAATGGCATCACTATAAATTCATAGTGTCCATACCTTGTACGGAAAGCCGTCTTTGGTATATCCTCCCTTTTGACCCTTAATTGATGATACCCTGAACGAAGATCAATCTTGGAAAAGTATTGAGCTCCGCGTAGTTGGTCAACTAAGTCATCAATGCGTGGGAGAGGATATTTGTTCTTGATAGTGATCTTGTTAAGTTCTCTATAATCAATGCAGAGTCTCATTGATCCATCTTTCTTCTTAACAAATAGAACAGGTGCTCTCCAAGGTGACGCACTAGGGCGTATGAATCCCTTATCAAGATTTTCTTGGAGTTGCTTCTTCAATTCCTGCAACTCAATTGGGGCCATTCTATAAGGTGTCTTTGAAATAGGCAAAGCACCCGGTACGAGTTCTATTGAAAACTCAGCTTCACGATTTGGTGGAAGACCCGGTAATTCCTCCGGAAAGACATCATCAAACTCCCGTACAATGGGCATATTCTTAATCGTTAGTTTCTCACCAACTATTTGAGATAAATAACCTTCATTTAGTGGAATCAATACCCATAAGATGGAAGAAATTTCCACTGGAAGTTTATGTTCATCCTTGCATTGATAGACGATCGTAGGTTGATCTGGAATATGAAATGTGACTTCCCTTCTTTGGCAATTGATATGAGCTCCATGTAGAGAAAGCCAATCCATGCCAAGAATCACATCAAATTCCACTAAAGGAAGGATCACAAGATTTGCAGGAAGCACTTTCCCACAAACTTCGATCGGAGAAGAATTATAAACTTCTGATGCGATTGATGTGCCATTAGGTGTTGTCACAGCTAACTCAACATCTAATTGTTGAGGTAATACGGTGATACCCTTAGAAAATTTTTCAGAAATAAAAGAGTGGGTGGATCCAGAATCAAATAAAACATTTGCTACTTTAGAGTGGATGGTAAGTGTACCTTTCACCACATCGTTATCGTACTCCACATCGCTGATAGAAATTGCATGTGACTTTCCTTTTTCTTTAGCCTTAAGAGTTTGTTGACGTCGACCATCATCATCAACCCTTGGATTTGGGCATTGATTGGCATAATGCCCCATCTCCTTGCACTTGAAACATTGAAGTGTAGCAGGTTCATTCTGTGTATCCCTTCCTTTGTTTGCATCATTAGACATCTTCTTCCCATTATCACGGCATTCAAATGCCCGATGAACTTCCTTTCCACATTTAAAACATTTACTTGTCCCTTTAAGACAACTCCCTCCATGTTTCTTTCCACACTTTGAGCATAAGGGAAAGTTCATCTTCTTTTCCGTGTGCTCTTTAGATTTTTCTTTGAATTCCATCTTCCTCTTCTTATCAAACCCATGTGACTGATGGGTTACTCTAATCTCCATCTCGACTTTGAGAGCACATCGAACGATTTCCTCGTAGCTATTGAAGTCTCGTATGGCTAACGCCCTTCGAAGACTTGGTTTTAAGCCACTAAAGAATCGATCGATCTTACTCTCAGGTTGGATAATAATACCAGAAGCGTACCTTGCAAGTATGGTAAAATTTGCTTCATAGGTACCAACAGATTCATCATCCCTTTGCTTCAGTTCAAGGAACTCTTTCTCCATCTTTGTTCGGAGAATACGAGGGAAGTACTTATTGAAAAATAAGTTCTTGAACTCGTCCCATTCCATAGACTCAATTTCATCCCTTTTCCTTGTATTCTTAACAAGATTCCACCATTGATCAGCATCTCCTTCCAAACGATACACTGCTAGGATGACTTTATCATGCTCAGAACATTGAAGAACTGAAAATATCTTTTCAGTAGTACTAATCCATTGTTCAGCAACTAATGGATCAGTAGACCCGCTGAAAGATGGTGGACGCTGCCTCATGAAGGATTCAACAGAATGTTGCTCCCTCCTTTGTTCGTTTGGAAATCCTGCATGATTCATAGCTTGAGAAAGTTGTGTGAGCATGGCTACAAGATTTTGCATTCCAGCTCCCATATCGTTTGGTTGCTCAGGGGGACAATCATTGCATTGCCCATCGCATTCCGCATTAACACGGTTCCTTCGGGTTCCAGCCATTGACTAAAACCAAGAAGAATAGTGTGAGCAACACTAATTATAATAGGAAACCACATAATTCAAGAATAAAATTTTCATGCTTATGGTCTTATCCTAGGTTATTCATGGCCATTTCTAAGATTGTGTTCTATGCTTAGACTTATCCTTAGGGTTCTTACTAAGGCTTTCACATCCTAGTTTCCAAAGGTTGACTATACCTTTCCTATGATACCAACTATAATGACCCACACTTTACATACATTGTTAATACTTCAAAATTGAATCACACTTATTACAACATATGACAAAACCACAAAGGACCGTATAGGTATAGTGTCTTTAGAAACTAGGAAACATAAACAACTGGTTCATAAATCTTCTACAGTGTCTCCCATTTATTTCATCATATCTAGGGTCCCTTTTAGCATATTCTACTTAATATCCATCTTCCTCGCCTGGGGAAAAGAAAACATAAAAGGGTGAGCTCAAATTCTCAGCAAGGGCAAATAAAGGAAATAAAAATCATATCATATCTTTTTGAAAATTAAAACCTGCAAAAGAGATCATAATATCTTAACATGGAATAAATCATATAAGTGAAAATGAGATCCCCATAATCATAACATAAAACTTGAATCTTTGTGGCATGCACACATAATCATGGAAAATCATTTCTTGTTAGTCATGACTCATTGCCAAGACTATCTTAGTGGACAAAGTCCCTTTCTGAACCGAGTTCACTCCTCGTTTCAGTCCTGTATCACTGAACCGAAATAACCTTCCGTTCCAGCCATGTCTATCTCATGAGATATAAAATCATTACCCAATGCATTGGAGGGAGATATAGGTCCCACCCATCTTATAATGAATCCTTTCTTATGTGTGCCACATAATCATAAAACATACATCATCGCATAACACATATAACAAAAATGGGATTCTTGAAACATCATGACATCATAAATCAATTCATATATGATAAAGGAATTCATAAACATAATCCCATCACAACATAGTCAAACCAATGTAAAAATATGGATAGAAACAGAACCCTTTATTATATTGGATGGAAAATAATTTTGATAAAACATTTGAATTGAATTCTTGAGGAAAATATCCTTTCTTCTTCAAAAACATTTTTCCTTTCATAACATGTCATACAACTTTAAAATAAAAGAAGTTGATTAAAAATAAACTTGAAAACTTGTAAAGGAAGCTTCTTTGAAGTTATGTTTTAAAAATCCATTCATGCCGTATAAGTTAAAAAAACATTCTTCGTACTTTTGTCGGAAAAGTCAAAAAGTACCTCGTACGGAAAAACGACAAAAGATTCCTTTCATATTCTATACTAAAAACTCACCTAAGGGTAAAATTGGATTTAAACTATTTCAATTGGATGGAAACAATATTACATATTGAGGGAACATGGATGTGGATGATAAAATACACCCCAGTAAATACTTACGAATAAACAATCTCGGATAAAAATGAGATTGTGATATTTCCCTTACCTTAGGTCCGATTTGCTTTGTTCGTGTCCGAAGATCCTGTATAATGGTTTAAATAATGTTATTGACTTATTCCAGAATCATACATATTGATATGAGATCATATATGGCCATATTATTAGCTTCTTGTTAGTAATATTTCATTGTTACTTGTTACTCGGGTCTTTATAACTTTTTGTTCTTATGCGTGTTTTGTCGAATAAATTCTTATTCTTATCTTTAGGTTATAGATAATTCATTTCCAGAATGGTATTAGTGTAGTATATACCATATTCATTAATTCAATTCATTTATATAATCATTATGAAATGAAGATCATGTAGAACGAGTCGCATCACATCGTGGAGACGGTATTCCGTACGTACGCACGAGTGATGATATCGTTTCTATGATCGTGGAATTGTATTGGAGTATATATATAAATTATTTCAGTATCAATATTACTTAATAATAATCATATATAGTTACTGATTACACCATTATACCCATCCTTGTAAGGTGATGGTGGAAAATAGATTACACCACGGCGTGGAGACGGTATTCCGTACGTACGCACGCGCGGTGATTTCATTTTTCCGTAGGATGGATAGAAGGTGAATTAGGGTTGTTTCATATTTATAATAACATATCAGTATTTAAGTAATACTGATGTTATTACTTTATCATGAAATAACTAAAGAAGAAGAAGTTGAAGAAGAAAGAAATTGAAAAGATCGGTAATGGATATTACCTCTTCTTTGGAACGCCTTTTTGAATCCTCCACTTAAGGAACTAAGATTGGTCTTTGGAGAAGACCAGGACCTCTAGGATTATTCTAGGGAAGTGGATAAGGGAAAATGGCAGGGGTTGGCCGAGCTTGAGTGCTCAAATTGGTGTGAGGAGGAGGGGGAGGAGGTGCCCTTTTATAAGGGAGGAGAGGGGCACCTTAGGAATATCTCAAAATATTATTTTATATTAAAGTCAAAATCGGTTTATAATGGTTCCAAAGGGTCTTATTTCGAAGCTAAAGTGGGGATGGGTCGAAATCCTATCAACCAATAGGATTTAGACAAGTTTAGGGTATTATTTTAACCTTATCAATTAGATTTAACTCTAAGTTAATTAATTTAACTTTTACCGTGTCTTTTTGTTTTCTTTCACTATATGGTTAATACACTTACTATAACATGCAAAACGAACCCCAAATTGTTTATTATTAATATATATATATCCTTATCTAAGTCATTTGGCCGAACCTTAGATTTTTATGAATAAAATAGCAATTAATAATATAATATTTGATTTAAAAACTATTTTGTGTCAATTTTGACACTATTTGATATATGATTTTTGTGAAAGTCATAACAGAATTATATGTTCGCAAAAAGTTGATTAAATCAATACTAATATATCATAGTAACCTAGAAAATTAGTGGAATTCATAAAAAGTCTCAAATTACATTTATTTTGGTATTTATAATATCAATTTTGTCAATATTTCATTAATAAGATAATTACTGCATCATCTTTGTGTCATAAATAAATTAAATTATTTGATGTCTAAAAATTACAAATAAAATACCATCATGTAGGAAATCTTTTTAGCTTTCTAATGAATATTTACAATCGAATTTATCTTATGTATAACCCTATATTAAAAATGATTTACTTATTAAACATTGATTTTAACTATTTTAACCCTTCTTTAAATAAATTAATAATAAATGTCCTAATCTAATCCAAGTGGGCCTAAATGGTCATATTTTATTCCTAAGTTTGTTTTTGGTCGAATTACACTTTTCCAATAGAATTAGGACATGTGTTAGGGTAATATTAATATCATATTTACCCTTAGTTACCCTATTTACTATTAACCGCGGTAAAAATAGTAAAAAGTTACTATTCACCAAAAAATTATTTTCATCTCATTGAACCACATTTTAGTCCTTGATATTAACCGTGTCTCTCGGATTTTTGAAATTTCATTCACAGAAGCGGTAAAATTATGTTTTATGCAAAATTCAGTTTTTAACCTACCACTTAGTGGTTTCACTATTCATCAAAAATTGAAAGTTTTCAGAAAAATACCAAAATTTCACCCTAGGATAATTTCGATATTCTGAGTCCAAAAATGAAGTCCATTTTAAAAAATAAAATTTATAAAATTTCAAAAAGTGGTTATTACTATTCATAACGGCTAGTTTTAATAGCATATTGTTGTTTAGTGAAACTCGGTATTGCGTACGACGCAAGCTATCGAGGAAGGTCACGATTGCGTGTAAAGCAAGCCAAGCAAGTGTTGTGTAGAAAAAGATTCCTTTGATGATTTATATAACATAAAAGTCTCGGGTGTTACATTCTACCCCCCTTAAAAAGAATTTCGCCCTCGAAATTCATCACTTTGCAACAAACAAATGAGGATACTTCTCCCTCATCATATCCTCAAGCTCCCATGTAGCTTCTTCAAGTTGGTGGTTTCTCCATAAATCTTTCATCAAGCGAGTGGTCTTGTTTCGTAGGACTTTTTCGCTACGATCCAGAATCTCTATCGGCTGTTCTTCATAAGAAAGATCTTGCTCCAGCGGTACAACTTCTGAGCTGAGTACATGTGAAGGATCTGGTATGTACTTTCTCAGGAGAGATACATGGAACACATTGTGAACTTGAGAGAGATTCGGTGGAAGCGCCAATCGGTAAGCTACCTTCCCAACACGATCCAGTATTTCAAAAGGACCGATATATCTAGTGCTCAACTTCCCCTTCTTTCCAAATCTCATAACCCTCTTCCAGGGAGATATTCGTAAGAACACTTTATCACCCACTTCAAACTCCAGGTCTTTTCTTCGGTTGTCGGCATAACTTTTCTGTCGACTCTGAGCTGCTCTTATGTGTTGTTGAATAGATCTGACCTTTTCTGCCATTTCATCAACGAGATGAGGTCCTAATAGCTTTCTTTCCCCAACTTCATCCCAGCAAGATGGAGTCCTGCATTTCTTTCCATAGAGAGATTCATAAGGAGCCATCTGAATACTGGAGTGAAAGCTATTATTATAAGAAAATTCCACCAAAGGTAGGTGTTTATCCCAACCTCCTTTGAAATCCATAGAGCAAGCTCTCAACATATCTTCTAGGGTTTGAATTGTTCTCTCAGACTGACCGTCTGTCTGGGGATGATAAGCAGTGCTGAAACTCAACTCTGTATCCAGAGTATGCTGAAGACTTCTCCAGAACTTCGAGGTAAATCTCGGATCTCGATCAGATATAATAGAAAGTGGTACTCCATGCAATCTTACCACTTCCTTTACATATATCCTGGCAAGCTGATCTAGAGAGAAATCCTCTCTAATAGCAATGAAGTGTGCAGACTTTGTAAGACGATCAACTATGACCCAGATAGCATTATTGCCTTTGGATGTTTTAGGAAGTCCTGTGACAAAGTCCATAGTGATGTTTTCCCATTTCCATTCGGGTATGGGTAATGGTTGTAACATCCCCTTAGACTTCTGTCTCTCAGCTTTAACTTGTTGACAAACCAAGCATCGAGAGACATATTCAGCAACATCTCTTTTCATGCCATCCCACCAGAAGTACTCTTTCAGGTCCCTATACATCTTCGTGCTTCCAGGATGAATAGAGAATGAAGAACTATGAGCCTCATCCAGCAGCTCTTTCTTTAATTCGGGGATGGGAGGAACACAAACCCGATTCCTGAACTTTATTATCCCATCACAATCAAGGTTGAATTCAGGAACATTTCTCACCTTCTTTTGTAACTCGACATCTTCTTTCTGTGCCTCTTTAATCTTCACATGTATAGATGGTTGAACATTCATTTGAGAAAGATAAGATTTTTCCCCTTCCATTATAATTCCAAGATCCATCCTTTGTAAATCCATAAATATTGGATCTTTTGTGATCCTCATCATGGATAAACTAGCATGGTCTTGTCGACTTAATGCATCTGCCACCTTGTTTGCTTTCCCAGGGTGGTAATGGATTGAGCAGTCATAATCCTTAATCAGCTCCAACCATCTTCCTTGGCGCATATTCAGCTCCTTTTGTGTGAAAATATACTTTAAACTTTTATGATCAGTATAAATATCACACCTTTCACCATAAAGGTAATGCCTCCAAATCTTTAATGCAAAGATTACCGCAGCCAACTCCAAATCATGTGTTGGGTAATTTTGCTCATGGATTTTCAACTGTCGTGAGGCATAAGCTATCACCATATCATTTTGCATAAGAACACACCCCAATCCCTTCTTGGATGCATCACTGTAGATCACAAACCTTTCTCCACTACAAGGCAGTGTGAGCACAGGTGCACTGGATAACCTTCTTTTCAACTCCTTGAAATTCTCTTCACATTCCTCTGTCCAGACAAACTTAACTCCTTTCCGAGTCAACTTGGTGAGTGGATTAGATAATCGTGAAAAATCTTTTACAAAACGTCGATAATTACCAGCCAAACCAAGAAAACTTCGGATCTCAGTTACTGTTGTTGGTCTTGACCATCTTTCGATAACCTCTGTTTTTGCTGGATCCACAGATATCCCCTCTTTTGAGATTATATGACCCAAAAATGCAACTTTTTGAAGCCAAAATTCACACTTGGTAAATTTGGCATAAAGCTTCTCTTTTCTCAGGGTCTTCAATATAATTCTCAAGTGATCTCCATGCTCTTCCTTTCTCTTTGAATAGACAAGAATATCGTCTATAAAGACTCTCACAAATTGATCAAGATAGTCTCTAAAGACTCTATTCATTAGATCCATGAAGATAGCAGGGGCATTAGTAAGACCAAATGGCATCACTATAAATTCATAGTGTCTATACCTTGTACGGAAAGCCGTCTTTGGTATATCCTCCCTTTTGACCCTTAATTGATGATACCCTGAACGAAGATCAATCTTGGAAAAGTATTGAGCTCCGCGTAGTTGGTCAACTAAGTCATCAATGCGTGGGAGAGGATATTTGTTCTTGATAGTGATCTTGTTAAGTTCTCTATAATCAATGTAGAGTCTCATTGATCCATCTTTCTTCTTAACAAATAGAACAGGTGCTCCCCAAGGTGACGCACTAGGGCGTATGAATCCCTTATCAAGATTTTCTTGGAGTTGCTTCTTCAATTCCTGCAACTCAATTGGGGCCATTCTATAAGGTGTCTTTGAAATAGGCAAAGCACCCGGTACGAGTTCTATTGAAAACTCAGCTTCACGATTTGGTGGAAGACCCGGTAATTCCTCCGGAAAGACATCATCAAACTCCCGTACAATGGGCATATTCTTAATCGTTAGTTTCTCACCAACTATTTGAGATAAATAACCTTCATTTAGTGGAATCAATACCCATAAGATGGAAGAAATTTCCACTGGAAGTTTATGTTCATCCTTGCATTGATAGACGATCGTAGGTTGATCTGGAATATGAAATGTGACTTCCCTTCTTTGGCAATTGATATGAGCTCCATGTAGAGAAAGCCAATCCATGCCAAGAATCACATCAAATTCCACTAAAGGAAGGATCACAAGATTTGCAGGAAGCACTTTCCCACAAACTTCGATCGGAGAAGAATTATAAACTTCTGATGCGATTGATGTGCCATTAGGTGTTGTCACAGCTAACTCAACATCTAATTGTTGAGGTAATACGGTGATACCCTTAGAAAATTTTTCAGAAATAAAAGAGTGGGTGGATCCAGAATCAAATAAAACATTTGCTACTTTAGAGTGGATGGTAAGTGTACCTTTCACCACATCGTTATCGTACTCCACATCGCTGATAGAAATTGCATGTGACTTTCCTTTTTCTTTAGCCTTAAGAGTTTGTTGACGTCGACCATCATCATCAACCCTTGGATTTGGGCATTGATTGGCATAATGCCCCATCTCCTTGCACTTGAAACATTGAAGTGTAGCAGGTTCATTCTGTGTATCCCTTCCTTTGTTTGCATCATTAGACATCTTCTTCCCATTATCACGGCATTCAAATGCCCGATGAACTTCCTTTCCACATTTAAAACATTTACTTGTCCCTTTAAGACAACTCCCTCCATGTTTCTTTCCACACTTTGAGCATAAGGGAAAGTTCATCTTCTTTTCCGTGTGCTCTTTAGATTTTTCTTTGAATTCCATCTTCCTCTTCTTATCAAACCCATGTGACTGATGGGTTACTCCAATCTCCATCTCGACTTTGAGAGCACATCGAACGATTTCCTCGTAGCTATTGAAGTCCCGTATGGCTAACGCCCTTCGAAGACTTGGTTTTAAGCCACTAAAGAATCGATCGATCTTACTCTCAGGTTGGATAATAATACCAGAAGCGTACCTTGCAAGTCTGGTAAAATTTGCTTCATAGGTACCAACAGATTCATCATCCCTTTGCTTCAGTTCAAGGAACTCTTTCTCCATCTTTGTTCGGAGAATACGAGGGAAGTACTTATTGAAAAATAAGTTCTTGAACTCGTCCCATTCCATAGACTCAATTTCATCCCTTTTCCTTGTATTCTTAACAAGATTCCACCATTGATCAGCATCTCCTTCCAAACGATACACTGCTAGGATGACTTTATCATGCTCAGAACATTGAAGAACTGAAAATATCTTTTCAGTGGTACTAATCCATTGTTCAGCAACTAATGGATCAGTAGACCCGCTGAAAGATGGTGGATGCTGCCTCATGAAGGATTCAACAGAATGTTGCTCCCTCCTTTGTTCGTTTGGAAATCCTGCATGATTCATAGCTTGAGAAAGTTGTGTGAGCATGGCTACAAGATTTTGCATTCCAGCTCCCATATCGTTTGGTTGCTCAGGGGGACAATCATTGCATTGCCCATCGCATTCCGCATTAACACGGTTCCTTCGGGTTCCAGCCATTGACTAAAACCAAGAAGAATAGTGTGAGCAACACTAATTATAATAGGAAACCACATAATTCAAGAATAAAATTTTCATGCTTATGGTCTTATCCTAGGTTATTCATGGCCATTTCTAAGATTGTGTTCTATGCTTAGACTTATCCTTAGGGTTCTTACTAAGGCTTTCACATCCTAGTTTCCAAAGGTTGACTATACCTTTCCTCTGATACCAACTATAATGACCCACACTTTACATACATTGTTAATACTTCAAAATTGAATCACACTTATTACAACATATGACAAAACCACAAAGGACCGTATAGGTATAGTGTCTTTAGAAACTAGGAAACATAAACAACTGGTTCATAAATCTTCTACAGTGTCTCCCATTTATTTCATCATATCTAGGGTCCCTTTTAGCATATTCTACTTAATATCCATCTTCCTCGCCTGGGGAAAAGAAAACATAAAAGGGTGAGCTCAAATTCTCAGCAAGGGCAAATAAAGGAAATAAAAATCATATCATATCTTTTTGAAAATTAAAACCTGCAAAAGAGATCATAATATCTTAACATGGAATAAATCATATAAGTGAAAATGAGATCCCCATAATCATAACATAAAACTTGAATCTTTGTGGCATGCACACATAATCATGGAAAATCATTTCTTGTTAGTCATGACTCATTGCCAAGACTATCTTAGTGGACAAAGTCCCTTTCTGAACCGAGTTCACTCCTCGTTTCAGTCCTGTATCACTGAACCGAAATAACCTTCCGTTCCAGCCATGTCTATCTCATGAGATATAAAATCATTACCCAATGCATTGGAGGGAGATATAGGTCCCACCCATCTTATAATGAATCCTTTCTTATGTGTGCCACATAATCATAAAACATACATCATCGCATAACACATATAACAAAAATGGGATTCTTGAAACATCATGACATCATAAATCAATTCAGATATGATAAAGGAATTCATAAACATAATTCCATCACAACATAGTCAAACCAATGTAAAAATATGGATAGAAACAGAACCCTTTATTATCTTAGATGGAAAATAATTTTGATAAAACACTTGAATTGAATTCTTGAGGAAAATATCCTTTCTTCTTCAAAAACATTTTTCCTTTCATAACATGTCATACAACTTTAAAATAAAAGAAGTTGATTAAAAATAAACTTGAAAACTTGTAAAGGAAGCTTCTTTGAATTAATGTTTTAAAAATCCATTCATGCCGTATAAGTTAAAAAAACATTCTCCGTACTTTTGTCGGAAAAGTCAAAAAGTACCTCGTACGGAAAAACGACAAAAGATTCCTTTCATATTCTTTACTAAAAACTCACCTAAGGGTAAAATTGGATTTAAACTATTTCAAGTGGATGGAAACAATATTACATATTGAGGGAACATGGATGTGGATGATAAAATACACCCCAGTAAATACTTACGAATAAACAATCTCGGATAAAAATGAGATTGTGATATTTCCCTTACCTTAGGTCCGATTTGCTTTGTTCGTGTCCAAAGCTCCTATATAATGGTTTAAATAATGTTATTGACTTATTACAGAATCATACATATTGATATGAGATCATATATGGTCATATTATTAGCTTCTTGTTAGTAATATTTCATTGTTACTTGTTACTCGGGTCTTTATAACTTTTTGTTCTTATGCGTGTTTTGTCGAATAAATTCTTATTCTTATCTTTAGATTATAGATAATTCATTTCCAGAATGGTATTAGTGTAGTATATACCATATTAATTCATTCAATTCATTTATATAATCATTATGAAATGAAGATCATGTAGAACGAGTCGCATCACATCGTGGAGACGGTATTCCGTACGTACGCACGAGTGATGATATCGTTCCTATGATCGTGGAATTGTATTGGAGTATATATATATATTATTTCAGTATCAATATTACTTAATAATAATCATATATAGTTACTGATTACACCATTATACCCATCCTTGTAAGGTGATGGTGGAAAATAGATTACACCACGGCGTGGAGACGGTATTCCGTACGTACGCACGCGCGGTGATTTCATTTTTCCGTAGGATGGATAGAAGGAGAATTAGGGTTGTTTCATATTTATAATAACATATCAGTATGTAAGTAATACTGATGTTATTACTTTATCATGAAACAACTAAAGAAGAAGAAGTTGAAGAAGAAAGAAATTGAAAAGATCGGTAATGGATATTACCTCTTCTTTGGAACGCCTTTTTGAATCCTCCACTTAAGGAACTAAGATTGGTCTTTGGAGAAGACCAGGACCTCTAGGATTATTCTAGGGAAGTGGAGAAGGGAAAATGGCAGGGGTTGGCCGAGCTTGAGTGCTCAAATTGGTGTGAGGAGGAGGGGGAGGAGGTGCCCTTTTATAAGGGAGGAGAGGGGCACCTTAGGAATATCTCAAAATATTATTTTATATTAAAGTCAAAATCGGTTTATAATGGTTCCAAAGGGTATTATTTCGAAGCTAAAGTGGGGATGGGTCGAAATCCTATCAACCAATAGGATTTAGACAAGTTTAGGGTATTATTTTAACCTTATCAATTAGATTTAACTCTAAGTTAATTAATTTAACTTTTACCGTGTCTTTTTGTTTTCTTTCACTATATGGTTAATACACTTACTATAACATGCCAAACGAACCCCAAATTGTTTATTATTAATATATATATATCCTTATCTAAGTCATTTGGCTGAACCTTAGATTTTTAAGAATAAAATAGCAATTAATAATATAATATTTGATTTAAAAACTATTTTGTGTCAATTTTGACACTATTTGATATATGATTTTTGTGAAAGTCATAACAGAATTATATGTTCGAAACAAGTTGACTAAATAAATACTAATATATCATAGTAACCTAGAAAATTAGTGGAATTCATAAAAAGTCTCAAATTACATTTATTTTGGTATTTATATTATCAATTTTGTCAATATTTCATTAATAAGATAATTACTGCATCATCTTTGTGTCATAAATAAATTAAATTATTTGATGTCTAAAAATTACAAATAAAATACCATCATGTAGGAAATCGTTTTAGCTTTCTAATTAATATTTACAATCGAATTTATCTTATGTATAACCCTATATTAAAAATGATTTACTTATTAAACTTTGATTTTAACTATTTTAACCCTTCTTTAAATAAATTAATAATAAATGTCCTAATCTAATCCAAGTGGGCCTAAATGGTCATATTTTATTCCTAAGTTTGTTTTTGGTCGAATTACACTTGTCCAATAGAATTAGGACATGTGTTAGGGTAATATTAATATCATATTTACCCTTAGTTACCCTATTTACTATTAACCGCGGTAAAAATAGTAAAAAGTTACTATTCACCAAAAAATTATTTTCATCTCATTGAACCACATTTTAGTCCTTGATATTAACCGTGTCTCTCGGATTTTTGAAATTCCATTCACAGAAGCGGTAAAATTAAGTTTTATGCAAAATTCAGTTTTTAACCTACCACTTAGTGGTTTCACTATTCATCAAAAATTGAAAGTTTTCAGAAAAATACCAAAATTTCACCCTAGGATAATTTCGATATTCTGAGTCCAAAAATGAAGTCCATTTTGAAAAATAAAATTTATAAAATTTCAAAAAGTGGTTATTACTATTCATAACGGCTAGTTTTAATAGCATATTGTTTTTTAGTGAAACTCGGTATTGCGTACGACGCAAGCTATCGAGGAAGGTCGCGATTGCGTGTAAAGCAAGCCAAGCAAGTGTTGTGTAGAAAAAGATTCCTTTGATGATTTATATAACATAAAAGTCTCGGGTGTTACATTCCATTTTTCCATCTGTCACTCAGATCAACTCAAAACTATTATGAGACCATTTTCATCATTCAAAATCAATTATATACCTCATCAAAATTTCAGATAAATAGATTTTATTTTTACATGGAATCCAATGAATCCCTAACCATCTAATGAAAGGTCACTCAATACCTATGAACCTTCTATAATAAGGGATATGATTCCCCATACTACATCCATTTATTTATACACCTAATGGTTTGTTGTGTAGTCCTTCAAAAATTGGTGGGTACTAAAACATATAAATTGTCACATGTTTCAGACTCACTGGAATGACTTCCATAGAATCTACTAAATTTCAGTCTAAAGTGATGGTCACACCCTTTATGTCCATTATTGCACTCCAGGCGAATGGAAATCCATATATCACTGCTAGAGGACATTCACAATAAATTTATCTCCTAATGATTGTTTTTCCTTGAAAACCCCACACATCGAATCCCTGGAAGTATTTTTCAAAAATTATGATGAGATAAACTATGCCAATAAACTCTTACCCAATTCCAATGACACTCCTCTCCATAGGGGAAATCAATCATTTCATCTAGCCTCAGGCTAACAAGAGTTAAAAAATTTCAATAGAATCACTAGTAATCAGTTCATATATGAAAACTCATTGAATCAAACTTAAATGGTACAACAGATATCAATTTCTCATTTCCTTAATCTCATCAGACATAATGGGATTATGACCTAGTACACCCTTATCACATAGTTCTTCCCATTGTCCAATGGGAAATGTTTTATTTATCCTAGTATCGGAAATATACCCACCACAATCCCCTCAAAACTCAACCACATATATCACAATGCACTCACGAAGCACTCCCCTAACATTCCTTCAATCCCTCACCTAAAAAAAATAACTTCATGATCACTCACCAATTTGTTTCATTCGAAAAAACACTAGAATCATCCCATGGCCCCACCCCCCATTCCACCGATAGTGACTCTAGAATCATGGGGGTTAGGATTCATGCTACTCGTAGCCTCTAAAAGTAATAATTGATTCATATTAATAATAACTCAGTGTCCTTATTATAACAAAACTCATCAAATTATCATGCTCATATCAAATACTAGGTACCACAACCCATGCACTAGTAACATAACTTGAAGACAATACACATTCTCTCCATCTAAAAGGCATTAAAAACCTCATGTTAGATCCCATATTGATATACCCTCATAAACCACTAAAATGTTACTCGGATCATCAATATCCTATTAAATATCCCAATGGAACTAGACACGTTCACATAGTCTAAAAATCTTATCTCATTAATTCCCGAACTCATGGTCAACGACTCTATTTGATTATTTAATATCACGTAGTAACTCATGCAAAAAATACCCTATCTAGGTTCTTAAATTTTAATATATGGATACAAATTCCAACTCTTTTTCCCTCAATTTAACTAATTCCAACGAAGAATTATCCTATGTAACTACACCCATGAAAATCACAATATCAAATTGATCCCCATAGATCCTCCACATATGGGAACCACCACCTCCATTATCACACTCTCATATAGAAACACATATATATAGTGGAATCTATCAACTACAATTGAATTTGAGTATCCTATACCCACGTCATCAGATTTTGTTGAATGATACAAACAGGATATACGGGTAAACACCTTATATGTTATTATTGACACATTAAATTGTTGAGAACATTTCATTCAAAATTATCATCATAATAACACATTTGGTTATCATACCTAAGGCTTCATATGATATAACTATCATACTAAGAATTCTATTCAACCATTAGAATATATACAACATACCCATCATTATATAATATCTCATCATAGATCCACATTAAAAATAATTTGATGAAATATCATATGGATAATAATTGTAGAATTCCACTTAGAAGTTATATAGTAAAATAAAATAAAAATTTGAATTTTTTTGAAAATAAATCCTCCTTAATTGTAAATTAAACATACACATATATATATATTTTCAAGTGAATCATACATGCCAAATATGATTCATGTACATTGGCCACTTTCAATTAGTCCAACATGTAATTCCTATAAATCATAATATTAAATACTAATGTTTGACATGATATGTGAAATTATAAAAATATAACATTTCTATCAAATAACTATAATCACATGCCCCAAGTCACCTGAACATCCTATCATGAATTGTGTTTTTGATGAACAAATATACTATCTATGACATGTGGAAACAATTATTGACTATAAGTCAATTATTTTACAAATATAAATAGAAATGAAATAGATACAAGAATATAACATTATGAATCCACAAAATCATTCAATATGAATATTTAATATAATGCTGAAACCAATAATCCTCATGTTTATGTCCTCATGTGACAGTGGTTATTGATTTTTATTTGGGGACTATGGTGTTAATATAGGGTGACTAAAACCTCATTTCATAAGAAGAAATAGTATTAAATAATCCAAATATATTCTATAATAAATAAAAAAAAATTATAACGTATTGTATAAAAATAATATATGGTAATTCGTTATTCTATAGAAATTTGTAAGATATCATTAATGAAAAATCATAGTCATTCTAGCGTAAAAAATTATAGATCACTCACTAGGATGATAAAATATTTAATGTAATGAAAATAAATAGGATAAAAAAATCCCCCATCACTATGCATGATTCATAACTCAGTCACCAGTATCCAAATCCTTATTTGGTTTTCCAACCCTACCATGAATCACTTGAACTTTGGACCTCTGACTGATCCACACATTCATCAATACCATCCCAAAAATATTAATATGTTATGCATTCACATCAATATGCTAGTGTACATCATCAAAAAAAATTAGGCCATCCCCAATGGTGTACAGATCATATATTGTCATAAACAATGATTCAAACATGTGAAATTCCCATATTATCAGAGTAAAAAATGAATTGAAAAAACACAATCTATACATTAATCCCAAAATGATACATGGGATCCACTCGAATATTATTTTTCTAGTTTCAGAGTTTCTCAAAACATAAATCCATCATTTGGGGCATAGAATGTAAGAATCTCCCTAACAATATATCGTATCATCCATAAACATAGGGGATTTCTTTACTGAGAATAAGGTGATCCAGAAATATAATGGTTTTCCATTTTATGAATCTATGTCATACAAACAATAAATAGATCTCTCATAGTAAAACCATTCATCCATAAACTCATGGGTGTTCCGTTTTGAGATATAGTCATTTTGATACGAAAGGAATTTCCTTATTAGAATTCCATTACATCTAAAAATTCATGGGAGTTTCATGCTAGAAATAAAGGCTACCAACATATATGGGAAGTTCCCTATGAGGAATCCTATCATTAAAAAACTCTGGTGTGGTTCCATCCAAGAATATATAAATCTTTAATCATAGAGGTGTCAATGTTGGTAGTCCACCCATGAAAAAAAAAATTGAATTCACTTATGGGAATACATGTCATTTCGTAACTCATGGGGTCCACCTCAAAAAATACAGTCATCCAAAATCCTAGTAGATTTATTTTGTAATGATATACTTATCTGGAAACTCATGGATGTTCATAATAATGAATCTATGTTAAAGGGTATCATAAATAAAGGCTGGATCTGAGGAGAACATAAATGGCCTCCCGTGTATCCCATTAAATCTTGATTGATAGTATGTTCCACCCAAATAATCTAGTATAACATATCATGATGAGTGGATAATCATTAAAGAACTTGTCACAAAATATAAGATTATATTCAGATGTGCACAATATATCCTAATCATATCCATAATAGAATCAAACTATTGATTTGTGTTCTATGGTGGCACACACAATTATCACTACCCCTTTCCCATATATACCATCTTAAGGATCAAATTATCATAAGGGTAGCCACTAGGGTCCTCTAGGTCTCATCTATAAGAGGACACCCTCAAATTAATTCCCCAATCACAATCTTATCTCTCAATAATTTTCCCCGGACATGGTTGGAATAGAATCCATCAAGACAAAAAAGGTTTTTCTTCATGATGTAAACATATCCATATCGTCATGTATTCAATTAATGCAACTAAACAAAGAATGTACATAGATATCTCAGTCCAATGAATATTTTTACCCTCTTCCGTGTCCTCAAATACATCCTCTTGACCATCACATAGGGCTTAAATAACATCTCTCAATAATGAACATAGGATCCAATCGTCAATCAATGGTCCTTTATATCATATCCCACTAACCATTAATCATCTCTTGGAAAACCTAATGCATTAATATGGGTTACAATACCTCATTATATATGGATAAAAAATCAAAATGTAATCCTCCTTAGTAAATGTATTTATATAGGAAAAAATATCCAGAAAAAATCACATTGGGTAGAATAGAGAACAATGTGTACCACACTATACATAGAATGTACCTCCTACTACAAAAATAATGATGTGTGTCTCAAATGGAAATGGAATGTAGAAGTAAATTTATTTTATTTCTCATCCTAAAATGATTAGTTACCCCCATGGAATAAAATTAAGTGTTTTTCACATAGTGACTAGTTATATACTCAACAATTCCTTAGACAGTGTACCTTGCGCGGTGTGTACATGTGTTCCCTACATGACTATGTACCATGAAAATGGATTTTTTTTCTAATTGCTCAACCACAAACCAATTCACACTAAACTCCATTTACTTATAAAAAACCCCACAATTTAGTTCCATATTACACATCTCTTTCAAAATAAATAATAAAAAATGTGCATTCTTGAAACTACATATTGTGATTTCAGTTTTCATAAGCATAAATCCCATAATGAAGAAAGTCAAACCAATATTTCTATGAAAAAAACTCAAACGTATACTTCTAGAAGAATATATTTATCCCTATAACTTACATTCATTTTATGAAAACTAATTTATAGGGATATAGAAAATTGAAAATAAAACTTACTACCTCAAGCTGAAAAATAGCATAGTTTCGAGCTCATGATGTCACCCCACACATGCTACATCCTTATCATATTCTGATTGACGCCACAAAAAAAGTTAGCACACCCATATCTACATTATACTATCATTTTATTCATAAAAATAAAATAATAATCCTTATCTCCCACATTGTGTATATTAATGGAATTTAGGGGATAGTAAAAAATACAATGAAATTAGTTTAGTTTAATTTGATGTTTTTAAATATCCATTTAAATTCTCATCCAATGTTATGAAACCAATTTTCGGTTTACACCTTGATTTCAAAAAAACCCAAATTCAAGACTCATCCAAAAATTTTATATCCAAATCCATAGCTTCATTTAGAGTGTATCAATGATTCAAACATTAAATAAATAATATTTAATAAAAATTTTCAATATATTATAAAAACAAAACAAGATCCAAATTTCAAAAAATTTATACCCTATGCTAGAAACCACATTCTACAACCAACTACATTATTAAAATGTATATATTATATCATCTATTAATTTAAAGTAAAATTTAATCCTCACGGTAACCATGAATTGGAAAAACGATTAATTTAATTGAATTCCAACCCCCATAAAAGTCATGAAGTTTTAAATTATAAAATCCCATTTAATATTAATTATTTCCTACTAATAACTACGTATTATAATAAAACACAAACATTGAATCATCTATATATTTATTGGTAACTTTTAGATCCCTATTTGGTTGATCTGAAGATAGTGTGAGAACCTTGATGTCCACGTCTACTTTTTCATGTGTTGTTAATAAGTGTCTATGGTAAAATATTAATATTATACAAGGAATTGCCTCTTCAATCATGGAAAAATAAATACTTCCATCTTTCAGTTTCATATACACAAATAATAATTACCTAAATTTCAAAATATAGATGTAAAAGTAATTTTATTTTAATAAATAAAAATCACCAAAATAATGTAAAAAGGAAAAAATAGTTATAGGGATATAAAATCCAAAAAAAATATATTACCAAATTATTATCTAGTTAAGTTTATCCATTTAATTGAATCTATCATATAAAAATGTTCAAATGGTATATAAAAGATTTTTTTTTTGCTTTGAACTATTCATTATAGGTTCTTTTCAAACAATTCTAATTTTAATGTAAATGAAACATACTAAAACCTCATTGAATAAATATAAAATTGTATCACAAAACATACTAAGTCATCTACATGTTAAAATCACATTTACCTATGTTGAAAAAAATAAAAATAATATATATTTAATATGGTTTACAATAAAATATAGTGAATGAAGTAGATTTTTCCCACATCCCCAGAAATCTAGCCTCCATCACAACATAGTAACATATATCCCGACAATAACATCGCTTTCAACATCATCATTTTCAACTATATTAATGAATGAAATACCAAAACCATAATTAAAAAATAATTCTATTCCAAATCCACAAAAACCCAACCAATAATCATTATATATAAAAACAATAGAGATATAAGAGATTATATGAGAGGGTGAGTAGCTAACCATCTATATCACCCATATTGAAGAAGTTAAGGGCTCCTGTAATAAAAAATATCCAAAATGTATATCATCCAACTTCTCTAACATGGGTGGTATTTAATTATATATATTAAAAAATAAAAAGATATATAGTAACAAATAATCCCACCCTTGGTTGTGACACCTTTTTACAATCTTAATAAATCTCTGATCATCAAAATAATATGAAAATACAATATCCATTGATAAATCCAACCACATAATAAGCCAACACAATAATCACACATCATTTACATCCTTTATAACCATTCACATTTCATTTTAAATTCCAATTTATTAATTAATAGCCATTTAATTGATCTTTTAATGAACACATTATACATTTCATCTTGTTATTTTTAATACAAATTATCTACTATCTTCATCCAAATAATCAATCATATATACTTCAATTACTATATAAAAAATATCCCCCACTTTAATCAGTTAATTCAACATATAAATTAGCGGTAACATTATCATCTTCAAAATTTGTTTATTTTACTTATTAAATGTCTATATTTGTTTTAATTTGTCTCCAAATCCTCATTAGATACAATACTACATCCATGAAATCCTCACCATGGCACAACATCAATATTCCTTAATAATATATCCACTATTACTATGAACATATAATTTAGAAAATAAAATATCAATAATAAATATATTTCTTATTATTTCATTGGTAATATGTTATGTTGTCTATTATGTAATCCCAATTCCATTTTGACGGCACACTAATCATGTAACAAATTTTTTTGGACCTGTCTTCCCACTACACACATTAAAAAGAAGGAGAAATAATTAATCTTAGAAAAAGTAATGTTATATTTAGAAAAATTGAATCTTTCCATCATCTTTGAAATGTATCCTTCAATTTTTATTTTAATAAAAATTATAAGAAAAAATAATAATGTTTAAATGATGCAATATTTTTTCTTTTTTATATGTAATGTAATACATCCACGAAGAACATTCAAATGACATTTTGATTTTAATATTATCCACGACATTAATAGTATTTGATTATAAGATTTTTTATAGGATCAAAACATATCCAAGTTCCATGGCCTCTTCTTCCCTTCCAATGAATTCATTTAAGAGAGTTAAAATAATTTAATTAGCACATAAGTCAAACTCACAATGAAATTAATAAAAGGTATAAGACCATATAATAAAGGGGATTAATTTGGATGTGTAAATATTATGTTCAAGATATTCAATGATATTCAAAATGGTTCCCTAATTAATTCTTGGTCATCTATGTAATTTAGTAAAATCAATCATAGTTTTGAAAATCCCATATTTAATGAATTCCATTGTATATACAACATTTATTCTTAAATCCAAAAATCTGTCTATTATATTAATGATAACCTTATTTATTTTCACAAAATATTAATCTATATCAAAAAAAATATAGAAAATAAAATTTAATAATAATAGCCTAATCAAATTCCATGATATTTTAATTCAAATAATTCAATTGGACCTTCTCCAATAACATCATTAAAATTAAAATTCTTATGATATCTGAATGGAAGTCCTAAAACTATCAAAAACCAATTTTCCAAATCATAAATCCCAATTTAATTTCTCAACTCTATAATAGTCATTGAGATACATCCAACATCCCATAATGAAAATTAATTTTCACCTTTAGCATTCTATAATTTCATGATGCTCTGTGGAATGATGTAGCGATTTATGGAATTCTCCAAAGAACGAGTTCTAAATGTCATGAAACACAAAAATTATGCCTATTTATTCACTTCCATGATAAATATTAGTATATTTTCAATAAAATGTAATTTAAAAGTAATCTTGTTCTGGTGAATCATGTATTCCATTATGCGTCCACCATAAAATACTGAGGGAAACTAAATTCCTCGTAACCATCCACTGAAACAAGAAGACTATGTTGTTTCATGTAATAAAAAAATCAAAATTTAGAAAAGTATAGAATCATATTATATAAATAATTACATATATTTACATGTTTTTTAATTACTCATAAGTAATATCGTGTTCTTCATTAATTACTAACATTTAATAAATTAAACATAATGTCATGGTTACTAAATAAAGAATTTAAATCACTCTTATTTTTAGAAATTGAAAATGGAACATATAATATAAATTAAATTAGTGATCCATATCTATGTTTTTATTTGTTCATATATTCGAATGGAATTTTGATCCTAAGATTTTGACATCAATTCTGGGTGTTCTATGTTCTCATTGTATGGTTTATTCATTCTACTTCCATATCCTCTTTGGGGATCCAAATTCAACTCCAAACAACTCTATATATACTGAGATATTACTCATGACTTCCAATGGACACTTAATTGTCAACAATAAAACATTACACCCAATGTTTAAGACATTATACAACTTATTTTTTTTATAATTCTTCATAGTAGTCTGATAATTTCAATTTCATTCCAATTATGCTAACTCCATTTGAATATTTGATAATGAAACCACAAAATATTCATTCTAACACTATAACCATTCTTCCCATGTGACCTTATAATCATTATCCACCTTTGGTAAAACATTACACGGGTTTAGATAATTTTAATTATTATTTCTTTATATCAATCAAGATATATACACTATTCCATAAACTAACCATACACACTCCATTACATTTATGATTTCAATTATCATAAAACTTGAATGTTGGATGTAACAAAATATACCCATTTCTTCATTATTGTATTCAATTAAATATATAACATCTATTATACTTATTCATTCTCCATGGATAGTATCACCCATCCATTATTACGTTCTGAAAATTTTCCAATATCCAAGTACAAAATTTTATATAATTACGAGAGTTTTGTTTTACCCTCATCAGTTTGAATGAAATAGTTTAAATCTAAGGTTAATCTTATCCTTCTCGAAACAATTGAGGCCAATGGTTTGGTGATGATATATTCTACCTGATGCTTGGTTCCAATAAATTTTGGTTCCACTATATTTTTTCACAATCATATCAATTATATTTTAGTAATGAATATCATCGTTTTTTGTGTGACAGATTTCACGAATTCATTTTTAATAAAAAAAAATTATCACATAATTAGAATTTGTTATTACACCACTTCACTAGAATCTTAAAATTTTTACATAATTCATAATAGTAATATATATTCCATAGTAAGTAAAATATATTATACATAAAATTAACTCAATGAAAGGTACTCTTATTTATTACATAGGCTTCTGACATAGTTTCTTCCGATGTAAATTTCTTCACCACTAATGTATTTTGAATATTTATGTTCACCAACTCAATATGTGTCTAAATAAACAATAAAATCCAAATATTTTTTTCAAGGACACAAAATCATAATTCAATATTCATTGAATATGTCTTCTTCTTATATTCACATCTAATAGGTGTCTATTATTTGAAAAACATGGAAACTATTCTACAAAGAACATATCATAAAAAATGATGTTCTTGTATCATATAGATTATCTAATCTCCTAATGAGCCTTATATATTTATTTTAGTATAATCCCACACTATCCTCATGATTTTAATGTTTCATTCATGGTAATAACATAGTGGAAAATTCATTTTATTCTTCTAGAAAAATTTTCTTCAACACATCGATTGCATATTTATCTTTTCATATAAATAAACTTTATTGTATTTGTAGAACGTGAAGGTAATTAATTAATCTAATACTTTATTTTTATTTCAGAATAAGTATTTATACAAATTTACCAATTAAATTATTAATTTTCCATCTAAAAATTATTTTATCCGCATACACAATCACTATAAAATATTCCACATATAATATTTTCATAGAATGTTTATAAGAATCCACTCCTCTCTTAATATTTAACATCCTTGATAATGTAACAAATCATTTATACCAAGTAGGATGGTCTCCAATTAAATTATATATATCCATTTAAAATATGTTACCTTTTGAGTCATTATTTCAAATAACAAATAAAACCTGATTTTTTATATAAACATCATTATTTAGGACTATATATAAATAAAAATATTTTATCAACCATTTAGAATAGTTAATAAATTATTTGAAAAAAACCCACTCTGAATTTTCATAGAGACTCATATCACTCCACTAGAGTGAATGATTTCTCATCATTAACTCATTACCCTATGTATATCCCTTATACACTAGCCATAATTTATTTCCTATCCTTTTTTCATTTTTATCAGGTTTAGTTTTGTATACCCTTATTTATGAATCATATTATGATATCATGTTATTTCAATAATCTCCAATGTCTAATTATTTTCCATTTGGTCAATTTACTTATTTATGTATTGCACTCATTGTTATTACATTAATGTAAATTCAAATGAAGGTGTTTATATTTATACTAATAAATTATTTTTCTCTATTCTCCTCTACATCTGAGTCAGTGTTCGAGTATATTTAAATCTAATAATATTTAGTAGATCTACATGAACACATTCCTTCCTTGTAGTGTTATAAATTAACATAATTCATTCCGAAAATCATTTATAGATTCATGTTCAAAATCATAATCAATCTGAACATTATGAAATTCTCCACAGTTTAAATTTATATTATTACTTTCTTTGAACTCATTTTCAAAAAATATTCTACAAATTTCTATGGAGGTATTTTCACACTAGTTAAAAAATTATCTTTCATACCTGAGTTTTTACATCAGTTTTTAAATAAAATGTTTTAAATTGTTTTTTACAATCACTAATATAAATTAATGATTTTAAAGCAATTCCTTGGAATATTTTTTTTGTTTTATTTATAAAAATCGTTTTTATAGTATTTTTACAGGGTTTTAAGATTGGTTTTCTTTATTCCATATGATAATAAAAAAATTTAAAATTATGTTATAAAAATCCAACACTAAAACCATTTTATGTTGGATTTTTAATTTCGTTGTTTTTAAATAATGTAAAAAAATTAAATTCAATAATCACAAAGAAAGAGATTTTTCAATTTTTTCAAAGCACTCAATCCAACATTTAAATTTTTACACTTAAATATAGAACTACATGATGCACTATTTTAAGAATGATTTATTGGTTTTCACTATCCTTATTTATTTATTATAGATCAACCCATGGATTTTTATCATTATTCAATTTTTAATTTATTCAGTGATTTCTATATGGTGTATATAAATAATTTGTCTTTATATAATGTACTCATTACAAGTTTTTTAATCAAAAATGTATTTCTTGATTCAAGTTTTATAATGTAGAAATTTTTTTTAGATAGATAGAAAAATATTAAGTTGTTAGATGAGTTTTACAATAATAATTCTAATACAACATGAAAACCAACATAATATTCGTTGATTAAGGATCTATTTCCTCAATATATAATTATATCTATGGATAGTGAAACACATATTGATATTATGTGGTTGATTTAATTTTTTTAATGATTTTAATTTCTTTAATTTTCTACTTTATCAATATTTTATTCCCATCAAATGGAGTAATCAACATTGAAATATTTGAAAAAAAAATCGACAATTTTAACATTTATGATTCAATAACATAAAATAAATGTCTTATAAAATAATAATTCTAACGTTGGTTATTAATTATATTGTTAATGATATTATTTAGAATGCTCCTTACATTACCATCACTTAATAATTCATTAATAAAAAGAAAATCATAAATAAACACAAAAAATTATTTACTAGTGTTATACAACTTCACATTACCTATCTCAACAATATCATTCATAATTTTTTAAAATAGTTCTAGGACTTATTCATTTATGGTTATCCTAAATATACATATTCATATACTACATCATTGTAATTTTCCAAATTTCCCACTTTTTTCCAAATGATTCATTTAAGTCCAAATAATATTTATGGATTTAATTTGTGGTTTCTTTGATTTGAAATTTCAAATGTAACCATATATAGTTCATGATTGAGTGAAGTTCAGTTGGGTGAATATGTAGAAACGTTCACTAATGATTTATAGTAGTAATGTGATATTTCACCTTCTATAATTCTTATTTTAAATCAATATATTATTTTCTAAAATAAAAGTAAATTTCATCAAAATAGTAAATTATGTGGCCAACCAAGCCAAAACATTGAAACATCATGAATAAAAATATTCTGTGGTTTTTATTTCTCCATATGTCATATATATTCGAATTAATCAATGATTGTGTGTGAAATCTCAATATTTTAGATCATTCTCCATTATTATGATAAATTTTTATCATAGAATATAATCTAACCACTTTTGATATAGCATACAAAAACCAAGAACATTTATTCTGATAGAATTGTGTCCTAGAGATCTATGAAGTTATTAAAATGTTGTTATGACTCTATATTAACATTACATAAAAACATAATAATAAGAATTATTATAATAAATATTATTTCTTAAAATATATGTTTAGTATCTGTTTTATATTATTTCTCAAGAATGAAAATTTTTCCTCATGTTTTTTTGGTTTTCATACAATTATACTTCATAGATATATTATGATCATCAACGATACTGTCTAGCTTCTCAATCATCAACCACTAAATAATATCTTCTCTACGTTTCACTAAATTATTTTCCCATTGTTTGAATTTATTTTTATGAAGTTTATCTTATTATTAAATATCATCCTTGTAACTTTATCATTCCATAAAAAACCAATAATTTTCCTATTATTCCGTCTCTTTATAAATAAATTATCCTCTCCCTAAGCCCCTTCATATTCCACTTTGTAATATATAGCTCCCTCTGGTTGATCATTCACATCATCTTAATTTTTTTTCTCTTTAGAATCCATCATAGAATCATTAAAAATATATATAAATTCTATCTAAATTCCTTCCAATATATATTCATATATATCATTATTGAACAATCTTACGACATTCTTCATCCAAAACATCATTCCGCTTTTACTACATATTTTAAATACCATTATAGGGTAATTTTTTTCTTTATTTTTGTGACACTTAAAACTAACCATCCTCTTCATTAAACATATTTTTAAATCCAGTATCAGTGTGTCAAATATTAATTCACTGGGATATCAAAAATGGTATCTTGCCTTAATATTTTCTATTATATATTTTAAACATCTATTAGAAAATTGATAGAAATAATTACATTCATCTTATTCATATTCATCCACCTGATCCCATTTCTCCACAACTAATGTAAAGGTTATTTATTTCAATGTTTTCAATAATCTTTTTCTCAATATTCACACATATTTCATCTTTGTTAGTTTATTGTGTAAATCATCAAGAGTTAATTATTCAATGATAGTTTATTCATGTTATGACACTTTTGGATTATACATTGGGGATATCATTCTGTCTTCCTTGATTATAATATCAATAACCATAATTTCGTAACCCATTACTCATATATCTCTCGCAACATTAGGAATAAAGTTAAATAATCTAGCCACATTTTTAGTAGAACTCATATTCAAATTATCCTGTATATTTTGATAAACATGAAGTTATACTTCATTCACATTTTTATCCCCACCAAAGATTTTTAAATTTTAATCCAAAATTACTTTGGTTGTTTCCCAATCCAAACCCACAATATTAATATCATTAGAAAATACTCAAATAACCACTTTCTAAGAAATTGAATTAGCATTAATTTTTTTTATCAATTTTAGTCATCACTCTTCTAGTTGAATTAAATATTTTAATTCTATGTGATGATATCAAATGATTTTCAATCCCAAGAAATACAAAACGTTATCTCATTATATTATTATATATATGATAATTAATCCCATCACAAATATGGACTCTAATTACCTTAAAAATTGTATTTATGAAAATTCTCTCTTATACATAAATCATGAAAAAACTAGTGGCTCTTATGTTACATTTTGTAAACTATTAAAATTATTAAAACTCATGAATGTGGTGAATTTTGGGTTTCGAAACAAGCAACCTGAAAATAAAAAATAAAAAATAATGATAAATTCACATTTTCAATACTCATGAATGTGGTAATAAAATTTATTTTTTGAATGAACTTATTAAAGTTTGATATTTCTTCTGTAGAATAGGCACCTATGCAACTCTAGTACCACAAAAAACCACCTAACCATATATTTATTTTGGAAGTTGAGTTGTGGGGTGTAATTCCAGTCATTGAATTTAGAATAGTTTTAAATCATTCCAAATATTTAAATTACACATATGTATGTTTTTTTTCAAATTGAACGTTATATAGTGTATTTTAGTAAATATCTTTATTTAATCACATTAAATTCATGGTGTGGTTAACAATTCTATAATTTAACTGAATCCAATTTATGAATACTAAAAAAAGGAATAAGTATATAATAGATCATTGTTGTCCTATATAAAACATTTTATTTATTCTTACATATGGAGGTAGAAATCAACTCTATTTCTGGAATTGACAACATAATAAGAACATGGTATATTACATCAAAATCAAAATCATATAAAGTCGTCGCAACTAAACTCCAAACATCTCTGCAGGATTAAATATTGTTTCAAATGTCATCCAAACCACTCCCAATTAACAAAATAATGAATGTTACATCCAAATGTTAAAATAATAATAATAATAATATAATTCATATCACTTAATTCCCAACTCTAACCAAAATACCCTTTAATTAGTATTAATTAATTTTTAAAATTCAATCTCATTTGTCAATGAATAAGAAATAAACATCGGACAATATAAATTAAAGAAAATAATAGGTAATAATTTATATTCCCTGCCACAAACTTTTCTTGATCCATAATTTCAATAATAGGATGAAACATTCCTTTCAAACAACCACAATTACATAATAATTCACAAAAAAACTATAATTAATAATCGATATCTCAATATTTCAAAAAAATACAATAACCACTATACTCAGAGGATCATATGATAAAAAAAATTATGAAGAGAAAAAATTGATAGAGATAAGTGTACATATGATCATAAGAAATTGGTCTCATGTGAATAGGGACTAAAAGATACACTATTGGAATTATGAACCACTAATACCAAGCCTCACTACTATTTATGATTTCTAAGAAGAAGATAGAAATATATGGTAGGATATATGATTCATGATTTAATTTCTACACTCGGGTTAACTAGAACACAACATAGTACTCACAATCATTTAATGATTTAGACTTATCCTTTTTTACCTAAAATCATGATAACATTAAAATGTAAAACAAAGAATTATAATTTTGACATTTCCTTTCACAAACATGGGTTTTACCATTCCATTAAATTTTTCCTAAAATTCAAGATATGTTTCCCCAACCCCACTTTTGAATTAAATAATTTCCTAGATAGAGTTTCCACCAAATAATGAAATATTAAAGCACAACATCTAACCCAACATGGTTTCCATCATTGTTTTAATGAAAAATCCCATGAATATTGATCTTTAATCTATGATTTAAAAAATGAGAATCTCTAACTAACCACACCATGGCTGAAAATTCATATACTAGATGAATCTCTAATATTTCAAATAACAACTGAAACTATATTTTCCTAGAACAATGAAAACCCCATGATAAGGGGTTCCAAAATCATGATATATTAAAAATGGAATATTTTAGAATATTTTATTTTTTAGTTGCCTCCAAATTTCACTTTTCAATAACTAATTCCCCTCCAAAATCACTTGTAATGCCTCTAAAACCTCCAAACAATAAAGTATATTAACGAAAATATATGATACACAACATGATAAATCTTATTTTATATGGTTACATGTGTGTGATTATTAATATTTATATATATAATCAAACTATGATACACACTGATACACTTATAATTATGAATTTGATTATTCATATATATGTATGTTTATATATTCACTCTTTGTTTGTGTGTGTTTATATTATATTATATATATGTGTTCTATAGGTTCATATAGACACACACACACAGATAAAAAATATATATACTATTAAATGTATAGATATTATTTTAAATTTATATATACACAAAAATTTATTAATTATATAAAAAAATATAGTGTTTATTAATTAATATATGTATGTGTGTTTTCATATTGTGTAATCTATATGTGTGTGTGTTATTTTAAAATATTTTTATATATATTATAGGCCTAATATATACAGTTTTGTTATATTTTTATTTTTCAATACATTATATTTATACATTTTATACAAATCCTTTATAATGTAAATAATGCATAATGTTTAGATTTTAAAATTATATTCTTTATATATGTCTAAATTATACACCTTATATATATACATTCATGTGGTTTAATTAATACTTTATATGTATAAATTAGAAAAATATTATATATATATATATATATATATATTAAATTTCATATAAAAATTCTTTTAAGTGTAATTTATATAATTTATATAGTAATAAAGTATAATTTATTTTCATACATCATAGAGAATATATGTATTTGAATATGTATGTATTTATATATATATATTTTTATATACATATTTATGTGTGAGAGAGTTTATGTTTACATAAATTATTTCATAAATGAATGATGTTTATTAAATATTTATATCAGTGGATTTATGATTTTTTTTGAAAAAAAGGTTGAATATAAATAAAAACTGGATGGAGGGTAATCGTATACCAAAACTGTGTGGGTTTGTGATCATGGGTTTTTTATTTCTAAAAAAATAATACATATGGACCTTCATCAATTATTTTTCCAGGTTTATTTTTTTATTGAATAAAAAATTTTCTATATGTATTTGAATAGTAGTTTATCTGCTATGCAGTGGATTAGTGATATAAATATTTTCAATAAGACAATGAATAACTAAATGGTCTTGGTGACTATAATATATTATTTTTATTGATCATCTGATATATTTTTATGTGTATAAATTGATATAGGACATTTTTATTTAATGAAAATGCATCATCCATATATAGATTTACATTATCCAAAAAACAAGAAGTTGATGAAAAATTCAATAAAAATTTTGATTGATCATAATACCAAAAATAAACAACTACCAATATTCCTATAACAACAAAAATTAAAATAAATTAATAGATTAAGTGATGTTAATTTTTAAAAATTGATTTTATATATAATGATATTATACTAAATTAAAATGGTATTTATTTAAAAGTAAATTTAGATACATAAATATTCTGTTCCGTGATTATGATCATTAAAACAATACTTGTTTATCAAAATGATTGTATGTTATTTCGAAAGGGATATAGATCATTGAAATAAATTCCCTAAATGTGGCATGTTTCATTGTAAGAAAAATGAATGATGTCTTTTAAAATTTGAATTTTATTTCTCAATTGTTATATATTGAATATGATAGTATGAAATTATAGATAATATTAGTAAATTAACACGAAACATTGATAAATATTTTTCTCAATAAGAAAAAATGATACTTATTAGATGCTCCTCGATGGATGAAAATTGATCAAGACTATTACATCCTAACCCATTATGAAAACTCAAAAACAACCATCGACCAAATGTTAATGTTACACACCCATTGGCGTCATCCATGCATCATCAAAGTATTAATAGAGAAGAAAAAAACTCATTAAAACCCACAATGAATAGTGTATAACTCAAAACAACTGGCATTATACATGTTGACGAGAATATTGAGTACAAATATCATGAATGTAACAGAATATAACATTATTACATTTAACATCATTAAAACATACAATGAAATGAAATGTAATTTTATACAATGACCCAGCAACCAAAACAATAGTATTTATTACTGCGCTTATCTATATTAACTCATGTACTCCATCACAAATCCAATAGAGAAATTTCTAGGAAACCATCAAGTTAATTAATAACATCTTCATGGTTATAGTGGGATATATTCAATGGGATATATAAAACAAAAATCTCCCCAAATCACTCAAATAAATAATATCACATTTATGTGAGAAAATGGGATATAAGTAAGGTTGTCTAATATTGTAAATTTGTTTTTTGGGGAAATTCTAAATGATATAGAGTTTGGATTCATGGTCCCAGGGACCAAGAATCGATCATTCACCTTCCCATAGATAGCCTCACATGCTAGAAGACCTAATTTCATGGTTATAGATATAGTACACTGATCATATATTCCCTTCCGTTTGGGACACATGGATCCATGGCTTGACTAAACTATCCTAGGGATAATTCATTGACTAGATATTTCCTAAGGACCCCAAACACAAACAACATACCACTTATATGAACTCCCATATACATATAAATAATATAAAATAACTCCCAAATAACATAAAATACAAATAACAATTGACTAAATTGAACAAAACTGAATCATTCCATTTTCTCAATAAAAATTGTGGTTTAAAAATCAACACACATAAAAAAAATTTAAACCTGGAAAATTTATCTAAAAAACAATCCATCATGGATTCATAGGATAAATGTTATACAAATACTCCCTAACATCATTCTTTTCATTCCAGAAATGAAAGTGGAAATATTAATCTAGTGATTACTATTTCTAGGAACAAAAACAATATAAGATATCAATTCCATAAAGATGCACCATTAAAAATATAAATATATATATTCATTTACATGTATATTCCTAATTTATTTGATAACCAATCAAACATGAAAATATATTCTACACCATGATGGTCTCCGTCTTATTCTCAATATTCCATGTTGGAACTAATCATCTAAATGTATCAAAGTGAAAAACTATACATCCAATTGATAAAGTGAATTATATCAAGTGTTTATCAAAAATTTAAATAGTTAATCCCTCATAGAAAAATCACAAAAAAATAATAAAATAGATCCTACTATGAAATAATAGCGAAAAAAATTATATACAATAAAATTATAGAACCATTCAAGCATTGTCATCAAAGTTCAATCCCAAACCAAAATCTAAATAAATATTCATCAAATTTCCATAGATATTGGATATTTATCCTTTTCATTTTCCCAAACCATATAATTCCAGTAAACTTACAAAAGATAATTTACTATCTAAATCCGATATATATGATTTTGACATGACACTTCCCAACCAATAAGATTTCTAGCACTCAAAATAATATCATAAAATAACACTCTAACCACCATATCATTTTAAAATAATAAATTTTTCAACCACACAAGTGTGACATTATAGCAGATCCCATTCAAAAATAAACTACAAGAAAATCAATGAAATTTCATAAAATAAAAGACACCACAATGCACAATTAGGATGGATCACAAAAATATAAGGACTTATCCCATTAAACACCTATACTAAAATGTTATCACTAAAATAACAATTAAATATTTTATAAAAATCAATGAATTTTTTGAATTATAACACCAAACATCTCCTCTATCTAAGGTAAATGGACACCATCAATCTCTAATCACATAGATGTTATCAATGGTTATCAAGAAAATTCAAAAAACTCATTGAATCCATTATATATCCATTGACCAAATACCATATATAAAACCCCAAGATTTCATAGTGTGTTATTTATTCAAATAATTCAATAACTTGCTCTACATGAAACACCGAGTTCAATCGCACCATTACTTACCAAATAAGCCATTCAAAAGAGGTTATGAATAGTATTAACTAAATTTTAAACTAATATATCCTTATAATTTTAGAATCCATATTATGAGTTTCTTAGACATAATGAAAGAACAAATTCATTTTCAGTATTTCACTTTTATCAAATTTTAATAGTGATCCCTTTTTAAATAAATTATTTTAAACTAAATTTAAAATGAAACATCCCATGCTTCCATGGTACGCTTTCCTTTGAATAATACAGTAGCGTGTGTTGTACACAACTTCGAGTCTTAACACACACCATAACCAATCAAACTAGCCGTTATGAATAGTAATACCGTCCTTTTGAAATTATATATATTTTAAATTTTAAAATGGACTTCATTTTTGGATTCGGAATATCAAATTTAGCCTAAGGTGAAATTTTGGTATTTTTCGGATAACTTTCATATTTTGATGAATAGTGTAAATTACTAAATTTTAATTAAAAACAACTTTTTTAATCAACATAATTAATAGTGATAAATTATAAATTTTAGTGGTTTTAAAGTATATTTAGAATATATTTTTACCATTTAATATAATGTTGGTCATTGGACATAATTTTACAATTTAACCGAACATAAACAAGTTTCAATTTTTTGATAGTTATTATCTCTTAAAAACACGCTTTTTGTTTTGACAGCGGGAATTAGTTTTAAGTTAATTTCTGCCACTTCTTTCTTTTGAATTTAGAAAAATGGATTCAATATTTGGAATCAGGATGTTCAAATTGTGTAAGTAGGTAACTTTTATTTTTATAAATTATGAATAATTACTACAGTAAATATTTTATTTACCATGGTTAAGGGTAAATCCGGTAAATAAGGGTTAACAAATAATATTATAATAATAATAAATTACCCTAAAACGTGTCCTAGCATTATTGGTTGATACATGTTCGACCATAGGCATCTTTGGGTCGATTTTGGGACCCCATGGGGCCACTTTTAGGTGATAGGGTCACTTTTTTTTAATTAAGTTAAAATGAATACAAAAATGACACAAGCATATATCCTTTAGCAAAACAATTTTTTCATAGGGTTATATATGTTGTATGTTCGAATATAAATATTAATTATAAAGATAAAAAGATTTTTTAGATAATTATATTTTATTTATAATTTTTAGAGATTAAATAAGTTAACTTATTTATGACACAATGATGATGAAGTAATTATCATAATAGTGAAAATTTAAAATAATTGATATTATAAATAACCAAATAAATATAATTTGAGACTTTTAATGAATTAAAATAATTTTATAGGATATTATGACATATTAGGATTGAGTTAATTATATTTTTTCGAAGTAATAAAAATGTTGTGAGTTTCACAAAAATCAACAATTGAATAGTGTCAAAATTGACATAAAAGAGTTTTTAAAACAAATTTTATATTATTAATTGATATTAAATTCTTAAAAATCTAAGGTTTGTCGAAGATACATATATCATGATATTTTCATCATTAATGGACCCCTTTGGGGTCTCTGGGATGTAAATGGTAAGTTTATTAACCATATAATATAAAAATAAAAAGAGACATTGTAAAAGTGAAACTAATTAACTTAGAGTTAATACTTAAATATAAGGTTAATATAAGTACCCAAACCTGTCTAAATTCTATTGGTTGAGTGGTTTTAGACCAATACCCACCTTAACCTTTTAATAAGAAACTTTGGAGCCATTATAAACCAAATATTAATTTATTATAAATTAATATTTCTAGCTTTTCCAAAGGTGCCCCTCACCCCTCTTCTAAAAGGGCACTCCTCCTTCTCATTTCTTCACACCATCAAATCCTTTTGGTTCGTCCAAACACTGCCCAAATACTCTCCCAACTTCCCTAAATACAACCTAGAGGCCTTAGTTTGATCCTAAAGCCAACCTATGGATCCCTTTTGATCAAATCAAAAGGAAGAACCCAAAGAAGAGGTAATGATTTCACCAACCTTTTCCAAGTTCCTTTCTTCTTCCACTTCTTCTTCCTTTGTTGTTACCATTGTAAAATAATAACTCCAGTATCATATATATACTGTGATGTTATTATAAATATGGTACAAACATAATTAGTATTATATCCACCCTTTGAATAACATGTCACCATACGTGCGTACGTACGACTTACCGTCTCCACGTCGTGGTGTAATTGTTATTCAATATATTATTATTTGGATGAGTATAATTATGATGTGTAACTCATGTAAATAATAAATATAACATGTTAATGATTCTTTATATATGATATAACATCCATTTTTATATTATTTTAATATCAAAATAATGATATTGTCGCTCGTGCGTACGTACGGACTACCGTCTCCACGAATGCGATGAGATTCATTCTCCATCGTATCCATTCAAGTATAAGCCTCATTTGATGGTTAATAATAATATCTAAGGACATGAAATAATTCTATATATGATTAAGATAAAACCTATCCATTACAAACATGGCTTACATAAAAAACATATAAAAGAAAACAAGTAAGTTAACACCCGAAACAATGATAATACTAAGATATTATTAACAAAGCAATGTTAAAAGATCGTATATGATATCATATGAATGTATATGATTATTGTATAATTTAATAACAGTTATTTCACTATTATACAGGATGTTAACCTACCCCAACCAATTAAAAGTACAAAGGTAAGGGTTTATTTCACAATCTCTTCATTATCCATGGTTGTTTATACGCAATTATCTACTGGGATCTCTTTATCATCCACATCCATGTTTCTTAAAAATGTATTTCAAATTTTTTTTTTACTATTTACAAGAATATGGGTTAAAGTCATTTATACCCTTGTTTGAATTTTTATAAGAGGTTTATAAAGGAATCTTTCTGTCGTTTTCCAAACAAGGCGCTTTTTAACCTTTTCGACAGAATTAAGGTAAGAATGTTTTTTAACTTATACGGCGGGTGCGGCTATTTTCCGCCATTATAAAATCATCGAAGCTTCCCTTACAATCTTATAAGAATATTTTCATATTGAATGTATTATTTAATAATTATTTTAATTTTAAAATGATTAAAAAAAGATATATTTCTCTAAAATAGTTTTGATTTCATCTATGTCAACATCCTATGATGGATTTTAAGCTTATTTGAAGTTGATTTATTATGATACAAAACATCCCTATTTTATTGAAGGTTTTGTGATATTTTTGACTGTGGATAAGTTATTCTTATGTCACCCATGGTTTTTGTTTAAATTATTGATATTTTATAAGTTATTTTTAATCCAAATGTTTATGTTATATTTCAACCTTTCATTCAGATGAATGTGTTAGACAAGTATGTTCCGGGTAGGGGACTGGTAAAAGTAAGCCCCCGGTTTGGTCTCCGGTTATTAGAGGAACTCCGGTATGGTCTCCGGTTATTAGAGGAACTCTGGTTTGGTCTCCGGTTATTAGAGGCACTCCGGGTTGGTGTCCTGTTAGTAGAGGCACTCCGGGTTGGTGTCCGGTTATTAGAGGCACTACGGGTTGGGTTCCGGTTACAGTTAGCCCCTAGGTCTTTGGACGAGGCCTTGACAAAGAAATTAAAGTTCACCATTATGAATTCCATCATTTATAAAGTGGTTATTGATATTTCATGTGATTATTCTATTAGTATAACATCCATGTGAATAAGTAAATGGAATTATTTAATTTTTCTTTTTCCATACTATGTTGAAGTTCATGTTTAAAAGGATTTTGTTTTAGTTATACATTGCCTTAAATTTTTATGCTTATTTTTTAAATTTTTCGCTATATTGTTATCCTTACTGGGCATTTGAGCTCACCCCTTTTCTATGTTTTATTTTTCCCAGGATGTGAAGAAGTAAGTTATGAATGACCTGCATGGATAGTATGTGGGGATACGAGTGTGGAATATGGAGACTATGTTGTTGTAGTAGTTTTTCACTTTGTAATGTAATGTAAAACTTTATGAATATATCTAGTGTTTCCAAGGCTACTAAACCAATCGGTCTTTCGAGATTTGATCTTTCTTGTGATTATGCCAATGTAATGTAATAATGCACTGACTCTGGGTAACTAGGGTCGGGGCATTACAGTTGGTATTAGAGGAAGTTTAGTACAAAACTTGGAAGATAGATTTAGATAAACTCTGATTAGAGCACATAGATTTAAGATGGACTTTTATGATTAGTATAGAAGAACTTCCTAGAATTTTGGTATTGTAGAGATTTTGTGAGTTTTCCGAGCAATACATCCCTGTCTGGATACGAGCAGGTAGAGGCGGTTCTGGCACAGATGTACCTAGAGGTAAAACCAGAAAACACCGCTTTGAGCTAGACTCGAATGGGAACTGGTGCATGACAACGGGCCTTGCTGCACTCTTGGTTACGACACTCCCAGGGGATATGCTTAGGATAATTCTCATTTTCATTACAAACCATTATGAAGGGTTTATGAGTATATACTTCCTCAAAGGAGACATTTTTATGATTATGGATTATATCCATAAACTATTTAATTTATGTTATGTGTTTCACAAGTTTGGGATTAGGTATTTTAATTCATAAAATAATCTAGTGTATGCCATTGTTTAGAAATGGCTCCTAGTCGAAGGAATGATAACTCCAGCAATACACATGATACAAAGAGAAATAAGGATCATATAATTCATTGTCTTAAGCCAGAATTTACAAGAGAAATAGTCTCGCATGTATTATCATCATATGAAGAAATAATATCATGTGTTGATAAGATAAGTACAGAGTTTACTGAGTCCTACGGCTTTGAAGGGAAGCAAGATAAGAAAAGGATGGAAGAGAGAAAGATGGATAAAAGGAAGAGGGAAAAGAAGAATTTTCCCATATGTGATAAATGTGGAAAGAAACACCATGGAACTTTCCTGAATGTAATGGGAGTTTGTTATAAGTGTGGAGGAAAAGTGCACAAAGTGTGTGACTGAAAGGGTAAGAAAATGGTATCAAATGTACAATGCTTCATTTGCAAGGAGTTTGGACACTATGCGGTCCTATGTCTCATTAATCAGACTACGCCGCAAATGATGCTATTGGATAATAATCATGTTATGATACTACCACAGATGAAGAGAAATGATTTGAGTTCTTATGCTGACTATGTCAATTGAGTGTTCTATCAACAATGTACTTGTTATAATAATTATGGAGTATATAAGGATTGTACTGCCGTACTATTTCATTAAGGACTTGTGATTGTGTGGAACAATAAAAAGTGACTCAATAGCAGGATAAATTTTTGGAAAATATATGGTTGAGAGAATGATAAACCATAATATAGTTCTGATACAGAGGTAGTGATTTTGGAATAATACATGATTTGTTTTTGATAAATTATATTGGATATTATTGAATCCCATGAAACTGATTAATGATTTTTATATTCCATCATTGTTGGGGTTTAAAACATTTTTGGATTGATGAAGTATATCCAGCATTCGAAATGGAATAAGGGAGCATGAATGTAATCAATAAGGAATATGGTAATTTAGGATGTTTCAGTGTATTAAAAGAATATATGATGAAGGTATTCATATGCTATTACGGGGTAAAAACGATCTACATTATGTTTACCTTCCTTATAAATGTTGGACTGTGAGTTTGGACAGAATTATTTTCGATAGTTCTATTTTGGATTATTTTGGATTGCCATAAAAGGACAACCCGGAGGTCGGGCGGCAACCCGTCGCGTCCGGCAAGGCCGCGAGACTTTAACCCGCAACCGAAGGGCGACAAGGGTGTATCACAAACCAATGGACCACGAGATGTCCTGGATTAAATAATGTAGTTTTTTTAAAAGATCTGGTAGATTAATTATAAATTCATTTATTTTGGAACCCTGTACGAATAGTATAAATAGAATTTTTTACGAGTGAAAGATGAGTTTGTGGTAGAAATTTATTAATGGATAAAACTCTAATTATAAAGTAAGTATATCTCCTTATGATCTTAGCCAATCTCATAAATAGATTCCTAAACATTAAGAAAAGAAACATTGAACAAAAATGTTGTCCTAGATGGTACCTTAAATCATCACTAATTTATGGCTTTGGGATTGTTGGACTTTTCATAGCCATGTTCTCTACCACTCTCCATCAGATAATTGATGGTTATATTTCTCTTCCATATCCATATTTTCCTACATGGAACTCTAGTATGTGTTATTTTCGGTAATCTTCATACTTTCCACTCTTTATTTTAAATAGAGGCATCATTAATTCATTTTTCGATGAGGGATTTCAACTAAGATATTTTGAAACGTCAAAAATGTGTTATCTTAATACCTTATGTTTTGTTGAATCGATGGTATTTTAAATCATCGTAGATTGATGAATTTAAGGACCTCAATTTTAAACTTTTTTGTGATTGATGACCTCAATCACTACCTATAAATATTTACGTTTTTCCTCCAATTATATATCTCTAATTGAGACCAATGTTCTCCTAATCGAGATCATAATTTGGTGGTGACCCATTCATTTCTCTTTTCCTCATATTAAGGCTAAATTTTAGTAACCTAATTTCCGATGTGGGTTTTCCCACAAAGATATTTTCTATTTTCAACCTTTTATTTTCGAAGAACAATTTCAAATTGCGAGGACGCAATTTATTGAAGGAGGGGAGAATGTAACACCCCAAGAATTCATAGTGTGTTATTTCTTCAAATAATTCAATAACTTTCTCTACATGCAACACCGAGTTCAATCGCACCATTACGTACCAAATAAGCCATTCAAAAGAGGTTATGAATAGTATTAACTAAATTTTAAACTAATATATCCTTATAATTTTAGAATCCATATTATGAGTTTCTTAGACATAATGAAAGAACAAATTCATTTTCAGTATTGAACTTTTATCAACTTTTAATAGTGAACCCTATTTAAAAACAATATTTTAAACTAAATTTAAAATGAAAAATCCCAAGCTTCCATGGTACGCTTTCCATTGAATAATACAGTAGCGTGTGTTGTATGTAACTTCGAGTTTTAACACACACTATAACCAATCAAACTAGCCGTTATGAATAGTAATACCTTCTTTTTGAAATTATATATATTTTATATTTTAAAATGTACTTCATTTTTGGATTTGGAATATTGAATTTAGCCTAAGGTGAAATTTTGGTACTTTTCGGATAACTTTCATATTTTGATGAATAGTGAAAATTATTAAATTTTAATTAAAAACAACTTTTATAATGAAAATAATTAATAGTGATAAATTATGAATTTGAGTGCTTTTAAAGAATATTTATAATATATTTTTACCATTTAATATAATGTTGATCATTGAACATAATTTTACAATTAAACCGAACATAAACAAGTGTCAATCTTTTGATAGTTATTATCTCTTAAAAACACGCTTTTTATTTTGACAGCAGGAATTAATTTTAATTTAATTTCTGGTACTTCTATGTATTGAATTTAGAATAACGAATTCCATATTTGGAATCAGGATTTTCAAATTGTGTAAATAGGTAACTTTTATTTTTAGACATTTTGAATAATTACTGCGGTAAATATTTTATTTACCATGGTTAAGGGTAAATCCGGTAAATAAGGGTTAAAAAATAATATTATAATAATACTAAATTACCCTAAAACCTGTCCTAGCCTTATTAGTTGATACATTTTCGACCATAGGAATCTTTGGGTCGATTTTGGGACCCCATGGTGCCACTTGTAGGTGTTAGGGACACTTTTTTTTTAATTAAGTTAAAATGAATACAAAAATGACACAAGCATATATCTTTTAGAAAACCAATTTTTCCATAGGGTTACATATATGTTGGATGTTCGACTATAAATATTCATTAGAAAGATAAAAATATTTTCTAGATAATTATATTTTATTTATAATTTTTAGAGATTATATAATTTAACTTATTTATGACACAATGATGATGCAATAATTACCATTATAGTGAAAATTTAAAATAATTGATATTATAAATACCCAAATAAATATAATTTGAGACTTTTAATGAATTAAAATAATTTTATAGGATAATATAACATATTCGGATTGATTTAATTAAATTTTTTAGAAGTAATAATTCTGTTATGAGTTTCACAAAAATCAACTATTGAATAGTGTAAAAATTGACATAAAAGAGTTTTTAAAACAAATATTATATAATTAATTGATATTAAACTCTTAAAAATCTAAGGTTCGGCCAAGAGACATATATCATGATATTTTCATCATTAATGGACCACTTGGGGGGTCTCTTGGATGTATATTTTATGTTTATTAACCATATAATATAAAAATACAAAGAGACATTGTAAAAGTGAAACTAATTAACATAGAGTTAATACTTAATGATAAGGTTAATATAAGTACCAAAACCTGTCTAAATTATATTGGTTGAGTGTTTTTGGACCTATCCCCACCTTAAACTTTGAATAATAAACTTTGGATCCATTATAAACCGAATATGAATTTATTATAAGTTAATATTTCTAGATTTTCCAAAGGTGCCCCTCACCCCTCTTATAAAAGGGCACTCCTCCTTCTCATTTCTTTACACCTTCAAAGCCTTTTGGTTTAGCCAATCTCTACTCAAATACTCTCCAAACATCCCTCAATACAACCTAGAGGCCTTTAGTTTGATCAGAATTCCAACCTAAGGAGCCCTTTTGATCAAATCAAAAGGAAGAACCCAAAGAAGAGGTAATGATTTCACCAACCTTTTCCAAGTTCCTTTCTTCTTCCACTTCTTCTTCCTGTGTTGTTACCATTGTAAAATAATAACAACAGTATCATATATATACTGTAATGTTATTATAAATATGGTAAAACCATAATCAGTATTCTATCCACCCTTTGAATAACATGTCACCATACGTGCGTACGTACGACATACCGTCTCCACGTCGTGGTGTAATTGTTATTCAATATATTATTATTTGGATGGGTATAATAATCATGTGTAACTGATGTAAATAATAAATATAACATGTTAATGATTATGTATATATGATATAACATCCATTTATTTATTATTTTAATATCAAAATAATGATATTGTCGCTCGTGCGTACGTACAGACTATCGTCTCCACAAACGCGATGAGATTCATTCTCCATCGTATCCATTCAAGTATAAGTCTCATTTGATGGTTAATAATACTATCTCGGGACTTGAAATCATTCTATATATGATTAAGATACAACCTATTCATTAGAAACATGGCTTACATAACAAAACATATAAAAGAAAACAAGTAAGTTAACACCTGAAACAACGATAATACTAATATATTATTAACAAAGCAATGTTAAAAGATCATATATGATATCATATTAATTTATACGATTCTTGTATAATTTAATAACAATAATTTCACTATTATATAGGAGGTTAACCTACCCCAACCAAGTAAAAGTACAAAGGTAAGGGTTTATTTCACAATCTCTTCATTATCCGAGGTTGTTTATACGCAATTATCTACTGGGATCTCTTTATCATCCACATCCATGTTTCTTAAAAATGTATTTGAAAACATTTTTTACTATTTACAAGAATATGGGTTAAAGTAATTTATACCCTTGTGTGATTTTTTATAAGAGGTTTATAAAGGAATCTTTACGTCGTTTTCCAAAAAAGGCGCTATTTATCCTTTTCGACAGAATTATGGTATGAATGTTTTTTAACTTATACGGCGGGTGCGGCTATTTTATGCCGTTATAAAATCGTCAAAGCATCCCTTACAATCTTATAAGAATATTTTCAAATTGAATGTATTATTTCATAATTATGTTACTTTTAAAATGATTTAAAAAAAGAGATATTTCTCTAAAATAGTTTTGATTTCATCTATGTCAACATCCTTTGATGGATATTAAGCTTATTTGAAATTGATTTATTATGATACCAAACATCCCTATTTTATTGAAGGTTTTGTGATATTTTTGACTGTGGATAAGTTATTCTTATGTCACTCACGGTTTTTGTTTAAAGTATTGACATTTTATAAGTTATTTTTAATCCAAATGTTTATGTTATATTTCAACCTTTCATTCAGATGAATGTGTTAGACAAGTATATTCCGGGTTGGGGACCGGTAAAAGTAAGCCCTCCGGTTTGGTCTCCGGTTATTAGAGGAACTCCGGTTTGGTCTCCGGTTATTGGAGGAACTTCGGTTTGGTCTCCGGTTATTAGAGGCACTCTGGGTTGGTGTCCGGTTATTAGAGGCACTCCGGGTTGGTGTCCGGTTATTAGAGGCACTCCGGGTTGGGTTCCGGTTACAGTTAGCCCCTAGGTCTTGGGACGAGGCCTTGACAAAGAAATTAAAGTTCAGCATTATGCATTCCATCATTATGAAAGTGGTTATTGATATTGCATGTGATTTTTCTATTAGTAGAATATCAATGTGAATATGTAAATGGCATTATTTCATTTTTCTTTTCCCATACTATGTTGAACTTCAAGTTTAAAAGGCATTTGTTTTAGTTATACATTGCCTTAAATGTTTATGCTTATTTTTGAATGTTTCCGCTATATTGTTATCCTTACTAGTCATTTGAGCTCACCCCTTTTCTATGTTTTATTTTTCCCAGGATGTGAAGAAGTATGTTATGAATGACATGCAGGGATAGTATGTGGGGATATGTGTGTGGAATATGGAGACTATGTTGTTGTTGTAGTTTTTCACTTTGTAATGTAATGTAAAACTTTATGAATATATCTAGTGTTTCCAAGGATACTAAACCAATCGGTCTTTCGAGATTTGATCTTTCTTGTGATCATGCCAATGTAATGTAATAATGCACCAACTCTGGGTAACTAGGGTCGGGGCGTTACACCATAAACCCTCTAATATAATGGGATCATCTAAAAAAATTCAAATGATACATCAATGAATTATTTAGTATAAAAATATCACAATCCATCCACAAAATAACATGGTCTCCCAAAACCCAACTCAAAATTACATCAAGGATAATATCCATTTGAAACCTTTGTTATTCTGAATAAATAATCTAATTTTCTAACATGATACTTAGAGATAATTTACGATCAGATTGTGCCTATAAAACCATCAAAATGTCCATACACTACTTATACATCCCATGAATCAAAAAATATCAATAAACTCATCAATCGATATATATTTTCCTAAAATTGTTACTCAACCACCATAAATAAAATTCATATTCCACCCCCAACTCTACTGATCCAACCAACTCATTCTTTATTCCTTAACTAAAAAATTCCAATTTTTATCACCATACCTTGCAAAAAAACATTTTTTTTTCCTATTTTAATACCAATTTCCATGGAAATAAACATTCTTACATTATGTATTGTAAATAAAAAAACTACCAAAAAATAAATCCAAGAATAAGAAAATAACTTTAACCCTATTCTCTTACCAAAATATTGAAAACCGACATATATTTATAGAGAAACCACTCTAGTTCCTTCTAAATATTTATTCATCCATCACAATTCAATGTGACATTCCTTACATGAATGGATCCATTTAAAACCTATTGAAATCCACTAATAATAAAACAAATTCATTATTCTATAGATGATAAGTTACATAGATGTGGGTTAGAAAACAAAAATAGATGCCATGGAAACATAAAAAATTTCCAAATATAGAATAAAATAAAAAAAATTAATATACATGTACTTAAACCAAATTTAATTACCCTTATTTATTTATTCACCACAAAATCAATTGAATTATATGAAATCATTTTCATGATTAAATTTTAAACCACAAATATTTAACTTTCTTTTAAAATTTTAAAAATTATTTTGGAATAAATAATATCAATAATTATATATAGTCAAATATATTCTTTTAAATGAATAAAAGTAATATAAATATTTCATGAGATGGAAATATCAACTCAATACACCATTAATAAGATATCTCAATTGAGAAAAACTAATCCAAATCAATTTTTCCTTATTCTGTTGATAGTTCACATTCTGAATCATTCTTGGAAACAAATTCTCTAAAATGATATTTATATAGTATTTTTTGGTTACCTTATATATTCAATCATTTCCTAGATCCTTGAAACAAATACTCTTACCAACCCAATATAATATAATTTTTAATATACTAACATGGCATGACCACTCAAACCCAACCCCCATGACAAATTGAAATTCAACTCAACCCATGGCGGGATTACACTATTGCAAATGGGTTGATCAAAAGTAATAGACATCAAAACACCCTAGGGAATATCTAATAAACCAAAACAAAAAAATATCATATACATGTAGGAAGTAATTAATATTATAAATAACATGAATAAAATTGAATAAATCATTATTTCATAAAATATAAAAACAAATATACAATTTAGTGTAAAATAACATGGTAAAATACATCAACCACCATTAACTATGTCATTGTATAATATTTACTACGAGACTACATATTATACTATATCCGAAATATAAATAAATCGATATATAATATACCAAAAACTATATTAGTATTATTTACATATGAACCAAGAAGACCATTTAAACGGTGATTACATGACTTCATTAGATTTCCCAAAAACCTTTCATGCACCCAATTCTTATGATACCAATACATGAAAAATGAATTTTTTGTATCATTTCCTAACCCATGAATATTTTATAAACCTCATAAAAAAATTTAATCACCACTAGTAAAAATCCATATTTTCATATTCAACTATATTCCCAATGGTGTAAAACAATATATAATAGCATTGAAACCCTGAATCCATTAACTCATCTAAAACATGAGGGATGTCTTAGACTATGAGAAATTATAAACAATTGGAATATTCAAATCCTGAGAAGATTGGTTTCTCCTAAAATTCTCATTTACATAACTTACAAGGTTCGCACACCTCTATTGAAGTTCAATAAAATCATCCATCATCATTATTGATGAGGACCCCACCCATATGGGTGTATTCTACAACATCACCTTATGATTTCAAAAAAAATTTCCATGCATCTATGTTTGTGTTATTAAAATTCATATCTAATCATGAATTCAAAATAATCAAGAAATTAAATATATTAAAAATCATAAAACATCAAGTGGAAACTCAATTAGACCATTTATTGAGTGAATTAAACCCCCAGAAACTCAATTCACTCGTGAATAACATCAACCATATATTACAATTAAGATTAATTATATCTATAAAAAGGATAATAATCCCCATGAACCATAGTAATGGTCCTTAAAATGTTAACATACATTTTTAAAACATTTTTCATTTTGTGAAAATTCCCAGAAATTCAAACACACATGCCCAAAAATCCCACTGGTTAAATATTATTCAACAATAACTCACACTAAATCCATACTTTGTGAGCCCACATCACAATTCATAATAATTTATTTTAATTTTTAAAGTAATTTTATTAAAGACAAAACATTTATGATCATGAAATTTTTAACATAATAGATTGAGTGGGAAGACACTCAACTCCCCTAGTGATGAAGAAAAACCTTATTAGAAAGCCTATGATTATTACATATTATAGCCTCCCAAACCCCCATGTAATAAAATCCACATCAATCATATGTGTTTCCCAATTCCTTGGTAATACCCCTAATCCATATCCATTAATCCAGAGTGAAATGTGAAATATGAATAAAAAATATGGATGTGCAATTGATTAGTACCCAACATACCCATGATTTTGTGGATAGTAATCCATTGTGAGAGATCTACCAACAACCACCATAAATCATCCAATAAAACCCCTCACGATTGTTTGAGATATGAATGTAGAAGAAATGGGTTGTTCATGTTTTAAAACTACATTTTTTTGGAAAATATAAATGAATCATATATCAATTTTATTTTACTAGATACTATGCATTTATTATGACACTCCTCCTCTATAATATCTAAGGCATTCAACGACTTACTAAAATGTTTGTAAGACTATACACTAATAATGCATTACCATCTATCCAGGATTCAATGTTATATGGAATAACTAAACATTCCTAGGGATTGGGCATTGACCCTATAATCCCATATAGACACTTAAATTGTACATTTAATCTCTTCCAAATTCTTCTAAACACTATCAAACACTTCTAAACCCCTATAAATTTATCCCTAATACATCAAAATATAATTTTTGTTTAAATAAATATTTCTATATTATCAAAAAACACATAAGGTTTATGTTAAAATACATTATGAATAAAAAATCTTTTCAAAATTTCACATTAAAATAAATATAAAATTAGTATGAACTTCAATGGAGGGATACAGATAATTCTATGATAGTTCCATTGTAAGATGATAAGGATCGACCAAGTGGTTGGATTCAAAAATAAAAGAAAGAAATAAAAATATTCAATGATATTTATTAAAGAAAAAAAGTCGATTACATTTATATATAAATTTCATTTACTTATAGTTCAACCATGTCATCTAGTTCCCAGATGAGACTATAATTAATATTATTAATATTAATTTCATTTTAATGTGTCTATTCTATTGATGAATTTGTATGGAAATATATTTACCTTTTCAACATTAGATTCTTCAATTGATGATTTATGAAATATTCAAATAGTATGTTCACATTTTCAAAGAAATAATACGTAAAATAGAAACATAATATTATATATGATTCATAGATATATCTTCTTTTCAAGGTCCATATCCATCAAGATAATATTATAACTAATTTTCCAATTCAATAATTATTTTAAAATATGAAACCTCACAAACAATACCCCTGGGATCCTTAGGGTGTTTGGAAACAATAGTTCCCTATCAATTACATGTATGATTGAAATAACAATGTAGATGCTCAATATACAAGAGGGGGTGAACTGTAAACTTTAAAAATTCCTTTGGAACCTTTATAGTTGATTATGGATAACTATGTTTTCCTTAGACAAGGAAAATCTAGGTTTAACAAAGTTAAACTAAGCAAATTCACAACACCTTTGATCGCCAACTGGAGAATTGGAACCAAGGATTACAATATAAGATTCCAACATAAAGCGTATAGAATCTTAAACTAATCAGAGTACATGTGTAAGGAAATACAAGAAGGTTATCCTTTCCTTACTATATAATATGCATCGGAAACAAAAAAGTAGTAAAACTACAAGTAACAAACAATAACTCGTTTAAACCAAAGAGAAGGGTATCCAAAACCTTGGATAAAGGTCTATTGATTTAAACATTAAAGCAAGTATGTCTTACCCACACCGGAATAATTCCTCGATACGAAGATCAGAATCCTTGCCTTGCTATCCCGGCAAGCCCTCAACATCAGGGTAGTTGGAACCTCTGTCTTCCTCAGCAAAGAAGCCCTCGAACATCAAGGTAGTCGGCACCTCTGTCTTCCTATCCTCGGAAGTCCTCGAATGTAATCACCAACATCCGGAGTCGCATGAAGCAATCTGAACGAGCAGTTCAGTACGCACAAGGCATGAAATGCTTCCCTCTCTATAAATAACCTTAACAGTGTGTGTTCTATAGATCTATCAACTTGTTTCATTCATTATTGAGCTCTTTCAAATTAGCTCTTATTTATAGGCAAATTTCCAACGGTCAGCTCCCTCCTCCATTGGTCATATTTTACATGAAATTTGGAGGGACCTGTACACGTTTAACTCAACCAATGGTTAATTAGAAACAGAATAGACGACATCGCATTATAACAAACTATGTATAACTGAATGTATGACATCGTTTTGAAACGAATAATATGTAAGTAAAAGTCAATCAATATTTCAGAGTGTAATCAAGTAAAAAGTTCGGTGTCTAACCAAAATGAAGTTCAAAGTCTATGTTATGAAATATTCGGATTCTATTTTATAGGAATTCGGAGTATGGTTTCACAAGAGATCGGATTTTGAACCTGCAGAGTTCGGAGTCAAACTGCTTAAGAGTTCGGAGTCAAACTGCTTAAGAGATCGGAGTCAAACTACTTAAGAGTTCGGATTCGAACTACTTGAGAGTTCGGAGTCGAACTTCTTCAGAGTTTGGAGTCGAACTTATCTAGAGTTCGGAGTCGAACTTCGTCAGAGTTCGGAGTAGAACTTCTTCAGAGTTCGGAGTTGAACTTCTTCAGAGTTCAGAGTCGAACTACTTAAGAGTGTGGAGTCGAAATATTTGAGAGCTCGTAGTCGAACTTATTCAGAGTTCGGAGTCGAACTACTTCAGAGTTCGGAGTCGAACTACTTCAGTGTTCGGAGTCGAACTACATAAGAGTTCGGATTCGAACTCATGAAAGTTCAGAATCCAGAATTCGGATTAGAACTACATTACAGACCACATCCAGAATTCGGATCCTAAAAATAGAATGCTCCAAATATTTTTCATTATATGGATCCGGGATTTTGGGTATGAATCCGGTTTTTGAATTTAAGAATAATATTCCTATGTATATGAAAATTCAGGTTAAGGTAAATTTCCATAATGAAGTAAATTTTCCTTTTGGGGGAAAAATAATATTTACTTAAGTATAAGCTTTTTATGATTTTAAAAACAAGAAGGAATGGAAAAATCATAAGGAAAACCTTATTGACTCAACAATCTGTCCCTTTTTGGAAAGCACAAACATCCTTTCATCAAAGCATATAAGGATTTTGAAAATTTTCATTAGAATTTGAAAATTAAAACTTATCTCCCTTTTTTCATGGATAGAATTGAATACAACTAACTCCCCCTTAGGCATTGAAACTCTAAAGATTGTATTCTGAGTTTCCGGAGTGGAGTTTTCATTATTGTAGGAATGAGAATCCTCGTAGTTGGAAACTCCTGATTTCTTTAAGGATATTTATCTTATAGATTTTTCTTCTCTCCTCCTTAGGAGTAGTTCTTTTTCCTTCTCCCCCTTTGTGATTTTCAAATATAATTGAATGGAATGGAAAACAAGGCATGGTACCTGAAACATTAGTATATAACAAGATGCAACCAACCAGATAACCATTTCATTAGAGTTGGGGAAACAATTTACAAGGAATGTCAATTACAACATAATATCAGAGTGGGTTCATTTATCTTCCTTTCCTTCGGAATGAGCTGCTTTAACAAGGATTTGAGATTCTTCAAGCCTCTTTGATATTCCTCTCGTTGCCTCACCAAGGATTTTACCTTTTCTTATTGAGCTTTTAAAGCCTCTCCCTGAGCCTCTAAGGATTCTGTCTGTATCTTTAACAACTCATCTTGCTGAGTGACTTTTTTTCATGCTCAATCCGGAGATTTATATCATTTATAATATTTTGAGCAAGATAATTTGCCTTGTCATTCAGTTCCTTCACTTGTTGACTCCGGGTACTCTGCTCAATAATTATCTCGTCTTCAAGATTCTTAACCTTTCTATCTCTTGTGTCAAAAGATTCTTTCACGTCATTCTGAAAATTATAATACACAGTCATGTCTTCTTCAACTCTCTTAGACCACTTTGTTACCTTACTAAAATACTTTCTATGTACATCATAATCGATCAGAAAAATTTTCTATTCAGCTTCCAACTTCACAAACTTATCCATGACCATGGATAAAGAATCCAATTTCTGATTCAGATTTTGTTGCAGCATCTGGCATCTAGAATCTATTTCTGGAAGAATCGTAATTGTGTCCACCAACTTTCTCATAGACTAAACCATAAAATCATGTCCGTGAGATGGTGATTCTGAATCCGAAATTTTTCTTCGATATTTCTCTTCTTCAACAGGCACCAACATCCTTCTAGAGGTACCACCAACCTATTTTCTCCTGATGAGATCTTTTATAGGTGTCTCCATGAGAGATTTCTTCCCCTTATCAGATTTTGGAATGGGTTCCAAATTAGGAGATTCTTCCTCAGATTCAGAAACTTGAACGATCTGGTCTTCATCTGGATTCTGTTTTTTTTACCTTCCTCAAGAAAAATCCTCTCATTGGATTCTTCTTCATTATATAACACATTTTCTTCTTCTTCTTCTTGATGTTCCTTGCTAGCTTCATCATCTCCCTTTCCTGGAGTAACTAACTCTACAGATTCAGCCTTATCTTTGTAGTACTGTACTTGCTCGATCAAGGTATCCAGATCTTCACTCTCTTCTTCTTCTTCTTCTTCTTCATCAACTTCTTCTTCTACTACTTCAGAAACTTCCTTCTCAGCTTCTAAAACTATTCCTTTACCCTTGTCCTTTTCCGGATTGACATAGTTCTTAGCTGGAGTTTCTAGTAACGAAGGTTCAACACCAAAATATTCCGGAACTGGAAACATTTCAGAAGCTAACTCTGTATCATTCTGAAAAGATCGCACCACTTCAGCTTCAGACATCTTCTTTCTCATTTGCTTTTCCTTCGCTTGTCTCTCTAGCTCCTCAGTAGCATTTTTACTTTAAGGCTTTAGCCTCGGCAGGGTCCATTCTGAATTGAGGATCCCCTTCCTTCCACATTTCTTTATCATCCCTCCACTTGGCTGCTACTTCATCTGTATATGTTTTCTGTTTCATCGGTTTCGGGGGAGCAGATTGAGTTTCCTTATCATGAGAAATTTCTTTATCAGCAACCACATCCTTGCCTTTTCTCTTCATCCTTTTATTTTTTGAAGGTTCCAAAGATTGTGTTTCTTTTTGAGCTGCTTCAAACTCTTCCACAGATAGGGGTAAAATTCTCCGGATTCACTAGAAAATCCCATCTTCAACCTCTTAAGAGTATCATCACTGACTAGCATGAGCTTGCAATTCCGGATCTTTGATTTGTAGGTAACCTTGAAGGATTCTAAGCATCAAACTATCAACATAGATAATAAGGCAGGAAACATGATAATATGAGCTCTCAAATTTCCTTCTTTGATATTCTTGATCATAACCAATACATGCCTTACCAGATTTATCTTTCATAGATTTACCAAAATATCTAAGACATAGATACCACTCTTCTTCAGATTGTCTTTATCACCCCTTTTTGGAACCAGAAAAACCTGCACCCACAGTTGAAGGATTCTATTGTTTGGAGTGAGATGAGCAATCTTAACTATTGAATCATCCGTATGCCCAAGATACTTCAGTGCCTTCTCCGTATTGAAACTTCCTTGCACAGCGGGATGTTTGTGTGAGAAGAATTTAGCTTCTCCTTCATATGATAAACCATCCATGCTTGCGGCCTTAGTGTAATAAATCTTATAAGTCTTCCCATAAGACATTAAAGAAAACCTCTCTATGCCATCTTCCATCTGGAAGGAAATAGACTCGTAAAACTCTATCAACAAATCAGTATAAACTGGATCCTGTTTATTTGACTTTTCTATGCAGACATCTTCCCATCCATTCAGTCTAATATTCTTTGAAATAAGAGAATCAAGCTTATAAAAATCCTGGTGAGCTAATCTTTCCCTGAAAACTAACAACTTTGAGATTGGTTTCACAGTTGACATATCTTGAGAAGTTGCTTCAACAGACATTCGGAGTGAAGTAATCTATAAGATTCAGATCGGCTTCACAAAGTTCTGAACCGACCTTAAGAAGAGTATCAGAGCTTCGAGATGCAAAAGCTTGGAAAAACTGACGTGGGACGAGTCTCGAGGTACCCTTTATATAGGCAAAGAATTTTACCGTTGGTCTTCCAAAATCCATCTAATGGTTGAAAAACCTTTGATATGATCTGATGGTTAAGAACAATTCCTCTAGAAGAACCTGACTCTGATATTTTGAGGGTTTTAAAGAAAACATCCGGATTTGAGGAAAAAATAGAATCAGAACATTTAAAAACAAGGAAAATACCAATAAGAACAATTTTATTACAAAAGTATAAGTAAGAAAATCATAACTTACAGATTAATAAAAAATATTGTTCATAATTGGTAACATTCTTCTTGAAGAAACAAAAAAACATCATTACGAAAGATCCAGTACGAAAACCTCGTTACGAAAACCCCAGTCCGAAAAACTCCATTCCGAAAAACTCAAATCCGAAACTTATCTGAACGAAAATTCCATTCCGGATGTTTTCAGTATGAAGACTTCCATTCCAGAAGTTCTCATTCCGAGAATTTCAGTCCTGAAAATTTCAATTCTGGTAATTCCCATTCCGGAAATTTTAGTTTCAGAAATTTCCATTCCGGAAGTTCAGTGCCGAAAGGTTTTTATAAAAAAAATTAATTACACTAACAATCAAAATTACTCCCCCTATAAAGAGGATTTTATTGTTGTTAGAAGAATTGTTCAACAAGAAGTTAATGAAGAATGATTACCTTACAGTTATCATTCATAAAATTGGATTAATGTATTCAAATCTATTGGAGGGTAATGATTTTGTGAAAATATCAGCAAGTTGATCTTGCGTTTTGATAAACTGAAGAATGATATCTCCTTTAAGTGTGTGATCCCTAAGAAAGTAATGCCTAATATCTATGTGATTTACATGAGAGTGATTTGCAGTGTTCTTACTTAGGGGAATGGAACTTGTGTTATCACACAATATTTGAGTCTTAGTGAAACTCAGGCCATTCTCTGTGAGTGTGTGTTACATCCACAACACTTGAGCACATCAACTTCCACCTGCTAAATATTCTGCTTCAGCAGGGAAAGTCCTACAGAATGTTGCTTTTTGCAGGAACAAGAAACTAAGGAATCTCAAAAGAAATGAAAAGTTCTGGATGTACATTTTCTATCCATTATACATCCACCAAAGTCAGCATCAGAAAATATTTTTAGAACAAAATCATTTCCAGATGTATAAAATAATCCTAGATCCATGATTCCCTTTAGGTAACGATAAATTATTTTCACTGCCTTTAAGTGAGATTCCATAGGATTTTATTGATATCTTTCACATAAGCACACTGAAAACATTAAGTCTGGTCGACTAGCTGTTAAGTAAAGTAGACTTCCTATCATACCTCTAAAAGAAATTTGATCTACTGGTTTCCCAACTTCATCAAGATCTAATGATTTTGAGGTACTAATGGGAGTACTTATACTCTTAGTGTTGTCATAAACAGAATTTTTGAGAAGATATTTAATATACTTATGTTGATATATATATGTTCCTTATGGTTTTTGAGAAATTTGAAAACCAAGGAAAAAAGTTAACTCACCCATCATACTCATTTCAAACTCAGACTTCATTAGTCTTCCAAAAGAATCAGTTAAAGATTTCTGAGTTGAACCAAATATGATGTCATCAACATATATTTGAACAATCAAAACATTTTTCTTATCTTTCTTTATAAAAAGGGTTGGATCTGCATTTCCCTTAACATAGTTATTTTGAAGAAAAAATCATGTGAGTCTATCATACCATGCTCGTGGGGCTTGTTTAAGACCATTCAAAGCTTTGGTAAGTCTAAAAACATGATCAAGATGTTTTGTATCTTCAAAACCAAAAGGTTGTTCAACAAAAACATCCTCTTGAACATAACCGTTATGAAAAGCACATTTCACATCCATTTGAAAAAGTTTAAAATTGAAGAATGATGCAAAGCGAAGTAGTATATGAATAGATTCAAGTCTAGCAACTGAAGCTTTGGTTTCTTCATAGTCTATTCCCTCTTGCTGATTGTAGCCTTTAGCAACAAGTCTAGATTTATTTCTTACTATGACTCCATTTTCATCACATTTGTTTCTGAAAACCCATTTTACACCAATAATAGAAGTTTCCATAGGTCTTTCAACCAAGGTCCAGACATTATTCCTCTCAAATTCATTTAGTTCATCTTCCATGGCTTTGATCTAATCATCATCACCTAAAGCTTCTTCAGTGATTTTTGGTTCTAATTGGGAAAGAAATTATAGATGTTCTACTTCATTTATTAAGGAATTTCTAGTCCTTACAGGTTGATTTACATCACCAATGATACTATCACTGGGATGATTCTTAAGAAACACCTCATTTGGGTTTTGTAAAACATGTTCATCAACATAGGGTAGAAAGTCTTCTGGGGTAAATATTTCAGAAGTATCTTCTTGAACATTCTCATTATCAGAAGGATCTTCTATCAAGGGTTGACAATCAGTTTTTGAAAACACATTCGGGGATGTAGGTTGAGATAGTTTAAAAACAAAAGGATCAAACTCATCAAATTTTACAAGAACTGTTTCTTCAACAGTACAAGTATTTTTATTAAAAACTCTATAAGCCTTAGAAGTTGTGGAATAACTTAAGAATATTCCTTCATCGGATTTTGGTGAAAATTTATGTAAGTTATCTTTAGTATTCATAATGAATACTTTTCATCCAAAAACCATGATGTAGGATAGTCTTGGTTTTCTACCATTCCATAACTCATAAGGAGTTTTATTATGAAAAGGTCTAATCAAAACTCGATTTATAGTATAACAAGCAGTACTTACAACTTCAGCCCAAAAATGTATAGCTATAGAATATTCACTCAACATGGTTCTAGTTATCTCTTGAAGAATTATATTTCTTCTCTCAACTACACCATTTTGTTGAGGAGTTCTAGGTGCTGAAAAATTGTGAGTAATACCTTTCCTACTAAAAAAAGTTTCAAAATCAGAATTTTGAAATTCTCCTCCATGATCACTATGATTAGTTTTCAGTGGAAGATTTTTCTCATTTTTAACTTGTGCTCTAAAACTTTTTAAATAAGGAAAATCTATAGACTTCTTTGCTAGAAAATAGACCCAAGTAAATCTGGGTTAATCAACAACTAGAAAAAACACGTAGTATTTACCTCCAATACATCTAGTTTGTGTTGGACCGAAAAGAACCATGTGCACTAACTGTAATGCATTAGTCGTTGAGACTTCACCAATTGACATATAACTAGATTTGTGTTGCTTTCCATATTGACAAGGATCACAAACTATTGAAGAATCAAATATAATCTCTAGTAGATCCTTAACTAGTTTCTTCTTAGATAGTTTACATAAGTTTCTAAGGTTACAGTGTCCTAGTCATCTATGCCATAGCCAGGAATGATCTTCCATTGCACTTAGGCAAGGAAAATCATGGCTCCTTCGGTCTTCTAAGTTCAAATTGAAAACATTCTCTTTCCTATTGGCTGAGAGAATAAATTCTTCCTTGGAATTGTGTACTAAGCACTTATCATTCCTAAAATTCACAAGGTACCCTTCATCACATAATTGACTTATGCTAATGAAGTTGTGCTTATGACCCTTAAAAAAATAAAAAATTTGAAATCAATGTTTTACCTAGAAGAACAATATTACCAATACCAACAATTTCTCCCTGGGCATTATTTCCAAAAGTTACCTTTCCTCCTTTCGTTTTGATAATCTTTTCAAAATAGCTTTTGTTACCAGTCATTTTCCCTGAACATGCACTATCCATGTACCATGTATTGTTGTTGGCACTTCCTTTATCTTACGGAAAACAGTAAAAGAATTAGACTTTTTGAATCCAAACTAGCTTGGAACCAGAATTTCCAGACAACAAAATTTTAGGAACCCACAATTTCTTAGAAAAATAGGATTTATGAAAACCTAGAGATTTGATTTTATTTAAAGAACAATTATTTGACAAGTGAACACCACATTGACACTTCGTACAAAATGGGGAACTTTGTGGAACAAAGTATTTGTTACTAAAAATTGGTTTTCCGTGGGTATAACCAAATCCAAATCTATTTATTAAAGGTCATATTTGAGAATACATTTTATAAAAATTTTCCATACCATGGGTAATGTTTGATAAACACTTCTTTAAGGAAATGATTTCGGACTTGACTTTGATAACCATGTTTTTATCTTCAAAATCATTATATTTAGAACTAGTGCTAGGCTCGAAAACACTTTTCTTAGAAATTACTTTTTCAAACTCTTCAGAATGTTTGTTCCTCTCCAAACTTACTTCCTCAAGACTTTTCAATATACTTATAAAATCATAATTTTTCTTATCAAGATCTTTGGAATGATCTTATATCTCTTTAGTATGAATATAATTCCTAGATTTTACCTTATCATGTTTCTTATTATGATTAGAGTTCTCAATCTCAAGAAGTTCAGCAAACATAGAAACTTCTTCATAGGTAGGTGGAGTATTTTCTTCATCAGAGGAGGATTCTTCATCTGAGGAGTTATAATACTTACTATCATTAGGATTTAAAGATACATTGGTCAATGATTCAGCATTTCATACCTTATCCATAAAGCAATGATTGTCAATAGGTAATCTGGCTATAAGACAAAGATTCTTCTTTCCTGAAGATTCATAATCAGAAGATTCATCTGAAGATTCACCACCACTGGAACTCCAGGTTTCATTTGCTTTTATAACTTTCTTAGATTTGGTTTTGTAATACTTCTTCCTTCTCTTTTCATAATGCCTTTCTATCCTTTCTTTCATTTTGAGTAGAGGGCAATCTAGTCTAATATGTCCAGCTCCCTTGCATTCGTAACAAGTAACTTCTCCATCATTCCTTTCATTCCTTTCCAATTTCTTATACTTGGATTGGAAATTTCTCTGGCCGGCTATCTTCTTCATCCTTCGAGCAAGATTTGCTAACTCATTTTCTGAGATTTCACTTTCACTAGAATCTGATTGAACAACCACCTTCATAGTCTTCGATCTAGTTACTCTCTTAGGAGTCTTAGCTTTCATATGATTTGATGTAGTTGTAAAATCAACAGTACCATTCCCATTTTTCTTTTTGATATTGTCAACATCTCTCTTCATTCTAGTTTCATGTTGGAGAAGAGTTCTGAATAGCTCATCAAGAGAAATTTGAGTGGCATTCCTATTCTCATCTATAGTTGTTCTCTTTGATTCCCACTCATTTGTCATAATATCAATTATCTTATCTACAAGGGCTTCATCATCTAACCCTTTTCTCCCATAGACTGTAAGATGTTGACTATAATCATTAATCTTTGTTGAACTATGCAGATTGGTTCACCATATGGAAAATTGAATCCATGGTATTCAACTCTAAGCATAGGTCTCATAGTTTCAATCACTTTAGAAGTTCCAAACTGTGTAACTTCAAACTTCTTCCAGATACAATTAGATGTTTCACAAGAAGAAATTTAGCCATATATATTTCTAGTCATTTAACATAGTAAAGTATTGCGTACCCTACAATTGAGTTTATACTCCTTCTTTTCCTGGTTATTGAAAGTTCAAACTTCCTTATCAGGAATTTTATAATCACCAGTAAGCATAACAAAATTGTCCACTCTAGTGTTGATAACAAAAGTCTTATTTTGATATCTCCAGTATTCATAGTACATACCATCAATGATTGGTGGTCTTGTAGGATTTAGATTGTCTATAGAACCAACACTGATTCCTACCATTCTAAAACAACTTGGGCAACCAAACTAGTAAATAGAAAAATTTTGTATCAACAAAGTTCGAAATGACAAAGTTCGGAATTACAATGTTCAGAATTATAAAGTTCAGAATGATAAATTTTGGAGTGATAATGTTTGTAATGATAAATGAGCAAGAAAAACATATACGTGAGTATAAGTATTTCAGAGACCTTCCTCTGATACCAATTGTAGGATCGAAATAACAATGTAGATGCTCAATATAAAAGAGGGGGGGTTAATTGTACACTTTAAAAATTCCTTTGGAACCTTTAAAGTTGATTATGGATAACTATGTTTTCCTTAGAAAAGGAAAATTTAGGTTTAACAAAGTTAAACTAAGAAAATTCACAACACCTCTGATCACAAACTGGAGATTTGGAACCAAGGTTTACAATATATGATTCTACCTTAAAGCGTATAGAATCTTAAACTAATCAGAGTACAAGTGTAAGGAAATACAAGAAGGTAATCCTTTCCTTAAAATACAATATGCATTATAAACAAACAAGTAGTAAAACTACAAGTAACAAACAATAACTCTTTAACCCAAAGAAAAGGGTATCTAACAACCTTGGATAAAGGTCTCTTGATTTATACTTTCAATTAAGTCTGTCTTATCCACACCGGAATAAGTCCTCGATACAATGATCGGAATCTCTGTCTTGCTATCCCTGCAAGCCCTCAACTTCAAGGTAGTTGGAACCTCTGTCTTCCTTAGTAAAGAAGCCCTGGAACCTCATGGTAGTCGACACCTCTGTCTTCCTATCCCCGGAAGTCCTCAAATGTAATCACCAACATCCGGATTCACACGAAGCAATCTGAACGAGTAGTTCAGATCGCACAAGGCATGAAAAGATTCTCTCTCTAGAAATCACCTTAACAGTGTGTGTTCTCTAGATCGATCAAGTTGTTTCATTCATTATTGAGCTCTTTCAAATGAGCTCCTATTTATAGGCAAATTTCCAATGGTCGGCTCCCTCCTCCAACGGTCATATTTTCCATGAAATTCGGAGGGACCTGTACACATGTAACTCAACCAACAGTTGATTAGAAACAGAATAGAAGGCATCGTTTTATAACAAACTATATATAACTGAATGTATGACATCGTTTTGAAACGAAGCATATGTAAGTAAAATCTAATCATTATATGGAGTGTAAGAAAGTCAAAAGTTCAGAGTCTAACCAAAATGAAGTTTGGAGTCTATGTTAAGAAATATTCAGATTCTATTTTATAGGAATTTGGAGTCTGGTTTCACCAGAGATCAGATTCTAAACCTGTAGAGTTTGGAGTTGAACTACTTATGATTTCAGAGTCGAACTGCTTAAGAGTTTGGAGTCGAACTCTTTAGAAGTTCGTAATTGAACTACTTGAGTGTTTGGAGTCAAACTTCTTCAGAGTTCGGAGTTGAACTTCTTCAGAGTTCGGAGTCGAACTTCTTCAGAGTTCAGAGTAGAACTATTTGAGAGTTCGGAGTCGAAATTATTCAGAGTTCGGAGTCGAACTACGTCAGAGTTCAGAGTCGAACTACTTCAGTGTTCGCAGTCAAACTACTTAAGAGTTCAGAGTCGAACTCATGAATGTTCAGAGTCCAAAATTCGGATTAGAACTACATTACAGACCACATCCAGAATATGGATCCTAAAAACAGAATGCTACAAATCATTTCATTATATAGCTCCGGGATTTTGGTTATGAATATGGTTTTTGAATTTAAGAATAATATTTCTATGTATAAGAAAATTCTGGTTTTGGTAAATTTCCTTAATGAATTAAATTTTCCTTATGGGGTAAAAATAATATTTACTTAAGTATAAGGTGTTTGTGATTTTCAAAACAAGAAGGAATGGAAAAATCATAAGGAAAACATTATTGACTCAACATTACATACGTCATCCCATGATCTTGAGAGTTAGTAAACCTACTCACCTAATGATTCTACCCTACCTTGGGAAGGTCATAATCATCTATAAATCATATATTTTTCTTCACCATGAAAACATGATTGTTCCATGAGTCTAATCCCACATTTTATCCTTAATATATTCCTATGAATGGGTGGAAAAATACTCTAACCTACACCTATTCTTCAAAATCTAATAAAGTATGAGAGAATACTAAATTTTTTTCTTAGAATCAATGGATATAGTTAATTATGACAGAGATAGTTCCTTATATTTTAGTAATTTATCCAAACATGTAGCATTAAATATTTGTTTTAGATTTAGAGATTAAACATTTCCATCCTTCATTTTCAATACCTGGGATCTATTCATCCAGTCCTAAATTTCATTAGGCCTCACTTGTAGATAAATGTTCCAAATACCAGGTAGTTGATGGTTATTATTATATCCATAAATATATATAATTTGGTGTTCATTTCACATTAGGGAAACTCTGGAGAAATCATCACCTAAAGACCACTTGCAACAAGAAACCAGTAAAGGTATCAAATTTAAGAATATTACTGATATTATTGACACTACATTGGGAACTCTTCTCATTAATCACATAATTTTATCCATTATTGGGATGTTGAACATTGGATATATTTCCATTAATATGATCGAAATTATCATATAAAAATATTTCAATTTCACATATCTATTATTACATGTGTTGGTGAAGTCCCCCATGAATATTTCTTTAATAATTATATAATTATGACCCTCTTAAGAATATCCAACATCATCCATGTACACTACATATAAAATAGGAATTGAAATTATGTCTAGAAAATTCCCATTCAACGTATCATCCTTATTTTACCTACCATTAGTGGAGTTTTGGAATCTACAAAAATATGTTTCCATAGTCCAAAGAGTTGGTTTTGGGGGTTCATGTTTCATTAGAAATTCATTTTTTAAAACTTTTTAAAATTGAATATTTTATATTTCCATAAAAAATCATTTCTTATAATTATACCTCAAAAAATAATATTCATTATTAAAAAAATTATTTTCAATATTATTAATCAAATAATCACAAAATAACTATGGAATTGTATATGAGTACAATTATATTTCTTATGATGACTATAAGAACCTCAATATCTTTATTATTCTATGATGGTCTCCCATTATAGTTGGCTTAAACCATCATAGAACCAGTGAGACATATTCCATAAAAGGGTACAACTCCAATTGTGACCATAAAGCAGATTTTTACCATGATTTCAACATCTATGGAAATAAATATAACCACAAATTCATATCCAAAAAAATCTATGAAATTGAATCCAATGGTGATAACACTCTACTATAGAATCATACATAGAAAATTACATGGCTCATATCAAAATCTCTATAAAAATAAAAACTCTAGATTGGAACTAATCCTAGATTAATCAAATCATAAAAATCAATTTATATTTTAAAAATTCATTAACCAAAATAAAATGTGAAAATTGAAACTACCTATAATAATATAAAAAACTACATGCCACCTAGATTATTATCACATGATAGAGCCCAACCATAGAGAATTATTACGCTAAAAATGCTCCCCTAAAAGAAAATCCAATCATTTACAACCATATAAAATGATTTTTATGGATAATCCAATATTAGTATTATAGTAATGTAAATTCAGTGAGAAAATCTACCAAAAAAGATTACATGAAATTTCATGAAAATTAATTACTCTATGAATTCATATTGACAATGAATCCTATCACGGAAATTTTCATCCCATTTATCACATTAACCCAAACAACATCATTAAATTTCTTATAAAAAGTGCTTTGAAAAACAACAAATTTCTATACATATATAAATAAACTCCACCTACAATGTCATATGATGTGATGTATTTCCATCATAACATAATCATATGTTCTCTATCTGAGAAACATATTGATTGTTTAAAAAAATCATGATAAAGGCCAACCACTAAATAAACAAATCAAGACTAATTTCTTGTGAACTAGAAACACCCGTACCAAATTGAAATGGTGTATCAAATCAATTTCAAGTTTCTATAAATATAAATCCAACCATTCATTATCAAAGTCACCCAAAATATAACTCACAACCTAATTGTGGTTCATTTACAAATGAACCATTATTTATGCCACATAAACCTAAAAAAATTCTACTATAACACCCTGAGATAATCCATGTTAATATTTTGAGAATATGAAAATCAATATTTTGTTAAAATGAAACTAAAGAACTCTAATATGAACATTTTAATGCCCTCACCAATAAATAAATCATATCCCAAAATTAATACTCACCCCCCCCCTAAATAGTATTGTAATTCCACAACCATCACAACTAAAACCACCCACTAATAATTGAACAACTAATCAAATGTCACAAATATAAATCAATATTATTTAATATACATCACTCTTAGTTTTCTCTCCACTTTACATGGAAAAGAAACTCATCTCGATTATTGAACATTAATATAATAATAAAACAACCTAAAAACCAACGAAAAAAATATAGAACCATATAATCATGTCATGATATCCCAAGGAAACCAAATTTTTTTTAAAAATATAGTTGAGTTCAGATGGTCTATATATTCATCTAGATAATCTAAAAAAGATATTAGTTATATGGTTTGATCCCCAAATAACAAATGTTAACTATATGATGACCAAAAATATTATAAATAAAATTCCACTTTTGATTTAAATTAATGTATTATTATGTATTATGGTTATAGAAAGAATATGTAGTTCATTGGACTTATTATATCATATTTATAATATCATTAATAATAATTGTTCATTATAATGTAAACATATAACAGTGATCACACGTTTAGTATAAATATATATTTTTAACAAAACCAATTGAGATAGACAAAGGAAGTGATGGATTCAACTAGTAGGATCATACACTATAATTTACATTTTTTAGAGCATCTGTGGGAGATAGAATCAGTAATATTTTCTATTAACTTTGACAAAGATTATATGTGACAACGTAATCATTATAAAAAAATTTTATGAGATAATTTCTAGAACATCATGATCCTTGCCCAAAACATATATGGTAAACCACCCAATGAAAATATCATAGTCAGGAACGTTTCCCCTAAAGCGATTGCATGTGTATTAGAGGGATTTGTATCAATACCAAAATAATATGAATATTTATATTCGATTTTTCAGTAGGGTAATAATTGTATTTATGTATTTTTATTAACTTATAAACATTTTATATTTTTGAAATAATAAATAAGAAATTATATTTTTTGGGTAATTTTTTAGTATCATGAGACATTATGAGAGGGATTAGGGAGTTATCCTAATCCATCAATGTTCATTTCCCATCATAATATCTTGGATTTTATCCTTGACCAATATATATGATGTATCATTTTACGTTGGTTCATCATTTCCCATGTTTCTATAATGATTATCATAGTATATTATGCCTCATTAATCATGATTATTATTCTCACCCCTTTAATTCCCCCTTTAAAAGCCTATTTTCTAAAAATTATTACCTTACATATGTTATTCTTTGATTATACCCATAATGTACAGTACATGTCAACCTTTTCTTATGTGTATTCCAATGTTATCCCATGTAGTTTTATGTATGTTGGACTAATATGATAATTTTATGGATGTTTTCAATAATTATGATGTATTTCATATATATATTTTAATGTAATATACCTAATTCCAAACAAAACTATAAATATTTAACCTAGGGTCTATATTATGTGTAATATTATGTAGTAAATGGGGAATTGTTTTGTTATAAAGAGGAGGGTTTTAAATTATTCTATCATTGGAATTTTTAATTGTTTTTTTGTATTGGGAGTATGGAACTATAGGGAATGATTTATTTGTGAAACTATGTTTATGAAATCAAACATACTTTTTTGTAAAATATATAGTAAATTTTTTATCATGAAAACACATCTTGTCATGGGAATATGACGGGGAAATTATAGTTTTATTTTTTGGGCTTGATGGATAAATATATAGGTGCCATTAAATTTCAACATCCCGTTTGTCAAATGAGGGGAACAATGAAAACCAAAATTGGCTATGTGGAATGAAGAAATGATTTAGGTGTTGTAATGATGGAAATCTGGAAAGATATTTCTGATGATACAAAAAAAGTAATGTGGTGATGGAATGGAATACTCTAGTCAACCCTTAGTGCATTTTTTATGTCTTCAATATCATGTTTCCAAGACACGTTGAAAACCAACGAACTATGACATGGATTTTCAGAGACAACCAAAAACCTCCATGGAAGAAAGGGTGAGCTTATTCTTTCACAACCCCTATAGAGGATGCCGAAAATGATGGGGAGAATGGTACATTAGTTATTCATTTAGGAATATAGAACTTATTTTTTATTATAGTTCATCGCATTCCTACATGTCATTAAATTTTAGATGAACTATTTAAACACCTCCACAAGGATGGGAAGTAGAAATTTTAGTGGAAATAGAGAATGTGAGAATTATTAAATCCTATGTATATAACACCACCTCTATCAATAGTTACATGCTGAACATCCCTGAAAACCATACGATAGTCACTATGGTGGAATTTGATAAAATTATATGTATATATTGAATTTACCTATATAAATCCAACATTAATTTCTATGAGATTTAAATCACACTCTCTATCACAATTCGTCCACTGATTCTATACAAATTAAATTATATGGATGAATCATATTTATAACCAAAATATCAAGAATTTATATTATTTCCCTACTAGAATACATATACACCAAAAATGATTTATTATATGGAAAGGATCATCCTAGAAGACGTGATCATTTTGAGGAAATATGTTGAGTTGTTTCTCAAAGAATTGTCTAGTCTCTCCCTAATATGTGAAATTTATTTTTCAATCATTCTTATTCATATTGCATTAACATTATCCTGAACACTAAATAAAATCATTTCTGTGGATCATAAGTAGATTAAGATATGACTATTGGATAATATGGTTATGTGTTTCATACACCCATCTATGCCACCATGGGGTGTACCAATCATATTCATCTAGAATAAGGATGGGTCAATGTTCCTTGCCTTGATTATCATGAGCTGAAAAAGATCATGATAACGAAAAATAATCTTATCCCATGGATCGATGGCTTGTTCGATCATATATGTGGATACCAACACTTCCCCAAGGTGTATCTACAAATATGGTATTACCAATTTTTGATGAATAAGGATGATATCCCCCAAATGCCTATTTATACAACGTATGGGAACTATAAGTTAATAGTAATTATATTCAGTCTCACTAATTCACTATAAATATTTATGCAAATGATGAATAGGGTATCTATGGATTACGTCAAAAAATTAGTAATATTTATATAAAATATACTATTATACTTTAAATGATTGGAGGAAAGTGAGAAGAATCTGAACAATGTTCTAAATACATTGCTAAAGAAAAATCATTATGACAATTACAAAAGATTTGAGTTATGGTTGAAAGGAGCCTCATTATTTTTGACATATTTCACCGAAAATGGGATATCTATGGACCATTCAAAGGGAAATGAAATTGAAGGATATATAAGGCCAGCATCTGTGATTGATATTTATAGTTTCCATGGATTATCAAAGTACTATCATAAATTTTTTATAATGTTCTCAAAAAATTTAAACCGTATAACCAGGATATCTCAGAAGGCATTCATAGTTTTTGGAGCGATTAATGTGATTAGAGTTTCAAGAAGATGAATAAGAGGCTTATCACTGCACCTATAATCACATTACCCAAAAGTGGATAACATTATTTGGTATTTAGTGATGCATTAGTGTTGGTATTTGGATGTGTGTTAATGGAGAATGATAAAGGGATAGTCTATTATTCATGTAAAATAATTTTCACTGAAAAGAAAACTAGTCAACTCATGATCTATAGATGGTTATATGGATATTCACATTAAATATTTGGTGGAATTATCTTTCAAGGTTGCGAAGTGATAAATATATTGGGATCACAAAATTCTCAAGTATATATTCACATAAAAAGTTGTGAATATGTTCTGAATAAGATGGTTAAATATTCATAATGACTATTACTCTTCAATCTGCATCTACTCTAGGTATTAAAATGAAGTGGAACACAGATTAAGTAGAAAAGATTTATCAATTTTATCATTAATGAATATTTATAAGGATATGATATTATTTTACTCTAAAAGGATGGAAATTGAAATCATAAAAGAAATAGAATCATTACTAATTTTATAAACAATTTCTCAATCATCTCATTTTTTGAAGGATAATGGATTCCAAAAAAGATTTTGTGGAAATTCAAAAGAAAGTGGAAGTTATAAGAAAATTTAAATCCATGGTTTTCAATTTTAATGTATAAGGAGTTTTGAGATTTGGGTCAAGACTATCTATACCATAAAATATTGACTTAAAGAAGAAGCTATTGTATGATTCATATAGTTTGACTTTGGCCATCCATCAATGATAAAAAAAATGGATATATTGTTATCTCTGAGAGCAATATTGGTGGTACAATATGAATAAGGAGAATCTAGAATATAAATCATGATATATTTTATGTTCCATGTGAAGGAAAAAATGAAAAATAAAAGGGGACAATGTAACCATTTCCCATACCTACCTAGAAATGGAAAAAATCACCATTGAATTTTTCAGAGGTATTCCAATGATATTAAGATTAAATAATTCTCTAAGGGTTGTGGTGGATATTATCACAAATACTTCGCACTTCATTTCAATTTGATAGGACGTTTCAGTCAATAATCAAGCAATGATATACATTAAAAAATATAAGAGGATACATGGTACACCATTATTGACTATTTCTGATCAAGATATAAGATTCACCTCAATCATCTAAAACATACTCCAAAATTCTTTGAATACTATGTTGAACATCATCACACATTATAACCCACAAACTAGTGGCCAATCGGAGTGGACTATCCAAGTACATGAGGATGGGTTGTTATAATTTTTAATTTTCTTTAATGGAGGATGTGACTAACATCATTCCCTACTCTAGAAATCATACAAAAAGACATTACACTCAATAATCCAAATGAATCCTTATGAAACCATTTATGTGAAGAGATACCGAACACCTTTATGTCATGAATATGTTGAGGAACAAATACTACTAGGTTATCATATGGTTGATGAAATGGTAGAATATTATAATAATATTCCACATCACATCATGTCTGATGAGAGTAGAAAAAGATCGGTGACAACAATCATCGATGAGACATAGAGTTAAATGTTAGAGACTAGGTATTCCTCGACATATATCTATTGAATAAAATCATGGCATTCACAAAGAAGGAAAGTGTTATTCCATGATAAATCGTTGTTTTTGATATCCTTGATTACATTGGAGTGGTGGACTACCAATTAGAACCTCCACCAAACCTATCTCATGTACATTATAAATTCCATCTTCCCTTATTGATGAAGTACATACCAAACACCTCGCATGTACTAAATCTATAGTTAGTACTATTTGAAAATGATCACTCATATAAGGGGATGTCAATGGTAATCATAGATCACAATGGAAGTATTTTATGTAAAAGACAATACCCATGATCAATGTTCTGTGGAGAAATTAAAAGTATGAATATGTGATTTGGGAGCCAAAGGAGGTGATGAAACCAAATTACACTAAAGAATTTCATTGTGTGAAATGAAAATTTCACGATATAAATTGATATAGGGTGGAATATTTTAACTACCAAAACTATTATAAATATAATTCCACTAATGATTTAATTAAATATAATAATATATATTATGTTTATAGAAGAAACATGCAGTTCTTTGGTTTTGCTGAATCAAATTTAATATAATATTAAGAATCGTTATAATTGAAGGTATAGTCATAGAATAATGAAAAATGATTAGTAAAAATAAAATGTTTTAAAAAATATATTTGACATATAAGAAGGAAGTGAATGCATCTACAAATATGATCTGACCCTATGAAGCCCATTTATTAGATCTTCCGAGGGATATTGATTCATTTATCTTTTAATGTAACTAATCCTAAGCTGAGTTAAATGTACATAAGTAAGAGAAAAATATTTTAAGGGAGAAATTCAATCTCATCAAGATCATGAACCAAACCATGTACGATAAACCACCCCTGAAATTCTCACACGCATGAACCTTACCCTTTTGGTGATCTCTTGTTTATTATTGGGATATGCATCATGAGCATAATAATATGAATATTTATATTATATTTTTAATAGAATAATGGTTATATTTCAATATTATTGTAACATTAAAAATTATTTTTACATATTTTACTAGAAAACATGAATTATATTTTTAGGTAATGTTTTAGTCTCAGTAGATGTCATATAAGGGATTAGGGAGTGAACCTAATATATAATGGTATATTTTCTTTCATGATGTCTTAGAGTTAGTCGTTGACCTTTGTTTATGATACATTTTTTATGTTGTATAAATATTTCCCATGTTTCCTTTATGATTATTATGGTATATCGTATCTCTTTGTTCATTTTTATGAATATCACCCCATTTATGACCCATTTATATGCAAAAGAATTTACATTAATTACCTTCTTCATTTTATTCTATGTTAATTCTCTTACTGGGATTTATATCTCACACCTTTCTTATGTATATCCTCATGTTATCTCATACAGTTTTAAGTAATTTTGATGAATATGAGCATGTGAAGGATGTTTTCCATAAAGGGGATGTATTCCTTATTTATGTTATTTTGTAATTTATCTATTTCTCATATACACTATACTTATTAATATTCGGAGTTGTATAATGTGTAATATTATACAATAATTTAACAAATTAATCAGTGATAAAGTTAAGTGTTGTTAAATTCCACCTTCTAGTTATCCAATATTGTATTCTATAATATATCATTAACTATCATTTTCGATCATCACCCACTAATAAATTCAACAAATTACTATATCTATCATAGAGTATTCACACTAAATGATTTATGTCATATCGATATCAAATTAATAATAAAAGGGTTAACTATAATGTAAATAATATAATCATTTTAATTGGAAAACATGTTCTACCGTTGGTTATCCCATATTTATTAACATCCAATCGATAAAGAAAACTCAATCCACCATAGTATATTTCATTTAGTAGCGTCATCCATGATGTTAAAAATACCAGTCTACTCTAGCTTAACCAAAAAACAGTCAAATAATATCATTCTAAAAAATGTTATACCACAAGACTAGTTTTATTAATTCAAATAATAGATAAAAATTCATCATGTGAATCATATTAATAAAAAATTACTTTTTCCAGGAAATTAATATTTATCCAAATGTAAAATCCAAAAAATTGAATAAACATTAAACAAATTACAAATTCATTCTCATAAATTCATGAAACTAATTAAAAACAGTTTAAAATCTATTATCTTGAAACCATCCAAGAGTAATAAATATTTAATTATCCAAATAAATAAAATTTATGTTTTTGAAATAATACACCGACATTTAATATGTGATGTTCCCATTTAATTATACTTATTACATTATCTCAAACCAGAAATAGAATTTAATAAATTACATTAGCATAAAAAATATCACATTATGGTATTTAAAAAATATATATCTTATAAAATTATTTCCATTACTTGTACTACAAATGAAAAAATATCAAAAACCTTAAAAAATATTTTTCACTTCTCAAAACACAATTAAAAAAATCCAGTCAGATCAAATAAATAATTACTAACATAGAATTCACTTTTGAAAACATTTTTGAGGCTTATTATCTCATCAACACAAATTTATTATATATTTATTGAAATATTATGAAATGATTCTATTCATAAAAAATAATATTTTTCATCAATAATAAATTAATTTAATCTATTTAAAAAAATATTATTGATTGTTTTATGTTGTCTTTTTGAAAAAAAAATTTAATCGAAATAGTTTTTCATGGAGAATATTTAACTATATGATTGTTATCAGATATTTTGCTAAGGTCTCTAAGATAGTTATACAATTTTATTTATTGAATTATTAGTTCTATAAGAACTAAAAGATATTTTATTTTGAGTCACTTGGATTTTTTTTCTCTATTAACATAAATTTAACAAAATTGTGTGATCCTATTGTAAATACCCTTTACGAAATATAAGATGAACATATTAATTATAAGAAAATGTTATTGAATACCTTTCATTATTCATTACCAAAAAACATAAAAAATTTGTTGTTGATTTTTATATCCATTAATTGTACATGGGAAAATTTTACCAATAACTATTAATTTAGAAGCAAGGACAATAATGAATAATATCAAGTGTTATAGAATAATTTTTTCAATATATATATATATATATTGAATCATTGATCGTTTCTTTAACTAAATAACTAAAGTATTTATTTTCTCATAGAAATATATAATATTTAATATATATATATATATTATGAGGAGAATTCTCTATAGGTTACTAGAAATTTATAATCTAAAGATATCAATATAAAATAAAATTGAATTGTAAAATCCTTCAATTTTTGAGTTAAAAATAACAACATTAATAATTTTATTAGTTAATATAAATATTTAATTCATATAATGATATTGACTTAAAATCCATGAAAATAAATGACAAAAATTAAAGAGAATAAGGATTTATAGAAGTGAATTTTTTGATCCAATAACATATATCAAGAAAAAATATATAATTAAATGTTGAATTGAAAGAATATTAAAATTGTATTTATTTAGTTGTGAAAATTTTGATAATAATGATATAATTTAACCAAGAATGCAAGAATGAAATTCAGTTGTGGTTTTTATCTACTGAAACTAGGAATAAAATTTCCCATAAGAGGATTAAAAAATATATGCATATATTTAAAATAATTATTTAATTTAATGTAACATTTATTAAAGAGGGGGATAATGATGATGTTGTCCTTACAATAGTAGAAAAAGTGTTCAGATAATTTATGAAGAATAATTTGATGGTAATGGTTTAGAATTATCATTCATAAACTGAGTAAAAAATCAATCCAAAATTGTGGTGGAATTTAATATAGAGCTTAGTGATACAGTTTATGATCTGGATATAAAAAAGAGTGAAAATTTTAAAAATTTGAGGAATCGTTGTCTTTTTTTATGTATGTTGAATTAATAGATGTAGAGTTTAATATTTTTATAATTATATTGATGATAAATATGATTTATTATGATATCCAACAAAATTTATGGAATTTATATTTAATATTGAAAATCAAATAAATGTAACAAAATTCCATTATACTTATATTGATGAAATAGTAAAAATAAATGAGGTTTCCTGAAGAAGAATTAGTTTTTTAAATAAAATGTTTTAAACTAAATAGAATCATGGTGATTCCAATAAGAATGTTTATTTTAAACCATAATTATGTGAGGTAGTAATTGAGAGGGAAGAAAGTGGCTTGATTATTTTCAAAATTATTTTAAATGATGTAAGTTATAATTAAATTTTTTTGATTAAAAATTCTTTATTTATGATTCATCTACGTGTTCAAAACAAAACATATTTTATAATGAAATCTAAACATATATGAATAACCCTAAAAATTAGCGAGTTTTCAAAAGAACATGGAACAATTCCTATCTAGTTATATTATGAGTGAATTTGATAATATACATCCTATTATGATGTTGAAATTTTATTATTACATATGTCTCTTCATTTAAATATATTAATAAGAATAGAAATATATAATAATTATAGCACTCAAAAATCAAAAAAATGAGAACATGATCTATTATTATACAAAAAATAAATTTTTTACAGATATTTTTATGGAGTAAACATTGGGTAAACAATTGATAAGGGTCGGAATATAAGAAATGTGTTAATAGTTTTTGGCATAGGGATAATAAAGAAATCATTAAATAAAAACTTTATTTAAAAATTAAATTTTCCCCATTTAAATACTAAAAATAAAATCAGTTACTACTATAAAAACAATCATTAGAGAGCCTATTTTGTCTCAAAATACTAACAAGTTTCAGAAATAGTAATAAATATGAATGAGATGGATATCCAAGATAAAATTCACTCAATGTAATGGAAAATTATAGGATTCTTGAAACTAGTTATTCATTTCTAATAGATAGAAATGTATACATAATGAGGAATTTTATGGGTTGTGTTAATGTAATGGAACATTTGGTAAGTTATTTTTCACTACTATTTAAGGGAATTGGTAATACAATTTCAATTATGATGAATTAGAAAATATAGTTATAATTTATATGGATGGATATTTTTATTACCTATTTAGTGGAAGTAAACATTATAACTCCAGACACAATGTAAATGTTTTTGGAAGGGTTTTCATATTAATGATATTAAAGAAAATTTATTGCTGTGATGATTGATAAAAAATAAAAATCTATATATTGTAGAAAAAACTGACTACTTTTCTTCTCATAGAGTTTAAAAAGAAATTATGTTTTATTATAGATTTTGAAACATTTATTTACAATGGATAATATATTAAATTGTAATGATATTATAGATATTATTAATGTCATAATGAATTTAGAGAATATTTGGGATTTTCATATGTGGTGGAATACATTGAAAACATCTATTAGAGAAATAGGAGGTGTTCATGAGACATACTTATTTTGGTTCACAACAACATGTTTGGTCAAATTCAAATTGTATTAACTTCTGATAAAAGTTATTTAAAAATATTTACTGTTGTTAAAATTTTAATGGTAATACTATTTTTCACAAAAACTGAAATTTATGTCATGGAATGTAATTAAATGTTTCATATGATAGAAGAAAGTGATAATAAAAGATCAATAAAAATATTATTATATATCAATTTAATATAATACGGTTCAATTATGGTGGATAACTATATTTAAATACATGATATCATAGATAAAATAATATCAATGGGATCATCGTATAAAAATGGATTAAAATAATTAGAAAATTATTTCTAAAAAATTATTAAAGGCACTACCCATTTTTATAATTTTCCTACAAAATTATTTAAAGGAATGGATGGCAGTGGTTTTTTACAAATAAAAATGGGGTTTTAAATCCAATAAAATTAAAATACAATGTATGAGAGTTGACTTAAATGGAATTTATCATTGAAATATCTTTTAGTATTTGTGAATAAATGATTTATATGAAATATTGAATGAATCATTTCCATGTATTGAGATATTTCTAACAAATAACTATTTTATTTTTATTCAAGAAGACATAATATATATATTTTAATTAATTACTGTCTGAATAAAATCATTGAATGTACCGATGTTAATGTGATTAACAAAATTTTGGGGTAAATTGAATTTGAAAACATGAATAAATTTTTATAGAACTTGATCATAGTAAAAAAATATAAATTTATATTTTACTCATGGAGGTTTATTTTAAAGAAGAATAAATAAACTATGTTGCTACTATAGAAATAATAACATTAAATCAAAATAGGAATGTATGATATAAGGTTAATGTGTAAAATAAAATTTAAGATAATGGTATCCCTACAAAAACTCATTTAATGCTGACTATTGATAACACTAATGTATTATAATAGGTGTAACTAGTATCATTTAAAGAAGTCGTATATAATGAATCATGTAGATATTACATTAATAAAGATAGGTATCAAATTCTGAAAAATAATGTATAAAAACTTTGGAAAAGGTTTAGGGATCAATATTTCATTCAAATAATGTGATTATTCAAACCTAAATATCAAAATCATCAAAATGTTATCTAGAAAAAAACCATGATTGAATGCAATATTTATGCTCAAACTAAGACTATAGATAAGGGAAAAACATTCACACATGTGGCTAGACAATATTTAATACCATTATTTTGGTAAGTTTCAATTAAAAAAGGAGTCTACATATATATAATAGATTTTAAAATGAAATAATGTTTTTATTTGTTTAAAGGGAAGTCTAAATTAATGAACCAAAGGGTTTCTGAATTTCTAATGATGAATGAAGGTACATTGAATAATGAAATATTAATATTTTATGAAGTATAAACCATGATAATTGTATAATCATTTGGATTGTTATTTAATGCATTTTAATTAATATAGGGGAGTTTTGTGTCACAAACTCTATGGAATGGAATCAAATATAGATAACATGTTTTTAAAATCTAGATATTTTATATATATATTTTATGATTAAATATAATCTATCTAACATCTATCAATACATGATAACCTCAGTCTAAATGCAATATATTTTACTATGACATTATAACCTAGCTTTATTAATTGTGTAGTAAATAAGAATGAAAACATTTTTAAATTATATTTATAAAAATTCAAAATAAAAATAATATATTGATAAATATGTATTCAATTTTTTTCAAAGTGATTATATTTTTTAAAGTAAATTTTTCCTCAAATGGGATAGAATAATTTGTTTAAAAAATAAAATATATTTTATTTTAGATAAATTAAAAAAATATTTTTCAAAATATGATCATAATTTTCAATTTTGTCATGTCATAATTTACATAGAGAGATTTATAGAAATGTTTTTGAAAAGAATTATTTTTAAATGAATATTGGGAAATACTGGTATTTTTAAATCATTAATTAATTTTAAATAATTTATAGAGTTCTATTTTTTTAAATGATTTAATAGTAAAATTATTTAATTTATATTATTAGTTATCAAATTAAATACATTAATGTTAATTTTAAGTGGATTTTTTATGAATATATTTATACATAATTTTTTTTCTAGAAAACTTCTTTCCCACATGGATTACATGATTAATTTTATATAAAGTTTATACAGATTTAAATTTAATTTGAAAAATTAGATTAAATATTTGTAATATTCTTGTAATTTTTTGTAATGATTCCAATTTCATTTCTGGTAATGAATAATAGTAGAAACATTAATTTATTTCCACCCTCTATATATGTTTTATTCTTCTAAAATACAATTCCAATGGTTTTTATAATATGATCTAAATGAGAAAACAAAAGGAAAGGTAATCATCCAACGTGACATATTTGAAATTATTTCTTCATTTACCTCATCTAAATTTGTGGTAATCATTAAAAGGATTCTAAATTATGTATCTTAAATATATTTAACATTCATTATGATTATTTAACCTCCATTATTGTACTTATTTTTTCTAAAATGTTATGTGAATGTCTCTATAAGTCATATATGTGGACTACATCATCCACATGGAAAAACAATTACGTTTCCATCAATATATTTAATAAATAGATATTATGATAGATTTAATTTAAATATATGATATTTATCACATAATTATACATTTGGAATTATAATATCATATCTACCATATTCCCTTAAATTAATTTTGAAAATGAGAATGTATCTCATGTGTATGTGTGGACTACAAACTTCGTGAAGCGATGTGTTTTTTTTGTTTTCACATTATATAGATAGTAATAAGGATAAATTAATTGAATATATTTGATATATATAAACTAATAATTATCTATGAAGGTCAATTATTATTTTTATTTGTTTTATTCCATACATTGAACAGATAAAATAAAATTCATTTATTGGTGTTACATACCATCTCCAATAATGGTATAATTCATTTATATACAACTACATGATATAGATGATAATAAATATATCTAATTTAAATATATATTATTTATATCATGACTAAATGGATGTATAGTATTAAAATATGAATAAATCATATTTAATGTTACTATAATATTGAAATACTTGTTAACAATTATATAGAAAACACACAAAAATAATGATTTTACTAAAGAATTTATTAATAAATAGGTGTTGAAATATTATTAGTTTATAATATATGATATTAAAAATATGTACGACCTACTATTACAGAATTATAATAAAAACATTTATTTATTTAATATGTAATTAGTTAACATTATAAGTAATTCAATCTTTAGGAAATAGATTTATGTTACGATCTCATTTTTTTGAGATTTTCAATGATTCTGTTTCCAATGTGGAATTTTTGTAATATATCTCCCATATATCCCATGAATTTTATTAACCTTTAGTTATTTCTCAATAATAAAGTATTTATATTCATTTTTTTTCCTCCTTATGGACTTAGTAGACTAAAATAATGTTTTTAATGCAACACAACATTATTTCTCTCTTACGTAAAAAATCAATTTTCTTCCACATCCATGTTTTTTAAAAAAGTTTTCAAATGGTTTTAATATTCTCATATAATAGCTTGAAGTCATTTTTACACATGATTATTATTTTACAAATATATTAAATGGATTCTTCTTGAACTTTTATAAATTAATTTCCTTTTAATTTTTATCAAAATTGTAATAGGAGTCTTAATTTTTTTATGCTATGTCTGAATACAATTTCCCATGGTCATGACCACTTGGTGCTTTAAATATTCCATTACATGTTTACAGTATTTTTTTAAATGTAAATATTTGTCTAATTTTTTGAAATTTATATATATTAAAAAATTGAACTCTAATTGAAAAGGGTATTTTCCACATGAAATGATACAATATACATTAAGATTAATTTTTCACCTATGATGACAGAATTTGTTGTTAATTATTATTTAATAGGCATACGATCCAGTGATACCGGCCACTTTAATTATATGGATGGATCAAAAGGGTCTTAAATCATATTTAATTTGTATAGATTCTCCTATGATGAATGTTTCATGATCCAATGGAAAAGATATTTATGATTTAAAAAATTTTATTGGTGGGATTGTAATTATATTTTCTACCAATGCATCTATAAATATTGATATCTTATTAGATAATAATTACATGAATTGGAAGTGAACATATTTTGGTAAGGGACAATATCCACTATTATTGTCTTCTGATTTAACATTAACCAAGAATATGATTGAATGGGGATTTAAACGAATCCAGAATATTAGACTTGGTTGTGGCACATTAATTTGGAAATAATATTCTAGACTTATGTGTATTAAAAATATCATATCTTATTAAAATGTTATTATCTCATGGATTATATTCTCTGATTACATTATAATTCATTTCTCATAAACATCCATGAATATAAAAATATTTAATATTATGTCGTATGATATGAGAGGTATTATATTATAATTATAATATCATAATCTCACACCATTAAAATCTTGTTATTATTTTGTTATCATCGACAGATTCCATCATTACCCTTACTAAGGATTAGATCTCACACTTTATTATGTTCTATTTCCCAAGGATACGAAGATATGTTTGTATGTATGATATTAATAAGAAGGATTAATGTTGTAAATAACTTAGGGAGAGGTGTGGTAGATCACTTATGAACAACTTGTTTCAAAATATACTCATCATATATGACTCCATCATGTATCGTTATGTTATTTATTAAATATACCACTAATAAAATTAAATAATTTTTTATGAACTATATGGGTCTCCATAGTTGGTTTCAATTTCATATTTTGTTACATATATAAACTATTATAAGATAAATTTATATAAATCCTTTATGAGAACCCTATGTATATGACGCAATTATATGTTATGGATATAAAGGGAGTATTTAATTCCCTGTAAAACATCCCTGTCTGGATACATGTCGATGTGGTTTTGCAATGATTCATCATGGGGTAACTCCACTTAAAAATTTTGTCAATTATTTATTGATTGTTATTGAAGTATATCGTGAGTGTTCCCTTACTAAACATATGGTTTGAAACTCCCATACTATATTATTATGTTAATTTAGATTTTTCTGAATCTTTATGAAGGATTTGAATAGTTTATAGTCATGACTAGCCTACCATAAACCAATGTTATCATATATTGAAGAGATGTTTTTATTAATTATAAATCCATAAAATTATTTTTCATTATTATATGGATTTTAACTATTAATTTTGTTTCTTACACTATAGATTTTGGTTTTATTCTATTTTTGTAACCCAAAGAAACTAAGTTAACTTTAATCGTGATAGAAAATACAACTATATACTTCCTATGAAACTGAATATTTTGGGGGGTGGAATAAAAATCTCATTGTAATGAAGACATTAATTTATCAATCCATGAATCATTCTGATCATGTAAATGAGAAAAGAAGGGAATAATGTTCTATTTATTAATTCTTGAGAAAATGTCGATATCTTTTTAGTGTGTCTATTCATCAAAAAATGTTAAGAAATGGATCAATACAAATAAAAAATATTTTCTATACTCTATTTTTTGGTTCTTGAATTTTTTTTGGATCATTATCATTTGTATGAAAAATAAAATGAATTGTTGACTCTTATTAATAAATCAATGAAATTTTAATAAATTGACTCAATTGAGGTGGATAACATTAATTTTTTAAATAATTATAGTCCTCATGTAATTCATACAAAAATTCAAAAGGAATTCCTTGTGATGTATCATAATGATATCAAATCCATTAGTAACTATTAGGAATATTTTATACCACCTATGTGGTATTATCATAAAACCTAATGGTAAGGCTGATTGATGCATTACTGTCTTGAAAAATAGTTTCTGAAGGGAATACTAAATAATTAACATTAATGGATAGGGAAATATATTTATATATGTTATCAAGAATTAAATAGAGATTAAAGTTAAACAACATTATCTTTGTTTTGAATGTAATTTATGTTTTATTTTAATGAAAATTATAATATTAAAATACATGTAGATGAAATGAAATTTTTTTAGTCTCTATGTCTAAGAGTAAACATAGTGAAAACCATGATAAGGGTATAAGTAAATGATTTATGTATTTAAATGAATGTCACAATAAAATAAAATTTCTTAGGGATAGAAATAATAATATTGACTATGATGGAGAAAAAACATTTCAAAATGATTTATCTACACTCTAATGTATCAAAAGAAATGAGTATTGGAATTATGACCACCTGATCCAGAATATGAATTTCAAGGATGATGACCAATTTTATCAACCTATTATTCCCAGAAATAATGGAAATATCCCATGATCACTATTTTTATGAGGAGTATGATAATGAAGTACTAAAAGGTACAATTTCCCTCTACTCTTGAACTATTAATGTCTTATTTTATTCTAAATCTACCCACAATTTTATATCAGAATAATTCAAAAAGAGTATCACAATACCACTTAATTTAAAGAATTTTGAATTAATAGTTAAAACTATTAATGGTGGGATTATCACAGAAAAACTCTAGGATTATTCTCTAGATGAAGTTTTTTGGAATGTGATTACTACATGTATTGTTATTATTCATCTAGTGGAATTTGATGTCATCATAGGAATGGATTTCCATTCATTTAATAAATTCTGCATTGAAATCCAATGAAGGTATGTACCATTTGTTATTCAAACCATCCTATTATTGTATTTTAGTGTAATGATATATATTAATATATAATAAAAATTACATCTATTATATGTGACTTTATTCATATTCCAAAGGATTATTTATCCTATGTGGTTGTGGATGATCTCCGCATTGAAGATAGGAAGATTGTTATGGAGTTTATTGATTATTTTCAAAAGATATTATAATTATTCATCCAAATCATGATGTTTATATTTCAATAGATCCCATACATGGAGCTATGACTATTATAAATACCCCATATAGAATGGTCCAAATTAAATTGTAGGATTTGAAGAATCAACTCCAGGAGAATCCTAAAATGGGATTAATTTGGTCGAGTTTGTCAAAATGTTGTGAACCTATTCAATTAATAATTAAATTAGATTGATCAATGTGACATAAAATTGATTATTACGATCATGAAAACATCACAATCAAGGATAAGTATCGTATTCTCGGAATTCTTGAGTTGTTCAATGAATTACAAAGAGCTCAATATTTTTCTATGAATGATCATATCTATATATACTATCAGTTGAGAGTCAAATGTGATGGATTTCCTATGTTACAATTCAATATAATGTATGGACAATATGAATTTATATTGGTATCATTTTCTAATAATAATTACACTTCTGTCATGATGTATATAATGAATATTTTCTTTAGAGATTACAATGAATTTTTTTTGTTGTCTTAATAGATGATTTTTTTATTTTTAAATAGATAATATATGCATAGAGATCACAAAATATTATTTTGTAGTCCCTAATGAATAATAATTTGAATGGAATGTTTACTGAGTGTGAATTTTGTATATAAAGTGTTTCTAGTTTTGAGTATATAATCCCATTAAAAGGAATATATATAGATCCATCAATGATATAAGTCACTAAATGTTGGCCTAGACCAATAATTATGACTCATATTAATAGTTTTCATAGTTTTCCTTTATCTTATCAACTATTGGTAAGGATTCTATCAAATATGTTACATCAACGTATTATTCTAACAAGAAATGGAGACAAGATCATTTCGACATATGCATGTATGGATAATTTTATGGAACAAAAGTGATGATTATTATGAACTATAATTCTTATACTAGCCTATAGTGGAGAAGGGTTTTTAACCTATAGTGATGTATTTTTTAAGGGATTCCTATTTTTCCATGTAAAATGTTATGTTAATGTCTTGTGCCTCAAAAAATATGATGTTTCATGCACTAAATTACCAACATTTTTATTTTGAATTAGTTACGGAAATTGTTTATTAATCATATGGAGGAAATATATTTATGATGAAATGTGTGACATATATACTAATTATAAATATTAAACATACATGTTATATCTAAAAGACTAGTATATACACCATAGATGGTGGTTAGATTTGATTAATGATTATAACTACATAATAAATTAACATCCTAGATATGTAAATATTGTGGTAGATGCATTGTGTTCGAAAGGATCCTTCATGATTATCTATGATATGGATTTCAAATGATCTAATGTTTCATTATTTTTATAATATGGACATTGAATTATTCAATTAATTGGACACATATTATATTTCTCAGTTGATAATTAATAAACCCATATATATAACTATTAAATATGGGTGGAAAGTGGATTTATAGTTCAAAAAGAATGTGAGAAATATCCTAGATTTAATCCAAGATTGTTATGGAATGATATGTTTTATGATTTGTGTATGTTTATCATCTACAAAATATTTAGGGAAGTGGTTATTGGATGAAGCTAATAATATATTATATTATATTCATCCTAGAATTAAAAATAAGTATACCGATCTGATAAAGTGTTTATGCTGGGATAATATGTAGATAGTTATTTCAGTGTATATATATCAGTTCTTAGTATTTTTAAATGAAACTAAATTTTTAGGGGTTGTTATTACAATTTTGTATCGCAGAATAGAAATTTGAAAACATAACCATGAATTTTGTTTTCATACTCTCCAAAATGATTAATTTCCATTATTTTATTTGGGTTTTAGTCGACTACCTTACTCTATAAGGAAACTTAATTTCTAAAGGTGAATATTTATATCATGATAATCGTTCCAAAATATAAATTATGAAAATGGTAATATTTCATAGTGTACTAAATTTAATTGAATCTAATCAGGATCTGAGGTTCACCATAATGTTTTAGAAAATCATTCAGAATATTGTAGATTTAGAATTTTATTTGAATACTATGCATCATTTCAAATGAAATTATATTTTTATAGAATATTTCAAACAATGGATGATATTCTAAGGATTTCATATATGAATTATGAAAGTGTTTGGTATCAACATATTCCTCTATTAAAAGTTTCATACATGAATTTATTTAACATGAGCAATAAAATGGCTCCATATGAAGCTATCTATGTTAGAATGAGTATAAATATAATTTTTTTGGATGAAGATTGAGAAATGTAGATATAGGAACTTGATCTAGCTGAGAAAATAGATGATAATGTCCATACCATCTAGTATCCCAATAAAGCAGTTTGAATTGGATATAAATGTTATGTTGACCACCATTCATAAAATCTAGAATTAGAATCATATAATAAGGTATTATAATGAATATATCATGGGAATAAGCATATGGGATTTGGAAATTGGGGATATCTGATTCCTTTTTAAATTAGACGCTTATAAATTCTTTAATGAGTGGGGATGTTAGTGTGACACCCCAAGATTTCATAAAATATTATCTTTTCAAAGTAATTCAATAACTTGTGCAACACGCAACACCGAGTTTGAGCGCATCACAACATACCATACTAGCCTTTCAAAAAGTAGTTATGTATAGTGTAAACTAAATTATGAATTTTATATACTCTATAAAATTTTAGAATCCATATTATGAGTTTATTAGACATAATATAAGAACAAATTAATTTTTTTCAGATAAAAGAAGTAATTTTCAAAAAAGGAAATTTTACCACATTTTAATTGTGAAGCCTTTTTAAATCAAATTTTTGACAGTTTTATATATACCATTTAACAAAATAAACTTCTTCATTAAAATCCGGTCATAAAAATTTAGTTTTGATAAATTTTTGGTGTTTTTCTGATAACTTTCACATGTGGATAAATAGTGAATAATAATAAATTTTTACTGAAAACAACATGTTTAATAAAAAAATTATAGTTTTTAATTTTATATTTTAGTGGTTTGGAAGAATAATTAGATTATATTATTATCCTTTAATACAATTTTTGTCATTATATGTAATTTCACATTTAAATTTGACATAAACACATCTCAATCGTTTGATAGTTTTGACTTTTTTTTAAACCCGGTTTTGGTTTTGACAACAGGAATTTATTTAAAATTAATAAGTGAATCATATATGTTTTGAATTTCATAAAATATAATTCCTTTTTGAATTTGGAATATCAGAATTATCTTAGGTTGAATTTTTGTTATTTTTCTAAAATCTTTCAGTTTATGATGACTTGCAAAAAATTCAAAATTTTAATTAAAAACAACTTTTTTAATCAACATAATTTATAGTTAAAAATTATAATATTGGCTAGTTTTAAAGAATAATTATATTAAATTTTTACCATTTAATCGAATGTTGTTCATTGTATGTAATTTAACATTTAAACTGGACATAAACAAACGTCAATATTTTGATAGTTATTATTTCATAAAAAAACAATTTTTGTTTCAAAAGTGAAAAATAATTTTAAATTAATTTCTACAACATCCGTATTTTGAATTTGGAATAATGGATTATATATTTGGAATCATGGTGTTCAAATTGTGTAGATAGGTAAATTTTATTTTTAGACAATATAAATATTTACGGTAGTAAATATTCTATTTACCATGATTAAAAGGTAAATATAGTAAATAAGGGTAAAATATAGTATTATACTAATATTTAATTACCCTAACATGTGTCCTAATCCTATTTTTGGATACATATCCGACCATGGGAATCATTGGTATGAATTTGGGACCCCATATACCCACATGGGTGTGATAATGACATTTTATATTAAATAATCTAAAGTAATGACAAAAATTACAAAAGAAAATATCTTTTAGTAAAACAATTTCTATATGAGGATATATAATTGATTGATTAGACAATAAAGAGTCATTAGAAAGATAAAACTCTTTCCTACATAATGATATTTTATTTATAATTTTTAACCATAAAATATATATATTTATATATAACACAACAATGATTCAATATTTTACTATTTAATGAATGATCAAATAAATGATATTATAAATATTAAAATATATAAAATTTGAATGTTGTGATTACATAAACTAATTTTTTAGGTTCATATGACATGGTATGTTTGATTCAATTAAATTATTTGGATGTAATAATGCTGATATGTCTTTTAGAAAAATAAATTATTTAATAATTTCTAAATTGACATAAATGAGTTTTTTTAAAAAAATATTATACTATTGGTTGATATAATATTCCTAAAAGTATAAGTATTGTCCAAAGAACCTAAATAATATTATATGTGTCATTAATGAACCTATTGGGGTTCTCTTGGAAGTTTATGGATTGTTTATTAACCATATAATATAAAAATAAAAATGGACAAGATAAAAGTCATACTATTTAACTAAGAGTCAAATCTAAATGATAAAGTTAATATTGTAACCTAAACTTGTATAAAATTTATTTTTTGACATTATTTCGACCCATACCCACCATATTCTAGAAATATATCATTTTTTATCTATTAGAAACCGAAAATTATTTTATTATAAAATAATATTTCAAGGTTTTCTTAAAGTGACATTCACCTCTCTTATAAAAGGGGACTTACCTTCTCTTAATTTCACACCTCCAAATCATTTTGGTTCGAAATATCACTGACCAAATATCCTCCCAATAGCCATCAATTCATCCTAGATGCCTTGTTTTGGTCAGAAATCCAACATATGGAGCCCTTTTGATCAAATCCAAATGAAGAACCTGAACAACAGGTAAATATTTCATCACTTCTTACAAGTTATTTTCTTCTTCCACTTACTCATTCTTTGTTGTATGCATTATAAAATAATAAATCTAGTATATTATATATATTGTGATGTTATTATAAAAATTGTTCATCCATATTCATTATTCTATCCATCATATGAAGGACAAAGTCACCATATGTGAAAACATACGGATTACAGTCTCCTCGTAGTGGTGTGGTTGTTATTCAATACATTATTTTTGGATGGATATAATAATGATGTATAATAGATTTAAATAATTAATATAAAATGTTAATGATTTTTTATATGTGATATACCTTTTATTCACATATTATTTTAATAACCAATGAATGATATTGTCACTCGTGCATACATACAGATTACTATTTCCACGAATGTGATGAGATTCATTCCCCGTCGTAACCATTAATGTCTAATTTTCATTTTATGATTAAAAATATTTTTTATATACTTGATATAACTCTATATATGAATAATATAAATTGAATCCATAACGAACATGACTCACGTAATAAATAATATTAAGGAAAAAGAATTAGCTAACACCCAAAACGATGATAATACAAAAATTTTATTAACTAAGTAAGATTAAAAGATCATATATGATATAAAACATATGTATATGGTATTTTATAATTTAATAAAAATGATTTAACTATTATATAGGAGGTTAACGTACCCTCAACCAAGGAAAAGTACAAAGTGAGGGGTTTTCATCTCACTTCCCATTCCCGTGAGATCCAAGCTCTAATTACCACAATGTCCTTTTTGTGATGTATATACTCCCATGATTGTATTATTTCTGTAATATACATTAAATTTTTGGTATTTACATATTAATTGTATGATCCTTCATTCATGGGTTGTATGTTTCGTAGAATTCCAAAACAGTAAGAGTATTTCTTCCTTCTCGTTTTTGTCCAATATTTTTTAAATTGTTATGCACATTTAATTTCATTTATTAATGTTGTGGTATGGTTTTTCACCACCCCCATACTTCCCTATTTATGTTTTAATGATGGGAGACCGTTTCTCTCCCATTAAATGCCTCCTATGAACACCTGTTACTATGCCAAAATTCTAAAATAAATTTCTCTCACCTCATTTTCATTCAAGCAATTATTTTGTATCATGAATCTAAATTCCATTACATTTTTTGGGACATGTATCTATATGAACCCCTTACTATCCATGTGATAAAAATATTATGAGACACCCTTTTCTATCTCATAAACCATTTTTATGAGTTTTTAAGTCAGTCTTTTAAGGTGCTGAAATTGCACTGTGCTTTTCCAAGACAAAAAACATCTGTAGTGAATATCATGCCCATTTCTCTATCAAGGGTATTCACCTTTATGAACATTTACTTATTGGTTAAAAAGTTTCATGTAATAATTCATCATTCCTTTATCATGTAAAAAATGATTATGTTTTATGTATCCATGTTATATGATCCATCTAGCAGACTTATGCATGAAATGAAATGTTTAAGAAGGGTGAACCCTTATAGCACTCTAATGCATTGGGTAAAATATAGTATCCTGATAAATCAGGTGAAATGGATGTTTACTTATGAAAATTCAAGTGAAATGAGGGTTTAATCGTGCTCCATGTGCAATGAGGATTTACTCATGCTCTATTTACAATGACCCTTGGATCATTCTAATTCCATGTTAAGTGTTGTTTCCCCATTTCCATGTTATTATTATGATGCTTTATCATTCATAATGATTATGTTATCTTCTTCTGTAATGTTTAACCTTACTGAGCATCTCAGCTCACCTCTTTCTTATGTTTTATTTTCATAGGATACAATGAAATTAGTTATGAGTGACTTGCAGGCATAATCTACGAGGCTTGGATGTTTATTATGGAATAAAATAGATTTGTTTTTCTTTTCATGTTTTAATGTTGAACTTCATTTCTGTAATATATTTTCCAAGACTACGAAATTGATCGGTAAATTGGGACATGATTCCTTGTATCATGACAATGGTATGTAATAATGCACCGAGTCAAAGTAACTAGGGTCAGGGAATTTTATTTGGTATCAAAGGCAAGATTAGTACAATCATAGGAAACTAGATTTAGATAAACACTGATTAGTGACCATTAACCTATGATAGTATTGGAGGATTAGTATTGAAGAACTTTCGAGAGTTTCGGTAAAGTAGAGATTATGTGAGTTTTACAAGAAATACATCCCTATCTGGATACGAGCTAGTAGATGTAGCTCTGGCACATATGTACCTACAGGTAAAACCCGAAAACACCCTTTTAAGCTATACTCGAACGGAAATAGGTGCATGGAAACGGGCCTTGCTGCACTCTTGGTTATGACACATGCAGGTGATATGCTTAGGATAATTCTCATTTCCAATACAAACCATTAAAAAGGGTTTATTGGTATATACTTACTCAAAGAAAACATTTTTATGAATATAGATTATATCCATAAATTATTCAATTTACGTTAGATATTTTAAGAGTTTGGAATTATTCATTATGATTCATAAACTGACATTATATATGCCATTGTTTATAAATGGAGCCCAGTTGAAGGAATGCCAACTCTAGAAATATGTGAGATCCAAAGAGTAATATAGATCATATCTTTCATGGTATTAAAGAAACATTTTTAAGTGAAATAGTTTCCCATGTAATCTCAACATATGAAGAAATAGTATCATGCATTAATAAGATAACTAAATAATTCTATGAGTCCTATGTATTTGAAGGGAAGCAATATAGGAAAAAGATATTAGAGAGAAATATTGATATAGGGAATATGGGAAAGAATTATTTTCCCATATGTGATAATTGTGGAAATAATCACCTTGGAAAATTCATGAAGGGAATGGGAGTTTCTTATAAGTGTTGAGAAAAAGGACACCATGTACGAGATTGCAAGGGAATGAAAATGTTTTCAATGGTACAATTCTTCATCTCCAAGGAGTTGGGACACTACACTAATCAATGTAAAAATCATAAAAGTATTCCCGAAATGATGATATTTGTTAATAATAAATTTCTGATACTACCATAGATGAAGTGGAATGACTAGTGTTCTTATGTGTTTATTAAAGAATTATTTTACATGAAAGTTTTGTCAATGATGTAGAGGATATATGAATTTTGAAAATAAATAATGATTGTACTGCAGTACTATTTCATTGAGGATCTGAGATTATATTGTTTTAAAAATGGTAACACAATAGCAATTTAAACTTTTTGAAAAATACATGGTTGACGGAAAGGTAAACCATAAATTGGTTCTAATACTAATATAGTGATTTTATAATATGATATTATTTATTTGGATAAATTATATTTGATAATCTTGAATACTTAGAATCTAATTAATTGTTTTTTTATTCAATTTTGGTTGGGGTATACAAAATTTTCAGATATTTAGAGTATATACAATATTATATAATTAATAAAAGAGCATGAATTTAATCAATAATGTTTTATGGTAATGAATGGTTTCACCATGTTTTAAGAGAATACATGATGAAGGTATTCACATATTATTACATGGAAAAAAAGATCATCATTGTGTTTACCTTCCTAATAAATTTTGGACTGTGAGTTTGGACATAAGTATTTTGGATATGTATTATGGTTGGAAAGGATTAAGTTTGACATTGGATTCTATTATTATGGATAAATAATTTTTTATGATTAATTTTGGATTGTTATTAAAAGGACAACGCAGAGGTCGGGTGGCAACCCGTTGCGGCCGGATAGGTCGTGAGACTTGAACCCGCAACCGAAGGGTGACAAGGGTACAACATCTACCACTGGCCTACATGATGTCCTGGTTTGTATAATATCATTTTTTTAAATAATCACAAAAATTAATTATAAATTCATTTTTTTTACCCCTATACGAATATAATTAATAGTGTAATTTTATGTTCTTTTATCATTTAGAGTGAATGATGATTTTGTGGTAGAAATTAGTTCAAGGATAGAACTTTACATGTCTTGTATTTTATTTCTCTTATTCTATGAAAAAATTAATTCTTAATCATTAGTTAAGGGATTTTATAACAAAAAATCTATTATTCTAATACCTTATGTTTTGTATAACTGATGATATTTTAAATCATCATAGATCGATGGATTTAAGGCCCTCAATTTTACACTTGTTGGAGATTGATGACCTCAATCACTCTCTATAAATATTCACAATTTTTCACTAATTATGTGTGTTTAATCGGGACAAATGTTCTCCTAATAGAGATAATAATTTTTTGGTGACTTTTTATTCCCCTTTCCCTCTTATTAAGACTAAATTTTATTAACCCAATATCCGATATGATTCTTCCGCAAATGTATTTTCTATTTTTAACCTTTATGTTTTGAAGAATAATTTCAAATTGCATGAACGCAATTTATTGAAGGTGGGTAGAATGTAACACCACAAAATTTAATAATACATTACCTCTTCAATGTAAGACAATAACATGCGCAACACGCAACACCGAGTTTGAACGCACCACTACTTACCAAACTAGACGTTCAAAAAGCAGTTATGTATAGTGTAAACTGAATATGGAATTTAATATACTCTATAATATTTTATAATCCATATTATGTGTTTCTTAGACAAAATATAAGAACAAATTCAATTTTTTCAGATAAAATATTTTTTAAAAAAAAAGCAAATTGACTGCCTTTTAAGGGAGAGCCCTTTGGAAATCCAATATTTGACATTGTTATATTTTCAATTTGACAAAATAAACTACTTCTTTATAATAGGGACAGAAAAATTTAGTTTTGATAAATTTTTGGTGTTGTTTTTTAAAACTTTCACATTTGGGTGAATAGTGAATAATACTAAATTTTAACTGAAAATGTCCTTTTTAATAAAAATAATTTATAGTGTTTAATTATATATTAGAATGGTTAAAAAGTGTAATTATATTATATTTTATCATTTAATACAATTTTGGTCATTATAAGTAATTTCACGTTTAAATTTGGCATAAACACATGTCAATCTTTTGATAGTTTTTACTTTTTTTTAAACCAGCTTTTTGGTTTTGACAACGGAAATTAATTATAAATTAATATGTGATACATATATGTTTTTAATTTTTTAGAATATACTTTATTTTTTAATTCTGAATATCAAAATTTGCTTAGGGTTAATTTTTTGGTTTTTTTTTGAAAACTTTCAGTTTTTGTAGAGTTGTGAAAAATACTAAATTTTAATTATAAACAACTTTTTTATTCAAAATATTTCAAAGTTATAAATTATAATATTTATTAGTTTTAATTTATAATTATATTATATTTTAACCATTTAATATAATTTTGGTAATTGGATGTAATTTCACATTTAAACTACACATAAACAAGAATCAATAGTTTGACAATTATTATTTCTTAAAAACATGTTTTATGTTTTGATAGCAAGAATTAATTTTAATTTAATTTTTCCCACTTATATGTTCTGAATTATGGATAATGGATTCCCTATTTGGAATCATGAGGTCAAAATTTTGTAAATAGGTAACTTTTTTTTCATACATTTTAAATATTTACATCAGTAAATATTTAATTTACCCTGATTAAAAGGTAAACATAGTAAATAATGGCAAAATATAAAATTGTAATAATATTAAATTACTCTAACATGTGTCTTAATATTATTTTATGACACATATCCGACCATGGGAATCCTTGGGTTTACTTTGGGACCCCATGGAGCCACATGGGTGTGATAATGACATTTTGTATTAAATAATCTAAAGTAAAGACAAAAATACAAAAGCAAATATCTATTAGTAAAATAATTTATATATGAGGATATGAAATAGAGATATTATACTATAAATAGTCAATATAATAAAAAAATATTTCCTACAACATTATATTTTATTTATAATTTTTATACATAAAATAAATATATTTATATATGACACAACAATGATGCATTATTTTCTTTATTAATGAACGGATCAAAAGAAATGATAATATAAATATAAAAATATATATATATGGAACGTTTTAATTCCATAAACTAATTTTATAGGTTAACATGACATGTTAATGTTTATTAAAGGAAATTTTTTTTGAATTATTAATGGTGTTATTACTTTAATAAAATAAATTATTAAATAAAGTCAAAATTCACATAATTGAGTTTTTATAACAAATACTATATTATTGGTTGATATAATATTCCTAAATGTATAAATGATCGGCCAAAGTGCATAAAAAATATTATATGTGTTATTAATGATCCTACTGGGGTTCTCTTTGAGGTTTAAGGGATTTTTAATAACCATATAATATAAAAATACAAAGCGGCATGATTAAAGTCAAACTATTTAACTATGAGTTAAATCTAAATGATAAAGTTAATATTGAAAATTAAACCACTCTAAAACCTATTGGTTGAGATTATTTCGACTCATACCCAACAAATACTTGATCTAAATCATTTTTGATGTATTATAAACTGAAAATTATTTTATCATAAAATAATATTTCAAGATTTTCCAAAAGTGACCTTCGCCTCTCTTATAAAATAGAAATTACCATTATCATAATTTCACACCTCCAAATCATTTTGGTTCAGCCAAACCCTAGCCAAATATCCTGAAAACATATCTCACATCATCCTAGTGGCATTCCTCTGGTCATAAATGTCACGACCCATCCTCGGGGCCCGTTCTGTGACTACCCCAAGCTCGCCTTCCATAGGCCAGGGGCTGGCGACTAGCACCAAGGCGTAATTTCCTGTAAAAAGGGAAGAAATTGCCTTTGTAAAGTAAACAAACACCACATAGCAAGCAAGCAAAAATAAACACTATGTAAAAACGTGGTACAATACTAAGTGCGGGAAGGTAAGTGGGCCAGAATACAAACCCAAACTGAAGTAAAGTACAACTGAAAGAGGAAGTACAGAAACTGAAAAGTAAAGCCGCAACGTCGAGATGTACACTGGTAGTCCCACCTGAAGGGTGGGTACAGATAGCCTCCACAGCTCCTCGTTCCAACGGTCCGCTCCGAGTACGCCCCGCCCAGTGGTCCACCTCCAGGTACCGACCTGCTCTGTAAGCCTCAACCACGATCAGCGCTGTCCATCCTCTGCAACGAACACAATGTAGTGCGGGCATAGCCCATGCAGGGGTGAGTATAAGCTACTTAGTAGGGACCCCAAGACCCCCAAAGGTCTCCCAGAATCCACAAAGGATAATACACAAAGGAAATATACAATCACGAAGTAACATCCGACTCTACTTAGGTATATGCCCATACTATATCTAGGTCATCGATTCTCGTTCTGCACCAACATCAGAGCTCAAGTACAACCCAGTCCACACATGAAATCACAACCCAATCCACACGGGAAAGCATAACGTAATCCACACAGGATATCAAGTCAATATTATCGAAGATAAAGATTGAATGTCAAGACTCACCTCACACAGGTATACTTCTTATGACAATAGAGATTATCAGATGTAGCCACTGATTCATCTAAGCCGTCAGACCCACACAGGATCGATAGGTACTAACCCCCGTAATGACCCATAAAGGATTTATAGGTATTAACCCCCAGAATGACCCACAAAGGATCGATAGGTACTAACCCCTGCAATGACCCACATAGGATCGGACCCACATAGGATCTGTAGGCGTTGGCCCACACAGGACTGCTGAGTGCTGACCCATACAGGATCGGTAGCACTGATCCATGTAAGATCACTGAGTGATGTAGTCATCGTTGTCGAATCCCCGTAGGATTTATGTATAGTCTTCATCGTCGTCGCAGTCGCAGCCATCTCTAGGGTTCCCGCACACAACAAGCTCGTTCGGGAGGGTCTGCTCCATGATCCGAGGGCTGATACATCAACTAACATGAATTCCGGATTTGATGTATTCAAAAGTTCTGTATCATCAATAGGAAGTCAACGTCCTAGATGACGCGTCAATCGGACGCCCAGTCTGAGAGTTATTGTATTTTTTGTCCCTAGGGCCCGGTTGGTTTTTAAGTCAAAACCAACCCGACCATACTCTAACTACGTCGAAACGTCATGCAGAGTAAGCCCAAAGGTCTGTATCACTAAGAGGTATCTAACAAAGTCGACGGCACGTCAATCGGACGTCTAGAGCTCAAGTTATAAGTGTTTCCGCTCCAAGGTCCAGGTTGGTTTCGTGTACGAACCAACCCAGCTGAACCCAAAGTACTCTGAAACCTTGAGTTTAATATACCGAAATGACCGACTCGATCAAAGGATCTCTATGCAACTAACGGTGCGTCGATCGGAAGTCCGTAGACCATGTTATGGGCAATAGACTGGAACAGTCCGAACAAATGGGGGGTATGGGCCTGGTCCGACCCGGGTCCGGGTCCGACCCGGCTGGGTGTGGCTCGGCCTGACCGGCGCGGCCCGGCCCGGCGCTGGCCGGGCGGGTCGGCTTGACACTAGCCGAGCGACCGCGCAAAAAGGTGGGTGTCGCCCCCTTGAATGAAACTGCGTCCCCCCATGTGGGGGCCGCTCCTTGCCAACGGACGTGGCCGAGTGCCGCATCCCTCCTCCCTCGGTCCCGCACGGTCGCAGGACCAGTGGCCTACCACCGTGCCTGCGAGGCGTGCCGGTGGTGTTTTCCACGGACCACCGGACGCGCTCCGGTGGTCCGTTTTGCCAGCCGTCTTCGCCAGCAGTCCTCCCGGGATCAGCTCTTCACTGTGAAGACCTCAAAATGCCCTTGCACCCTGCTTCGTCATCTCCTGCCAATCTGCACACCACGAACGAAGAAACGGTGGGTTCAGACTTGTTTGCTGGTCCGCACCCACCGCGTTAGCAGTTTAAACGGCTTCCGAAAAATTTTAAACACATGCCAAGGAGATAAATCACATATATTTATTTGAACCAAAAACCCCTACCTCAAGCATCGTCGAGCGAGGGTTTGTCACAGAATTGAACGTTGCGGAAGAAGGAACATCATGGAAGAAGCGTCGTGGAAGATGCATCGTGGAAGGAGGATCGTCGCGTCGCGGAGAGAGGATTTTTTTGCGTCGCGTCGTCGATCTCTGAGGATCTGGCATTCTTGTCGACCTTCGTCAGAGGTCAGCATTTTTTCACATTCTTCACATTCTTCGCATTCTTCGCGTTCTTCACGTTCTTCACATTCTTCGCGTTCTTTGTCGAGGAAGGAGTGGTTCACGACTTGAGTGATTTCTCCGAAACCCTCTCGCACAACCCAACCCTTAATAAAATATGACTTGTCTTATTTTATTAACACACAAACCAATGTTTGGAATTTCAAAGAAAACGAAACAATCAATTATGTTAATTAATTGCAACGTTTAAACCACCAAATTTATGAGGTGTTTATTAACAAGATTAAACGCAAGGGATGACTTCATTAAAAAGGGGTGTGCAGGTGCGTTGCATAATTAAAGAGGGGGTTGAAAAAGGTGGGGACCATGTGGGTCCCACCTCACAAATATCCTACCTAGTGGGTAGGATATTGTGGGTCCCGCTTCATCCACTTAGCTAGGTTAAACAATAATAAAATAAAAATGGTTGCACCACTTTTATTTTATTTCTTTACTTAACCCCAAAATTTGAAAACCACACCTGAGCAAATGCAACTCCGGAAAATGTGTTTATAAGAAATTACTGGCGCTTCGATTCCATCGGTGTCTCCGAATTTTGATTCTGAGCACCGGTTCAAAAGTTAAGAAAACTCGCTCATTTTTTCACTGAACGTACCCGATCTAAACATTGGAAAAATGATTCCAAGCTCACCGGGCCTCAGAATCAGGTGCCGTTAGAAACTGCGTTCTTGTAAAAATCCAATGAAAATTAACAAAAAATTTCATTGAATTTTTCGGGTCTTTACATCACTCCCACCTCAGGGATTTATGTCCCCATAAAGAAATATCATAAACTAGGGAAACAAATGAGGGTACTGAGCATGCATATGAGCCTCCTACTCCCAAGTGCTCTCATGGAGATTCCATTGGGTCATGCACGTATCTCATCAGCTGAGATACAAGGAAGACGTCATGAACCCGGTGCAACTTAGGTGGTAGAGCTAGGCGATAAGCCACCTCTCCGATCCTGCTAGGGACCTGGAATGGTCCTCGAACTCCAGTGGCCTCTGCCTTCTGTCAGCATACGACTTATGCCGGCTCTAAGCTGACCTCATCCACTCCTGGATGACCTGGAACTTCTCCGTTGTTTCCTGGACCATCTCTGGTCCCACAAGTGCTGACTCTCCAAGGTGTGTCCAGCACAAAGTAGATCTACAAGGTCAGTCTTACAATTCCTCGTACGGTGCCATCCCGATGGTGGAGTGGTAGTTGTTGTTGTACGCTAACTCCACCAAGGGTAGGTGGTCCTACCAGTTGTGACCAAAGTCGAGGACACATGCGTGGAGCATTTCCTCGAGAGTCTGAATGGTCCTCTCCGTCTGACCATCTGTCTGAGGGTGAAAGGCAGTGCTCAGACGTAGCTGGGTCCCGAATGCCTCTTTCATACCCTTCCAATGGCAGAAAGTAATGAGAGCATCTCGATCGGGGACGATAGATTATGGCACACCATGAAGCCGTACAATCTCCTGAACGTAGAGACGTCCAAAGCTCTATACTGATCCCTACACTCTGATGTGTAATAAGTGAGCCGACTTGTTGAGTTGGTCGACAATCACCCAAATGAAATCGTGACCTCTGGAAGTGTGTGGAAGTCCAGTCATGATGTCCATAGATATCTCGTCCAGTTCCACTCAGGGACCTCCAAGGGCTGTACCAAGACTGCTGGTACCTGGTGCTCTGCCTTCACCTACTGGCAGGTGAGGCATCGAGAAACGAACTCAGCCACAACATTCTTCATGCCCGACTACTAGTGTTGTCGTCTGAGATCTTGGTACATCTTTGCCACTCCAGGATGTACCGCCAAAGGGGAAGTGTGAAACTCTCCCAACACCTCCTCTCATAAAGCAACCGGTACCATGGTATGTCCTCTGAAAAGTACATCATGCTTTCCTCTCATGGAGAATCCATCAGGTGCATGTCCTGAGGATATCTGTGCATGCCGCATCTCACAGTCGGCGTCCCCATGCTGTGCCTCTCTGACCCGCTATAGTAGTGGAGGAGTGATTATGAGTGACTGAAGGAAGGATGCTCCATCTCAATCCACGAAGGCTATCTGCAATGTGTCTACCTGCTCTGTCACCTCCCCAAGTATCTGAATGCCCGTACTCCTGCTGAGTGCATAGGCTACTATGATATCCTTTCCGGTAGTATAGACTATCTCAATGTCATAGTCCTGGAGGGACTCGAGCCATCGCCACTGTCTCAGGTTCAGGTCCTTCTGTGATAATATGTACCTGAGACTCTAATGGTCAGAATAGGCTGTAATGTGCTCGTCCATCAGATAGTGTCCCCACATCTTCAGAGCGATGACCACTACTGCTAACTCCAGGTCATGGGTGGCGTAGTTCTTCTCATGCTGCCTCAACTGACGTGATCCGTAGGTGATCACTACTCGCTATTACATTAGAACACATCTGATTCTGGTCCCTAATGCATCACAGTAGACTATGTACCCTACTCCCTCCTCCAGAAACCTCAAGAGAGGAACGCTGGTCAACCTATGTCTTAGCTCCTGGAAGCTCTGATGACATCTGTCTGACCACACAATCGGTTTTCCCTTCTTCGTCAAAGTTGAGAGTGGTGCCGCATCTCTAGAAAAGTCTGGCACAAATCTCCACAGGATCCACCGCAACTCCCGCCTCATAGATGACGTGTCCCATGGAGTAGACCTCACGTAATCAGAACTTACACTTTGAGAGCTTTCAATAGATCTGGTGCTTTCAGAGTGTGTCAAGTATAACCCTTAAGTGGTAGGCGTGCTCCTCCTCAGTCATAGAGTATATCAAAATGTCTTCGATGAAGACCACGAAAAATTGATCAAGGTATGGCTGAAATATCCTATTCATGAGGCCCATGAATACTGCTATAGCATTGGTTACGCCGAATGGCATAACCAAGAACTCATAGTTCCCATACCGACATCTGAAGGTCGTCTTCAGCACGTCCTCGTCCCGAACTCTGAGCTGATGATAGCAAGAACAGAGGTCTATATTCGAGAACCACCATGCTCCATTGAGCTGATCGAAGAGGTCATCAATCCTCAGTAGCAGATACTTGTTACTCTCGGTCACCTGGTTTAGGCGACGATAATCGACACAAAGTCACAAACTCTTGTCTTCCTTCTTGGTGAACAATATCGGGGAAGGCCAGAGTGAAACACTAGGTCAGATGAATCCCTTTCCCTGTATGTCCTCCAACTATATCCGTAGCTCTCGAAGCTCGGAGGGAGCCATACGTTATGTTGGGGTGGATATTGGGGTTGTCCCGGGGTAAAGATCAATATAAAAGTCTATCTCTCTGCGAGTAGGTAGTCCTAGAACGTCATCGGGGAAAACGTCTGCATACTGATCCACCAATACAGGAAAACCAGGACTCTGCACGTCAAATGATCCTAGGATGAGGCTAGCCAACTGATGAGTGATGGGTTGTCCTCTCCTCTGTGAGAGTCCATCCTGTGCTGCGAAGTCTCCCTTCTCGCCGGTGAAGGTGAACATTCTCCCGTCGGCGCGTACACACCTCACCTTGCGCCTAATACAGTCAATCTGAGGATAGACTGTAGAAAACCAATCCATGCCCAATATGATGTCGTATGGCCTCGACGCCGCTAAAAGAAGATCCCAACCGAATCTCTCGCCTCAATGAGTAAGCTCACACTGTCAGCACCATTGCGTAATCGTCGAGTCTGCTCTTGTAGGAGTCTCTAGCCGTAAGGATCGAGCCAACGAATCTGTCGGAATCTTCGAGCTCCGAACAAGGGAAGAAGCTAATAAAGAATGACTCACTCTTGTGTCTATAAGAACTTCCGAAAAGGTGTAATAGACACAGATAGTACCTCAAATAATCTCTGGCGCACCGTGGTTGTAGGCCTCCACTTCCTGGAGCTGTGCCTGTCTCTTCCCGCCAGCTCCTTGTGGTCGGGGTGGACCTCTTGGGGGTGGTGGTGGTAGAGCCTCAAAGCATCGCCCACCACCTGCTGCTCGGTCAGCTCCTCTGCCTCATCCGCCTGCTCCCTGTGGACCACCACGGTCGACCCTCTACCTCTGCCTAGGTGGTCCCTCAACCGTCTGCTGCTCCACGGTACGGCGGGTCAGGCAGTCACGAGCCATGTGGCCATGCCCGCCGCACGCATAGCACTGTCTGCCTCTTGAAAACTGGCTCCGCGCTGTGTGCCCTGCACCACTGAGCTAGTGTCCTGAGGTCGTCTGCCTGAGGGTATGGTCTGCCTGGACCCATGAGTCATCCATCCACTGCCTGCTGCAAAAGAATCTGCTACGTGCCGCCCTACGGTTGGTCTCTCTATTGATGTAGGCTCAACATGGAAGCTCTCGATGAGAAAGGCTCGCTCTAGTACCCATCCCTGTGTCGGAATGCTGTGGGAGATCAGCGATGCCCTGATCTCCTGCCTCAATCCCTGCTCAAAGGTCTAGGCCTGCAAGAATGGGTCTCGTACCATGTCCGTCGAATAGCACGAGATATCTGTAAATCTCGCTGAGTACTGGGCGACCGTCAAGCTGCCATGCTGCAGCTGTAGTAGCTCCTGGATGCGCAACGCACGATGGGTGGCTGGGACGAACTCCGAGCGGAAGAGGCTCTCAATGTTTTTCCAGAGAAGAGATGCCTTGTCATGTACCTAGAGCATCAAGATCCACCATATTCTTGTTTCCGTGTGTAGGAGGCTCTTTGCGAGGATCACCATGAGTTCTTCTAGTGTCCTCACTAACTTGAAAACGCGTACAACAGCCTCCAGTCAATCCTCGGCTGCCTAAGAGTCCGTCTCCCCGTAGAACCTAGGTGGTCACTGACGCTGAAACTCGTGTAGTGCACTAAGGCGACGTGCATCGTCAGTGGTTGGGGCTGTTGGGTGGAGAAAAAGGGAGTGATGGCAAGAGGGGGGGGGGGGTGAATTGCATTTTAAAAAATAAGATTAACAAATTAAAATCAAAGTTAAAAATGCAGCGGAAAGTAAAGAGGCAAGACACAAGAATTGATAACGGAGTTCGGCCAAAAACCCGTCCTACGTCTCCGCTCCCAACTCAACCGTTGAGAGATTCCTACCGCTTGCTTTTCAATGGTTTTAGCAAAAAAACCACTAGGCTTTGAGGTAGCACTAGGACCTATTACAGCTTGCTTTTGTTGGTTGAGCAAGAACCCACTTGCTTTTAATGGTTTAGCAAGAACCCACTATCCTTCTTACAGGTGAAGGATAGCTCACCTATGTCTCAAACTATTTAAAGGAAAGCTTGACAACCTTTTCACACCTTAATGGTGATGTGAAACCCAAAAGAAAGAGGGGATGAGAAATAGAGTGGTTTGTAGACACAAACCCAAATTAAGCTCAAAATAGTTAAACAAGAAAAACTGTAATGGGAGAAGCCTTGGGCGCCTTTGATTGATTGGAGATGTTGAAGGCCGCTTCCAAGCTTCTTTGATGGAGCTCCTTGGATGTGGAAGTTGTTGGAGCAAAGAGGGTTCCTTTGAGGAAGTCCGCCGGAGGTACGCCAAAGATGGAAAATGTGTACGGTGGCTTTGTATATGATCTGGTTAGTGTCTGGGGCTTCCTTGGCCTTTATTTATAGGCATGGAACCCTTGGGGAGTCTTCGGAGCCGTTGGAAAAGGCCTCGGAGCCATTGAAGGCCAAAAGAGGGTTGACTGGTCAAAGCCAACGGCTAGTTTGACTGGGCTACCGGCTGGCCGGTACAGCTCCACTGGTTGGCCGGTGCCTTGGATGTTGAGATGGCCTTCTGTCCAGGCAGCACCGGCTAACCGGTGCCAGAGCCACCGGCTGGCCGATGGTGAGGCAGTAGCCATCACTGTTGTATCAGGTTGCCACCGGCTGGCCGGTGACAGAGCCACCGGCTGACCGGTGGACTGAATTTCAGTCCACTTCCTGTCCATTCTTGGGCCAACTTCTTGGCAACCTTGTGCCTATCATTCAAAAACACTTCAAACACAATTAGACAAAAAATAAGGTGATTGTGATAATGAAAATCAAACAACGAGGGGAACGAGAGGTACATCAATCTCCCCCTATTTTGATGATCACAATCACCGAAACAATCAAAGTAAAATACTGAAATAGAAAGGAAATGCTAAGCATGATGAAAAGGATTCTCCCCCAATCAATCAAGAAATTTCTCCCCCTTTGTGATTATCAAAATAGCACGGGGCATAAAAATTTGATTGAGGGAAATGGATTTGAAAGACAATATTTGAAAATTGAAAAATCAGTTGAGATTTTTGAAATTGAAATGAAAATTTGAATAACAGTTTGAATTGAAAGTTTTGAATCAAAAACCAATTGAATTTTGAAATTTGAAACCAAATGAAATTTTTGAAATTGAGAGTTTTGAAACAAAGTTTGAAAACAATTTAGAAAGTTCTCCCCCTAAATAAAAACAATGAATCACCGGGGAAAGGAAATAAATTTTGGCCCGGAGAGACTCGCAAGAAGGGATTTTTCAATCCAAATTTGTTTCATGGCGGGTCTTCTCCTATAAGATTCGTCCGAAAAGAAAATACTTTTGGGTTGACCATACCGGGCGTTTTTACAATTACATTCATAAATAAGGTGCCCGGGTTTTTTACAATAATTTCAAAATTTATAACTAGAGCTCCCCCTTACAAAAACAGTGGGTGCATGGGAGGAGGAGGCTTGGTTGGTATAGCCAAGTCCATTGGTGGTTCTAGAAACCCTTTGAGAACCCAATAATTTGGTCAAATTTTGTTCACCTTGGGTGAACTTTGCTAAAGATTCCCTTAGGTCTTTAATGGTTGATTCTAAAGAATCAACATCGGGAAAATTTTGGATCTTGAGGGACATCTCCTCCTTCTCTTTGAGAAGTTTTTCTTTTTCGGAGGAGAGTTTTTTGAAAGACTTTTTTAAAGCAACAAATTTTGACGATAATTCATGAAAACCTTTTTCTAGTTTGTCTCTAGAGTGTGAGAGTTCTTCATAAGATAGATGATTAAATGAATTAGAAGAACTAGAGGAGGAAGAGGAGGAAGAGGAGGAAGATACCTCATGTTTTTCCATTAGCCAATTATTACCATTGTCTCTCGAGGAGAAAGAAGAGAAGGAGGAGCTATCACTCCAAGTTTTCTTTAAAGCCTTTTTCTTCTTCTTTTTGGCCCTTTTCTTGTGAGGTGGGCAAACGGGCTTGATCTTTTCGTCGGGTTCTTGCTTTTGATCGGATTCTTGCTTTGGAGCCTCGCTAGTACCTTCATAGGTTAGTTCTACAAATTTCCAAAGATCGTAAGAAGTAGAGCAAGTAGAAATATAATTAAATACATTTCGGTCTAGCACACAATATAGAGCATTCATGGCTTTTCCATCAAGCTCGAAATTATTAATATCTATGGTGGTCCATTTAGACTCATCGGAAGAAGTGAGGGTAAAACCATGCATAACAATTCTAAAAATAGGATATCCAATACTTTTAAGAAATGTGGTCATGCGGGTTTTCCAAAAACTATAATCGGTTCCATCAAAGAATGGAGCACGATCCAAAGAAAAGCCTTCGGGGGCGTAAGAGGTTGAAGCGGTAGAAGCCATCAAAAAGGATCTTTAATTTGAAACCGGTTAGGGAATTATTCAAATACTTCCTCTGATACCAATTATTGGGCGGAGAAAAAGGGAGTGATGGCAAGAGGGGGGTGAATTTCCTTTTAAAAAATAAGATTAACAAATTAAAATCAAAGTTAATAATGCGGCGGAAAGTAAAGAGGCAAGACACAAGAATTGATAACGGAGTTCGGCCAAAAACCCGGCCTACGTCTCCGCTCCCAACTCAACCGTTGAGAGATTCCTACCGCTTACTTTTCAATGGTTTTAGCAAGAAACCCACTAGGCTTTGAGGTAGCACTAGGACCTATTACAGCTTGCTTTTGTTGGTTGAGCAAGAACCCACTTGCTTTTAATGGTTTAGCAAGAACCCACTATCCTTCTTACAGGTGAAGGATAGCTCACCTATGTCTCAAACTATTTAAAGGAAATCTTGACAACCTTTTCACACCTTAATGGTGATGTGAAACCCAAAAGAAAGAGGGGATGAGAAATAGAGTGGTTTGTAGACACAAACCCAAATTATGCTCAAAATAGATAACCAAGAAAAACCGTAATGGGAGAAGCCTTGGGCGCCTTTGATTGATTGGAGATGTTGAAGGCCGCTTCCAAGCTTCTTTGATGGAGCTCCTTGGATGTGGAAGTTGTTGGAGCAAAGAGGGTTCCTTTGAGGAAGTCCGCCGGAGGTACGCCAAAGATGGAAAATGTGTACGGTGGCTTTGTATATGATCCGGTTAGTGTCTGGGGCTTCCTTGGCCTTTATTTATAGGCATGGAACCCTTGGGGAGTCTTCGGAGCCGTTGGAAAAGGCCTCGGAGCCGTTGGAGGCCAAAAGAGGGTTGACTGGTCAAAGCCAACAGCTAGTTTGACTGGGCTACCGGCTGGCCGGTACAGCTCCACCGGTTGGCCGGTGCCTTGGATGTTGAGAAGGCCTTCTGCCCAGGCAGCACCGGCTGACCGGTGCCAGAGCAACCGGCTGGCCGGTGGTGAGGCAGTAGCCATCACTGTTGTATCAGGTTGCCACCGGCTAGCCGGTGACAGAGCCACCGGCCGACCGGTGGAACCTGGCAGTGGGCAATGCCTCTGCCAGGTCCACCGGCTGGTCGGTGCTATCACACCGGTTGGCCGGTGGACTGAATTTCAGTCCACTTATTGTCCATTCTTGGGCCAACTTCTTGGAAACCTTGTGCCTATCATTCAAAAACACTTCAAACACAATTAGACAAAAAATAAGGTGATTGTGATCATGAAAATCAGACAACGAGGGGAACGAGAGGTACAACAGGGGCTGGTAACATCGGTGGCTCAGCGGTTAGAGGTACCGTCGGTTCCTCTACTGTCAAAGGGCCATGTACCAAGGCCTCATCACTCGGTGGGCTGTCGTCACACACAACGCTCGGAACCCTAGCTGGCTGCCGTCGTGGGGCCAGCCTGAAAAGAAACAGGTGTGACACATTCAAATAGTATACCTCATTATATGACATATAGTAATAACAAAGAAAACATGAAACACACATGCAATCAATGTTTTTGTGCATTTAGTCAGAAATCAGAAGTCAGGGTCCTGGTGTACGGATACGTCGGCCGCCGCACCAACACTGGACTCTCTGGACTGATAACCACACTCAATACACTTAACACTATTGCTTCTCATAGAAGAAAGATCAGAGTCCAAAGTTCTGCAGTTGAACTGAACTCCTCTAATACCAATTTGTCAGGACCCGTCCTCGGGGCCCGTGTCGTGACTACCCCATGCCTGCCTTCCATAGGACAGGGGCTGGCGACTAGCACCGAGGAATAATTCCCAGTAAAAAGGGAAGGCATTGCCTTTGTAAAGTAAACAAACACCAAAGAGAAAGCAAGCAGAAGTAAACTCTAAGTAAAAACTGATCACAACAGTAAGTGTGGAAAAGTAAGTGGGCCAGAATACAAACCCAAATTGAAGTAAAGTAAAACTGGAAAAGGAATTAATGCAACTGAAAAGTAAAGACGCAACATCAAGCTGTCCACTGGTAGTCATACCTGAAGTGTGGGTACATATAGCCTCCACATCTCCTCAGTCCAGCCGTCCGCTCCGAGTAAGCCCCGCCCAGTGGTCCACCTCCAGTTACTGACCTGCTCTGCTAGCCTCAACCACGATCAGCGCTGTCCGTCGTCTGCAACCAACACAACGTAGTGCGGGCAATTCCTGTGTAGGGGTGAGTATAAATTACTCAGTAGGGACCCCGAGACCCCTGAAGGTCTTCCAGAATCCACAAAGGATAATCCAAAAAGGAAAGATACAATCACGAAGTAACATCTGACTCTACTTAGGTATATGCCCATACATATACCTAAGTCATCAATTCTCGTTCGGCTCCAACATCCGGGCTCAAGTAAATCCCAGTCCACACAGGAAATCATAACCCAATCCACATAGGAATGCATAACATAATCCACACAGGATATCAAGTCAATCTTATCAAAGATAAGTATTGAAAGTCAAGAATCATCTCACTCAGGTATACTTCTTTGTATGAAGATAGATATGATTAGATGTAGTCACTGATTCATCTATGCCATCGGGCCCACAAAGGATCGATAGGTACTAACCCTTGTAATGACCCACACAGGTTCGGACCCACACATGATCTCTAGGCGCTGGCCCACACATGACCGCTGAGTGCTGACCCACACAGGATCTGACCCACATAAGATCATTAGCATTGATCCACGTAGGATCGTTGAGTGCTGTAGTGGTCATCGTCGAATCCACGGAGGATTTCTGTACAGTCGTCATCGTCGTCGCAGTCGCAGCCAGCTCTAAGGTTCCCGCACACAACAAGCTCGTTCGGGAGGGTCCGCTCCACGAGCCGAGGGCTGATATATCAACTGACATGAAGTCCGGAGTTGATGTATTCAAAGGTTCTATATCATCGACAGGAACTCAACGTCACAGACGGCGCGTCAATCGGACGCCTGGTCTGAGAGTTATTGGCTTTTTCGTCCTAGGGGCCCAGTTGGTTTTTAAGTCAAAACCAACCCGACCGTACACCAAATACGTCCAAACCTTTAGCGAAGTAATCCAAAAGTTCTATCTTACTAAGAGGAATCCATCAAATTTGACGCCACGTCAATCGGACATCTGGAGGTCAAGTTATAAGCGTTTCCACTACGAGGGCCTGGTCGGTTTCGTGTACGAACCAACCCGGCCGAACCCAAAGTACTCTAAAACATTGAGTGTAATATACCGAGACGACCTTATCGATCCAAGGATAGCTACGCCACTGACGGTGCATCGATCGGAGGTCCGTAGCCCATGTTATGGGAAACAGACAAAAACAGTCCGAAAAAATACGGGGTCTGGGCCCGGTTTGACAGATCAGGGTGTGGCCCAGACCGGCCGGCGCGGCACGGCCTGGCTCGGTGTGGCTGGTCCAGCCCGGGGCGGCCTGGCTCTGCCTGAGCGGCCACGCAAAAAGGGGGGCGCCGCACCCTTGAATGAATCTGCGGCCCCCCGTGTGGGGGTCGCCCCTTGCAAACGGACACGACCGAGCACCACATCCCACCTCCCTCGGTCCCGCGCGGTCGCAGGACCAGCGGCCTGATGCCACAACTTCAGCCACGGTTTCCCTTCCCGGTGGCGCGCTGGGCGCCAACGTACCGGTAGGGCACACCAGCGGTGTTTTCCGCGGACCACTGAATGTGCTCCGGTGGTCTGTTTTGCCTGCCGTCTTCGCCAGCGGTCCTCCCGGGATCGGCTCTTCACTGCGAAGACCACAAAATTCCCTTGCGGTCTGCTTCATCTTCGCCCGCCGATCTGCACACCAATAACGAAGAAACGGTGGGTTCGGACTTGTTCGTTGGTTGGAACCCACCATGTTAGCAGTTTAAATGACATCCGATAAATTTTAAACACATGCTGAGGATATAAATCACATAGATTTAATTGAACCAAAAACCCCTACCTCAAGCATCGTCGAGCGAGGGTTTGTCGCGGAATTGCACGTCGTGGAAGAAGGAACTTCACGGAAGAAGCGTCGCGGATGAAGCGTCGCGGAAGAAGCGTCGCGGAAGAAGCGTCGCAGAAGGTGGATCGTCACATCATGGAGAAAGGATTCGTCGGCGTCACGTCGTCGATCTCTGAGGATCCGGCGTTCTTGTTGACCTTCATCGGAGGTCAGCATTCTTTGTGTTCTTCGCGTTCTTCGCATTCTTTGCGTTCTTCTTCGAAGAAGGAGTGTTTCACGGCATGAGTGATTTCCCCCAAACCCGCTTGCACAACCCAACCTCTAATAAAATAAGACTTGTCTTATTTTATTAACACACAAACCAACGTTTGGAATTTCAAAGAAAATGAAACAATCAATTAAGTGAATTAATTTCAACGTTTAAACCGCAAAATTTATGAGGTGTTTATTAACCAGATTAAACGCAAGGGTTGACTTCATTAAAAAGGGGGGTGAGGGTGCATTACATAATTAAAGGAGGGTTGGTTGAAAAAGGTGGGGCTCATGTGGGTCCCACCTCCCAAATATCCTACCTAGTGGGTAGGATATTGTGGGTCCCGCTTCATCCACATATCTAGCCTAAACAAAAATAAAATAAAATTGGTTGCACTACTTTTATTTTATTTCTTTAGTTACCCCCAAAATTTGAAAACCACACCAGAGAAAACGCAACTCCAGAAAAGTTGTTTCTAAGAAATTACAGCACTGCGATTCCATCGGTGTCCTTGGATTTTGATTCTGAGCACCAGTTCAAATGTTAGGAAAATCTGCTCGTTCATTCACCGAACGTACCCGAGCTAAACTTTGGAAAAATGATTCTGGGCACACTGGGCCTCGGAATCAGGTGCCGTCAAAAACTGCATTCTTGTAAAATTCCCAAGAAAATTAAGAAACATATTCCATGAATTTTAAGGGTCTTTACAATAAATCCCCCCTATAGAGCCTTTTTGATCAAATATATAGGAAGAACCTGAAGAATAGGAAAATATTTCATCACCTCTTTCAAGTTCTTTTCTTCTTCCACTTCCTCTTTCTTTGTTCGCTCCATTATAAAATAATAACTCTAGTATATTCTATATATTGTGATGTTACTATAAAAATGGTACAAACATATTCATTGTTTTATCCATCATATAAATGACAATGTCACCAAACATGCATACATAGGGATTACCGTCTCCACATCTTGGTGTAGTTGCTATTCAATACATTATTTTTGTATGGGTATAATAATGATGTATAATTTATGTAAATAATAAATATAACTTTATAATAATTATTTATATACGATATAAAATCTATTAACATACTATTTTAATAACAAAAGAATGATATTGTCACTCGTGCGTACATACGGATTACCGTCTCCACGAAGGGGATGAGATTCATTCCCCATCGTAACCATTCAAGATTAATTTTCATTTTATGATTAAAAATAATGTTTAAAGACTTTATATAATTCTGGATATTAATAATATACATCCTATCCATAACAAACAAGACCCACGTAACAAAGAATATAAAGGAAAACAAATCAGTTAACACCCTGAACAACAATAACACTAAAATATTATTAACAAAGAAATATTAAAAGATCATATATGATATCATATATATGTATATTGTTCTTGTATAATTTAATAACAATTAATTAAATGTTACAGAGGAGTTTAACGTTCCCTTGGCCAAGGAAAAGCACAAGGAAAGGGGTTTTCATCTCACATTTCATTCCCGTGAGATTAATGTTATAATTACCACTATTTCGTTTTGTGTGTTGTATGTACTGACCATTATTGTATTCATTGAGAAATATAATTTATATTATGTGTATTTACATTTTCATCCTATGATCCTTCATTAATAGGGTGTATGTTTTGTAAGATATGAAATCGGTAAGGGTTTTTCTTCCTTTCTCATTTTGGCCCAATATTCATTAAATTGTTCTGCCTTTTTAATTTCAATTATAAATGTTGTGGTATGGTTTTTCACCTAACTCATAATTCCCTATTTATTTTTGAATGATGTGAGACCCCTTTCTCTCTCATTAAATGCCTCCCATGTACACATGTTACTATGTCGAAATTCCGAATGAAATTTCTCTCTCATCATTTACATTCATGCATTTCTTTTGTATCTTGAATATAAATGACATTACATTTGTTGGGACATGTATCTATATGACCCCTTACTATCCATGTCTTTTAAATATGATTAGACACCCCTTTCTCCCTCATCCACCATTTTTATGAGTTCTTATGTCACGCTGTTTTGCAGTCGAGATTGCACCGCGATTTTCAAAGCCAAAGTCATTGTGTAGTGAATACAATGCCAATTTCTCTATCAAGGGTATTCATATTTATGCACATTTACTTATTAAATAAAAATATTCATGTATGAATACTTCATTCCTTTAGCGTGGAATAAAGGATTATGTTTTATGGATCCATGTTATATGATCGATGTGGCACACTTACGCATTAAATAAAATGTTTAAGAAGGGTGCATACTTATAGAGCTCCAATGCATTAGGTAGGGTATAATATCATGATACTTCATGTGCAATGGGTGTTTAATCATTCTAATTCAATTGAAACGTGGGATTACTCATGATCCATGTGCAATGAGGGTTTAATCATTATCCATGTACAATGAACCTTGGCTCATGCTAATTCCTTGTTTAGTGTTGTTTCCACATTTCCATTTTATTTTTTTGATGCTTTATCACGCCTAATGTTTATGTTATCATTCACTGTATTTTTTACCCTTAATGAGCATCTGATCTCTCCCCATTCTTATGTTTTATTTTCCCAGGATACAAATAATTTATCTATTAGTGACTCTCAGGCATAATCTAGAAGGATTTGATGTTTCTAATTGAATAAATTTGGGTTGTTTTCCTTTTCATGTTGTAATGTTGAACTTCATGTGTGTAATATATTTTCCAATACTAATAAACTGTGTTGTCCTTTGGGAATTGATTCCTTTTGTAATTCCAATTATATTTAATACTGCATCACCTCTGGGTAATTAGGGTCGGGGCTTTACAGTTGGTATCAGAGGCAACTTTAATACAAACCTTGGAAACTAGATTCAGATAAACTCTGATTAGAACAGATTATCCTAAGACAAACATTGAGGATTAGTATAGAATAAAATTCTAGAATTGTGGTAATGTAGAGATTATGTTTGTTTTCCATGAAATACATCCCTGTTTGGATACGAGTAGGTAGAGGCAGCTCTGGCACAGATTTACCTAGGGGTAAAACCTGAAAACACCACATTGAGCTAGACTCGGACAGGAACTGGAGCACGACAACGGGCCTTGATGCACCCTTGGTTAAGACACACTCGGGGGATATGCTTAGGGAAATTCTCATTTACATTATAAACCATTATGAAGGGTTTAAGAGTATATACTTCCTCAATGAAAACATTTGTATGATTATGGATTATATCCAGAAACTGTTCAATTTACGTTAGTTATTTTACATGTTTGGAATTATTCATTGCGATTCATAAACTGGCCTACTGTATTCCATTCTTTATAAATGGTGCCATGTAGAATAAATGTGAACTGCAACAATTCGTGTGATCCAAAGAGTAAGACATATAATATATTTCATGGTATTAAGAAAACATTTAGAAGGGAAATAGTCTCCCATGTATTCTCAAAATATGAAGGAATGGTATCATGTGTTAAAAATATAAGTAATGAATTATTTTATTCTTATGGCCTTGATGGGATGTAAAAGAGGAAAAGGATGGTTGAGAGAAATATGAATAAAGGGAAGATGGGGAAGAAGGATTTTCCCATATGTGCTAACTGTGGAAAGAATCACCTAGGCAAATTATTGAAGGTAATGGAAGATTTTTATAAATGTAGATAAAAAGGAAACCAATTACGTGATTTAAAGTGTATGAAAAAGGTTTCAAAGTTACAATGCTTCATCTGAAAGGAGTTGGGACACTACGAAAATCAATGTCAAAATCATCATAGTATTCCCAAAATGATGCTATTGGATAATAATCATGTTATGATACTACAACAGATTAAGAGGAATGACTTGTTTTCTTTTTTTATTAAATATTTATTTTACTATAGTGTTGTATCAATGATGTACATGTTATATGAATTATGGAAATATATACGGATTGTACTGCAGTACTATTTCATTGAGGATTTGAGATTATATGGTTCTATGAAAAGTTACTCAATAACAAGTTAATCATTTTGGAAAATGCATGGTTAAAGTATAGATAAACCATAATAAGGTTCTGTTACTTAGTTAGTTATTTTGGAATATGATATGATTGATTTGGATAAATTATATTTGATATTCTCTACTACATTGAAACAAATTAATTTTTTGTGTTTTCCATTTTGGTTGGAGTATAAACATTTTCGGATAATTGGAGTATATACAGTATTTTATAAAGAATAAGGGAGCATGAATGTAATCAATAAGGTTTTATGGTAATTCAGGGCATTACCGTGTTTTAAAATAATACACGATAAAAGGATTCACATGTTACTACGTAGAAAAAAAGATCTTCAATGTCTTTACATTCCTTCTAAATTTTTGAGTGTGAGATTGGACAGAAGTAGTTTGGATAAGTATAATGGTTGGAATTGATTAAATTTTACATTGGATACTATTCTTAAGGACAAATAATTTTTTAAGATTAATTTTAGATTGTTATAAAAAGGACAACCCTAAGGTAGGGCGACAACCCATCACGGCTGGCAATGTCGTGAGACTTGAACCCGCAACAGAAGGGTGACAAGGGTGCATCACCCTCCACTAGCAAATGTGATGTCCTGGTTTGTATAATGTCATTTTTTAAATAATCTCAAAAATGAATTATAAATTCATTTTTTGGAACCCTATACGATTAGGATAAATATAGTATTTTTATGTTCTATTATCTTTTAGATTGAAAGATGAGTTTGAGGTAGAAATTAGTTAAAGGATAGAACTTTACATGTCTTGTATTTTATTTCTCTTATTATATGAAAAAATAAATTCTCAAACATTAGTTAAGGGATCTTAAAAACAAAAATGTATTATCCTAATACATTATGTTTTGTTGAACTGATGATATTTTAATTCATCATAGATTGATGGATTTAAGGCCCTCAAATTTACACAAGTTTAGGATTGAAGGCCTCAATCACTCCCTATTAATATTTTCATTTTTCCACTAATTATGTGACTTTAATTGCTACCAATGTTCTCCTAATAGGGATCATAATTTGGTGGTGACTTTTCATTCAACTTTCCCTCTTATTAAGACTAAATTTTATTAACCTAATTTCCAATATGGGTCCTTCGCAATGATATTTTATATTATCAACTTTGCTTTTTTGAAGAACAATTTCAAATTGCGAGGACACAATTTATTGACGTTGGGGAGAATTTAACACCCCATGATTTCATAAAACATTATCTCTTCAAAGTAATTCATTTACTTGCACAACACGCAATAACGAGTTTTAGTGCACCACAATTTACCAAACTAGCCGTTCAAAAAGAGGTTATGAGTAGTACAAACTAAATTTTGGGTTTTATATACTCTTTAAAATTTTAGAAACCATATTATGTGTTTTTAGACAGAATATAAGAACAAATTAATTTTTTTCAGATAAAAGAAATATTTTTCAAAAAAATTGCAATTTTACCGTCTTTTAATGGAGAACCCTTTATAAATCCAATATTTGAAACTTTTAAATATTCAATTTGACAAAATAAACTTAATATTTTGAATCAAGACATAAATATTATATTTTTTGTAAATTGTAGTCGTTTATCTAATAACATTCACATTTGGGTGAATAGTGAATAATACTAAATTTTAACTGAAAAAACCCATTTTAATCAAAATAATATATAGTGTTTAATTATATATTTCAATTATTGTAATGTATAATTATATTATATTTTTATCATTTAATAAAAATTTGGTAAATATAAGTAATTTCACAATTAAATTTTACATAAACACATGTCAATCTTTTGATAGTTTTTACTTTTTTTTTAAAACCTGTTTTTGTTTTAGACAACGAGAATTAATTTTAAATTAACAATTTAATATTATATGTTTTGGATTTTTTAAAATATAAATCCTTTTTTTATTCAAAATATAAAAATTACCTTACCATTAATTTTTGTTATTTTTATGAAAACTTTCAGTTTTTGATGAGTTTTGAAAAATACTAAATTTTAATTAATAGCAACTTCATTAATCAAAATAATTTGCAGTTATACATTATAATATTGAGAAATATTAAATAATGATTAGAAAATAATTTAACTATTACATCTAATTTCGGTCATTAGATGTAATTTTACATTTAAACTAGACATAATCAAGCGTCAATATTTTGATAGTTATTATTTTTTAAAAATAAACTTTTTGTTTTGACAGTGGAAATTAATTTCAAATTAATTTTTGCCAATTATATGTTTTGAATTTGGAATAATGGATTCCATATATGGAATCAGGAGTTCCAAATTGTGTAACTTGGGAACTTTTATTTTTAGACATTTTAATTATTTACTATAGTAAATATGTTATTTACCATGATTAAAATGTAAATATAATAAATAAGGAGAAAATATAATATTATAATAATATTAAATTACCCTAACATGTGTACTAATCCTTTTGTATGATACATATATGACCTATAGAATCCATGGGTTGTGTCTAGGACCCCATTTAGCCACATGGGTTTGATAATGACATTTAATATTAAATAATCTAAGTTAAAGACAAATAATAAAAGCAAATATCCTTTAGTAAAACAATTTTTATATGAGGATATAAAATTGATATATTCGACTATAAATAGTCATTGGAAAGATAAATCTACTTCCTACATCATTATATTTTATTTATAATTTTTATACATAAAATATATATATTTATATATGACACAACAATGATTTAGTATTTTCCTTATAAATGAAACATTCAAATAAATGAAATTATAAATATTAAAATAAATATAATTTGACGTTTTTATTCCATAAAATAATTTTATTAGTTAATATGACATTTTGAGGTAAACTCAATAAAATATTTTCGAAGTAATAATGCTTATATGACTTTAGATAAAATAAATTATTAAATAATATCAAAATTGACATAATGGAGTTTTTAAAAAATATATTATATTATTGGATGATATAATAGTTTGAAATGTCTAAGGTTCTGAAAAGGGCCTATATAATATTATATGTGTCATTAATAAACCCATTGGGGTTCTTGGTAATGTTTATGGTGTTTTTATTAACCATATAATATATAAATACAAAGGGACATGGTAAAAGTCAAACTACTTAACGGAGAGTTAAATCCAAATGACAAAGATAATATAGTGACCTAACCCTATCTAAAACCTCTTTGTTGAAATAATTTGGATCCATACCCACCCTAGGCTTGAAATAAAACATTTTGTAGATATTAGAAACTGAAAATTATTTTATTATAAAATAATATTTCAAGATTTTCCTAAAGTGACCTTCACCTCTCTTAAAAAAGGGAAGTTACCCTTATCTTAATTTAAAACATCCAAAACATTTTTTGTTCTGAAAACCCCTACTAAAATATTCTACAAACATCCCTCACTTCACCCTAGAGGCCTTGATTTGGTCAGGAATACAACTTATGGATTCTTTTTGATCAAATCCAATGGAAGAACTTGAAGAATCGGTAAAACAAATTCACCTCCTTCAAGTTCTTTTCTTCTTCCCCTTCCTATTTATTTTTTGTCTCCATTATAAATTAATAATGCTGGTATATTATATGAACTGTGATGCTATTATAAAATTTTTACAATCATATTATTTATTCTATCCATCATATGAATGGAAATGTCACAATACATGCGTACGTACCGATTACAGTCTCCACGTAGTGGGGTAGTTGTTATTCAATACATTGCTTTTGGATGGTATACTAATGATGTATAATTGACGTAAATAATAAATATAACATGGTAATTATTCTTTATGCATGATATAACATATATTTACATACTATTTTAATAACAAATTAATTTATTATCACTCATGCATACGTACGGATTTCCGTCTCCACGAACGCGAAAAGATTCATTCCCCATCGTAACCATTCAAGAATAATTTTCATTTGATGATTAAATATAATGTTTAAAGACCTGATATCATTATGGATATGAATAATATATATCCCATCCATAACAAACATGACTCATGTAACAATTAATATAAAGAAAAATGAATCAGTTAACACCCGAAACGACGATAATACTAAAATATTATTAACAAAGCAATATTAAAAGATCATATATGATATAATATTTTTTATATGGTTATTTTATAATTTAATAACAATTATTTAACTATTATACAATAGTTTATCATACCCTAGACCAAGGAAAAGTACAAGGTAATGGGTTTTCATCTCACTTCTCATTCCCGTGAGATCTATGCTATAATTACCAATATTTCCTTTTGTGTGGTGTATGTACTTCCCATCATTGAATTATTTATGTAATATAATTTAACGTATTGGTATTTACATCTTCATTTTATGATCCTTATTTTATGGGGTGTATGTTTGGTACGATACCAAATCAGAAAGGGTTTTTCTTCCTTTCTCATTTTTGTCCAATATTCTTTAAATTGTTATCCCTTTTAATTTCCATTATAAATGTTGGGGTATTGTTTCACACCTCCCCCTTACTGCCCTTTTTTTGTTTGAATGATGAGATACCCCTTTCTGTATCATTTAATTCCTCCCATGTACACCTGTTATTATGCCAAAATTCAGAAAATAATTTCTCTCTCCTCATTTACACTCAAGAAATTCTTTTGTAACATGAATCTAGATTCCATTACATTGGTTGGGACATGTATCTATATGACCCCCCTACTATCCATGTCACCTAAATATGATGAGACACCCCTATCTCTCGAATTAATAATTTCTATTAGTTCTTATGTCACGTCATTTTGTTGCAGAAATTGCACCGCTCCTTTCCAATCCAAAGTCATTGTGTAATGAATACCAAGCCCATTTCCCTATAAAGGGTATTCAACATTATGAAAATTAAATTATTTATTATAAATTATCTTGTATGAATTCCACATTCCTTTATCAGGGAATAAATTATTATGTTTTATGAATCTATGTTATATGATCCATGTGGCACTATTATGCATGAAATGAAATGTTTAAGAAGGGTGCGCCCTTATAGTGCTCCAAAGAATTGGGTAAAGTATATTATCATGATACATCATGTGAAATGGGTTCTTACTCATGCTAATTCAAGTGCAACGATGTTTCACTCATTCTCCATGGGCAATTAGGGTTTACTGAGGCTCCATGTGCAATGATCCTTGGCTCATGCTTATTCCATGTTCAGTGTTGTCACCATATTAACATTTTATTATTATCACGCTTTATCATTCATAATGTTTCTATTATATTTTTTTGTATTGCTTACCCTTAATGAGAATCTGAGATCACCACTTTATTCTGTTTTATTTTCCCAGGATACTGAGAAGTTATTTATGAGTGACTTGCAGGCATAATCTACGAGGCATGGATGTTTCTAATTGAATAAATTAGTGTTTAATTCATGTTGTAATGTTGAACTTCATGTGTGTAATCTATTTTACAAGACTACTGAACAGATCAGTCCATCAGAACTTGATTCCTTATATCATTCCAATGGTATTTAAAAATGCACTGACTCTGGGTAACTAGTGGCTTCTCGTCAGACACATCCCCTAAACCTCTCTTATGTTATCTGTGTTTTAAATGTATATATATTAACAAACAACATAACGTATTCAATACATGTAATGAGAAAAGGGGCTTTATAAATATAGAATAATTATTATAATGAAAATTAACTAGTATAAATCTTACATCATAGATATAATGTTCTTAGAAATAAGAAAAATCACATTGTTAACTTTATCTAAAGGGAACACAATTTTGATGAAGCTATATGGGAATCTGAGGATGTTGAAAAATATAGATATTATGGTTTTTTTTCCAATGTGAAGAAATTAATAGAATGAAATTATATTTTACATGGTTCAATGTATCACACTAATAATTTATTAAATATTTCTCTTCAAATAAATTTTATTTATTTTTTAGCATCTTATTCATGCCTCCCTAAGTGTAAATAGATTTTAGTAAAGTATAACATTATAACCATGACATTAATTTGGTGTAGTAAATTGTAGTTACCATATTTTAGAAATTTATGAACAAGTATTTTAGATAAAATAATCTGATTGATAAATATGAACTCATTTTTGACTAATGTCATTATATTCATTAAAAGAACATTTTTCATTAAGAAGTGTTTATATTTAATTGTCTGAAAGAAATAATAATATTTTATTACAAATTTAATAAAAATTATTTTATGAAATTAAATTAATTATCTGAAAACTAATTTTATATTTTTTAGTGTAACTTCTTGAAGGTTTGCTGATATGATTATTCTTTCAATGAATAGTGAAAATTTGTTATTACTAAAAATTGTCATTTCATGTAATGAATATAAAAACATAATTTATGATTTCTATTGGTTTTCAAAGTATACTCAGATAAATTAAATTATTAATAACCAAATTATTTCCATTATAAATAATTTTTTTTATTTTCATATAAATAAATTTATACATAGGAAAATATTTTTTTCAAACAATGTTTCATCAAAATTATATGGATTAATTTTAAATTAATTTCTTCAACTTACGTGAATTGGTTTTTATAAAATTTATTCCATATTTAGAATCAAATGTTAAAATAATTTTAGGGAGGAAACATTCATTTTTTTCAAAATGGATAGTATAAACTTTAAAAAGTTTTCAATGCAGTTAATGTTAAAATTGGTTTACCGGTGGGTTAAACCAAGAGATATGTTAAATAATGTGAATTTAAAATATATAAATCCATTTTTATGGAAATATATTGACCTCATAATATCCCTAAATATAATCTATATAGATTTGGAATAATTTTTCTCATGTGTGAAATTTTTGTTTTTAATATTTTAAGAAGATCAATGTGTACCCTCTCCTCAACATATAAAACAACACCACTAAATTCAGTTATTTTCACCACATTATATAATATAAATCCACCAATATATACCAATATCAATTATAAAGATCCGTCAAAAATAATTTAAGGTTCTTTAATTCCTAAAAGACAATTACAAGGGACTATAATAAAGGATCAAAAGGAGGCCAATCGAAGGAAGTGTAATCAGCATGCCCAACCTCTTTCAAAATATTTCATCATATACATAATACACATACATAGTATAAATCATAAAATATTAACTTCATTATCTGTAATATATTTAAATTTTATTAAGATTATGTTAGCACATTATGCTTTAATTTACTATCAAAAGGTTTGTGATAGTTTTTCACGTAGTTAAGTGTGGATTACCTCCTCCACGTAGCGATAGAATTAATTTTCCATCCCAATCTTTCAAGGATAGAAATTATACTATTATTAGTTTTTTATATAGTATTTTTGATATAATTAAAATTCAAGAATTATAATATTATACCTTCATTATTACATTTGAATCCTTTGTAAATTGATAGCATCACCCATGTATTCGTTTGGACCGCCACCTCCATGAAGTGATGTGATTCGTTTTTCATTTTTATTTACATGGATGGTAATAAGGTTAAATTTAATGAAAATAAATTATATATTTGATATAATTATTATTATTAGTTTTTGATTTTTTTACCTCTTTTTCTTTCTATGCATTGAAAGGTAAAAACAACATTCATGTGTACGTAAAATATACCATCTATATAAATAGTGTCATTCACTTCTATATCTCTACCACTTAATGATTACTCTATATATATAATGAATATATTTGAAATATATATAGTTAAAAAATTGGATATTATGAAACCATGATCAATTTACAAGGAATTGAATTAAAAAACCAAATTATAATGAAAGATGAAATAGTTGTCACAAAGAAAAGATGTTTTATGATGAGTTTTTAATAAATGTTCATTGAAATGTTATAAATATAAAATATATTATAATATAAGAAATAATATTACTCTATTATATAATTTTAATGAATATAAATGTTTTATATACTATGTTAGAGATATTTTGAACGAAGTCAATAATGAAGTAAGGGATTTATGATATAATTTCATTATTTTTCCAGATATCTTTGGATTATGTTTTTATTAGTGAATTTTTATGGAATGTTTCTAAATTAGTTAAATAATTTTATAATCCTCTAGTTATTTTTGGAAATTCAATATCTTACTATAATTTTCCGCTCTTTATGAACTCAAGAGACAGAAATAATGATTTTAAAGCAAACCAGCTTCTTTTCTATCTTCAATCCAAAATATTTTCTATCTCATATCTATGTGTTCTAAAAATTATTTCATGAATGTTTTTTATACTATCATGTAAATATATGTCCTTTTTTCTCCTAAAATCATTTTAATACATATTTTATTAGTAATATTCTTGTTTTTTCTGAAAAATGTACATTATAATTTTTACAATAAAAACTAAAAAAACACTTTTCTCAACTAACATAGTAAGAACATAATCTCTTTCCATAATTACCACTTAATTATTTGAAGAACCCTTTACACATTACCAATTCCATTTTAAAATAAAAATTTTTCTTAATATTTTCCTAATATCAATATTTTAAATAATTGAATTTAATTTTAAATGTCGATTTTATAATGAAATGTTCAAGTGATATTTTGTAGGTATTGTTCTTATATTATAACATACATTGGTATTACATGCACTTTATTAGTAATGTAATACAATTATAACATCCATGTTCTTTATTTTGAAGGATTTTGGTTATTAGTATTTAAGAAAGATTCTATGAAACTCATTTCCTAAACATGGATTTATTAGGTTTTGAAGAAAATTTATGAAACTAATTACATTTCTAAGTTTTATTTGATAATGAAAGGGTAACTTTTTAATGAAACTTATTTAATTTTAGTTTTTTTAATAAAAAGAATGATTCATGATCATGTGGAAGATTTATGTATGAATATCATTATGTAATGGGTGGGTTTGAAATTATATAGACCATAAATTTATTTGGTGACGATGGATATATCATTATATAATAAGGAATAGAATGGATATTGTCCCATTTTAGTTAGAGTGAAGCTTCCCTAAGGATATCATGGAATGGGGAATGAACCCAATCCTCCGTGATAGTTATAGTTGTGGTCCTTGAATATGGAAATGAATTTATATTATAATGTTTAAGCTACAAGCTTCTAACTTATTCCAAATTTATACACCCTTAGATAATGTTCCTTGTTTCCATTTGGATTCGTGTCTTCTGAACCTCTATGCTCTATGGAATGACTCAATATTATGATAAATGATGGTTAGGGTATGATTTTCCAAACTTAAACACAATATCATATACCCTTATATTCATTTTATTCTTTATTAAAAATTAATATCTCCCTTATTTATTCTTTCTAATAATTTGGGGTAAAATATTATTTTGATTCCCTTCCTCTGGTTATGAATTTTTTTTAATATGAATAAGCAAAATTCCATTAATGAAGACATAAAATGTGATGATATATATCTCATTTTAAATGTTTTTTATGTATCCTTGTTCCCAATGAAAAATAACATATATTATTCCTTTATGGATCATTATGTTATGTATTAAATATTCTCCTTGGAATATATAATATTTATTTATGTAATGTTTTCATATATAATATAATAATTTCTATAACTAATGGTTTCTGTAATGAGAATCATCTACATAGACATGGATTAAAAACTATGAGTTATTATTCTAATTTATATTTTTGGGATTATATAGATTACTTAATTTGACTTAATAATTCCGAAAACATTTAAGGGGATTGGAATTCTGGACCATAATTTATCCAAAGATAATGATATTTCATTATAATGAGTTTTTTAAATAATTATAAAAAATGATTATTTTTATGAAAATGGTCATAAATTAAGGTTGAATGACAATATTTGATCTAAATAGAAGCCTATATAATTATACAGTTGATTTAGTAAATTTAAAATATGTTAAAGATAAATTAAGTTAAACCATGTCACAATTATTTATAGAGTTTCATTGTTTTACAATCCATTATGTGTTATGAAGACAAAAATCATAGTGGAACCCATTTTGGAGGAATGTATTTTTATAAATACCTTGAGGTCTTGGGAGAATAATCTAAGTTTATTTAATCTAATAGATTTCAAGGGATGGTCAAACTGTTCCAGGATTCATTTGGGGTAGTTGACCATGATTCACATGTTTTGTTTAAATACTATAATTAGGAGATGGACACAACATATTGGTTTACATTTTTATATAACGGTCATTCATTATTTCCTTTGGAATGAAATTAAAGAGATTTAACATGTATTTGTAAATATTTTCTTAAATATAATAGGAAATGGGTCATGGCGTATGTTGAGATTCAATATTTTATTAGTTTTTAATTATTTAGGTTGTTATATAATTTTCAGAGAATACCCACACTATTTTAAAGAGAATGGGGTTATAGTATAGTCATGATATGGAATATTTAAGATGAAGTCATCTTGATTTTATTAGTCATAACAATTATAATAAATTTTTTATTTCAGATCAAGAAATAATAAAACCTATCCATGGTGATAATTTCAACACAGTGGCCTATTAATTTTCAAAATATATTTAATATAAGATTTAAATAATATTTATTGATAGTGTTTTCATTTATAATAGATTTTACTTGAACATATTGAATGATTTTAAAATCCAATAGAGTAGTAAATGTATTATACGAAGAGATGTATTTTAGGAAGTCTAAATTTTTGTTTATAAAGAATTATTTATTTTCTAAAAAATATGGTAAACATGATTAAGAGATAACAAAAATTTCACAGTTTCAGATATATTTATTGAGATAAGAGGAACAATGAAGAAAATTTATTCAGACCTATTTTTATTCATGATGATCAAATTAAAACTCCAATAATTTTTTTTTGTTTTTTTTAATATTTTTTATATCTTTTTTAGGAGTGATCTAAATGCTAAATTTTCTTTTATCCATGTCCCTATTTAGTAATTTTATTGGTAGAAGGATAGAGTGGACCTTGGAATATGTATTCATTTGTTCAAGGGAAATAGTTATTTGATATTTCATTAGATAATTTTTAATAATGAAATATTATTATTTTATTATTATTTTATTTAAAATTAATGGTGAATGAAGTAAAATATTAAATTATATTTATTTAAATAATTCATGTGTTTTTAATATTTTTCATGAATTAAATATTTTTCCCTTCATGGTACATTGAGGAAATTATATGATTGACATAAAATAAATCAGAAATCATAATTCACACCCCCTGGTGTTTGACGTACGGGGTATAAAATAGTAATTCAATAATAATTACAACCTAAATGATGTAATGCTTGTATTTATTGTCAACTAGGGGGGATAATCAATTTTAAAAAGTACTCATGTTAATTTTGTTGGTATTTTATACTCAAAAATTACATTTCCTTAATGTATAGTAGATAAATATTTTCTTTATAAAATGTTTTTAAATATAATTTTATTTTTTATTGTTTGTAAATGAGTCTATTGTTTATATTTTTTTTCACGAAATCAATGTTATATTTAACTATTGTGTCTCAAAATTTTAATAAATCAATATGTTTTATAGTAGAAAATTTTCTATTAATTAATACACTATTATTAAAAAAACATTGGTTTCCTGAGATATTAAATAAATATATAATGATGGTATCAAATTTATTATGATGTTTGAGGTTGTGAGTTTTCCCAAATGGGAATGATTATTTTTAAAAATCCATGTATTTTTTTTCTATTCACTGATAAATTTGGGATAAATTCATTCATGAAGACTCAAAATATCATTGGGAATTATTTCCATATAGTATCATAATGTTTATATAATGTTAAAGAGATTTTCTATTTAATGATAAAATGTATTTGAATGTGATGATTTTTTACACCTGTATTTTTTAATGATATTATAGTATGAGTATACATACATAATTACTAATCATTGTTATTTTAATACAACACAAGATATCATGTATTATGAAGTAAAAATGGTTATTTATAGAGATTTTACATCTAATGAATATGAACATATTATTATATATATAGTAGTTATTACATCATCATATTTCATTTAATGAAGAGTTTTGATTATTATTTTAGCGATATTTATTATTTTTTTGGGAATAAACTATAATCAAAGGAAAATACCTTTTTGAAAGAAAGTAATTCTGATTTTGATGTTATAATCACACAATAATATATCTATCAAATATATTTTATATTAATAATGAATAAGATTTTGTGAAATAATTTACGATATGTTCATTTTTAAGGAATCTAATATTATAAAGTTGTTGTTAAATAATTGTTGTAGTTAGATCTCTCAAAAAACTGATGTTGTATGTTTGATTACATGAATAAAAATTAATTATTTTATCACCTAATAGTTATTCTTATATTCTAAATTAATGTGATAATTTATATTGAGAAATTATAACATTTAATGGTTATATTAATTCCTAATTATAATTATAACCTAAAAATACAATGAATATACTCTTATATACTTCATATTTTCTAGAACATAAATATAGATAGATAAAAATGATTTATTGCTATTAGGGGTTGTAGGATCAAAAAATATCGAGACTTTTCCTCATGATGTCTTCACTTAGTAATCTCCATGATGGTAGGTCCTATGGAATAAACCATCAATAAGAACATAACATATGTTATGTTTTATTATATATTTTTATCACCAACCATATGTATTAGTCCTTAAATGTTCAAAGATTATCACTGAGAATGATCTTTGAGTGTCACACACTAACTATATCCAAATTATCGTTATATTTTAATTAATTAAATATTAAAAATAATAATTCCTCATGATTTTTGGAATAATAAATATTTCAGTAAAATTTTTCACATAAATTTAGTTATGGGATATATAAATTTAGAATATGTTAATTTAATATTATCTCATGTTTATTTATTCATAAGGTAATAAAAAATATTTTTTTACTCAAAATTTATGGAATAAATTAAAATAAACAATTATTTATGTGACCATGATATTAGAGTAAATATTTACTAATGAGTTTACTAAATATAATATATATTTTTTTCACTTGAATAATAATTAATTTTTTAATGAATAAATATACTATTATAATTCATCATTCAATAAATTCCATTTTGAATTTTTTTCATCAAGTTAATATCCAGATAGAAATGATATAATACATCTAACAACATTGAATAAAATTTATATTTATATAAATAACAAATTATTTTAGACATTACATGTTATAGGGACATAATAAAAATAATAATTATTACTATCATTTTATAGGGGGATTATATAGATTAGGTAATTTTTTAGAAGCTTCATTATGTAATTAGTGATACCCTATATATAAAATCTCATTCATATCATTTTTTCATTGGTGATATTTTATGGGGTATGAACAATTGATATTCACTATAATTTTATCCATCACTCTAGATATTCTACATCTCATTTTCAATTTAATGAACAAGATACAATAATAAATATTATTTTAATGTATATACAATGACATGAAACACATTCCTATTCTATTATAGAACCCTGAGTCATAATAATAATCATTTGGTGGATCATTGAGCTCAAATGGATTCATCTAAGAAAATAATCAATTCAATTATCAACCATATTGGAAATCTGAAATTAGAGGGAAAATAATTTGATCAAGGATATTACAAAGAAAGTGAAAATTAATATATAAATTAATTTAAATAAAATTTGTAATATTATCTCTATATATTATATAGTTTCTTCATCATGTGTTATGGATATTAAGTATTTATATCAATGAAAAATAACATCCATCTACTTGATACTTTCAATGATTAATTCCCCTTCGATTTAAAGGGGATTTTTTTTTTTACAATTTAGTTGATTGTTGTGTATCATTATGTATTTGGGTTTTATAGGGTGTTGTAGGTGGCCCTGCATTAGGATTTATGAATTGAGAAATACTGATGGAAAAAAATCTATTGATGGTAGAGCACTAGGACATGAAACCAGAAATACCATCATGAAGACATACTTCACGAGGAATGGTTATTTGGTTGGTTGTAGTTCATTTTATATACAAGGTGTACTAAGGAATGAATGGTTCTGAAAAAATTAGTTTGATTATTGTAGGTGATTTATTAAAATGATGTTTTGTTAATTGGGGGTAGGTAGGTGTTACGGTGGGCTATAATGAAGTATAGAAAGATTCAAAAAAAAATTGGAATCGTATAAACATAATGGTAAACACTATGAATGCATGGGTAATCATACATAAGGTTTATGTCATCATGTATCATGGTACTCATATTATTTGAAACAATGGCAATGTATGAAATGTCATAAGGTTTTAGTAACATGTAAGAGATTTTAGTTTTTAACAATGATATGAAAATGGTAAATTATGGGATACAAAACTGTCCCTCAGATACATAAGAAATACCATAATATATAATGGATTTTTCTTTTTGTATATCTCTTTCAAAATAATTATGTATAGAATACATAGTGTTATTAACTGTACATATTTTTTACCAAGAATTTTAATTGATTTTCCTTATGTCTATGGGATTCAAAATGTAAATTAATGAGATATGTAATATTCACTATTATACTAAAGGGTTACCCTAATATGTATGGACATTCCCTTATGTTAAATTTTTTGGAAATGGTAATGTATGCTATGTAAGAGTAATATGAATCCCCCTTGTGATATATAAAGAAAATGGTTAATATAATGGTTATGAAAGGGTTATTGTAATGGTTATAAGAATCCCCGTTGTGTAAGAGTAATATGAATCCCCCTTGTGAAATGGTTACTATAATGTTTAGACATAAGGAAAATTGTTATGATTTAATGTATAAGGGTCACGTGTGGATAAAACATAATGTTTTGAAAAAAATGCAAATTTGAGTGTGATAGTATGTCGAGGTTATTAACAATGTGAGTTAGGTTACATGTTCTGACATGTAATAATTCATTATTTGATAATTAAATAATTAAATGATAAATTAATTTGTTTAATTATATTATAAAAGCATATTTAGCCATGTTGATATATAGTAAATTGGGTACAACATAATAATCCCAATGTTTCCTTCTCTTCTTCATTGATATATCTTCTTTAATTATTTTCATTCTTCAGGGCATTCATTTTATAAGATTCATATTGATATGTCTAATGATATCCATGATTAGGTAGCTCTAGATTTTTTATTCCCTTTCATCTATCTCAAATCACATATTTTGTGCATTTTATAAGATTCAAGGATTCATTAGAATGGGTAAGAGTTCGTGGATATGGTATGATATGTATTCCTCCTTATTCACATGGTAGAATTTCCCAACAGTGTTGGGAAACTTATTTGTAGTTTTACGGTCTTACCTTTATGTGTTTTCATGATTTGGCCCTACAATGTTCTGATTTTACATCCAAAGTATCTAGGTAACTCAATAATAATATAACTTTCTCTATAATTGGTATGTATTTGTGAATTTACATGGGTGTGTCAAATTCATTCACTATTTGTAGGATAGATATAGGGTTGTAAAATTGTTTTCTGGACATAGAGAGTGTTATTTTTGATCAATAGGGGCTAGAAATACCATATCAATTTTTTTTTATTTTTTTGGTGGTTAATTCCCCATATAGTAAAGGTTATTTTTGACAGTGTTTAACTATTTTGAATGCTTGTGGACCATGTGGGTTGGTCTTGAAAATTATGGTTTCCATGAAATTATTTTTAATCCAATCTCTGTTATGTGGATATGGGACAATACACTGAGGTTATAGCTAGGATTTTTTGGTTGGTTGAAATTTTTTATTCTTTCCACAGACCACTCATTAAGGTTGGATATGTGAGGTTTATTCAAGGAATATTTCCATGTTCAAATTATTTCTCTGGGACATGAGGTCAGATATCGATAATTGATCCCCAGTCCACTATTTTGATGACTAGGGGTTATGGGACATTTTAAAGGGTTATACCTAAGGTAAGGTTTAACTCATATAAGATATTAGAAATTAGGATTCCCTTATCAAATGTATCTGTTCTCTCAAGATCTGGGTTCCTAATTTTGAGTGACACCTTCATTCTATTGTTTATCAACACAGATATGTTAAGGGATTATTGAGTCATAATTAATGAATGATGGCCGAAAATTGGTGTATATTTCATTATTATTTATTTAATTATATAAAATGTTGAATATAATCATATATATCTCTTTCACTTATTCTTAAGAAATAATATTTTTGTTCTTCTATGTTTATTTCTCACACCCTACACTAGAATCCCTATTTAGTTTGGATTTCAGGGGATTCCAGGATGAAAATTGTGATTTTTTATTATTGGGACTCTTACATTATTAGGTTCTTTTTATCACATTTATTGATCTCACGCATGTGGGAGACATTTAAATCATATATATGAATGGTTTTATCATGTTTCTATATTTCATGAGATGGTATTCATCTATCATATTATTATTATTTTTGAAAGTCTTTTTACTTTTTATTTCAAAAATTATGTTAATTATTGATTGTTACATGATATTGATGGAAAAGACTCCCCATGGAATGACTTAAGGCCCCACAACTATTTGGAAGAGTCATGTATATGGGCAGGAACACATGATGTGTTATTGTGCACTGGATTCTTCCTTGTGAACTATTCATAGGATTTGTAATATAATATCACCTCCCCTTTTATTTTTATTAAGTATTTGTGGCTTGGAAAAAAAGAGATAATATGGTTAGGGACTATGAAGAAATATATATTTATGTTTGGCCATCTCCTATGTACGAAATTTTGAGTCATTATTGAACTGTGAATGATATTTTAGTTGTGTAGTTATAGATTCACGACATTTTTTATATTACTTTATAATTGTAGTTTATTCTTGATTTGGATCCCATTTGGGTGCTGAGGCAATCTAGTTTTATGTAGAGTGATATATCACATAGGATCACATGTCTTGTTCTTTATTGCATGTGAATAGTGTATTTTTAAATTAAATAGAATAAAATAGTTATATATTCAATGTTTGTCCTAATATTTTAATTGATTTTGTTATTATCATAGCATGAGAATAAAAATATTTTATTATATCTGATAGTGAAAAATGTTTAGTTACTAGTGGTACAGGATTATTCATTGGGAAGGAAGTTAGAGGTGATACCCAATGGTTATAGGTAGGCCATAGGGAGTATTTAATAGAGATTTGTGTTTATGTTCCTTAGTTAATTGCTTAAATTTTATTATAATTTTGTATATTAATGATAATTCTAACTCTAAAATTTTTAAACTCAACAAACCCACCACAATAATGTCATGTGGTGCCTCCTATGTACCAAATCGACGATTTCATCATGGTGGGGTCCATTTTTGTTAATGATATAAATTTCCATGAATTCTGGATTGAGTATTATCCAAAAGAAATTCCAAAAAAAATTAATGTACATAAACATAAACTAGGGGTGTATCAACTGAAACCCGTGGGAGTCAGTGGTTCACATTTGGGTAAAAATTACATATTAGGCTTTTCTTAGGATTTTTAGCAATAGAATCCTCTATTTTCCCATGTTATGGGTGGTATTACTGTTTATGGTGATTGGATTGAGGTAGTAGATAATTGAATCATGCAAGGAATGTAACCAGCTGACTTTTGACTAAATCTAGAGGTTTATACTCTTTAAGTACCTACAATAAGAGGTTTTCCATCATTGTATCGGCTAAGAAACATGAGGGGAAGTCATGTGAGCCCTTAAAACTAAATTTCATTTTTGGAGTCTATCATGTGTCACTGAATCTATACAGAGCACAAATGTTCATGGAACAATAGAATGGTATGATGTATTTTATATACAATGCTACTAACATCAATTAATTTTGGTGTTTTTAAATATTTTTTATAGGTAATGAGACTAAAAATGAAAATAGATTTGAAATTTTTCTTTGGTCACAGGTGATGGGATAAGTTTATATATTTACCTTGAAGACATACACAATTGTTTTCTATAAATACTTAACCATGTATAATGTATTGATTAATGATATATAAAGAGAATATATTCCACACATTATACAGCCATGATATGGGATGTTCCAAGAGGGTGTGAATTTAATTATTTAAAAATTAATCCCATATTTAACATCTAAAATATTCAAAATCAGATTTTAAAATATTAATGATAATTACAAACATTTGAGGACATTAATAATGGAAATTGATACTATAAATTTAAATTGAATTCAAAATTCAATAATTATTATCACTGTAAAAGTGGAAGTATATGAGATTAAGTTAATTAAAAATTAAAGGATTTGGAATAGAGGAAATGAAAAGATTATAGGTATTGAGGTATAATATGTTTTGTACAGAGAAATTAGAATTTTAAATATAGAAGAAATAAATAAAATTAAACTGAGTTATTTGATAATGTTTTTTGTATAATGTTCTTAAGTGAACCCCAAAATCTCTTACCACAATTGATTATGGGTTTATTATATTAATCCCTTCGATTTAACAGTAGACAGGATACAAGAACTCTATATTATTTATAAATTGTTGATAACAAAATAGAGAATACAATACAAAATATATTTTTATTTGGGTATCAATATATCTCCAAAAGAATAAACCCCTTTCCTTTTATATGGTCCTTTGATAAATCTCATTCCCTTATATGAAATGGTAGTGACAAAAAAATAAAAGGAAAAAGACAAGAATATAGGATTTATATTATAAATTTCTAAGAGTTATGAAATCAATTATCACAAATAAATAATAACATTCACTATGAAGGAATGATAAAAATTTAAGAGTGAAAATAATAATATAATATGATTATACTATAGATTTTAAATTGAGGGAACTCTTGGAATTAGGGATCTTGGAAATATTTGACGAATGTAGCACTAATAAATTTTGAAATGTAGATAATTTAAATTCATAAGCATTTCAAGGGGAATATTTATATATTCAACTGGTGTTATAAGTCTCATGGGTCTAGTTGGTTGATTAATCATTCTTTTTAAGGATATTCGATAATCATTTTATACTTTTTGGAAGGTTCTAGATCTATGACATTAGGTAACTAGTATGATTCCACCAGATATTGGAGGCCTCTACATTATCCATTGAGTATTCGAAAGACTTCAATAACTAGTTGGTGAGATGCAGTAGTTATCCGTTGGGATTTTTCTCAATGGATGGTCATGTCCTGTGAAATCAACTATCCATTGACACACCACATACTAGATTTGGGTAAAAACCAATATGGTTTTCATGGAAACAATTTATCAATATTTAGATTAATTTAATTTTTTAATAAATTATTATAGTGAGATTAAACTGTTATATCAAATTATATCTTCAAATAAAAGGTTAGAGACACATTATATTTTAATGTTCATAATAATACATTAGACACTCAACAATCTCCCCTATTTTGACGACCAATAACACACTTTTATGATTAAAAGAAAATATAATTATTCCCCCTTGTAAAATGGGGTAATTTCTCCCCCAAAACATATTAAAATACAATATTACTTAAATCCTTAATATTTTTCTCCCATTGACCATATAAAAAAATATTCATAAATGGGTATATAGTAAATAAAGTATTTAGAAAATTAAAAATAAATAATGTTTTATCATAACTAATTATCTTTTAAAAAAGATTTCATAATAAATTTCAAAATTGGAAATATTAAAATGATATTTCTAAAAAATGAAATCTTTTATGAAAATATCAAGAGAAAAAAAAAATTATAAATATTCTCATTAGGGGAAATGAACACTGAGAAATAAATTTTGAAAAATGGGGTTTCCCTAGAGAATTATATCACATTTACCCGCCCCACACCCACTACCCCTCAAATATTGAATGATAAATATGAGGATCGTTATGAAAGGTATGTTAAATAAATAAACTATTACTAAGGTAATATTTTAAAATCATAAAAGCACATGAAAAATAAGGAAATTGGAATTCAGAATTAATGTAAATTTTTAATATAATATTTACATTCCATTATTATGTTTAAAAAAAATATTATAATACAATCCCATTGTAAAATCCATTGGAGTGTCAACCCAAATGTGTAGTAAATTCACAATATTGATGCCCAATGTGATGATTAGATTTCAAATTCAACCCAAACTATTCATGGTAATAACCTCTAAGTGGATATGTTTTATAACAACATCTACTAGTTTTCATCGAGAATGGATAACTTTTATTAGAGTATCACACAAACCATATATTTCAAAAAAAAAAGTAATAATGTTTGATTATATTTTTCTTAATGAAATAAAATAATTTATTTTTTATCAATGTAAATTTTTTCTGAAATTATAAAAAATTCTCAAGAATAAAAACATTATTATATATGAATCAAAAATATAATACCCAACACTATTTCGAAAAATTAGATATAATCGGGAGAAATGTGTTTAGAAAATATATCTAAAAGTTAATGGTTTTTTCAAACAATGTAAGACATGATATCAATTTTCTCAAATTCATTATGAATAAATTGGTGTATCAAATCATTGTACATTTTGAAAGAATATTATATTTTATTATTAGTGATATTAGATTCACTAGTGTTCTTATTATTTATAGTGACATTATCATATGTTATACCAATGTCTAGTAGGATATGATTCATTCATATAATGTGGTTCAAAAACTACCATACCATTGTATATGTATTTTGCATTGACTGTAGAAAGAGAAAAATAATTTTTCATCAAAATAGTCTATATGATTAGGTGTTTTTTATGTAGATCGAATGTCTGACATGTTCTTTTAGGATCTATATAACATCGTCAAAAATTATCATTGGGGAAAAAGTAAGTTAAAAAACATGTTCCCTTTAGACAAAATAATCAATAGTTTAAATATTTTTCAAAAATTAAAAATTTATTTTGATGGATTTTAAATTATATTATTTATATTTGATTGATAAAATAATAAAGGAAAATAATAAACATAATTTCATAATGGGTCATAGTACGATATTGAATGAAACATATAATACTTCAATAATGATTTTTTCCAACTAGATTGTGTGATTTATCCACAATTATACTAATCATTGTACACATGGGTGTATTTGTTTCATTATTATGCCCCTTCCAAAAAAACATAAAATGTTATTCGAAAATTTTAATAATTGTTGTGTAAAAATTTCTCTTTTAATTTTATGAAATTTAAAATACAAGGACATATTTGAGTCCTCCCATAAATATAATTTCAATCAAATTATTCCTTAAATATAAAACATCATTATTATAATATTATTTTTTGGGATAGAAATTATATCTTCAAAATGAATTTTATCAATATATAAATCATTTGAAATGGTTTTTAGAAAATTCTTGAAATTTTCACATCCCATTTTAAAATCAATTAATAAATTTAATTTAACTATCCTTAACTTCATTATTTATTGGAATTTTTTAACCCATAAAGAGTTTTGGTAAATATGAAATCTTGATTTGGATTATCAGGATATTCAAAATAGGTCTGTTGATCCACGTAATTTCTTTTGAAATAAAACCATTAAGAAAACTACTTTTGATATACATTTTAAAACTTTCGTATTTAATGAGACTGGTTAATTCCTAGAGGACACTAATGGATTCTATAAATAAAAAAGGTTAAATGGAATCACCACAATCAATACCCTCTTATTTGTTATATCCATAATCAATATTTATTGATATTTTTCTAGTGATATTTCAATATTCATTATGTGTATTTTGAAAACTTCAAATGGTTCCAATAATTATATGACTATTAGGTCTCCCTAGTATAATATAAAAATCTCTCATTTCAAAATATTCAAACTACTATTACATAAAATTTAAAAAATTATAATTATGAATACCACAGTAAATATTTTGAGGATTATATGATAAAATAAAATCATGATGTCCAATATCATTTAATATCGACCCTCTAGTATGAGCACCCACAAAATTTTCAGACAGATTGTCTTTAGATTAAATCCAAGCCATTGGGAATATTAGTGGATGAGGGTTATCAAAAATATTTTATTTATTTATAATATTGATGTTTAGGTATGATAATAGTGATTTTTACGAAAACATATTAAATTTAAGAAGAGGTTTACAATGAAGTGCATAACATTTAATAAAAATTTACTCTTCTATGGAGTTGGTCATCTTATGGAAAATTTTGAAGTATTTACATGAGTTATAGTGCACAAAAATTAAACATATATTGTATTTAGGGGCAAAATTTATAGTGTATTCTTTGGTGCTATGAATACATAACTTACATCCAAAATTTTGGAAATATCCAAAAAAAATTAAAAAAAAAATTCATTAAAATAGGGTTTTCTAAGAAAATGCCTTACAAGAACATGGATTAAGATATTTTGATATGTATTGACCACCACAAACAAAAAATATTTATGGAGTTCAAATTCACTCAAGATGGCCCAAAAAATTCTTTGGAGGGTCCAATTTTACATTTTAACAACCAAACTTATTAAGGGCTTCTAGGAGCATTTAATTATTGATGATATCCTTAAGATGCATAATGTTCAACAAAGTCTTTTTTGTTAATTTTTCAACCATTATACCTTCTATCAGATAATATCATATATACTATTTCAATTTTTATTTTTTCAAAAATAAAAAATAGACATTACAATAATCACATTGATGAGCTAGGATGCACCTCATTTTAATCAAGTGTAATCATTGACAATTGAAATGGTGTAGGATTTAACATTGATGATAGAAAATTGAGTTGGTACAAAAATATCATGGTGAATAAGGATTAATTTATTATACATGGATTCATGCTTTTCATATTTGAGGATGATTTTTATTTATTTATATGTTAGAAAGTATCATAGACTATGTAATATTTGAATTTTCTTTGGAAAACCTCTAAATAGTCTGTTGTAGTTTAGAAAAATAGGGGATTATAGGATAAAATTGATTAGTAAATAATTCCATACCCAATATTCATTATCTTTATCACCGGAAACCAAAACACATATACATTAAATATATTTCAAATCAATAATATAATCATTTTCTAAATGTTATGTGCTGAAAATATATATTCAACTATAGTTAAAAACATTAATTTTTTTTCAAAAATAATTTTGAATATGCTATCACTAAATTGAATTATAATTATTAGGGTGTAAATCAAATCATGGAAAAAATTAAAACTAATTCAATATGATTTGGTGAAAATTATAATAAAAATATTAGGGATTATACATTTGGAATCATCTCAGAATAATACATGTACTCCAGAAAATATTTAAATATAATAAAATTCTGATGGATGGCCACACATGTGACTCAAGAACCCATTATCTATAAACTTATTATCTTCTCAAGTATTTTTATTAAGATGCTTTTCTTATGAAATTTTTTGTGAATAATTTTTCTGGTATCCATATATTTGGCCCACTGATCATAATAAAAACTAATCTAGAATCTATAAATTCATAGAACATGTTTTTTCATTAAAAAAGTGACCAAAGAGGTTAATTCCCTTTTTTGCACCATATCTATCATTTTTTAACATAAATTTATAAATAATATTAATATATTCAAAAAAAATTAAATTTTTTTTTTCGAATATCCATTTGTAAATGTAGAATTTTACCATTTTTAGAAAAAATAAATGGATTCAAAAAAAATTATAATTACTTTTAATTATTAATTGGGATTGAAATATATATTTGAATTTTTATCGCCATGGTTTAAATGGGAAATAGTATTTTCAATATTTTTATTATTAGTTTCCAAATTTTTAATGTTTTGTTTATTGTTAAATTATAAAACCAAGTCATGATTTTCCATTAAAATATGGTTTTTAAAAAATCCTATAAGTTATATTTTAAAAAATCATTAAAGCTTGAACAAAATTCCTAAAAATCATTTTATTGTTGATATATAGTGTAAACATGATACATATATTATAAATAAGATGATTATATATCATTTTAATAATAATTATTACATGGAGAATTTAATTCATTAAAAATAATGACATTAGAAGGAAGTATATACAACATTCATCACCTACTTTTGTTGATGAATGGGAATCCTTAGTAGAACCCCAAGATAAATCATTTTGTGGTTTCATAATTTTCATCTTATTTTTGGAATTATATATGTTCGAGGGATAATTTGGTATAATTCCACCATTCTTATTAAAATTGTTGAAAGTAACACACATTTCATGTTTTTTGTATCAATGTGTTGAAAATATCGTTAAATTTTCAAGAGATTATTCATCAACATGATAGTATTAAAATATTTGTGGTCCCTTCTGGATGTTTTTTCATTTATTTCATTTATTTTTTTGTTTATTTGACTAATTTCTCCTCATTTTTATCTTCTCATTACATAGTTATCTAATATATCATTGGAGAAAATATGATCTCCCCAAATTCCATAATATTTATGTGATACTTTTCTTATATAGTAGTGGATTTGGGTTCCCATTTTTGTAGAATGAACAAAATTATATTATTGGCTACTGACAACATATAAGAAATATAACCATTATCTTTTTATATTTACCAATAACAATGAATTTTTTGAAATTTTTTGTAATTTATTCATATGGATGCATACAAAATCTTTCAATTTATTTTCGAAGAATATATAATATAGTGTCGTTGAATTTTATCATTCCTTCAAGAGTTATTTCTTTGAAAATAAATTTTCAGTTTCTTTTTTCAATTAGAAATTTTATTTTATTCATTTTGTTGTAAACTAGAATGAAATGAATTCATTAATTTACAATTAAATCCAAAATTAAAAATTACATACTTTTTTCATTTTTCTATTTTTCAGTTTTAGGATCATGACCATCCATTAAAAATATTTTATATGTGATAAATATTTGATCTATCAAAGGTATTAAAATATTCCATGAAATATACATAATCTGTAACATCCAGAATTTTAGCATCTCTTATGGAGTGTCCTTCGACAGAACCATGGTTTTGAAAATACATTCAGACAAATATTGTTTATTAAAAAGTCCATAAATGATTTTAAGGACTAATTATGGATTGGAAGAGTTAAAAAACATTATATAATTAAATAAATAATGTATAATTCAATTAATGTTGGGTTTGATACAAAATGTTGTTTTGAGTGGATAAATGGAAAGAGGGGGTGAATTTTGATTTTAAATAAAAAAATTATTTATTAATGTCTTAAAGAAAAAAACTGTTTTGAATATAAATGAAAATTGAACCATTTTTAATACATTAATATAAATAATTTTTTTTGGAAAATTAATAATTATATGTGATTATAAATATGAATAATATATGAATTAGTTATTCATAAATTCAATGATTATTGTATTTTAAATGACAAGATGGTACATATTGATATTAGAAAGTATAATCACAACGATATTAAAGTGATAAAGGAATAAATCCTAAATTTAATTAATTATTAATGATTTTGGATATTGTTCTATAATTAACACCTATATATCATAAAACAATGGATTGATGGTCTATTTTTAGTCCCTTGTAATTAATAGTTGCAATGATACAAAAACTCTATTATCTATTAAATAGTTGTGGCATGAAATTGAAATATAATCATCCATAAATTTTTAATGGTTATACATGGTAACCATGCAGATAATAAATCAAAATTTTTGTGAATCCCTTATAATACACCTAAGTCAATGACATGAAATTAGTCATGAGAAAGAAAATGCAAATGGGAGGAAGAAATAGAGTATTTTTAGAAGTTATAGTATTTAGGAAGGGTCTCAATTGCCTCAAAAAAATATATGAATAAAAACTATGAAAGAATGAGGATGATATAGAGTAAAAAAATATAAAATATGATCAAATTCATGATTTTAATTTTCAGTCACCTTGGACATATTTCATTATTTTTTAACACTAGAAACATGTATTTTATTGAACGCCGGTTTTAAATCTTTTGATGTAGTCTATGAATATCCTTTATAGGGGTTATAGGTTTCATGGGTCTATAACGGAATTTAATGGTACATGTTAATGATTTATCAACATTATTTTATAATTTTTGGAGTGTTTGGGATCAATGACATCGTGTATCTAGTATGATGCCAATGTCTAGATGAGGTGTTTTACGTGGACTCCCAAAATTCTGTAGACTCCATCATCTTGCTAGGGACATCAATTGAGGGCTAGTTAGATTTTTTTCCATGGGTGGTTCTTTTAGTTCCGAATGTATGTCGGTGAAACTCCACCATGTAACTAATTGGTGTGAACCAATATGGTCATTATTAAAGTCCTATGTAATTCTTTGAATTCCATATATATTTTCAGAAATATCTTATATTATTGTTAAAACATGATATTAAATGAACTGTCAAAATTTGTTTTAAACACAATAAGTTAAAATGATGATAAAAGTAAATTACATGTTCAGTAAATAATATGGAAAGGTTGTGGAATTTCCATTTTAACTCTTTGTGTTTCTTCTAGATTTAATTATAGGATATAAAGTAATATATTTGTGGTTATTAATATGAAGTTTTGGAAAAGTATAGGTTTTATAACCAAATCATTAAAAGGATACTCTCCAATTTTGTTCTATTGTGGGTTCTTAGAACATTATTCATGTTCATTTACTAGGTAGTTGAGGGAAATCCATATGTATGCAAGCATGGTTTAACAATAGTTATTTTCTATAAGGATGTCTCATTGGGGTAAAAAAAGAGTCTCAGGGTAGACACCTGATTTGATTTGATGCTAATCTAAAACCAAAATTTATATAACTATATAATATTTTTAGTTCCAAACATGGTGATTTTCAAGGGTCTTATGCATAGTGGTAGTTATGGATACCATATGGGTCAGTTATTTGGGTGATCTAGAGATTATGTGGGTAGGACCACAGGTTCGATGAATGTATGGTATGCACCATGGATAATTTTCTATATTATGGTGAATTGGTTCCTTCTATAATCAGTGTTAAAATTAAATTCTCATCATATGTCCAATTATATTGATGGATATATGGGTGTATTGTTATTTAATCACTTCTAGTGTCTTTCCTATTTTTATTTGTACATTGAGTTTTACACATTATTTTTTCCTCTTCATACACCTTTTTAAAATTGGTTAGATCATATTTAAATGTTCTTAGTGTATTTTATAGTGTTTGGGGCTATGTACATCTATTGGATTTCCATGTTGTCAATATAATTAATAATTCTTTTTTCCTTCAATATAGATTCGCTGATTATCATCTCGTATCGTATTGATTACTATCAAGATGATGGTGACATTCTCCTACTTTATTATATATGTGGACATTATTATACATCAATTGGTGTCTAGCCTAGTAGAAAAGGCACCTGGTGATCCTACATCAAATATCGATATCAAATTCTTGAAACCCCCATTATTTTGTGTAGGTATATTTTTTTCTTTAGGTGATCCGTCTTAGAAACATCCAGAGGTGACCTGTGATGGTGGGAGGTATGTCTTTGGTATAATGGGGCTTAGATCATGGTGCGGGTTTATTCAGGGATTGGAGTCTTGGCTACTAATCAATGGTGAAAGAGGGCTTGGGTTTATGACATGTAGTGACATGCCTCGATCACTGAAAATGGGAGATTGTAAAAATAGACATATGTACGGTATTTGAGGGCTCGAGTAGATTACATGCATTGGCGGGTCTCGTTCTTTGATGACAAACATATGCAGTGGTGGGCGATATGGATAGCTCTTATGTACTCTATATGATGAAATGAGGTATAAAGACAAAGATTCACACTGATAATGTTTAGGGTAATTACTAACCACCAATTATTTTTTCATATTGATTATGTTTGGGAGGATATATATTCCTCATTATTACATAACACTATATAGTTCTACAATGGGAATTGCAATATGATAAGCCTTTCTTGTTTGGTGCTTTCGGAAATTCAAAATCACCTATGGGTGTAAAATAATATATTTAATTGAGAATTCATGTTTATGTACTATTCAGATATCACTCATGGTTTTCAAGATATATAATGGTTATACATCAATATTATTTAAAAGGAGGGAAATCGATAAAATTTGACCATCCATTCAGTCTTCGAGTAGTACATTCTTATGAGAGAGTGGGTAATAGAGGAAGGTAGAAAAAACTCAAATTCATTTGATACGAACCATTATAGTTCATGTACTAGGAATGATTATTACAATGAATCATGAGATATTTCTTCTACTTTTCATCAAGAGGTGGTCCATATAAAATCTTTATTCCCAAAATATTTATTAGAAATAACTCTTAAAATCTGGATAATTTTCATTATCAACATCCTACCATGTGTGTATACAGTATGAATTTCTTTTAATCAACCATATATTCATAGTATATAGTGATGAATATATAACTTGAGCACAACGAGGTAATAGTATTTTTTTCATCGTGGTACCTCTCCTCTTTCATCAGCGCTTCGACATGCCTCCCATCTTGTGCTACTTCCTTTCACTGATGAGCCCCTACCCGATACGAGCCATCCCAGCACGACCCCCTGCTCGTAACCCCCTTACTCTGGACCCCCTGATTTGGTCGTTCCCCTCCCTCACCGAAAATATCCTTTCTGGCCGCAACCCTCGTTTCCTACAACCGTCTCTCCAATGGTCTCTATCCCACCTGAACTTTACTATTTGCGGTATCTACAAATGCGTTTTCTAGGAATTTGTAGGGTTTTCTTCCCATAATCCAACTCCAAATTCATATGATTGTGTTTGATGAATTTTATCGATGTCTAGTGTATGGAAATCACTCATTAGAGACTCCTCTCCCTTCTCGGAGTGTTCGGTCACACTCACACACTTGTAAGGTAAATAATTTCTTGTGTATTCCTTTCAATAGCATTCCATTAAGACATTATTTATTTTGATTAATTTATAAATATTTTTTTCTCCATAATATTTATTATGGCTAGTTTATGGTAGTGTTTTCATGTTGGTAACAATTACTAAAATTATGTTTTCAGATAAATGTTGGTTTTCCTTTGTGTTTTCATAATAGTTGGTGTTTAATCATTTTTAACAAATTTATAATCCTGTTCTTCACCCATATGGTAAATTTTGTATCCTATCTTAGAAATTTGGTATTGTTGAACGTTGTTAAATTTTGTTTTGAAATTATTTTTGTGAGTTTTTGTGTTTATATTGTGTGATTAGATGCCAATATATAATTTTAATGGTAGAATTGGGTGATTTTTGTTGTAATTTCACATAAAATGATTTAGATAAACTAGTTGATTTATCTAGTATAATTTTTTATATTGTGCAGCATGTTTATTAAATATAGTGTGAGATTCAAAACATATATTGGAAGGTAATTTGAGTCTGTTTGATTTCAAAAAAGGATATCAGGAGTGTATTTAGTGGGAATTATTTTTTATCAACATATAATATTTTTTTATAAATTATTTAATGAATTTATTAAAATGTGAATGTGATTATACATGATGTTTTGCAATTATTTTGGTGTGTGTTTTATTTTTAAAGATGGTTCTTGGTGTTTTTGGGAGGCTTAAGAGGTGTAATCATATGTGGGCACAGCCAGAGGTGCACAAAGTGAAGACAGGGAAGTTATTTCAAATGTATTCAGAACCGTAGATCATTTTTATCTATACCCATTGGTTATTTAAATGGTTCTTGGTTTGTATAAATTGTTTCAATTTTCATTTCTAATGTAATGGCCTTTATGGTGTTTCATAAAGAATGATTAGTTTATAAATGATAAATAAAAATGTTTGGAATTTCAAATTGTGTTGTGTGTTTTCATCCTGTATTGAAATAAGAGTTGGATTTGAAAAATCTACGACCCATTTAGAATTTGAGGGGTGTGTTGTTGAAGGTTGGTTTAAAGTCTTTTAGGGAAATTTCAATACAATAGTCATGTTGAATCATGGTTTTGAAAATTCCTTCTAAAGTGTTTTTTGGAAAATTTATTTGGAATGTGTAAAGATTATGGGACCATTTTGCTTTTTTATTTAAAAGAGATGTGCTATGATAGATTTGGAAAATAATGTGGTTTGGAAAATTCTATGCACAGTTGGCATCTATGAATATTTTGGGGATTGTTTTTTAAGCAATATGACATGGCGAACCATTTGGAAACTCAAAGTGTTTTATGAAATGCTATTTATATCGACATGATATGATGGCCCGGTTGGCCTGTTCAATGATTTATGTATATATTTATATGTAAATATTGGGAACCCATATCTAGGATTTCCATTTATGGGTTATCATATGGGCATTGTCCGTGTTTCTGGTTGGAAAGTACAGTGAAGACCGGTAAGGTGAGTCACGCCTACATAGTATTCCTACTAAAACATTTTATTTATATCTACCATTGGTTCCTGGGTGTATTTTAGGATACCGAGGGACAATTACATGCTATCGCCAATTATCGGGGTCAGTACCATCCAGGAGTTGTAGATCTGCCTTGAGGGATGTGCCACTGATGAGGCTAGGTTAGAGCATTTTGTTTGTTATTAAAATAATGTATTTTCTATACACCGGTAGGTGGTTCGAAATCGATCACATCTACGGTACTTCTAGGGATGTTTTTGGAATCCGATGCTTAATTTTTTTATATGTTTGCTTACTTTCTATTGAATTTAGTTCGTAGCATGAACTGTTTATTTTTTTATACCATTTTATGTTTCTGACTATTTATGTTTTTGGGATGGGAGTTGGTTTTTGTAAGATATACTTGTTTGGAAAATGAGGGTTTGGTGTGTAGTGTTTTTCGAACAGCGTAAAAGGTTTTTAATTTTTTAAAATATGAAACACCCTATTTTTATACATTTATTTCAAGCTAGTGTTACTGGATTGATTAATGAAAGGACACAATAAATTGATTACATGGTTTATTTTTGGCATTCCAACTGAGTATCTCCATGATCATGACTTTCTTATCCTCTCATTTTGTGGTTTTGTTTATATCAATTTCTCCTCGTTCTATTTCTCATTATCGGGGATAAGTTGGTCTTGTGGTTGTAGGTGACCAAGAGTTCACATAGAGATCAGGTTGATGCAGTATAATATTTATTCTGTTTTTATTTTATTTTGTTTTAATAAAAACTTCATTTTGTTTTCTAATTAGTAATATTTGTATGTAGACTAGTGTATATTTTTTTTATGACCAGTGGTTGTTTATCTATGTGATTAGTAAATAATATTTGATCTTGGTTCCTTTGGGCCAAAACCATTACTTATTTGTTTATACATGTTTCTAAACCCTCGATACCGACCTTCGGTATCAGGAATTCCCCTCGAGCCATGTGGTGGGCCGGCTCGGGTGACTGTTGTAGGGTGAAACTACGTCGATTCGTGAAAAAATAGTATCAGATGTGGCCCTTCTTATTTTGGATGTATGGTAGACCGGAATTATGACTGTCACTAACTATGATGTAGGTGAAAGAAGTGCGTCGTGAACTCCTTCTCGCATATATCCTTGAGTTACCAGGGGTAGTCAAGTATTTGAGTCATTTGTTATTGTTTTGGATTGAGGGACGACAATGTAGGTGATCTGGTGTCATGTTGTGACCACAAATAGAGTGGTGACCCATATGAAGTCCGAGTGCATGGTTCAATTTCCACATAGCATTATGACATACTTTGGTCATGTCCCACTACATGTCACTAAGTCGGTCAAAGAAGTTAGTTCCTCATTATGGTAGATTTGGGTCTGTTGTGCCTTATCATGGTTTTGGTTAGTATAAGTTCTCTTTTTGAGATGAAAATAGTTTTGAAATGGAAATTATTCTTCGTAATGAATTTAAATTTATAATGTGAATTTTAAAAATTATATGAAAAGGGTGTCCTTTGAATGAAATGTTTTCGTGGTTCAAGTATTTTTTCAGTTTTTGAAACTGTAGTTTTACTTCAGGGTATATCTTTCAATTATGATTTGATTTGTCTTTGGTTTGGGTATTTTTTTTAGAATGTGTGACCCAGAATGGTCTGTTAATGCTCTAATGAGTCATTCCCAGTTCTGTAGTTTTCTAGGGTGTTGTCTATCATTCTCAGTGTTTGAGGTCCCTTTGAGGTAGATATATGACTTGAAGAAGAAGAATGTGTAATCAGGGTGTTTGGAACTCCAGATGCTATCAGGGTTCATGCTAATTAGTAGTTTGTCAGCAGTCCATTATTGGAACACTGGATGTTGGTTTTCCCATCCTCATTGAATGTTTTGGTGACATGTGAAATTTTTGAGGCCACCTTTTTTTGAGAATTTATACACGGTGAGGTGAAGTTGAGGATGGTATCAGAGTTGTAGGTTGTTCGGTAGGATCTGCGGTGGGTGACATTTTACATGGACCAACAAAATGAGTTGGTTCATGGGTTGCAGACTATGGTGGTTGGAAATTTGAGACATCTTATTGTTCATAAGGGTTCCTTAAATGGAATAAAGTGCAGGTCAAAGGAACTTTCTCCAAAAGATTCTACCGTCATGTTGCATCCAAACAAAGCACTGCACTCGTTGTGGCCATTCGGGTCACTAGGGGAAGTGATATAATAATCGTTTCTTGAAGAATGAGTTGCGACTAAGGGATCTCTTGCATGATCCTGATGCAGAATATACTTTATCCATTAAGACCCAACCTTAGGTCTCAGGGTGAAGCTCACACACATTTAGGGAGTTAAGGGTATCAGATACCTTTTCTTGGTTCATTATCTTTTTCCATGGAATTGATTCACTTAATTATTACTTAAACATTTTCCATTTCCATTTTATATTAATCATTTCATTATAAGGTTATTATGGATGTGTTATATTGTAATCCAAGTAGTTTTAACTGATTTAATGTGGCTTTCAGAGCCTTTTGTTTTTCTTAGGGGATGTTTTTTACCTCACAAGGGTTGGATTCATTTTTTTCCAATTGTGCTTGTTTTGAGATATATGTATTTGAGATGATCGATGTTTGAAGGTGTTTTATGGTTTGATGTTTTCATTGAATATCGTTTTTTGGGTTCTCTTATGTGTTGGGAACCTATTTATTAGGGTGGTGTGGTTCCACTCATGATAGGGGAGTTTGATAAAGTTCTTTTCAGGAGTTCCCAGCCTCACTGCGGCTATTTTTCTATTAATGGGGAGAAAGGGTTTTGTCGTTTCACTCATTTTGGAGTCACAGTTATTCCTGATCCCTCGTATTTGTTTCATGGTTATGTCATGATGGCGTTGTGTGGGTCTTAATGTTCACGATCTAGTTGAGTTCTTATTGTCAAACAACCCCCATCATGTTCTCTCCTCAATCATGCATGGAAGTTTCCCCTTTAATTGGTCAGGTGTGACCAATGGAGATTCAGGTCATCTTGGGAATCACAGTTTTCCATGGTTATGTATGGGAATGGATACGAGTTTTAATTAACTATCAACATAGTGAATTGTTGAGTGCAAAAATTTTCTACAGTGTGTATAATTGCCACACACCAATCCCTAGAATTTATTTATTTTAATTATTTTAATTATTTAAATAGGACCACCGCATTTTTGATATTGGTGCGGTCTGGTTTGAAATTTTAAAACAAAATCCAGCAATGAGGGATCTTGTGCACAAGTTGCACATTGCTATGACTAACTATGTGGAAATCATTTGTGAGGGACCATCATCTGGAAAATTCTACTTGGTATGGCAATATCACATTTTCTCAACTCTATGTCTACTTGTAGGCCATTATGCGAGAATTCCAATCATATGCAGTGGCCAGCCTACTGACTAAAATGTCTGGTTGCCCAATTTTTAAAACAAATAAAATTTTATTAAAATAAATTTTTTAATTGTTAAAACCATAAAAATACTAATATTATTGTGTAGATAAAAATATTATTATTAAAATTTGTTATTTAAATATTTATTATTAAATTGTTATTTTTTTTATTACTTTTCAAAAATGAAATAGAAATTGTTGATATTTTAATTATTATTATTAATTATAATTTATATATTATTATTATTAATATTGTAATTATAATTAATATATTTTAAAGATTAATTATTAATATTATTAATATTAATATTAATATTTTATTTTCTTTTCTTTTATCATTATTTTTTACCCGTTCTTTACCATAGGTCATTAACCTCCCCTTCATCCCATCTACGAAGTGAATCCCTCCTTCTTCTACACATCATATGCATCCTACCCCATGTTCACATATCTTCCCTCATACTGCTTGGGACGACCTCCCCTCTTGTACCACATCCTTCCACTATCGAGCCCCCTTCCCAGCACGAAGCCATCCCATCGCTACCCCCTACTCCAAACCCCATTCTCAAAATGCATGACTCCAGCCGCACCCCTCCATCGATGGCAGATTCCTTTCCGACCGCGACCCACCTCACCGACATCCTTCTCTTTTGCAGTCTCCATCCCAGCTGACTATCTATATGCACGATTCTCCTCAAGTGTTATTTTTTTTAATTTTTTTGAGATGGAAGACCATAATCCAAACCCAAATGCCTAGGATTATGTTTGGTTCCTTTTTTAAGATGTCTAGTGTTTGATGATTGGTCGTTGGGGAGTTCTCTCCCTTCTCTGACTATTTAGCCACTGTCACACACACCAGTTAGGAAGATGAATTAATGTGTTTTCACATCCAAAGAATTCTTGTTAATACATTATTTCATTCAATTAATTTCAAAATATTTTTCCACTTTAATTATACTTAGGTTATGTTTATGGCAGTGTTTTCTTATTCATAACATTTAATAAAAATAGGTTTCGACATAAATTTTATCTTATGATTTTTTAATTTCACATTAGTTGGTATTTATGAATTTTTATTGAAATGATAAATATGTTTCACACCCCTATAGTACATTGTTTAATACTATATTAGTTTTTTGGTGTTGCTAAAAATTGTTAAAATTAGTTTTTATGTTATGATTGTGTGTTTTTCTTTTAATGTATTTTATTAGGTTCCAATTTCATATTTTAATGGTTGAATTGGGTTATTTGTATAGCAATTTCCCCTTGATTTTTTTTTGGAAGACTGGTTGGGTCATCGGGAATCATTTTATAAATTGTGTAGGTAGTTTATTAAATTTTTTTTTGGTGAGAAACATATTTTTGAATTTCCTTGATGTGTGTTTGATTTCCAAATAGGATTTTAGGTGTGTATTTACTGGGAATCATTGTTATGTTAAATATAATTGTTTTATAAATTATTTAGAAGATTTATTAAAATATATATGTGATTTTAAATCATACATTGAAATTATTTTGTTGTGCATTTGATTTTTGAAGAGGGTTTGGGTGTTTATTTCAAGCATAGGATATATCATTAGACGTGGGAACATTCACGGGTGCATGAAGTGAAAAAATGGATGTGCCTTCAAATGAAAGTGGCACATTATATAGTGTTCGTCAAAAAACAACTATTCATTAAATGGATTTTTTATATCTAAAAAATTTTTCATGTTTGACTTCTAATCTAATAGACCATTCGGTGTTTCAAAAAGAAATATTGGTTTTTAAATGACTAGGAAACATGTTTGGCATAATAAATGTTCATTGTGTGTTTTCATTCTATTTTGAAGTAATTTTTGTATTTAAAAAAGGTAAATCCCATTTTAAATTTTAGATGTCTGTGGGTGATGGTTGGATTAAAGGCCTGTTTGGAAATTCCAATATAAATGTGATGTTTGATCATGGATTTATAAATGGTTTTTAAAGTATTTTTGGTAAATTTATTTGTAATTTGAAATGACTAGGGTCTTGTTTGGAATTTTGTTTTGAAAGGGGATTTATTGTGCTGGATTTGAAAAATAATTTGGTTTGACAAATCTGTGTTCCGGGTTGGTTTCTTCAAATGTTTTGTGGGTTTGTTTCAGAATCAATGTGGCGTGATGACACGGTTGGAAACTCAATGTGTTTTATAAAATCGTTTTGATATTGATAGGATATGATAGTTCAGTTGGATGATTCGGTGAGTGATGTATATATGAATATGTATATAGAGGAAACCCCAATCTAGGATATATTTTAATTGGTTATAGTATGGGTGAGGTCCATGATTGTAGTTTATGTGTACGGTGACAACAATTTAAAGTGAGTAATGCATGTGGGGGCCTCCTACTCACATATTTCATTTATATCTACCATGGTTTCCTATGCGTTATTAAGGTGATTGAATGATGGTTTCTTTATTCAACTTATTTGATGGGTAAGTACCATTTGTGTGTTATAGAGAGTTCGGATGTGTTGTGACACAAGTGATGCTAAGTTATAGGAGCCAATTGGTTATTGACGTAGGGGATTCACCATACGACGACATGTAGTTTTGAATCGAGTATTTCCAAGGGACTTCTAGGGATGTTTAGGGAATCCCATGGTTACATTATTTTTTACATTTATTTAACTTCAATTGTGTTTTTTTCATATCCCAAAAAATTTATTTATATACTAGACATATAGTTTTTAACTATTTTGGTTTTTGGGTCAGTAATTTTTTTTGGAAAGATGGACATTTTTTAAAAATAACGGTGGGGAGTGTAGTGTTTTTGAAAAAGGGAAAAACATATTTTATTTGTTAAAATGTGAAAGTACCAATATTTATAAAATATTTTGTTAATAGATTTCATAGGGAAAGGAAAAAAATTACATGAATTCTTTGGTTTATTTTTTTCATTACTACTAAGCATCTTGGTGGCCATGCATACTTTATCCTCTTAGTTTTATGTTTTATTTTGATCATATTATACTAGTTCAATTTCTCATTGTTGGACCATATTTATTCTTGTGATAAGAGATGACCAAGATGTCACATGGAGATCGGGTTGGGGGAGTTCAGTTTTGATTCAGTTTTTAGTTTAGTTTGTTTTAATTTCCTCTTCAGTTTGTTTTTTCTCAGTTATATTAGAATCTGGACCAGGTGGGGAATTTTATATGATTATTAATTTTTTATCTTCATGTTAGGTTAATTTTATTTGATCCTGGTTAAATTGGGATGAATCCATTCCCTTTTGGATTATAAATGATAACCAACACTATTTTCCTTCCTGTGGGGATCAGGAACACCCCTTGGGTTGTGTCATCGTTCAGCATGGGTGACCGGTATAAGGTCATACAAGGTTGGTTCATGGCACCATATCCTCATGATGATGAATGGATGGTAATTTACTTTCTGAAAAAATATATTTATTTATCGGAATTTTTTTATACATAAATAGTGGATGATCTTGGAAATAATTAAATTTTGATGATATTGAGGTAACTATTATAATAATATCATATAATGATTCATGATTCACCATGGAAATGAATAAGATCCAAAATATAGAGATCATCTGTCTATGAATAAAGAGTAATGTTAATCACCTCCAAACAAAATGAAATTCTGAGAAAGGATATGTATATTAGCAAATACTCAATGGAAGTGTGTTCTTGAAGTTTGAAGAAAATGGGGAAACCATGTAGATATTTAAGTGTTTTTTAATTAAATTAGAAATAATATATTGATATATATGAATCTCTAAAATTTTCTTATGAATTGTTCATGATACTCTCATGTGTAATTATTAATGGAAAGAGAGTTAATAGAGATTTGGCTAAGCATGGTGCAAGAGACTGTAGAGCGAGTGCCACAAATATAAAAGTTTTTATTGACTACTATGAGTAAGAAATTATTATCTTACAACCCTAGGTGGTGAGCCATTTAGTTATTTATTGGTTACTATAAATTAATTATGTTTTTTCCTTAGATAGTGAAATTATGACATGGTGGGAATGGAAGTCTCACACCATGGTTTTTTTGGTTTATTTGAGATTATGTGGTGGACTGTATTGGTGGTTTTTTTATTTTTTTCATTCCCAATTGATTTAATGAATTGATATTTTTTAATTTTTTTAGATCTGTAATAAATATTTAGACCTTCACATTGAAATTTAGAGTGAATATGTCGAGTTGTAGGTAGACATGTTATTTGAGGAGCACCCAGTGTGTATCGTGGATTGTGTAGGAATGTTTTATAATGGAGGATAGTGCTTCTTGTGTGAGTATTACAGAGACATATTAGTAACAATGAGAATACATGTGAGAAAATCTAGATATATGGGATTAGTTTCTAGATATATTCATCAAAAACACCTAGATATACTTCTCAGGTATGAGTACCTTGGAGATAGTGTTTTATAATTCCCTTTAATTTCAAGGTTTATTTTGGTTAGATTTTATTAATTCATATGAATAATGATAGATTATAGAAGTTTTGGTTATCAGAGCTGCTATGAGATAGATATTTGATAATCCAATAGATACTAAGGTATAAATTATATAGTAGTTAAAGAAAAATTAGATGATGTATGGAATGACACATGAAAATGTATTGGATGGTGAATGAATTATTGGTTGTTTTATAGTTATTCCATATATAATAGTCTTCATGGTGTGATGGGTGCTAAATTGGTTAGGATGATGGTTATTTGGGAATTTCTTTCATGAATATTTTATTAAAAAATTATTTTAGGTGTTGAAATGAACAAAATTCAGGTCAGGGAATGTTTAGAAAAATTTTAAAAATAATGAACCTAATTTTATTTACCCTATATATAAAGGTACTGTTACATATTTTTTTAACACTTCATGTATATTGGTACTCAGTTCAATCAAAAAAGATGAAAATTGTTGTATATATCTAGGTTACCCTATTACTTATATGACATTCCATATGCATAAGGGTTGGAAATTGTACAACATGTGATATGTAAGGGTTACACAATATGAAGAGGCTACCCAAAAATATATTGTATTTTCCATTGTTTTTTTTAAAAGGTAATGCATGAGATACATATGTTTTCACCTGATACTTATGGGTTACCGTAATATGGAAAGGAATTTTCTTATTCATAAGGGTCTAAAATGTTAAATTATGGGATATATGTGGATTAACATGATATGTTAAGGTTTCTAAGGTATGTAAAGGATTTTACTTATGCATAAGGGTTTTATAATAGTAAATTATATTACTTATAGGGTTTATCCCAATAAAAATGGGATACTCTGTAATGTAATGGATGTTTAATATCCAAATATATTGATTATGGTAATGTATCGTACACGAAGGTAACAAAAAAGATCCTCAGTGATATATATTGGTTACTCTAAAGTATAATATTCATGAAAATAATTATATATTGATGTATAAGGGTTGGATATGGTTGATATATAAGGGTTGAAAACTTATCCATAATATTGTGTGGTGGAATGGACTAGGAAATAAGACCATGAGATATGGGATTATGTCGTGGATTTTAATAATTATTGTTATATAGTTATTTAAATATTAATTAATTAAGATATTCCACTAATTAAATTATAATGTGATATTTTATCATTTTCATCTAGCTTTACTATGGGTACGACCTAATCTTCTTCCTGTCATCATTCATTGAGGAATATTCCATTTGGTAAGTCTAATGAAATTAATTTCCTAGGAGCCTTATTCTTTCCTTATTTCTTGTTTATTTCTAAAATACAAATATATTTAGGATTTGAGATGATATACTGATTTTGGGGATGATATTTGTATTAGTGATTGTGGATTGACATGGATTCCCCCTTAGTCTTAAGGTATAATTTGTTTACCATGTCACACCATTTATATATGGTTTTATGTTATGGAAATCATGTGGTTGTCTGTCATTAACTTGTGATTTAATTCTTTTGGAATCCAAGTATTCTAAAAAATTGATGATTTAATTAATACCATTGTAGGGAGATATCATTGAAACAAGAAGGGTGTGAAATATCCATGCATTATTATTAGGATGGTGATAGAGTTTCATGTTATCTTACTCAGAATAATCTCTGAAATGTTATCATAGTAGGGGTTTGGAAGACCTTGTTTCCTAGTTTAATGGATTTGAAGGTGAATCCCACAAATATAAAAGTTCATCTGTAATAATTTATGATAATTTTGAAGTCATGTTACCAATTTGGGGAGTTATTTGACAATGATATATTACATCTTATTGTAGGAGATGGAATGTGTGTGATTGGTCTATGATGTGTTTCCCTATGGAGATGGTTTGACTTATGAGAAAGGTTTAAAATTGTGATTCATTCTTCATGAAGATCATTCAGGTTCTAAATTTGAGGTGTTTCCATTGGACATTACCCTAACAGAATGATTGATTAATGATATGACATGTCAATCAAAGGAAAAAGACTACCATATGTTTTCAACACCATACTAATCTGACATTGGACGATCCAATGAATAGGAATACTACACTTTGATTAGGATTTGTTGAGGTAAAGTAATTTCACACACCCCAATCAGTACAGACATGGAATACACTCAGTCCATACAACCCAATACTGAAATAAAAGATGAGTGAATATTATAAAATCATGAAAATTAAAATTTATTTTTACATTTTTCCTAATATTATGTCATAACTCCCCAAGAAAACACAAATTCCATATACTATTATACATATGGAATAATTTCATACAATTTAAATTGGTGAATTCAACTTATATTACTATAATTTGAATCCACTCTATAAAATAGAAGAACAAGTTGTCCCAACACTTTATATGAAAGTTATGGATTCTTCAGAAGCACCAAATTGGTTATAGACTACTCAAATTTTTTCATTTTCAACAAATAATATATTATTTAAATGATGATAAATTTCCAAACAAAATAATTAAATATGATGATAATTTAAAACGAACTCTAAATCTAAGAATATATTGTATTTGAATCATTAAAATTATAATTAATTCCAAATAAAAATTCACAATCATTGCCTATGTTTTGGGAAATCATTTTTCTTAGAATATGCTGATTGATCGAACCATCATATTTATTTTACCATGATTATATCAAGAGTATACAATATAGAATCCACATATCAATGATCCAAAAATACTCTTATGATCATAAAGCATTGTTGATGGTGCATCAGGTGACTAAATGATGATACAACTATTCTTTTTTCATTTCGTTTTATAGCAACATAATCGTTCAAGTTGAAATGGTTGATAACTATTCTCTTATTATTGTGGAGAGGATGATAGTGGAAAATATAAATACATGAGTTAATTATAGAGGATGTATTCTCTAGGGTTTATATAATCTATGGAAATAATTTTTCATGCATAGAAATGTCGAACCATCAGTTATGATATAAAAAATTATTTATAATGATTTGTTCGAGAGTAATTAATATCATAAAAGTACATTATTTTTTTCTTATCAGTTGAAAACCTAATATTTAAATAATATAATTATTTATGATATTTAAATTAAAATTTCAAATATCACTAATAAAAAATATTATTTAATTTAATAAATATCATAAATTTTTTATATCATTCATACCAAACATGAAAACTCTCTAAGAAAATTCTCATACACATATACTATTATTTCATTAATAAACAATATTAATATTATAAATGAATAAATATTTATAATATTCATATCCTTGAGAATAATTCTTTTATATAATCACAATAAATTAATATTTATTTAATAAATAAATAATATTTATTAACTTTTTAATAGAACTAGAGATATATCAATATTTTATTAAAATATAAAATTAATAATTCCATTGGAAATAAAAATTAGATTAATGGTAAACTCACATATAAAGAGTTACTTAATAAATATAATAATTATATTCCAAATAAATAATGTTATTTATATTTATTATCATTGTAATATACATATAGTATAAAACTAACTTCAATTGAGACACTACGTTACCCTATAAAAATATTCCCCCAGGGAATTATGTTGCTTCGCCTAAAATACAATATCAACATCTAGTCTAGTAAATGCACTCATAGTCGAGTAATTTAATCCTTCAAAGATGAAAATCACATATTAAAAGTCATTATGTAATATAATTTTTCAGTCGTTATACCTGATTAGAAGAATACATATTCATGTCATCAAACAATATGATGAAAAGGAAAGTTACACTATCTAAAATGAACATGTCAATACACTATGGGTAGTGAATTTTGTTCCAGAGTTTCATTCCAATAATTGGATTGAGATATCAACTTTTATAAATCCGTAATTGACAAATATTATGCATACATAGTAATTAAGAACCAATCATTCATGATAACCCAACATTTTAAACACTATTTTGAATATATGTCATGAGGGTTTATGGAAAGAAATAAAATTATATAACTCAAAATATGTATTGAGGATAATGTTGAAACATTTGTATCCTAATACATGTTTTTAGATAGGAATATCCAATGAAACTAAACATATTAAAAGTCTACTCACAGTGTTGTCCGCATGACCACATTGCATGGAGATTACAAAGTGGGAACTCCATTAGATGAAGCCTCAATTTCCTATGAGTATTCACACATAATTTTCCCCATACAATCTATACCTTTATATATTTTTATTATAATGTTGAAAAATATTATTGAAAATCAATATAAATTTCAAATTTTTTCACCAATGTAAGGAATTATCAAGAGATTATCCATATGATAAATAGACTAAGAAATTAGCACATTTAATTCTCAAAGATGAAGAATAAATATTTAATAAGGGTATTTATTAATATTAATTTAATTACATATATAGGGAATCTAATGTAAAAAGTAGATAGTTCTAGGGAACCTACTATAGTTTACTCCCACTCTCATAAAACCCAAACACTAATATCTTGAATTCCTCTCTCTCTCACATGATATATATTCTTATACCTAATATGGCTATAACTATCTTGGGTACCATATTCTTCCAAACCTATTTATGAATTTTCAACATGAAACTCTTTCTAATATAATTATTTTTGGCATCAATCTAATGAGAAATCTCGTAACTAGAGATGTCACAGAAGAAACACCTTTGGGTATCTTGGAAAAAAAAATATTATATAATTCCAAAGTTAATTTTTATCATAAATTGGAAAAGAATTTACTATATTTTTATGATTAAACAGAAATATGATATTTTTATCATCTTTATTAGTTGTATGAGAAGTCGAAACATACACATACATTGTGGTTATGGAAATAAATAATTGTAGTCATATTTTATTTCTTATTTCCTTACTTATATTATAATAGAAAATCAAATTTATCTAAACAATGATAATCGTTTAAGTACCTTAACCACTGGTATTATTAGTCTCTAGACATGAGGAAATTAAATATACTTCATTTTTTATGTTCTATTAAAATATTTTAACTCCAGTCAATGTAGTTATCCCAGATCAGTTTAGTATTCACTAATAATTCATCACTCATCATTAATATCAAATATCAATTTATACATTATAATTTGAGAGATATTTTGTGCAGTGATGATTTTGAAATTATATATGTCTCGATAATCACTTCTAAAGGACACACATGTAATACTAAAAAGATTATATGTCATATGATATTATGAAATATTAGTACTTCAATAATTTTATCTTGATTTTATTAATAATTTGTTTATATATTTATTATGACTATATTCATCCAACACATGGATCAATCGTTATAGATCATGTTACCAAGAACATGGTTTCTACCTTGTTTTTCTTTGATAAAATTTACACTTAATCTTATTGAACTAGTTATTCAAATAATTTATTTACCATATCTTGAAATCATTTATATCTTGGAAAACAATATCCTTTATACTAACCTATTGTTGATATGTGGCACCCCTTTTATTTCAAAGAAACATTCTTTGAACATTTTAAAAAAATTTCTCCATAAACAAATTTTCGAAACATCCATATCTTGTTATAATTAAATGATATGACCTTCCCCATCTTGTAATTCCCCGAATAAATAATAAAGATAGACTTTTTTGTAACATATTATATATATATATATTCCTTAAGGTTTCCACCGTGTAGGTTTCAATAACAATAAATATCATAATATAATGAATTTCGTTGGTAAGTATAATTCAAATTAGTTTATAATGATGAATGTTATAAATTTTTTCTATATAATATATCTTAAAACTATAAAAAAACAATGAATAATATATCATTAATTATTGGTATCAGATTCTATAATCTATATCTTGTTTCTCTTAAATTATCACCAACAAACTCAACTATAGAAGAATCCAAAATATACATCCCTATAATTTGGTACATTGAATCCAATACACAATCCATCCATATTTTTAATCATATCTTGTTTTCAACTATTACTTGATTATGGGAGTCATTATTCTAAAATATTAATATATCTATGTGTCACCCTCCATGGTGAACATAAAACACCCTTGATGTTTTTTCATATGTAGTATTATCTCATAAAATCTACTCCCCATTTTTCATGGAAAAGTTTTGTTCTCTAATTTCAATTCATCTTTATCCTGATAAAAAACATCATGACAGTTGTGGCATTTACTAATGTCTCAAATTATATATTTTCACTTATAAAAATGTATCCATATTTAGTCATTATTTTCAAATATTGTTATATGAATATAATTATAGGAAATATCTTTAAGAATTAACTTCTCATTTTTTGATGTGATTTTGTATAAAACAAATGCTTCCCTTCATTTATAATTGGATATGAACGAATAAAATATCATCATATTATAACTAATATGACATCCATTAGTCTATATAGATAACATATACTTAATTATTTATATATTATTTTATAAACATGTATTGGACGAAATTTTAGAATACATGCAATACATATAAGACTCCCCATTGATCATCATTTTACTATTGTAACTATATTATGTAAATCATGGAATGTGTGGTTTGGAATACTTTAAATCAACATGTATATGACCAATTATTACTTTTATAAGATATTATCCTACAATTTAGATTAATGTATCTTATATCATTACCAATTTCACTCATTTACTTCATTGAACTTGTCAAAATATACTTAATGGAACCACATAACGAATATGAATTTTTTTCTAGATTATTAGATCATTTTTTCATATAGATTTCATGTAATAAATATAAAAATATATCTATAATACCTTTTTAATGTATTTATTTACTTTAAAAAAATTTAGGTTGTTTTCTATTATAATTATTATCTTCACACCAAAGATTCTAAAACACTTTGTAAGATATAACAAATTAAAATTCTATTAGTTTTCATAACATGAAATTATCCTTCCAAACTTAGGTGATTGATTATTATAAGTTACTCATCATTATTCCTAGTTGTATGTATATGATACTAAAAATAAGGATCTATTAGTATGAATGAAATAACATAACATATTTTATTTCAAATATGGAATAAATTATTATAGTGCCTATCAAATACACCGAGAGAGATGTTTTAGTGATACTCAGAACAAAACTATAGTTTCACATGAATCATTCCACCAAAAAACTATTTTTTCCTCTTTCTCACTGATCTATTATTCACCATTCATTATATTATTTGTTAAAGAACCTAGAATCTTGTAACATTTTTCTACTTTCATGGATCAAACATTATATATATGTGTGTGAAAACATATAAAGAAGTAGTGTATCGAAAAAAATTAAATGTAATGAGGAATTCACCTCATGTAAAGGATTATTATTTCCCATTCCATACTTATTTGAAATTATATTACTAATTAAAATTATTTGAACAATCGAAATAAAAAACCTCATATTTATTTCTCCGCCCGTGAATAAATTTTCTCCTTAAGGGATGCTCAAAAGACACCATTGTGATTATATTGTCATGGGTATTTTAAACATGTTCATTCATTATATTTTCAACCCTGAGTGAACAACCAAATTCCCACCGAAAAATATCAATATAGTAATGTGTTGATAAAATATTCAGAGGTAGATTATCTATATTATTAATCGGGTGATCAATGTTGAATATTGATAACTTATGTGGTAAATAAGATAATATGTTGTCATATGATAAATTATAGTCCAAATGGGATCCAAATATTATAATCTAATTAATGTAATTTTAGATTTTGATCACAAAATCTACATCTATATTCCCATATTATAGTTCATTCTCACACAGTGTAGTGATGATATCATTCATCACATTCATCATATTCTCCATAAAAATGATAAGAGATCGAATTTCACAGAATAGTCTTCCAAGTCCTCATGTATCCCCATCAGTACTCTTGGAATAACTGATAACATGAGGAAATATACAAAATAAATATCTTTGATAAATCAATGGTATACATCCTTTTTTACCTTCAGTTTCATTCTATAGAATCTTATATCGAATAGGTGATCCCAACGCATAATAATAAAATATTATTGTAATGTAGTGTATAAGATTCATTACAAATCTATGAAATTTATATATGTTTGAACATTCCCTAAGTCATTAAATGATCTCCTTTTTTCATTGTTTAGTTTCACAGTTATTAAAATTATTAAACCAATATTATTAGTACATTACTTGATTTTTAAATTCTTTGTGTCATAATAATTTATTTATCATTACTATGAATACAACTATTTTTTTATGTACGAAAACCCTCAACATGGAATTCAATATGACATTTCATGTTGACATTATAATGTCAGGGATCCATATTTAACTTATTATAATCCAAAAATCCGCCATGTAAATTTTTTAAAATTATTTTTGTAAAAATTATTTCATATTATATGCATACAGCATCTTGATTTAGTGACTGGACTCCTCAATCATAAAATTGAGACATTTATTTTCTCATAACATTATACAAAATTTATACTTAACTTTGAATGGTAGAAAAATGTGATACATTTTTTGTAAACTCGACCAAGTATTTTTTTTCAAATTACTAATAATTAAATTTCCCTCGAAAAATTTCCCAAACTTATACATAAACAATGGTTATATCATAAGATATATAATAGAATTCTTATTCAAACATATTATTTTGTTCAGTGATTTTTTTGTTTTTGGTAAAATTTCTTATTTTATAATTTTACATGACTTGATAATAATATGTTGATTTTAAATAATTTTGGGATATTATGTTGATAAAAAAATTTATGCCTTATAACTTTATTTTACTTTCATATTTTATTCTTAATAATTTTTTTATCATGTGATATAAATAAATTAACTATAAAACTAATCATGAATAAAGTAAGGTATAAATAAAAATAATTGGTTTTGTTATTTCCAGAAGGTTCAATAATTGGGTATATAATAAATCAACATATGAGACAAGGAGAAAAAGACCACGAGTCTACATTGAATTTTGAGTAATAGTATTCCTCCCTAGACCTATGTATCTACTTGATTTATTTCTCAATGGATCAATTTCAAAACAACATCCACACAGTGTGGTTCTCATTTCAATTTCATATGATTTCAACTCACTTGAATATGATGATATCTAATGTATGAGATAATGGTTTTATTTTAAAAAAAAATTTCCATGCAGGCACTACATATTAGATAATTTAGATGAATCATAAGCCATGATTATATTTTAATAATAAAAATTAAAGTATTGAAATTATATTAAATGAAATTTAAAACATACAGTGGTTGGTTAGGCTTTTGATCAGTTAAATGCATTAAATGAATACACATTTAAATCAACAAGGTATCATTCATTTAAATCATTGATTATTTATGTTAAAATTCCCAAATTAATAAATTACTCATTTAATTCATTCATTTATTATTTTTTCATATTTTTAATCGCAAAATCGTAATGATTCCCAACAATTTTACTCTTTATGAATTTCATAATGTACATTAGGTGTACATGGAATAAATGCATCATGTAGCCATCTGAACTACCTGATGTGATCATCATTATAAATTTTGAACTCATAAATCATGTGTCATTCATGTCACGCCATGTAATTAATGATTGTGTAATATCAATAAATGACACTGTGACAAGGGATAATTTACAATAGTTGTATCACTTTTAATTAATATAGAATATGTATTTTTTTGAAAGCCATTCATGGAATATAATTTTGAATCTATAATAGAAATTAGTTATTCAATATATATTCTAAAACCATGTTAACATGGGTGTAATTTTAATTTATTACACACAAAATAAATGTTAATTTATTTTAATGAAGAAAATACATTTCATTCCATGTGAAATTAATTTATGTAGTGTACATCATGTAGAGTCAATAATGATTCTATATGACTTTTCCATTCATATATGTTTCGAAATTCACAAAAACTCTATCTTAAGGAAGATTATATTTTCCTTAAGAATTATCTTAACAAGGAATATTTTCCTTCACTAAGGAATTTTTATCCTTAACCATGTTTTCATTGTTTATTTTATAGTTTCTATAAATCCAATAGATTTTATTCCGATTTATAAAATTCCATTTCACATCTAAAACCTCGTAATACTATAAAACTTTGGTTATAAAGTTTTCTATTTTCAAACACAGAATTCTAAAAAATTAAGACCACTAATTCACTGAAATTCAAACTCAAAATTATCTAAAATTCAATCTCTGAATTCTCTGAATTGCAGACTCTGAATTCACTAAAATTCAAACTCCAAATTTTCTAAGATTCATACTTTGAATTATCACAAATATTGACTCAAAATTCACAGTAATTCAGACTCGGAATTCTCTGAAATTTAGACTATGAATTCTCTAAAATTCAAACTCCGAATTCTCTGAAATTTGATTTCCGAATTCTATGAAATTTAGACTCCAAACACCTCAGAATTTGGACCTCGAATTCCATATAATTTAGACTCCAAATTCCTCAGAATTCATATTCTGAATTAATTTGAATTCATACTCTGAATTAATTTGAATTCAGACCTTGAAATATATAGAAATCATGTTCTGAATTCCTTGAAAACAGAATAGGAATATCAATTATTTATTTTATCGGAATGTTTATTGGGTTAGACTCTAAACCTTATTTTTTTTCTTAGACTCCAAAAAATATATTTGTTTAAGAAACATTATTTTACTTATACATATTGTAATTATGAAATTATGTCTTACAATATGTTTCTAAAAAATTGTTTTCTGAGGGACATGTGTATAGGTCCCTATGAGATTCAAAGAATAATATAACCCTTGGAGGTGGGAGCCGACAGTTGGAAAAGTTCCTATAAATAGGATCTCATTTGAAAGAGTGTGTTTTTGTTTTATTATTCAAGAGATTTCATGATGTGATGTCATTTCTAGATATAGAGAGAGAGACTCTCATGTGTTATACATACTGAACTACTTTTTTAGATTTCTTCGTGCGACTCTGATAGTTGATGTGTACAGTCGAGGACTTCCGAGGATTAGAAGACAGAGGTTTCAACTACCTTAATGTTCAAATACATTCGAATATAGGAAGTCAAAGGTCCCAACTACCTTACAGTTCGATGACTTGTGGGGATAGCAAGATAGATTCTGATATTCCAATCAAGGGCATACCCTGGTGTGGGTAATACACACAATCTCGAATGTATAAATCAAGGGACGTTTATCCCTGTTTGTTGGATACTATTCTCTTTGGATTAAAATATTTCATACTTGTTACTTTTTTTGTTTCAAGTTTATTTCTGCTGTATTTTGATAAAGGAAGAATGTGTTACCTTTTTAAGCTTTCTTGTTCATTTGTATAATCTGATAAGTAATATTATATATGCTTTAAGGTTGAATATTTTCCTTGTAAATTTACTTAAGTTTCATTTCTTGAATAATATTTTTGGAACTTAGTAATTTTTTAGAACTAATAGTGATATTGGAAATTTACCTTGTTTGACTTTGTTAAACCTAGTTTTCCTTTAGGTTAAAAATGAATGTTTTTAAACATACAATTAACCCCCCTCTTGTAATTGAGAATCTAATTTAATATTTAGATCCAATAATTTGTATCAATGGAGGTCTTTGAAATACTTATATCCACATATATGTTTTATTTCTTAAGTTTTAATTGTTCTAAATATTTTCTTTTCTTTGGAATATATTATTTTGTGTTTACAAACATTTACTAATAACACATTTTTTTGAAAGATATTTTCTTTTAGATGGTAGGAATGAATGTTGGATCAATTGAAAAACTAAATCCAACTAGACCTCCTATATTTGATGGGAATGACTATGAGTAATGGAGAGATCGTATGAAGACTTTTGTTATTAATACCAGAGTGGATAATTTTGTTAGGAATATTGGAGATTAAAAGATTCTAGATTAGGAATTCAGAAACTACACCAATCAATAATAGTCAGAATATCAACTAAACTACTAGGTATGTAATACATTATTGTGTTCCATGAATAGGAATATATATAGTAATATTTCTTCTTGAGAAGCTATTAACTATATCTGGAAGAAATTGGAGGTTACTCATTTTGGTACATCCAATGTAGTAGAAACTATAAGAACTATTCTTAGAGAAGAATATCATGGATTTCTATTTCCGTATGGAGAACCAGTATTCAAGGTACACCAACTGTTTAAGAAAATTGTTAATAGAATACAATCTATGTGTGAAAGCCATCTACATGATGAAACTCTAGTGGACATGATTATAGATATCATTCATAATGAGTTTGAATCTAAGAGAAAATTTATTGATGAGATTATGAATGTATCTCAAATTACTCATGGTGAACATTTTGGAACTATTCTTCAACATGAGACAATAATGAAAAGATATGTCGATATGCATAAAAAGAAAAATGGACTTTGAAGTTTAGCCTTTACCACTACTAATATTAGGACTCCTGAAATTGTTACACAATCCAAGTCAAAGAAAGTTACTATTTTATCTAAATCTAACGAATGTGAGAATAATTAAATGAAACTAGATAATCTTGCTCAAATGATGAACAAGATATTTGGAGAAAAATACTTTCAGTAATGATTTAAGATGAATGAAAGAAAAGAAAAGAATGAATTGGATGTTACATGTTATGAATGAAAAAGAGTAGGGCATATCAGTCTAGATTTTCCTACGCTTAAGAAAAGGATATTAACAAATAACATTATAAGAGGAATGGAAATATGTACTATAATGCTAAATCTAAGAATGTTTTGAAAGAAAATGACACTTAGGGGGCCAGTGGTGGTGACTCTTCTGATGAATCCCCATAGTATGAAACATTGGATTAGAAGAATCATTGTCCACTAGCCAGACTACCCAATGAAAAACATTGTCTAATGCCCAAGGTACACAATGTGGAATCGATCAGTAATATAGCCTTGAATGAAAATTAAAATGGTGATAAACACTATAAGTCTTCAGATGAAAAATCATCTTCTGATGAAGATAATATATTACCTAGTTATGAAGAAGCGTCTAGGATTACTGAAATTATAGAGAATGAAAATTCTAAACTCAAGAAAAAGCATGATAAAAAAATTCTAGAGTTTCTATTCTTACTATTATAGTATCATATCTTTATAAATATCTTCATAGTAATATTTATGATTTTAAAATTATTTCTAAGAACAGTGGAGATGTGAATTCTATGAATTATAAACATTCCAAGGATCTTGAAAAGATAATTTCTAAGAAAAATATTTTAGAGAAAAACTGTACTTATAAAAATAATATTTTTGAGGATAAACACATATTTATTTTTAAAAAGTAATTAATATTTTCCTTGAGGATGTTTTTGTCAAACTATAACTCTGGTAAGGAAAACACCCAAAAAATGTATTCCCAAATTTAACCTCTAAGAAATAGTTTTGTATTTTTTTAATCACATTCTAAGATAGAATTTAGTAATAACTATTTTGTTCCTCAATGTGATCTAATATGTAGTAAATTTCAGTGTACTGGACATTGAGAAAAATATTTTTCATTAAATAAATTGTAGTATTTAGGTTTTCATAATTCTTATTTGTATAAAAATGTGGTTTCCTAATATCTTGGTTTCTAAAATTTCTCGATCCAAGAAAATTTGGATTCCGAATGACTAACACACTAATTTTCAAGAAATTAACAATAGTAAAAATGAAAATACATTGTATATGGATAGAGGATGTTCCCGACAAATTAATATTAACAAAGCCTTATTTGAAATTATTATCAAGACGAATGGAGGAAAATTAAATTTTAGAGATATTTCTTAGGGAGAAATTATTAGTAAATGTAACATTGTTCTTCTTGTAAAAACAATAATTTCAAATGTTTTATTTGATAAGGGTCTTAACTACAACCCCACTAGCATATGGAAACTATGTGATGATGGATACACTGTAAACTTTAGGAATTACTAGTTCTTAGTACACAATTCCAAGTAATAGTTTATTCTTTTTGACCATAAGAAAGAGAATGTATACACACTAAACATAGAATAACATAGGAGCCGTGTTCTACCATTCCTTAGTGCTATTGAAGAGAAATAATGGTTATGTATTATGTAACGCCCCAAGCTTCTGTGGTACGCTTCTCGTTTTATAATAGAGCAGTGTGTGTTGTACGCAACCTCGAGTTCTAACTCACCGCGACCAATCAATTTGGCCATAATGAATATTAATACCCACTTATTGAATTATATAAATTTTCTATTTCAAAATGGACTTCATTTTTGGATACTTAATATCAAAATTAGACCATGTTGAATTTTTGGTATTTTTCTGAGAACATCCAATTTTCGACGACTAGTAAAAAATACTTGAAAACAACATTTTTAATAAAAATAATATATAGTGATAAATTATAATATTTACTGGTTTTAAAGTATAATTAGAATATATTTTTATCATTTTATTCAATGGTGGTCATTATAATTAATTTCACTTTGAAATTGGACATAAACAATTGTCAATCTTTTTGATTGATATTCTTTCTTAAAAACACGCTATTTGTTTTGACAAGAGGAATTACTTATAAAATTAGTTAATGAAAATTATATTTATTTAATTTGATAAAATAGACATCATATTTGAATTTGGAATATCAAATATAGCTTAGGGAAAATTTTTGGTATTTTTTTGAAAAACTTCAATTTTGATAAATAGTGAAACCACTAAGTGGTAGTCAAAAAACTAATTTTTCATTTAAATTAAACATTACTGCTTCTATTAATTGAATTTCAAAAATCCGACACACATGTTTTTCATTAGTAAGTAAAATTTGGTTCAATAGGATGAAAATAGTTTTTGGTGAATAGTAACTTGTGAGTTTTATTAACTGCGATTTGAGGTAATTAGGGTAATTTAAGGTAAAAATGTTATTATAAGAATATAAAAATATATTTACACATGTCCTAATCTTATTGGATGAGGAATGGACGACCAATACAAACCATGGGACGATTTTTAGAACCCCATGGAACCACTTGTTTAAGATAATGACATTAACACCTTTTATTTAAATAAAAATAAAATTGTCACAATCATGTATTGTTTTACTAAAACAATTTTTACAAGGGGTAATACAAGTTATATTTTGGAAAATAAATATCCATTGGAAACATATAAATATTTCCTACATCATGGTAATTTTTTTATAATTTTTTTGCATAAAATAAAGAAATAAATTTATCACACCATGATGATGCATCGATTACCTCCTTAATGAATGATTTAAATAAAATGAAACGATAACATAAAATATAATACTTACACTTGTCTAAAGCCTGTTGGATGGGTGTATTTCAAAACCATATCACCTTATACTCGAAATATATCATTGTGGGACCTTTAAAATCCGAAAATCATTTCATAATAATGTAACATTTCATGACTTTCCAAGAGTGCCCCTCGTCTCCTCCTATAAAAGGCCCCCAATTCTACCACCTTTTTCAAACCTTCAAAGAAATTTGGCTTGGCCAACATCTACCAAAATATGCTCTCAACTTCCCTATATTACTCGTAGTTGCCTCACTATGGGAATAATTCTTCTCAAGGATGCCTTTGGCTCAAACTAGAAAGAGTTAGCCGATTTAATTGTAATGTCTTCACTTGTGTTCTTTTGTTTTATTTTGCTCCTCCAACCCCCTAAACTCTTTTTATTCCTATCTTTTGTAACTACAAAAATATTTTCAATATATTAGGATGTTTTTATGAGATTTATTTGATTTAAAATTACACACACCTCCTTCTAATGGTTAAATAACATAATGTTTCTTAGGTTGGCGAATTACTGCCTCACGAAATGATGATTTTTCAATCTTCTTTTAACATCGTTCATGGTGGCCATTACTATGTCACTATATTTATATATGATATATATTATTTTTATGTTTTCATTTATTTTTCATTTATGGCATACCTTTATGATTTCCATTATGGGTAAACGCGATAATTGCATTTTAGGATGTGCAGACTACCGCCCCCTCAGAGTGATTTGAATTGTTAATGCAATATGTGGGATGTATAATGGATGGAGAAAATGATATTATATATGATATTATAATGGAATTATTATATACCTTCATATAATTATTATTTCATTCCATTAAATACGGAATAGAAATGAAAGTAGCGTTCATGGAAATATATGGCTTACCATCTCCAGGAACGGTGTATTTCACTTCATACCTCTAAATGTTATGTAATATTATAAATGAATATATATACTGGATATATATGAAATTTATGATATCTACATAATGAATATAATTCTGGATATAATAGATATTTTACCACCTGAACAACATGTAATTATAAGAAGTTTATTTTTGACTCAAGTACCAATGATCGACAAAACGACCGTTATTAACTTAAATAATTACATAATGTTCATATCATTGTAATAAGTGATATAAAAGGAATAATGAACTTGAAAAAGGTTCTTAAGAAATAAAAAATTATCTCTAGTTTATTATTCATGAGGTTAAAGAATTATCGAGTCATGTCGGACACGAGGTAAGGGACTTCATCTCAGTCTTCTTTCATTGAGGCATATTTTGTTTTATAAACAACTTACCTTTATACGGTGTATACACCCCATAGAATTTTACTTGTATTTAATAGGAATCTTTTTATACGAATCATTTTTTCTAAACGACAAAAGGAATGTTTTTTCTTACGTATGCGGTGACGACGAATGCTCCGCCACCATTACATTATTTGAGTTTCGACTTCCTCTACAAGCCATAACTTTTTTTAAATGAAAAATAAATACCATGTTTTAATTATCTTTTATTTTGGTATTGAAAATGGTTTTGATATTGTTTTTATTATATCAATGTGTTGTATTGATATCTTGTGATTAAAATATAAAAATGTTATGTTTTCTTTTATGCATGTTTAATGTGATATGATTATGTTATGGTTTATGATATGTTTAAACCTTTTCATATAAGGAATGAAGTTGACATAATAAGTGACGGGTGGTGCCCGCTATAGCTCCTCGATGCATCTATAAGTCTCATGAGAAAAACTAGTGTCTTGGAATGAGACCTTGACAAAATCTTATTTGTAGTCTTGACATGAGGCCTTGGCTACGTGGTTATGATAATCTGGCATTATGCATTCCATCATTATAAAAGAGGTTATTGAGATTGCATGTGATTATTCGACAAGTAAAATATCCATGTGAATAATTAAATAGAACTATTTCATTTTACTTTTTCCATATTATGTTGATGTTCAAGTTTAAAAGGATTTTTTTGTTATACATTTCCTTAAATGTTTATGTTTATTTATGAAAGTTTTCGCTATATTGTTATCCTCTCTGAGCATCTGAGCTCACCCCTTTCTATGTTTTATTTTTCCCAGGATGTGATGAAAAATTTTATGACTGACCTGCAGGGATAGTCGGAAGGTGATATTAGTGTGAACTATGGAGACTATGTTATTGTATTTTTTCTCTTTATGATGTAATGTACCATTTCAGAATGAATCTATTGTTTCAAAGGCTACTAAACTAATCGGCCATTCGAGAAATGATATTTTGTGATCATGCCAATGTTACGTAATAATGCACCGACTCTGGATAACTAGGGTCGGGGCGTTACAGTTGGTATCAGAGGTAGTTTAGTACAAACAATGGAATCTATATTTAGATAAATTATGATTATAGCACATAGTACTGAGATAGACTTTGAGGATTAGTATAGAAAAAATTTCTATAATTTTGGTATTATAGAGATTTTGTGAGTTTTTTATGAAATACATCCCTGTCTGGATACGAGCAGGTAGAGGTGGCTCTGGAACAGATGTACCTAGGGGTAAAACCGGAAAACACAGCTTTGAGCTAGACTCAAACGGGAACTGGTGCACCACAACGGGCCTTTCTGCACTCTTGGTTACGACACTCCCGGGTGATATGCTTAGGATAATTATCATTTTATTTACAAAACATTATGAAGGGTTTATGAGTATATATTTACTCAATGAAAATATTTTTATGATTATGGATTATATTCATAAATAGTTCAATTTATGTTACGTATTTTAAAAGTTTGTTATTATGTATTTCAATTCATAAACTAATCTAGTTTATGGAATTGTTTAGAAATGGAACCTAGTGGAAGGAATGGAAACTGTATCAATGCATGCACTCCATGTAGGGATTTCCCTCCTGCTGAAGATAATTATAGTGGTGCTGGTGATACAAACGGTGCTAATCATCTTATTACCATACTGGGACAACTCACTCAAGTTATGAATAATAAACGTACTCTTATAGAGCACCCTGATCCGCAACGTGGAATATCAATGTTAGACCGCTTCATGAGGCAAAAACCACCAACTTTCAATGGGAATACAAATCCCTTAGTAGCTGAGCAATGGATAAATTCCTTAGAGAAAATATTCCATGCATTGTGGTGTTGTGAAAGGGAAAAATTATCATGGCAGTTTACCGCCTCACTGGAGATGCTGACCAATGGTGGTCATTGATACAAAACATGAAGGAAAATAATGAATTATCAAATATGGAATGGAGGTAGTTAAAAGATCTTTTCTTAGAAAAATAATTTCCTTGTGACAATCGAGCAGATATGGAAATGAAATTTCTGAGTTTGAGACAAAAGGAGGATGAGAATGTTGCAAAGTATGAGTCTAACATTACACGGTTAGCGAGGCATGCTACAGATTTCATACGTAACCCATAAAGTAAGATTGATAGTTTCTTTGATGGGTTAAAACAATTTCTCCATCGAGCTTTAGTATCACAATATTTCTTATCGTATGATGATATAGTCTCATGTGGTATCAAGAAAGAAGAGGAATTCTTTATGTTTTATGACAACGAAGTAACGAAAGAGAGGAACAGAATGGTGGAGAAAGAGATAGATAAAGAGAAAAAGGGAACGAAGGATTTTCTATTATGTGATAATTGTGGGAAGAATCACCCCGGTACTTGCCTAAAAGGAATGGGATTTTGATATAAATGTGGAGAAAAAGGCCCCCATGCTCATGATTTCAAGGGAGAGAAAGTGGCTATCAATGTTGAATGCTACAATTGTTGGGAAATGGGGAAGTATGCAAATGAATGTCCTAAGCGTCAGGGAAACGTACCTCAGAAAAGGCCAAGGGATCAAGGCCAATCTTATAATGTTACTATAGTCGAAGTGGAATAATTAATGTATTGGTGTTTTTGGACTCAAGGATTATATTCTGGTTATAAGAATAATGTGATATATAAAATTATTGTACTGTAGTACTTTTTGTATTCATTAAGGTTTTAATATGATGAAGGTAATCATATTTTTAGTATGTGACAATAAGAGAAACATTACTTTGTTTGGGGAATCTGATGTTACAATTGATTTTTGAATTTAGAGTCCTTTTAGAGAAAGTCTGGATAGAGGTATTTTGGATAACTATGAAGGTTGGAATGGATTATGTTGAACTTTGGATAGTATTGATTAAGGTTGAAACATTTCTGAAGATTATTTTTGGAATATTATAATACTATAGTGTTAGATATAAAACAACATGCAGGTTGGTGGATAACCCGTCGCGTCGGAAAAAGCTGCAGATATCGAACCCACAACCATAGTGTGGCATTCCTCTATGACCTACCACTAGCCTACATGAAGTCCCCTATTATTAAAAAATAGTTTTCTTAATCTAAATGGTATGTGTTAATATTTGGAACCTTGTACGGTTAGGATAAATATAATATTTTGAGTTCTATTATCTTTTTGAGAGAAAGATGAGTTTGTGATAAAATTAGTTGAAGGTTGAAACTCTACATGTCAAGTATATATATATATAACTCTTTATTATTCTATTAATAAATTAATTCTTAAAAATTAGGAAAGGGATATTAGAACAAAAAAATGTGTTATCCTAATACCTTATGTTTTGGTAAACTGATGATATTTTAAATCACCATAGATTGAAGGCTTTGAGGCCCTCAAATTTTACACTTGTTTGTGATTTATGACCTCAACCACTCCCTACAAATATTTACATTTTTCCTCTAATTATATATCTCTAATTTCCACCAATGTTCTTTTAATCAAGATCATAATTTGGTAGTGAATTTTTCATTTCCCTTTCCCTCTAATTAAGGCTAAATTTTATTAACCTTATTTCCGATGTGGGTTTTCCACAAAGGTATTTTCAATTTTCAACCATTTATTTTCAAAGAATAATTTCAAATTGTGAGGATGCAATTTATTGAAGGAGGGGATAATTTAACACCCCAAACTTCCATGGTACGCTTCTCTTTGAATAATAGAGCAGCGTGTGTTGTACGCAACCTTGAGTTCGAACACACTGCGACCAATCAAATTAGCCGTTATGAATAGTAATACACACTTTTTGAATTATATAAATTTTATATTTCAAAATGGACTTCATTTTTTGAATCCGAATATCAAAATTTACATTAGTTGAATTTTGGGTATTTTTCTGAGAACATCCAATTTTCGAAGAATGGAGAAAAATACTTATAAACAAAATTTTCAATGAAAATAATTTATAGTTATAAATTAAATTATTTTGTGGTATTAAAGTATAATTAGAATATATTTTTACCATTTTATCCAATGGTGGTCATTAGAAATAATTTCACTTCGAAATTGGACATAAACAATTATCAATCTTTTAATTGATATTTTTTCTTAAAAATGCTCTATTTGTTTTGACAACACGAATTAATTTTAAAATCAATTAATGAAAATTATATGTTTTTAATTTGATAAAATAGACATCATATTTTAATTTGGAATATCAGATGTTTCTTAGGGTGAATGTTTGGTATTTTTCTAAAAACCTTCAATTTTTGATGAATAGTGAAACCACTAAGTGGTAGTTAAAAACTGATTTTTTTAAATGGAACATTACCACTTCTATGAATTGAATTTAAAAAAGCCTACATCCATGGTTGTAATTATTAAGTAAAATTTGGATCAATGGGATGAAAATAATTTTTGGTGAATATTAACTTTTGAGTTTTATTAACTGTAATTAGAGGTAATTACAGTAATTTAAGGTAAAAATGATATTATAAGAATATAAAAATATATTTAAACATGTCCTAATCTTATTGGACGAGTCATGGCCGACCAATACATACCATGATACGATTTTTGGGACCCCAGGGAGCCACTTGGGTAAGAAAATGACATTAACACCTTTTATTTAAAGTAAAAATAAAAATGTCACAAACTTGTATTTTTTACTAAAACAATTTTTACAAGGGGTTATACAAGTTATCATTTAGATTATAAATATCCATTGGAAAGTTAAAAAGATTTCATACATAATGGTTATTTTTTAATAATTTTTAGGCATTATATAAATAAATATATTTATAACACCATGATGATGCAGTGATTACCACATTAATGAAAGATTTAAATAAAATGAAAAGATAAGGTAAAATCTAATACTTACACTTGTATAAAGCATATTTTATTGGTGTATTTAGAACCCTTATCACCTTATCCTAGAAATATTTCATTTTGGGACCTTCAAAATCAGAAAATCATTTCATAATAATGTAACATTTCATGACATACCAAGAGCACCCCTCCTCTCCTCTTATAAAAGGCCCCTACTTCTACCACCTTATTCACACCATCAAAGCCATTTGGCTCAGCCAACATCTTCCAAAATACTCTCTAAACTTCCCTCTATTACTCCTAGAAGCCTCACATTGGGATAAAGTCTTCCCAAGGATGCCTTTGGCTCAAACCAAGAGGAGTTACCCGATTTAAAGGTAATATATTCACTTCTGTTCTTTTGTTTTATTTTGCTTCTCCAACCCCCTAAACTCTTTTTATTCCTATATTTCGTAACAAAACCAGTATCTTAAATATAAATTTTTTTTTTATGGGATGTATTTTATTTAAAATTACACACACCTCCGTCTAATGGTTAAAGTACATATTGTTTCTGTGGTTGGCGAATTACTGCCTCACGAAATGCTGATTGTTCAATCATTTTTTAACACCATTCATGGTGGCCATTAAGATGTCACTATTTTTATATATGATATATATTATTTTTATGATTTTCTTATTCTTCTGTATTTTTCATTTTTGGTATACCTTTCTGATATCCATTATGGCTAAACGCGATATTTACATTTTAGGAAGTGCGGACTACCGCCCCCTCAAAATGATTTTAATCGTTAATGCCATATGTGGGACATATAAAGGATGGAGTAAATGATATTATATATGATATTATACTGGAATTATAATATACCTTTATATCCTTATGATTTCATTCCATTAAATAATAAATATAAATGCATGTAGCGTTCAGGCGTACGTACGGCTTACCATCTCCATGAACGGTGCATTTCCTTTCATACCTCTAAATGTTATGTAATATTATAAATGGATATATATATTGAATATATATGATATATATGATATCTAAATAATGAATATAATTCTGGAGATACTGGATATTTTACCACATGAACAACTTGTAATTATAAGAAGTTTATTTTTGACTCAACTACCAAAGATTGAAAAAACGACCGTTATTAACTTAAATAATAATATTATGTTCATAACATTGTTACAAGTGATATAAAATGAATAATGAACTTGAAAAGGCTTTTAAGAAAGTATAAATTAACTCTTGTTTATTATTTAGTAGGTTAAATAACGATCGAGTCAAGTCGGACACAAGGTAAGGGACTTCGTCTCAATCTCCTTTCATTGAGGCATATTTTATTTTATACACAAATTTCCTTTATACGGTGTATAAAACCCTTTGTCATTTACTTTTATTCAAAAGGAATCTTTTTTATGAAGCGTTTTTACTAAACGAAAAAAGGAATGGTTTGTCTTACGTATGTGGCGACAGCGACTTCTCCGCCACCGTGACCATTATTTGAGTTCTGTCTTCCTTTACAAGCCATAACTTTTTTTAAATGAAAAATAAATACCTTGTTTTACTTTTCTTTTATTTTGTTATTGAAAATGGTTTTGATAATGTTTTTATTATATCAATGTGTTGTACTGATATCTTTTGATTGAAATATTGAAATGTTATGTTTCCTTTATGCATGTTTAATGTGATACGATTATGTTATGGTTTATAATATGTTTACACCTTTTCATATAAGGAATGAATTTCACTTAATAAGTGACGGGTGGAGCCCGATATAGGTCCTTGATGCATCAGTAGGTCTCGTGAGATAGAATAGTGTCTTGGCACGAGGCCTTGACAAAATCTTATTTGTAGTCTTGGCACGAGACCTTGGCTACGTGGTTATGATAGTCTGGCATTATGCATTCCATCACTATCAAAGTGGTTATTGATATTTCATGTGATTATTCGACTAGTATAATATCCATCTGAATAAGTAAATGGAATTACTTCATTTTACTTTTTCCATATTCTACTGATGTTCATGTTTACACGGATTTCTTAAGTTATACATTGCCTTAAATGTTTATGTTTATTTATGAAAGTTTCTTCTATATTTTTATCCTTTCTGAGCATCTGAGCTCACCCCTTTCTATGTTTTATTTTTTCCAGGATTTGAAGAAATATCTTATGACAAACCTTCAGGGATATTCTGAAGGGGATATGAGTGTGGACTATGGAGACTATGTAATTTTATTTTTTCTCTTAATGATGTAACGTAACATTTATGAATGTATCTAGTGTTTCAAAGGCTACTAAACTAATCAGTATTTCGAGACTTAATATTTTGTGATCAAGAAAATGTTACGTAATAATGAACTGACTCTGGGTAACTAGGTTTAGGGCGTTACATCATAAGAGGTTAGGACACTGTAACATTTGGAACCTATAAAAACTCTATAATAAAAGACATGTTAAGGATCTACCAGAGTGTAGATTTTATTTTTAAAAGTTTTTTGATCCTTTTAAATATGGAAAGTAACATAAATAAAGAATTAAATAAATTAGTGACATCTCAATGACTGATTCATTATAGTTTATGTGTCTTGATCTTTTTAGTCCAACACAAACTGGAAGCTTTGGAGGCAAATATTATGTATTTGTCTTAGTTGATGAAAAATCTAAATTCAGATGGGTCTATTTTCTATCAGCAAAATCTAATGATATTTCTTGTATTAAATTTTTTAGATCCCATGTTATAAATTAGAAAAAACTACCATTGATAACTATTAATAGTTATCTTGGTGGAGAATTTCAAAATTTTTATTTTGAAACTATTTGTAGTAAAAAAGGGATTACTCATAACATCTCAGCACCAAGAACTCTTCAACAAAATGTTGTTGTTGAATGGAGAAATCGAATTCTTCAATAGATAAATAGAACCATATTGATTTAAAATTCAATTGCTAAACATTTTTGGGTTGAAGATGTTAGTACATTTTGTTATACTAAAAATAGAGTTTCAATCACACCCTTTCGGAACAAATCCCCATACAAATTGTGGAATGGTAGAAAACATATACTATCTTAATTCAAGGTATTTTGTTGCAAAGTATTCATTCTGAATACTATAGATAATTTACATAAATTGGAACCCAAATACTATGAAGGAATTTTACTAAGGAACTCCCCAATATCTAAGGCTTATAGAGTTTTTAATAAAAAAAATACATGTGTAGTTGATGGAACAATACATGTTAAATTTGATGAAACTGAACCTTTTGTTTTTAAAAAACCACAACCTACCTCCTCATATGTGTTTTTAAATAATGATTATCAAGCCTTAATAGAATTTCATTCTGATATGGAAAATGCTTAGGAAAATATTTTTGAATCATTTACCCCTAATGATTTCCTACCATATGTTGAGGAAAAGGATTTGCAAAACCCAAATCATTTGTTTCTTAAGAATCATCCTTGTGATAGTATCATTGGTGGTTTAAATATATTTGTATGGACTAGATTTTACTTTATAAATGATGTATAACATCTTGAATATTTTTCTCAATTAGAACCAAAAATCACTGATGCTGATTTAGGTGATGATGACTAGAATATTGTCATGCAAGATGGGCTAAATGAATTCGAAAGGAATAATGACTATACCTTGGGTGAATGACCTAAGGAAACATCTGTTGTTGGAGTAAAAGGGTCTTCAAAAATATATGTGATGAAAATGGAATCATTGTAATAAATATGGATAGATTAGATTCTAAAGGCTATAATCATCAAGAAGGAATGGACTATGAAAAAACCTATTTTTCAGTATCTAGACTTGAATCTATTCATATTTTACATTCCTTTACAACATTCTTCAACTTTACCATTTTTCAAATGGATGTCAAATGTTCTTTACTTCATGAATATGTTGAAGATGAAATTTTTGTTGAACATATTTTTGGTTTTGAAGACACAAAACATCTTGAACGTGTTTTCAAACATACCAAAGATTTCTATGGACTTAAACAAGTCCCTAGAGCCTAGTAAGACAAACTTAGTTGATTTTTGTTACAAAACAACTATGTTAAGGGAAAGTTTAATCCAAATATTTTTATAAATAAAGAAAATAATTTTTTTGATAGTGCAAATTTATGTTGATGACATTATATTTGGATCAAGTCAGAAATCATTAACTACTTAATTTGCAAATTTAATGAAATCAGAGTTTGAAATGAGTATGATGGGTGAGGTAACATCTTTCCTAGGTTTTTAAATTTCTCAAAAACTAGATGAAACATATATATATCCATATAATTTTGTTAAATATATTCTTATAAATAATTGATATGACAATACTAATAGTATATGTACTCTCATTGGTACCTCAAATTCAATTGATCCTAGTGAAGCTGGGAAAAGAGATGATCAAACATAATTTAGAGGTATGATATGATGTTTACTATACTTGATAGTTAGTAATCCAGACTTAATGTTTTCAATATGATCATGTGAAAGATATCAATCCAATCCTAATGAATCTCATTTAAATAAATTAAAAAAACATTTCACTATTTAAGGGGATCCACGAATTTAGGATTCTTCTATACTAAAAGAAATGATTTTGTTTTAAAAATATTTTCAGATACTGATTTTGGAGGATGTAAATTGGATAGGAAAAGAACATCTAGAACTTTTGATTTATTAAGAGATTCATTAGTTTCTTGGTCACGAAGAAGGAAACACTCAATAAAACATTCCACTACTGAAGTTGAATATATTGCAGCTGGAACTTGTCATGCCAATGTGTAGTGGATGCAACACACACTCACAGACTATGGTATGATTTTTACCAAAACATAAATATTGTGTGATAATAATAGTACCATTACCATAAGTAAAAACATTCCACATCACTCTAATTCGAAACACATGGATATTAGGAATCACATTCATAAGGATCACAAACAAATAGCATATATCATTCATAAATTTATCGGAATGAAAGATCAACTTGTGAATATTTTCACAAAATAAATACCCTCTGATATATTTAAATACATTAATCAAAAGATTGGAATGATAACCATGAGGTAATCTTCCATATTAACTCTTTTTTAAAACCTATATCATTATAGTAAAATATTCCATTTCATATAGGGATTACATTTTCTTTGTAGTCAAATTTTTTTCGCAATAAAATATTTTTTTTATAGTGAAATTTGTTTTGAAATCAGGTTTTTTTTAGTGAATTTTTTTTCAAAATCATGTTTTTTCATTCATAGTGAATTTTTTTTCATAATAAATTTTTATTTTCCTAGTGAAATTTTTGTTTCTTAATCATATTTTTTCTTAGTGAAAACTTTTCTATAATCAATTTTCTTCCCTTAATGAATTTTTTTTTGTAATAATAAATCATTATACATAAGAAATATTTCGGGAATCTATAGTTTATATAATAATAATTTTCCTCATTATGGACAGTTTTACATTGAAATCTGGAAGGTATGTTTCCTTTAGTAAATATTTGTAATCATATTTTTTACACGTTTGTATTTTTTCATTTTTTTAATAAAATTTTTCATATTCAATATTCCTTATATTAGAATTTTAATAGTAAAAACCATAAAATATCAGAACCTATAATATTCATTCTTCATCTATAATCGAAACCATCTGATCTCATTAATAGTTTTTCAAACATTGGATCAGTCAAAAAAGATAAACTATCACCTCAAATGCGTATATTAGGAACCTCAGACCATTTTCCCATGATTGTTTTCAAAGACTTGGCATTCTGATATTCTTCTCTTCTACTTATGGTCGTTACGAATCTTCAGGTTTTCGTCAATTATAAATGTTTGTGGAATCCTCTCCTCAGAATCAAATGTTTTCTGTTGAGTAAATCTATGAATGGAATTTATGAAGTGTAAGGTTAGTAGTTTTTTAAATTCTTTGATAATAATGATTTTGTTATCTCGAAAAATATGAAGTTTAAAGGCTGGGAGAGCTTATCTGTATCCAAATTGAAGGCACACAATTTGATTTATCGTTATTTGTTAGTAAAATTATATTAATCCATATGTTTCATCAATTATGAAGGGAGAGACATGTTTTCATTCATGAGCTATGTAAAGGCATGTTCTCTTTCCTATAGTAAGGCTCCCAATCTAATAGGAATTTCATTTGAAGTTGAAGCTAATTTTCGAACCCACAAGTTACCTTATGTATCCAGATTTTTCAATAATGAGATGGATATTGAATGCCATGGTTTGAATGATGTGAAGACTCCATAGATTATCCATCTCTCTACAAATATATAGATTCTTGAATTATAAATTTAGGTATTTATCATTCTAGGAAAAGGGGACAATGATTCCCGGAATAAGAGTGATATTTATGCATTGGAGTTTCTCGTGAATCTCAGAAAGATAAATTTGGTGAAGTATGTTTTGATGACAATCATGAATATGAATCTTGGGACTCTTAAGTCTCAAATCATCATGTATCTAGTTATTCTCTTCATGATTATTGTTATTTTTCTAAAATCGGTCAAAATCCCAAGTAGTTCTATGAAAAATAATTTCAAAGTAATGTTGTTGAGTGATGATACTCTAAGCAGAGTGAAGGTTGGTTTTTCTAGTGAAACATGAGAATTTTATGATTTTTCTAAATCATAAATCGAAGCACTATCAATGAAATAGAAAGTTTAAGAGATGTCAAAGAAGGGTGGAAAGATGAGAAAGGTGAAGGAACTGGAAGATGAAAAAAATCTCCTGCTGTTAAGAAAACTCAATTCGCACCTCCAAATCCACAGAAGCATAAGACTTATCCAGATGTAGTGGGTGAAATGTGGAGAGAAGATAGAAAGAATAAGAAATAAAGTGAGCCTAGTTTTGGCTTGGACCCTGTTGAGGAAAAATATTCAAAGATGATGGTAACTGAGGATCTTGGAAATCAAGAAAAATAAAAGAAGAAGGAGAAGAAGATGTCGGAGGCAAAGATCGTTCAATCCTTTCTAAATGCTACTGAGAAAACCCCTAAAAAAAATCATGTAACAAAATATATTTTTCAAGAATCACTCCAAGTGACTTTGGTAAAGAAGGTGATAATTCCAGAACAAGAAGAATAAGAATTAGTTCAATAAAAAGAATTACAAGTAGTAGAAGAAGAAGGATGTGATGATAAATATGAAATAATAAAACAAGTAGATTAATATAATGAAAAAAAGAGTTTATCTGAAAATTTTTCAATATAAACTTTTGAAGCTGAATTTTCAAAACATGCTACCACAAGAAAAGAAGAAAAGGGTCATAGTGATTTGAATAAAGCATTTGAAGAAGAGAGTAGAAATCATGATTTCTTACAACAATAAGATCTTGTGGTAGCTGTCAATAAAGAGAATCTCGATGAAGATAGAAAAGTTCAACTATCAGATAGTGAACATGAATCACCCAAAGCAGAATAGATCATTTCTGATAGCTATTGATACACCTAGGAAAATTGTAGTGTAAATGAATGATGTTGGGGGTTCATTAAAAAGGAATGATGAAGTGGTAGATAATGAATCCTCACCAACCAAATAGTCTGATTCTGAATTATCCTTTCTTGGAGATGATTTTCTAGTTAAATATTTGAAATATCTTGTTGATACAATTCCCCTATTTCTAATTATAGAATCGAGGTGTCTCATGCATCCGCACTTGTTTAATCAGAAATCATATTCACTTATCAAACTTTTGGATAATATTTTCGGGCTTGAGGCTGATTTTAAAACATTATTTATTGGATATGAATGTCACAAATGATCATGCATGTAAATCAAAAATTGGTCAAGGAAAATTATAAAATAGAAGATAATCATTGATGATTTCCAGGAAAGTGTGATGGACTCTTTTGACGCGCAAGATAGAAAGATCAATGACCTCACTAAAAGTTTTGAAGTAATGATATGTCTCGAAAAGTCAACCCGGATGCAGAAAGTCATATATTTTAATTGAAAGATTAATTCAGTTTCTTTGAATTGGAAAAAGTAAATACATCATAGAATTGAGTTCGAGGTAAATCCCAATAAGAAAAAAGGGGTTTTGAAAGCTCAAGCATAATTCCATAAGGCTCAGAAATCAAAGCTCAGTGCCTTGGAGAAGAAAAATGGAAATTAGGATTACCTACTCAAGCATGATGAAGAGGATCACAAGGAGCTTAAATAGATGAAAACCATTGTGAATAAGCTAATTATGAATGAGAAATATAGATAATTTTTTCCCCAATCTGATCTTTTGTCGTATTTTCCGTCAAAGTATGAATTCATTCAATATTAATGAAATTATAATTTTCCCTCATATATGATTTTTTGTTCAGTACAAATATTTCACGTACTATATTCTTATTCCATTCTATTTATTCCATTTTGAAAATCACAATGGTGGATAACGGACTGATAAAAAGAATACTATGTAATAAAGTGAATTCCCTATGATAAAGGAAGTCTATCTAAGGGGGAGTTCTTATCAAAAAATATTTTTTTATGCACGAAAATATATAATCTCATTTTGGAAATCAAGAATATTATCCTTATTGAATTCTATACCAACTGTAGTTAGTCATATTCACATTGATTCAAATGTAAAGGGAGATACGTTTTTTAAGTCCATAACAAATTCTAAGTCTTATATTCTTTTTCATAAGGATTTTTATTCTTTACAAAATGGGGGAGATTGTCGATTCAATAATGTTTCCTTATGACTTTTCCATTCCTCTATGTTTTCAAAATCACAAACAATCTAATTTAAGTGAAATAAAATTTTCCCTAAGAAATATCTTAATAAGGATAATTTTCCATCACCTAGGAAATTTTATCATTACTTATGTTTTCTTTGATTACTTTATTGTTTCCCTAAATCCAAATCATTTTATTCCTAATTCTAAAATTTTATTTCAAATCTTCAACCTTGGGATACCAAAATCCCTGGTTATAACTTATTCTGTTTTTAGACTCCAAATTCTATGAAATTCAAACACCAAATTCTCTGAAATTCCGACACTTAATTCTCTATAATTTGAGCTCTGAATTCTTAGAAATTTGGACGCTTAATTCTCTGAAATTCAGACTCCAAATTCTATGAAATTAATACCCCGAATTCTACAAAATTTAGACTCTGATTTCTCATAAATTCAGACTTTGTATTCTTTGAAATTCAGACTTGGAATTCCTCAGAATTAAGATTCAGAATTCCTCAGAATTCAGACTCTGAATTCATTATAATTAATACTTTGAATTCACTGGAATTCTGACTCTGATGCATATTGAATTCAGGTTCTAAATTCCTTGAAAAATAGAATCCGAATATCCATGATTTATAGTCTCTGAATGTTTATTTCCTTTGACTCTAAACATTATTTTTCCACAACTCCAAAAAAAATATTTGGTCAAGAAATATTATTTTACTTACACATGTTATAGTTATGAAACGATGTTGTATAATCAGTTTGTAACTAACTATAGTGTGAGTGACACGTGCATAGGTACCTTCGTGATTCATGGAAGAATATCAGCATTGGAAGATGGATCTGAATGATGGAATAGTTCCTATAAATAAGATCTCATTTGAACGAGCTTATTGTCAGTGGATTATACTAGACATTTCATGATGTGAAGTGTTTTCATGTGAGATAGACTCTAATGGCTTGTGCATACTGAACATCATTTTCATATTGTTTCATGCAACTCTAATTGACGCTATTTACAGTTGAGGACTTCCTCAGATAGGAAGTCAGAAGCGCCGACTACCATAATGTTTGAGGACTTATGGGGATAAGAAGATAGAGGTGCCGACTACAATAAACATCAAGGGAATGAGGGGATTGCAAGACATATTCTAATATTCATATCGAGGGATTACCCTGGTGTGGGTAATATAGACTTTCTTGTATATATATATCAAGGGACCATTCTCTAAGGTTGATTGATATTCTTCTCTTTGGGTTAAAATATTTCATATTTGTTACTTGTTTTGTTCAAAGTTTATTTCCACATTATTTTGATAATGTAAGAAAGGATAACCTTATTATACTTTCTTGTTCTTTTGTATACTCAGATAAGTATGATTCTATTTTCTTTAAAGTAGAATCATTTCCTTGTAAACTTTCATTAAATTTCATTTCTAGAACCATATTTCTGAAACCTATTGTGTTTGTTGAACTAAAAGTGGTCTTGTGAATTTACCTTATTTGTCTTTGTTAAACATAAACTTTCATAAGGTTAAAAACTAATGTTTTTAAACTTACGATTCACCCATGTCTTGTAATTGAGAGTCAACTTTCTTATTTCGATACTACACATCCTTGCTTAGGGTGTTCTCAACCAAAATGGGTATGAGACCACATGTGTATTAATTGAATAATACATGTGTATTATTTAATTATACTCCATTTATTTATTTATTATACACCATGATTTTATTAATTAATAATATAGTATATGTGTATTAATTATACATGACATTTATATTAATTAATTGTATTTCTTGTGATTATTCAGTTGAATCTGCACGTATATTAATTATAAACCATGTGTGTGTTAATTAATTGAATATAAAGTGGTTTTTAATTATTTAATTGCACACGATATAATAATTAATTTCACACTATATGAAAATTAATTAAACACCACATGGTAATTAATTGAATTTCGTAACTGTAACCATTAATACCATGTATGTTGACTACATTACTACTTCATTTTTTTGGGATAAAAACTCTATATCCTTGAAAACCATGGACCAAATTTGTATGGTACCATCTTAAGTTCATTATTATTCATGGTTATAAAAAGGTTAAGGATTAATATTTTTCAACATTAAATTTTACGAATGAAAATTGAAATGAAAATGTAATAAAATGTGTAATAAATAAAAGAGTTCTCAATAATTATAAATTTGATCTTGAACAATATAATACCACTTAAATATTTCAGAAACATGACTGGATCCAATTGGGACATACAAATATTGTTTTTTTGTGTCAACAAATAATATATGAGGTACATAAAGATAGACATTAACAATTATGATTCAAATCAGAGAAATATTGATGATTAATGTTGGAAAATAGGATAGAGTGTTTGTTTCACATTAAAGTTATTATTAATTTACACTATGAATTCTTTGGGTTTCCCTCATCCTTTTGAATTTTTTGTTCATACATGATATTGAATAATCAAACCCTCATCTAGTTTTCATGGTCATTTCGTCGATAGGATCTAAATTACAATCCCTATAGTGATCATCCTATTGTGATCCTGTGATATTGAAACACCATTGTTGGTGCCCTAGGTGCTAGAATAAAGTTACCCATAGTCTTCCATTTCTTCCTTTGATCACCACACCATTCATAATGTCTGTGGGAATGATTCTTCATCTTTAGTTTTTTAGAGGAGGATGATTTTGGGACATCATGATTCTTGAAAAAATTAAAGAGGGTTTCCTACCCTGGGTTTATTGAATATATATTAATAATGTTTTTGAACAAATATTTCTAAACATAGGAAATGATATTATTAGATAATTATATAGCTGGGTTATAGAATAATAAATTATTCCATGGAGCATTATTATTATAAAAATATTTAGAAAACTCAATCATGGTATAATAATGGTATTATTAATATTATGTTTACATGATCATACCTCACAGATAAAATAAATATCATTAATATATATATAAGAATATTTATTTAAATAATGTTTAACAAATCATTCCCACATGGCTCAGTAACATGGTTACCAATTCCCCATTCAAATTTATCAATCCTCAATTAATAAATATAACTCATTTTATAAATAAATGATTATTTTTTATATTCATGGTTTTCATGAATACATATTTATTTTCATATACATGTAAAAAAATAAGTATTTATTTGATAAATAAATATAATTTATTACCTTGTGAATAAAAGATGTTCTAAATAAATATTATATATCTTAGTAATTAAAAATTACATTGGGAATAAATATTTATATAACATGTCACAAAAATATAAATAGTGAATAAACAAATGTAACCATTTTATTTTAAATAAATATTATTATTAATATTTTTACCAAATATTAAATAAATATAATATTTTACAAATGTAAATCAAAACACCATGTATTCTCCACTCTTTGTATAAAATACCGAACTTTTGTAGATATGACTCAAGATCGTTTTTCAGGTACTCTTTCTCTTTTTTTGAATACCATTGGTGGGTTTTTGTATTGGGGTGTTTAGGGTGAAAATATGATAATTTTGGAAGAAAAAGAGAATTGAATGGTTGGCACATGGTCTGTCCAAACCATTCTTCTACCCCCTATAAAACCATGCATCAACATATAGATAGAGAATGCATAGTTAGTGCATGGTTTTTCAAACCTCGGGCCCTATTAAGAGAAAATGTAATCCTCTAAGGAGATCTACATAATTAATTCAAATAATTTGGGAAAACCTCATACCCCATAAAAGAAAACAATACATGTGGGATTTCAATCAATATAATATTTCATATAAATTTATCTAACAATCGGTATTAACCCCTACTCAACCATATTCATACACTAATGTTTTCCTTAAATTTTGGAAGTTCCCTATTGGATTAAATGGGATCCTGAACTCTGTCCTTCAGGAATGAAGGATCCGATTGAAAAATCATCACCAATCCTTGTAAAAAAATTTCTTCTCTATTTGGATTTCTCTCACTCCCATATATTTTCCTCGTTAAGAAGGAGTTATTTATCCATGTTTGGAAATGGGTTTATATAATATATTTTATTGATCATAATCTATTTGATCTTGACCTTGTATATGGTTCTAGATATTGTTGTTCTTTGTTGAAATGATCATTCAGTTTCAATTTTGAGATTTCCAGATTGGTGATCATCCATCAGTGATCTTGAGGAAGGTGGTATAAATGTTAACTCGAATCGTATTGAAATATTATTTATTGTATGTATTATTGAATTTCAATTTCAACATTTTGATATTGATTCTTGAATTAGATTAATTTATTACTAAATTAATTAGTGGAATCTAGCAATAAATGAGTTGATTTCCCCCGTGTCAGTGAAATGGGTTGAACAAGGGGAATTGAGTATGGTAATTCTATTTATGAAATTGATGATTAATACATTATTATTTGATTGATAATGGTAATTGGGGAATTATTTTATTAATATTATGGTTTTAATGGTTTATATGATTAAATGTTAATAAATCGTTTAAGTTTGAATTAATCATATTATCCCGTTATAATTAAAGCAATGATACTAGTTTCTATAATAAATCGAAATGGTACACTTTAATTTGAATTTTTTATAATACGTATACTAATTATTAACCTTGATATTTTTGAAATTGTGATATATGTGACATTGTGACAAATGTGATATATGTGTGTGGGACATATTTTAATAATTCAAAATCCTCTATGTGATTTACTAATACATGTCGGTGGTAAATGGAATGATGCTTCAAAATCCTACATGTGATAAAAACAAGTTGTGGGACACATACTGATGATTCAAATACCTAAGGGGTGTTATACATGGCATTCTATCCCAAAAATGTTGGGCATAGACAACGGTTAAATGTAGTCATGTTATTGAATTTAAAAGGAATGATAAATGAAAACCTATAAGTTATGTGATATAAGATATCTACATAGAATATTACAGATTTTATAATAGGAAGATTAATGTTCTATTGGTTTGGGAGTCATCGCAATCCAATGGGTAAATATGGTTAAATAATGAATAATTAATTATGTAAATTGTATAATTTATCATTTTGATATTATTCATTATACATCTTCATAAAATGCAAGAGACTACATATTTTTTAAACGTCATTGGGGTTGTCTTATTGATTTTTCCTCACACCAAACATAAAATGCATGGTCATCACCACCGTAGATTTCATGTATACATGACAGGATGTGGAAAATAGCCCTATTTCATATGGATGAGTTGTCATAGAGGATGGATGAGGGAACTGGACATGAGGTCAACACCCTCTTAGAGTACTAGGGTGTCTTTGTTTTGGTTCTTCATTAGAAATATGTAACATACATTTTGTAACATATCTAATACATAAAATTGGATATTGTATTCCAGTTTTGGTCATAATATGATGCTGGTATTTTTGTGGTAATGTAAATTATCATTTGGTAATTTATTATTTATTTCAGTTATCGTGCAACTTTGATAAAAAGAGAAAACTAGCCCATGTTGCATATTTTACCCCTGCTACAAGTCGACATCCTCTCGAATATGGTTATTCATGGATGTAGTCATTAAACTGGACATCTTAGGGTACTAGGGTGTGGATCCCAGGTCAGGATGTTACAATAAGGTTTCAAAAGAGGCTTTATTTTCATTTATTTTCTTCTTTTCTTACTATTCATAATTTTAAACATGATATTCGGATGATTTGGTCCATGATCACGAGCTCACGTGTGGACTTAACTAACCCATGTATGTGGAAGAACCTTTTACCTGAGTTGAGATTGATGTTTTGATGTTTGATGTTATAATTGAATGTTAGTTCACTTCATGCGAAGATCTTGTTGTTTGATGATATTAATTTTTCTTATATTTTTTCATTGTAGCCTAGAAATAAACTATAATTTAGATAGAATGAATCATTCTATCTCAATAATTAGTTTAAAATGCATAATTTTTTCACACAGGGAAAAGCATTGTTTGGGTGAATTTGTTTAAATGAAAATGATTTTATTACATTTGTAATTAAAATGAACATGTTGCATCATGTGAAATTTAGAATTTAAAAATGATGAAGAATGTGATAAATTAAAATGGATAAATGTTTTTATAACGAGAAACATGAATTTTTTATGTGTTTACTATTTGTTTCTCATGACCTTGATGAGGGATGGTTGAGGGTGGTGACAGTTCCTTGGGGTTGACCATGTTTCGGGAATGTGGGATGACTTATTATGGATTTATGTAAATTACACTTCAATAAATGTTATAATTTCATATAATTTTTAATAAGATGAGTGTTTGGAATTGTAGATATATGCCTCCATGATGATGCTTATTTTTATAATGATAAGAGGATGTGGATAGGAATGTTTCACCTTTGGTATAACCTAAGGATCCAATAGATCCGGGTGAAGGTCTTGGAGAGTAGCTCCATGAGAATCTCAACCTATGTATGCAGTTTATTGAAGGATATCTATATAGTGTCATGAAAATTATGTTCGAATTAATATGAGAGTTCAAGTAACACCACCCTCCGACTATTATCAGACATGGTGGACCTGAGGTAGCTTAGTTATAGATTTAGTCTATCCAGATAATCCCAAACCACATACATAATCAGATTGTGAACCAAGTTAAACTATCTGTTTATATTTTCTGTGATCAGGTAATTAATTGGTGGGATATATAGACATTTTATGGATAAATATATATTTCATAGTGGAAAAACATTCTGGATAAGAATTTTGTGCACATTTATCCTGAGATTCTCAGGTAGGAGAGGGAAGTTGAGATTATCATGTTAACCAAGGGGATCATGTCTATAATAGACTATGTTGGCTGCAATAAAGATTTGTATCGCTTTTCCCTAGCATTATTAGGGTATGAATCTACTACCTTGAAAATTTTTAGTATGGTATTAAATTTTAAAATATATCCCATGTTAACATCTTCTGATCGAAAATGTTTTCAGTGGTTATGAATAATGCTCTCGCATCAGATGGGAACTACAAAGTTGAATCTATTGGAGTAAAAAAAAAATCTTCAAGTTTACCAGTGGTACATCTTCCAAGGGAAGGAATTGAATATTTGTAAACATTAAATAGGATAACAGAAATAATTGTGGCCATGTGGAAGGATCAGTCACATATGACATTACTCAAGTGGCCTACCACCTGTGTAGTGGTGTAGTAAACATTCATCGAAAATGTACTTAACTTCTGACATTGTTTTGAACAGGCAACATGATGTATATCTGTAGTTGTTTTTTAGGAAATCATGACCGATTAGTTGTGATAGAGTATCTTGGAACAACCTGACTATGGGAATGGGTCTTCTACAATGTATCCGTCCTTCAGTTATAGTTGTAGTAGTTATGGCGGTAAAGGAAGTGGATGTGGTATTTCTTAGAAATAGCACCCATAACAATAGAATGGTGTTGATCAATGTGCTCAGACTACATTATAGGGGAGAGGGGAAGGATATTTTCATGCAGTTCAACCAACACATGTGGATAGTGAGGTTGGATTGTTGACAGTTAGAGGTGCAATCTCCATAGCATCTATCCATTCTAGTGCCTTATTCTATAGTGGTTCCTCTTGTTAATTAATATTTAAAAACCTATGAATGGGTCAATTCTGGTAGTGGATTTTGTGAGTGGGGTTATGATGATCAACACACATTTGGGGGTATCCTTGATACACATAATTTTTTTCAAGGGGTGTTCTATTGAGGTTGGGGAGTATAGTTTCATATGGATATCTACATTCATGATATGTGTCAACATAATTTTGGGTATGGACTAGCTAATTAAATATTGATCGCACATTGACAGTTACAATAGTTGATTTACCTTTACATAAACTAAGGGTGAAAATTATTTTCATCATTGAGAGTCAGATATACAAGCAGGCTATACAAAAACAATTTATCAGCAATTGTGGTTGCTCAGTACCCAAGATTCATGTCTACAACTGAATGATAAGGGTGTGATGAAGAATTTGTTTCCATCCATATTTTATTGGTTTCATGATGTGCTTCCTTAGGACTTATAAGATCGGGTACATGATATGGATGTTGTGTTTATAATTCAGCTCATACATGGAGTTGTGAAAATATCTATTCAAACATATATAATTGAATGAGTAGAGCTTCATGGGATGAATAATCAACTAGATGAGATGATGTATAAAAATATTATCCATCCAAGTATGTCAAATTGGGGTTCTCTAGTTTTTTACAAGGAAGACTGATGGGACCTTATGGTTAATTGTTGACTTCCAAAAGTTGAATCTAATGATAGTTAATACTTGATATCCTCTTTATAGAATCGATGATCTCTTTGATCATTTGAGAGGTTCTTGTGTGTTATACAAGATCCATGTGATATTGGGGTATCATCAGTTGATTTTTTTACATTATAATATACCAATGTGTGCATTGAGATGGAGATATGATTATGATGAGATCTTTATAATTTCTTTTGGGATTACGAATTCTCTTGTAATATTTATGGACATGATGAACAAAATATTCACCTAACACCTAGATCTGTTTTTTATTGTTTTTCATGGATGATATTATTTTTTACTCCAAGACTCATAATGATCATGCCCAATATATTAACATCATTCTGAGTACACTGAGAGAGCATCAGTTATTCTTTAAGCAATCTAAGTGTAAATTATGTCTTGATAATTATCATTTATTCAGTCACATAAACTAATAAGAATGTGAGTCTATAGTCATAGAGAGTGTACATGGATTTAATTCTTGGGTAAATCAATAGAATTTCATTGACATCCATAGTTTTCAAGGAATAGTTGTCTATTATTATAGGTTCATCAATGAATTCAACCACATGGATGCACCACTTTCAGGCTTGACCAAGAATGTATTAATCTTCATATGGCTAGAGCATGTGAGAATACCTTCTGAGGGTTTAAAAATCATTTGACTAACACACCATTTTGGATCCTACCTATGTCATGTAAGGAGTATAAAATGTTCTATGATGAATCTTGGATCGGGCTTGGTATTGTGTGGATATAGGCGAATCAATTCATGGCATATGGGTCTTGTGATTTGAGGCCAGATGAATTGAATTACCCGACGTATGAACTCTAGCCTGTAGTAATGGTTTGTTCTTTTATGTGATTGTGGAAGGATTTTTTGGATGAAAATATTATAATGTATACTAAACACAAGAGCATAATGTAAATCATTTTTCAATGTTATTTAAACTTACAGTAGAGGATATGGGTTGAGTATATGGATTATTCTTATTTCGAGTTGGTATATACAACCAGGAAGTGAAACAATGTTTCATGTTCTTCAATATGGAAAACTACCACTTAAGAAGTTCCTGAGTCTATTGTGTGAGTATAATATAATGACATTTCTATTTTGTATTAATTTTAAGGCTTCTAAGGTCTATGAGCATATCACTCTAATGTCAGTTATAGTAGATTATACACTTTGGTGCAGGATCATGGAGAAGAACTATGATGATCATATGTGTGTGGACTTGGTGGGATGACTTAAAGGTGGAGAGACACCTTCATAATTGACTATAGATGAAGATGAGATCATCTACATGTAAGAGAGTGTTATTTTTCATACTATTATTTGGGAGGAGATGATACTTGAATTTAATTCTTTCCAGTTGGTGGTGAATCTAGACTTGACCAAAATGTACCACGACCATCATCGATTGTATTGGGGTTGGGATTGAAAAAGGTGATCACATGTATTATGACACAACACTACACCTATCAATAGGAGAATGATGGGCATCAATGACTTGGTGGTTTAGTATAGCTTTTTAACAATCTAGAATATAAGTGGGGGAATAATACCATGTATTTCATGGGGAGTCTCCCAAGGATGTCTTGGAAAAATGACTTCATTTATGTGATTTGGGACTAACTAATGAAATTAGTGCATTTTATGTTTATATGCTAGAATTTCCCAATGGACCAGTTGGGAGACCTGTATGTTCGAGATATAGTTCATCTGCAAAGGGTTCATTAGAACATTTTTTCATACGTTGATTCATGATTCAATTCACACTTCTAGAATTTTATGCAAAATCTTATTGAATATTGTTATTAATGAGTACATCATTCCAACAACAGATAGATGGGTAGTAGGAACGTACTATACAGGTTTTAGATGATATGTTCTTAGCATGATTTATTGACTTTAATGGTTCTTGGTAGAATGACCTATAACATTTGTAGTTATAAAATAAAAATTTTATCTGGAAACTATTCATATTGAAGCATATGAGGCTCTTTATGGTACGCCATTCAGATCACCTCTATGATAAATAGTGATAGTTGTGTTTGATCTTTTAGGATCTAATCTCATGTATGATAATTTTGGGTAGGTTGAATTGTTTTGAAAATATATGGATATGACTCATAGTATCTAGAAGTCATATGCAGATTGATATTATGGAACCATTATGTTTACAATGGGAAAATGTTTTTTTGGTTTCTCCTAGATTTGGCCACCACAGGATTCGTAAACATGGCATTTGGGGACACATGTTTGTTGGACCTTTTCAGATTTTTAAGAGATTCAGTCTAGTGGAATACTGATTGGCTCTTATATAGTAGAAATGTGCTACACACTCAAATTTTTCGGTGTTAGAGATACATTAGTATCACCTAGGCCCTTCTCATGTGATAGATGTGGATGATGATAAGATTTTCACTGATAAATCCGTTACAGATTAGCTAATATGTGTTTTGGATCAAAATGGGATTGCTTTGGGGGGAATGAATATTTTAATTGTTGTTGTATTATGGAAACTTGAACATATTAAGGATAAAACATTGATGGGAGAATCTTATATATGGTCTTAGTGGAACATTCATTTTACCTCAGAATCATAGAGATGCTTTGGAGCACTTCTTGACGACGAGCTATTAGAAGTTGGCAAGACTATAAGATCCTAACCTCTTCTGAAAATTTATCATTATTTTTTTCAATTACTCTTTTTCCATCATTTTGATTTACCTTGTGTGAGTTTTTTTGGGGGCTGTTTTGGGTGAAAAATTGAGAATTATGGGAGAAAAGAGTTAGTACATAGTTGGCACACGATTTAACATAATAGCGGGCCTCCCATAGAAAACCATATATCTTAAGGTATATGGGGATATAATGGTTGGAACACATTTTTTCAAAATCTATGACCTATTATGAGAAATAATTTACACCTATGGAGAGGTACATGGTTAAGGCATACCATTTGAGAAAAGAAGACGCCCCACACCAGAAACCATGAATGTAGGATTTTAATCCCCCAAACATTTATTAAAAAATTTATGAACCCCCGATATTAACCCCCGCTCGACAAAAATGTTTTTCCATTTATTTTGGAATCCCTTGTACATATATCTATCCATTCTAGACATTATTCTTAATGAATCAAATACCATATTGATTAATATTCAACTCTCCCAAATACAAATTTCTTCTCAGTTTAGATTAATATATCTCCCATCTCTCATCACAGTTGAAATGGTGTTTCCCTCCATTGGAAATGGTAATATATATATATATATATATATATTTGAATATATATTAATCTTTTTAAACATGGTCTATGTTTTGGTTCTATATCCATTTCATCATTACAGAATTGATAGTTCCATTTCAAAGTGTATATTTCCATCTTTGAGAACATCCATCAACTACCTTGAGGTAGGTTCTGTAGATATCTGTTCTCATAGTCATGAATTAAAATTTCATATATTTATTATAGAATATCAATGGAAACATTTATAAATTGCATCTCTATTTGTATTAATTAATTGGTTAATTTATTAATGGAATCTTTGAAATGATTAGATGAATTTCCATGTGATAATTAAATGGTTTTAACTTGGGGAATTGGGTTTTGTAATTATGGTTAAGAAACTAATGATTAAAATGATATGGTATGAATGATAATAGTAACTATAGGATAATTAGATTATACTTAAAGGGTTAATGATTTATATGATCGAATGATAATAAATGGTTTAATAGTGAATTGATCATATTATTGCATGTGAATTAAAATGATGAACCTTGTTTTTTTAATAAATTGAAAAGGAAAACACTAATGATAATATTTAATAGTATGTTTAATGATTCTTAACCATGGTGTATTTGAAATTATAATATATGTGGTATTGTGAAAGATATAATATACGTGCACGAGACATGGATTGATGCTTCAAAATACTATATGTGATTGACTGACGTACATGTCTAGGACATGGATGGATGCTTCAACAGAACAACTATGTTAACAATGTGATGTTGGACATAGAAAGATTCTTCAAATACACTTGGGGTTGTCGAACTAGTTTTCTTTTCAAAAAATGACATAATTCTACTATGGTTCCCTATAGACATGAAGATGAATTTAAATGAAATTATAAATGAAAAAATTTAGGTATTTGATATGTGATTTCCATTGTGGATAGTTCAGACTCTGTCATGGGCCATAGAGGTTATTTTTTGTTTGGGTACCATCGTGAACGTGGAAATTTATGAGGTTAAATAAAATAATAATTAATTATGTTAATTGTGTACTTTATCATTTGTAGTTTATTCTCTACTCTACTAAATACTTTGTTTTAGGCTATAAATATACTTATATGCAATTAGTGGTGGACTACTGAGTTTTATTCACACCCAAATTGGGATACAGGGTCAGTACCTGAATTGACTTCATGTTTAAATCACATATAATGGTAGGATCACAACATTAGATTGATGTGTCTGGATGAGTCTTGGATGAGGGAATAATAATTTGCTTTATAACCCTATTAATGTTCTAGTATTTCTATTTTTTTTTGAATCATGGAACATTGCTTTTCAAGAATTATCTACTACTTTGGATGGGATATTGTATTCCAATTTCAGTCATCATGTGATACTGGTATAATTCATCTTATTATAATAGATATTTGGTTATTATATATCTATTTACATTTTTATGGCTCTTTGATAAAGAGGGTATAGTCTCCCCATGACAAATATTTGACCCTCTCTACTAGTCGTCAACCCCTTCCATACGGGGAGGACTATCGGAGGTCTTGTAACTAAATGACTCATGGAACCAACGTGTCGCACATAGTTTGGTACATAAAACAACACCTTTTCTTCATAAGAATTATGTTGGTATTCCTAAATTCAAATATTAGTCTCAACCAACACATAAATGTACTCATAGATAATTATATAAATTTTCAACATTGAAAACAACATAATAATTCCCATTGTGAAATACAATTCCTTTTTCATGACTTGACATCAAGCATGTAACATACGCATGTTGTTGTCTAGTATTCCCCATATATATATATTTTTATAATCTAAAATGAACCTATCAATTTTCGATGTCCACCAAATTTATTTCAGTGGTTTTATCATAGTATAAGGATCAGTATATCAATTTCTATAAGGATGGAAGGGAAAAACCATCCTCTACTTATTCATTAATAACCCATCATTCATGACTCACCCTTTATACCCAAATTTTTTTGAACATATTTTAACAAGTTTTAAGAAAATAAATCTCAATACAAGAATTATGATATGTATTAATAATTATATTATAGCATAAATATCCCCTGACATGTGACATTTGTTATTTATATTGCTTTTTATTTCCTCATATCCACTGGTATTTGAGATTACCATTTGTGAACATCAGGAGATGATGTCTTATTTTCTTACAAGTACTCTAACATGATAGTATTCATTCTATGTTACATGGTAAATAATTTTATCTTACCATGTAACTATATTTAAGAATATATTCATAGCATTTCAATATTCTCATCTTAATATGGAACTTCTATAAAAATTTTAATGTGGAATATACTATATGACATTATCATAATAATGCAACAAAAAACCTCCATCAATATGTGAAAAGGTATTTATTAATATTAAAAAACATGAATAAGTTGTATTTATAATGTATAATGTAGTTGGTTATATGGTATAATCAATAATAATATATAGGGGGTCCTAGTCAGTCAGTTATTTCACTTCTATCTAAGATTCAGGAATAATAATCTAATTTCACCTAGTGACTTATGATCTCCTATAGAATTTATCTCCATACTATTAATCTTATTGAACAAACCATCTTTCTAATTGTAGTAATATTGATTCATCGTCTCCCAGTCTAATTCAATTATATATACTCATCATATTATAATATAGAAAATTCCAAGACATCCCCTCACTCGATATATAATTTTCTATAAACTACGAATCCGTTTGGGAATTCATACATTGTTTCTTATTCCTTTAGACATTATCTAGTTGACTGGAATAAGTTTCATATCCCAAAAAATACCCACTTGGTGACATATTAAGTAAAACCCTAGAAAAATAATCTAATAACTAAGAAAAAATATCCTCTTTTATAGTGTTGTCTCCTCTTCCATCCATTCAAACATGTACCATTATGCCTTGTTTGGCCTCATAAAATGAAAAAATTGAAAAACATGTCTAATAGTTTTTTCATTATTTGTCATATATGTCTACAAGTTTGGGTCCTATAGAAACACTTGAATGAAATTATATTTTAGATCATATTACATTATCCATGAATGGAAAATCATATTTTGATCTCGGTAAATTTCACTCTTTTTATCTTATAATTACAATCCAACTTCATACTTCCATCAATATTACTCTAAATCGATCTAAACCTATATAGCCTCATTCCATATTACTATTTCTCCCATATAATCTGATTATGTTTTGGATAATACTATCAAGGGTTTTATTATTGATATTCATCTCATTTTTAATCCTACATATGTGAGAAAAAACTATTTGTACACATTTCATCATCTAATTCCCCCATGATGTCTACATAAATATACCAATGAAATAGATTGTATGTTATCATATATATGTTTATATCATATATTTCATTGAGATATTAGATGATCTATTTCATGTATTCCCAATGCTCACACCAATTATTAGACATGAAACAACTTATTACTCCAAAACATATGAAATGTCTAGATGAGTTCATATCGTGTAATATATCATACAATTAAAACATGATTAAAATTACTAATTTTTTAAGTATTTAACCTCATATTATATTATTGGATCCTACAAATTCATTATCCTAATGTTTTTAGAGAAATATTTTTATACCACCTTAAATTTAGACAAACCGTTCTCATTAACAATCATCCTGAAATAATCCCTATATGACAGAACTAAACATCAATATTCCATATGTTTCTCAATCCTCATATGGAAAAATATTTTTTTTATCCCCAATAAAATTCAACTAAAATATATTTAATATCTCATTCTCCAGATTCTGAATCAATATAATATCATTACCTACTATAATCATGTCATCTTTATAAAAGAGAAACATGATTGAACCCTCAACCCCAAATGCCTTCCAGTTTCAAAAGGGGACTTTGTTTCTACACATGAAATCATTTACAAACATAAATGAAAATAACATTAAATTAATTTTTTTTTAATTATTTCAAAACATAGATAATTCTATTAATGGTTTCGGCCATGTTATTGGTCAGATAATCCATCAAACTAGTCGGTTGATTTATGTAAATATCCACCTACAAATCCACATTGAAAAAATTTATTATAAGATCATTTTTTCTATATGAACACCAATAGATAAAACCATACTCAACAATATTTTTATAATTGTATGTTCTTTAATCGTTTAAAATATTTTGGAGAAGTTGACGCCTTTTTTATTCAGATACACCATCGCTACTGGCATTTCCTTATAAAACTACTTCTTTTTGACATTTTCACATTGAATAAAAACCCCTTTTTCTCTTAAACCTTCATCCAGTGTTGAAAAATATTTCACTCCCAATTATTACTCATATATATTGGATATAATGCTGCATTCCTAGTGAACCCCCAATATACATAGTAACTATTATTGGTATCTTACTCTAGTATATTAGGGACTAATACTTCTGTTAGATACTAATAGTTAAATTTATGATCATACCGATGAAAAATTTATATAACTATGAAGGATAACTATTAATTTTTAAGTGTTTCTTCTTCGATTGGAACTAATTTTTCTATCTCTTTATCATCTAGATCGTTAATTTTTTTTACTCCCACACAATCCACTATATCCCTTAGACTTCCTAGCATATCATCCATTGGCCTACCATCCAAATGTTATATTATACTATCTAATTCTTCTAAAACTAGTATTATTCTATATTTCTAAATGAAATAATCATAAATAAATCTAATTAAATCTTGCCTTTTAGATTCATTCCACTTCATGTTCTACTCTGTATATATGACACACTCTTTGATGATCACATTTCATATTCTATTTAATTGAATCCTCACATTGTTCCAATTTCAAAATCAAAATTTTCCATCTTTATATCCTATAATATTACATATAATGGATTTTTTTATTGAGTATATCACGATTATTAACATCCTCATTGATATATAAAAGACTCCTAAAAACAATGTGTTGATTATGTTTGGTTATTTTTTCCAGTGATTCCACATTTAAAATTTTCTACCTATTGGTGTTGAAGGACGTCAATTAATCAATTATGTAATATATAAGATTTATTCTCTGCTAATATATTTAGACATTTATTGAATTAACAACATTATCTATTTATTTTTAGTTTATTCCATGTTTATTCATTCATAAATACTATTATTGGTTGATTTTCATGGTATAGTATTCTAATCAATTGTCCTCTTGTCTTGTGAATTTTTTGGATTCTCTTTATGTAGTATCCACCACCACATTTGGATATTAAACACATTTTATTATATCAAATCATATTTTCATCCATTACCTTGAAAAAAAACAATGCTTCAAATACATGAAATATTTGTTTCAAGAATTATACCAAACCCATTTTTTGTGAGAATTATTCAATGTCAAAATGTATTGTGACCCTCCATGATATAGTACAAGGGTAGAGTCATAAACATTTATATTAACAAGGTTGATCCTATAACTCATAGTTGTTCATATACCTAGATTATCTAGAACCTTTGGTTTCTTCTATAGTCTATAACACTCACAACATGTAATGATTTTATGATATATATTATACATACATTTATCTTGTAAAATCATATTATTATTCACATAAAGATTCCCCAGTTAAAATTATATAACTATTAACTTTTGAATATTATAGTTCAGGTATTTCATACTCCATCTAGTCATCTAATTAGATATAAGGTTACATCCATTATACCATTTTCTATAACACTTGATGTTGAGTAATCAATGACTCATCATTGGTGATGATTATTCCAAACCATACCTTATCAATCTATCCAATGGAAGTCATTAACTTCTGAAAAATATCTATGAATCAATTTTCCTTGAGATCAAGTTAACTTTTGTTCTTCATATAGACTATCACATCTTTTTCCCTTGATATTATTTGATCCTGACCATCTTTCAAGTATACCATGATAGACATTCATTTCCCATAATATAATATGAATATATTCTTATTCATGAAGTGTAATTATTTTTTGAAATAAATGATATATGATTAAACAAAAAATTGTACACTCAATAGTAAACGACATCTCCCTTAAATTATAGTATAATTCACAAGAATAGTGGTCTCATATGATTTTAGTACGAATTTATCCTTATTTCCTTAAATTACTTTTTAATTTTTAGAATATTACCATACTGACAACATATATGGACAAGGATAGAGAATTTACCTCTACTTATTTAAGAATACATGTATAGTATTATCCTCTAAAATGTCTTATATTGAGGCGACCATCATAATTTTTCTATATTATGATCATTATTAAATTGTTCATGAACCTATTGACATGTGACATCTTAATTTAGTATGTTTCCACAATCATCCTCAAACACCATATCAAAATTTTCTCAGGAATTACTTATGATTTCTACCCTTTCATCAAAACTACCAGGATATGATGAAAACAAAAATAGTTCCTATACATCATTAATGAATTTCACATAAATAGATTTGAGGTGTGTCTTAATCAAGTTAATATATTTTTTATGGTCATCCGTGATCTATTATTTGATAACCTCATACTAAATAATCTCTTAATCATGAAAAAATTTATCATTCCTAATTAATTGTTATACATATCTTCTAGAGTCTATATCAACACTAGTTATTTCTTCCAATTATAGATGATAAATCATAAAATCTGAAATAATGAAAACATAATGAGTCTATGACCATTTCTATCTATCCTCACCCAATCTAATATCTCTAACATCCTCATTCTAAATCATAATAAACAATGTTCTAATTATTTTTAAATCATATATTCACATTGTTATATTATCTAAAATTCATAGTATTTTCCAATAAAATTTTAAATACACAATTTTTTCATTAAATGTCATCATATCTAAAGAAAAACATCTCAATAAGTCAATAAATATTCAATTAAAATGAGAATAACCTAATAAAATTTCTGAGAATCCACTATTAAGATAAAAATGATTTCATAACACTTATTTTGGATGAGATCAATAAATCAAATGACATAACCCTTTGGAAGTCATGCACATTTAATAGAACCATCTTTGAATGCTCCACCAATTCTATGCAATCAGTATTGATTGTGAGGTAATAGAATGTTGGAGTATCTCACACCATACACAACAGACCATGTCTCAAATAGAATATATATAATCCATATAACTCAATAAAAATATTCGACATAAGAATAAATTAAAAAACTAGAAATGATCACTTCTATTTTAAATTGTCTGACAATTAAGTTTGACAACCATTGGAAAAAAAATTATCATATTATATTAACAAATGATACAATGTTATAAAATAACAATTATAAAATTCAATAGTTATTAAACAAATTTTAGTCCATATACAAGAAAAATAATAGAGGTGGTCTCCTCCAAAAAATATAGTGGGTCCAATATGGTTGTTTGGTTCTAGTGATAACGAGATTCAAAGGTGAACATATAATAGAACCTAGATACCCTTATCTCATGCATCATTTCAATACATGCCACTAAATTTGGGGAACATAACATGTTAACGATGAAATTTAATTCCATTAATCAATATATGATCCAGTACTTATACATGACCCAATTCATTATATAATGGAACCATCCAAACCTTCCACCCACTAGATATTTAAGTGAAAATACATAGAACATTAGGAAAAACAATTATTCAATGACTCCCCATATAATATAAAATATATGGTACAATAAAATATCATTCACATCTATATAGGTTCATATTGTGATGGAGGTTGGCTACTGATATTACCTCTTTAGACCGCTTTGGTGACGATCAGTAGATATTTTACATATCCCTATTAACATAATAGATGGAAGGGGAAACTCACATGATAGATAATTTATTGAGATTCCTTCCAAAAATCCCTCTATGGTTCTTAGAGATTCATTAGGGTTAATAATTTACACCATTATATTGTTATTGATTACATAAGTTATGGTTATGGTAATTGGAATTGAAGTTATCACCCAATGACCTACCACTTCTGTATATTTTATAGTGGTGTATATATTAATATTAGATAGTTTGTATACTAGAATATATCTTATATATTTATTTCACGGATGTGTTTTTGGTTTCCAACTAGATTTATTACTGACACCCTTCAGGGAAATCTCTATGAACATTCATATAGTGTTGGTAGGGATCTAGTGAACCGAATAAGAAATATTTTGGAGAAGGGTGCTAATAGATCTAGTAATGGATTTGAAAAAAATTGTCAACACACTATGGGATCACATTAAAGTATGACTCTAACTTTATTTTATTTCTTAATTTCTTCCAAGTATTTATCCACCTCATGTAGTGGTCCATTTTATTTAGATATTTGAATAGAAAATTCATGATTTAATATTGTACATGATGATATTTTTCAATTGACATACATTATGTTTCATTTTTATGGTTAATTATTTCTTCATAGATCCAAAAATTTTACTATTTTTTGTTTCTATATATTTATGGAATATACTTCCATCTTCATGGAATAGGTATGTGCCGCTAGTTGGAATTCACTTAGGCATGGGTAGATTCAATTTGGATTTTTGTTGTATATGTTCAATCATTATGAAACCCATCATGTCACTAGTGCATATTTTATTTGTATTTCCATTTTTATTATATGTGATTTTATATTATCATTGTGTTTTTACACAAAAACACAAATTTGGACTGAAATAACTCAAGCACTTGGTTAGAACATTGTTAGTAGTAACGATGGACAAAACCCGGCATATAGGGAGTTTTCCCATCCAAAATATTTTTACATGACATGTACATAGTTATCCAAAAATAAAAAAAATTAATAGAATATGTTACAAATTTAATGGAATAGAGTTGATCATCATTTCTTGAAATGGTTGGGAAGGCCATTTTTCCACTCCACTAGTCCATCCACAAGTTGTTAAAAATTTTATTTTATAGTTATCTTCCTCAATTATTGATCTCTCTTCCTCACAGTTATCCCACATCATGTATCTCAGGTCCTTAAATATCTATGGTTTTCCTTCACATTTTTTTTAATGATATTAAATTTTTTATTGGGGGGATTCATTCATGGTTAGTCTAGGTACACTTCAATTCCTCCCTTTGTTTCTTCCTTTTCCATGTTCATTAATTTCTCTAACGTTCATAATACATTACGTCACATGGATATGTTAAACAATGTATTAGTGTGGGAGTTTGTTTAGTTTATTTTTATTTTTAGTTTGAGATGTCATATTTTTTCTCCACAATTATTATTTTTTAATAGTGATGTTGTTTCATCAATTTTTAGGTAAGTGTTTATATATATCTAGATATTGTCATTGTCGTACCCTGGTTGATGAGTTTTACATTGGTTTTTATTATTCAAGTATGCTTGGATTTAAGTTTTTTCATTTAGGTATGTGTTATTATTGTATGTGTCTTTTAGTGATATATTTTTTCAATTATATAACATTGGAATATTTGAAATATTGTCATCGGAGCTAGGTATTGAGTCATCATGGAATTATGCATCTTAGAGAGGCCCAAAATAGATATTATATAAATATTAAATATATTATATCATTTTTTCATAAATTTTTTTATATAATTTAATAACTCTTAAACATGGAATCATATGAGAAATATGATTCCACTTTTGAGTCCCGAATACAGATTTTACCCAAGGTGGAACATAATACTTGTTTTTGTCATGCTTTTTTCTTGAGCACTGTCTATGGAAATGTATTAAAATTATAAAAATTATATTTTTTTCTGTATAATTAAGATACTAAAAAATCAGCATTTTTATAAAATAAACCAATTTGAATCATTTGGTGTTAGCTACAAAACACATGGATTGAGATACGAGTAATTAGAGGAGATCATTGGGAATGGAAATGTATCAAGGACCATGATCAATTTTCTAAGAATCCTTTTTTTCCATGGAGAATTTAGATCTGACCAATGATAAGAGCATAGTTATTTTTTCTTTAGAGACTGATTCAAATATAATGTAGAAAATTTATTTTATTTGGTTTCCCCCATTTTGTTACCCAATTTTGAATGCAAAAAAAATAACGTAATAAAAACTGGTTAACAAATTGATGGCTTATTTTTGATGATGATATTTCTAATAAAAAGTTATGATTTTTTTTAGTATTTTCGGTTCATAACATTTATTTTAAGGGATTCTAATTGAAACCAACCTAAAGGATGGTTGAGGTTCATTACTCTTTGGTATTTTTACAATCTGTACATTTTTCATTGGATATTCCTTCCTAGAAATTCCATTGGTAAGAATATCAAAAAATATCATATTTTTTATCATTTTTTAACCATTCATCTGTGAAATAGATTGATACACTGGATTCAGGTTCCCAATTGAGGGTTGATCAATGTATTATTATGATGGAGGATGATAAGAGGTGAATCAGGGTTAGATTGGAATTCCCCATTTCTCATTTTTGCTTGTTGTGGTGGAACAGTACAGTAAAGAAATTTTTTTAGTGGATTGGGTGGACCTAATCCACTCACTGATGATGAGGATGTGTGTCAACATCAAATAAAGGATTCCATTAATATTTCATGAAATAATTAGTGGTAGAAATTTTAATAATAAGACTTGGGATGTTTTGGGATTTCTAGAAAAATCTAGACTACGTAGCATGTAGTCTAATGAATATACTCAATGTATTCCCCTCATATAGATCTAGGGTTTTTATATAGTGAAAAATATCTATTGACTTGTGACATGTGTCAGTTTCTATGTTACCTGGTTTTGGCATCTCAACATGTCTCTCCAACGGTAGACAGTTAGGGAGAAGGTCAAGAAAATAATTCATGTCCAGAGTAAATGGGTATGTATTAGTACTCAAACCAGAATAACTATAAGATTATGAACCAAAGTAAACATTCATGGAATAATGTATACAAGCTTCACCATATTTACATATGAATTATCTAGGGACACACAAATTATTGATCCAACAACAATACATTGCATACCCCTTACACTAACTCCATTATTATAGAGGAGTACATGTTGTGTGAGATGGTGAGATATTGGAATAAAATGGGTAGGAAAATTCCAAAATTTTCTATCTGGTACATGTTATGTACTTTTTTAGTGAATATTAAGGCCCTTAATATCTTCTTTTTGGTTCAATTTCATTTTACTATCATCATTTGGTCCATCCCTATGAGGGTATAGTGTTGCAATACATCATGAGCATATGATTGTTATCACATCTTTGATATTTTTGATGAATATAGTACTGGGATAGAATTTATGTGATTGTGGTGGAAACTTCTATCATACCTACTTCATCCTAGTTTGGGTTAATGGTATTTGAATGACCACCATGCATGGGCAATTCATCCAATATCATTAAAGATAACCTTTTATAGGTTTTGGTGTCCCCTGGTATCCCTAGGTATGATCCCCAACCCTTATACCAACATCTTTAGAGATTATGTAAGATCTTTTTGGGAAAAAATTGATCAAAATGACCTCTTGGATGACCATCGTCAGTGAAATCATGGCTCATGGAGTTATTTATCCAATAATAGTGTTATCATGAGCCCTCTAGTAGAATACTATATATGGATTTGTTTGAGTCCTCTTTGTGAAATATAGTTAATTAAAATTATATCTAGGTTTATTTTTTTTAGGTCTCATATTTTGCAGATATTTCTTCTTTATGATGAGATAATTAATCTCTTGATCCATTATGTAGAGGAATTTTTTGTTGTTCTCCTGTGTATTGATATACTATCCCAAAAGAGAAATCTACCTGCATATTTCATCCCTTATGAAGTTGGTAGGAATTTTGAAAAAGACATTGGATGTCCAAGATCAGCCAATCTTGGTTTGGTGGAATAGAACTGGTTGGAACATGTGTTTCAATTGATAAATGTACCCATCTAAAAATAATGAATGATGATATTTTAGTTTATTGGTGGGATTGTTTTGGTCGATTATACATTTTTTCCTTATACATACTATTATTGTGGTATATAGATCTTTTATTACATTTGGTACCAGTTTTATTTTACTTTATTCATCATACCAGTACTTGGAGATACATGTGAGTGTCTCTATATATGTACCTTAGGCTTTAGGATCCCATGTATATGATATGCCTACTCAATGTTAGTCTGTAGCCTCTAGAATATTGGAGGATAGAAAGGGTGTCATAATAATATTATCAGTCGCCAATAGATCCCCAGTCGGATCATTTGTGAAAGAGTGGAATCAACGAAATGTTCACCATTTGTATAGAGTTACGATATTTTGTTGTTGTGAGGTTTGGTTAGGAACAATGGAAACAATGTTCAAGTGACTTAATTTAGATATCTAACTAGGGATCTCTCGGACTAGAGACTATAGTGTTGGTGTTTTAGCTGATGTATTCTTTCTCCGGGACTCTAATAACCATCTTTATATATTGATACATGTAGACACTAGTGGCAGGTAAAACATTGGTATATGCTTTATGTAGGGAAGGGTTGTGGTTTCCATGTGCTTCTGGAAAATGATCACCATATATACTCTTTTTTTGTGGAAAGTATTGATATTATTTTATGATGCCCTCACAATGAGTTCCTTATAGGATTCACGATGGGATCATGAAAATGATATTCCTAGTGAAAAGGATTCAGTATATGGACTTGTATAGAATTTGGTACCTATAGGCATTATTTCATATTTTCTAGCAACTATTGGGTAGTAGATTAGTCCTCTAGTTTTGGATGCATATTTGGGTAGGCTATACACACTAACTATCTTCTAGACATAGTGACCTTCATGGTTTCCGAGTGATCTAGGCCACCAGGTAGTTGAGGACTAGTTAGTGGATTTTAACCAATTTTTCCTCATTGTGATGACACGAATAGATAAAATGGTGGTCTAAGTGGTGAGTCTACTTTGGGCATCTATAGGGAAACTGTTGTGTCTTGTGATTCATATGCATTTTGAGATGTCCCTATCTTTGTTGTGTATTCATAATATCTTTATGGAAGATTTATACCATTCCATGTAATGATCAATTCATATCTAAGGGATGTCGTACCATCAGGTTGGAAGCATAAATGTGGATGAGTATTAAAATTGGTTCGTTGGTTTCTCTTGGTACTCCATAGATATGGTTAAATATATGTACTTCCGAGAATTAACCATACTGAAAGGATAATGAAGATATATAAATTATTAAATGATATATCTCTTCATTAATAATGATAGTTGAGTTCATGAGAAATCCTTGATATTGGAGAAATTTCGTGAAGTCTATACAACATTTTTTTATGCTAGTAGTGGTATCTCAGGAGCAAGGACCTCAGTAGATGGTAGTTGACAGATGATAAAAGGGCTTATCCATGCTACATGGTTCAATAGATGGTATCGATAAAGATAATATACATTTTTGGTCTATCAATATGTTTCTAGTCAAAAATCGAGATGTAGTTATTCTATTCCGATGGTTGGGGGTATCTCTTGGAATTTTCTGACCCACCAAGCCATTGATAGATAGCCGGGGGATAGATCACCTCACTAGATATAGTGACCTAATCTAGGAGGTTCATTACCTATTTTAAATGAAATAGAGTCAATGAGAAAAGTGGGAGGTGGTATATGGTTTGAATTATTTCAACTACTACCCCATGTGGCCCACGCCATGCTTAAGGATCTAGTGGTCAAGAATGGGGATTTCTGATGGAAGTGCAATCCAACAACCCAAAGGATCTTTGGATGATTAATGTAATGATCTATGTCTTCTCTACTTTATACATTGTAATAATAGATACAATTATGAGCTAATTATTTTCTTCCACTTCCCTATTTCAAGGCTTATATATTCAATTTGAGATCATGGCTCATCCATTGGGGTTATAGACACCAATCAAATTTGATTTACTAATCTCATACTTCCTATAAAAGTGTAATATAATTCTCATTGAGGAGAGTTTCTTATGGGATAAATTTATTTCATTTGTGAGTCCATATGATTTCATCCTAGGTATGGATTGGCTAACCACAATTCATGAACAAATTTACTATTTCAAGAAATGCATGGGATGTGTTCATATTTGTGTGTATTTTTTGTATTGGTGAGATGGAATCCCAAGATAGGTATGATGGTCTCATGAAAAAGAGGATATATTTTATTAATCACTAGTTGTCTAGTATAACCCAAAAAATAGAAAATATTATGAGTTTTAAACTTCATACTATCAAATATGAGAATGAGAAGGTCATTCATGAGGACATACTAAGATTACCTTCCCACCAAGGGATAGAATTATACATAAAAATTCACCCAAGGACTTCATTTTTGTTTATTCCATTATAATGGATGGCTCCTAGAAATCATCATGGCATGAAGGTGAATTTTGGGTATTTTCAATGGAAGTAATTTTTCATATCAACTATGTCAACTTGGCATTCTATAGTGTTGTTCTCTGATATGAAGAATGGACTTTTGTTGTTTATTTGGATTTTCATCACATAAACTAGGTGAAAATTAATAATACACAACAACTACAAATGATCAAATAAATATTCAAATTGTTGAGTATGACGACATGGTTCTCAAATATAGATATCATATTAGGTTGTCACTAGATTCATGTATAGGATTAAGATATTCCAAAAAAGACATTCAGATGTTTTTATAATTAATTTTGACTACTTGGTTATGTATTTATTCTTGGTGGACTCCCCATCAGGGTTAATGGGACACATGAAATTGATCTTTTATCCTTTATTAGACCAATTTGCAGTGGTCATCATTGATGACATCCTAGTATACTCGGCATCCTAGGAGGATCCCATGAGATACATCAGGCTGGTCCATAATATACTATATGGACAGAAGATTTTTGGGAATCTCCCTATGAGTGAGTTCTAGATTAAATAGATTAAATTTATAGAACATGTCACCTAAATATAGGTAGACATGTTGGATCCGGTAAATGTTGATTTTGTGTGATCTTAGGTGCAATCCAGTCATTTGACTATGGTGCAGATATTCAATAATATTTTAGGTTATAATAAGAGACACTAATGATTTATCTAGGATATAAGAACCATTGACATATTTTACCAAAAATAAGAGTAATTTCATATAGAAGGAGACGTTAATGTATGCTTTTATTCGTTTCATCATTTCCTAATGAGTGCTCCTATATTGAGATTTCTATACGAGGGTGTGAAGTATGTAGTTATCTAAATTTCCTCTAGAACTAGACAAGGATCTATCCTAATGATGTGGTAAAATGTTTTTGTGTGTGTCATGAATGTTCATAGCACATGTGTAGAACTACATGAACTACAATATAGAGATATACCGATATTCATTTCCATGATTATGTGGAAACATGATCTTATGGGTGAGTGAGTGATGGTCTATTCAGGACGCAATAGTCTCAAGTATATATTTTCATATAAAGATATTAACATTATAAATATGTGATGGATATAGAGCCTCTAGAATTATTAATTATAGATATAATATACTCTAGATAAGGGGATCATGGGGGAAGAATCAATTAGTAAAGGATCTAGTTTTGTGTTAATGACTAAGGCTTCAGTATAGTTCAAATCATTATAGTTTGCCTTTCTGGATAAGGATTATGAATATTTCATATATACAATGGTTATTAAACAACCAAATGAATAGTGTGTAAGGGAGATTCTGTGAGTAGATACCAAGTGTGATAACATGTGTGGTATGATTTAAACTGGATGAGAACTGAATGAATTTTCTAATGTGAGAAGCATGCCATTCTTTTTCAGAGGTAAGATGATGGTACAAGAGACATTGTGTGAGGTGTCTTTGAGGGAGATTAATTAAATATACTTTTTGCTATATAATACTATGTTTAATATATTATAGTACCTTTTATGTTTGTTTCAGTATCTAGGTTTGAAGAGATTTTTTGTAGAGTTTGTCTCCCAAAGCCTCTCTTCTACACAAGTGAAGGTTGATCACCATGTTTTAGTGGGTCTACCTCAACCCCATGATGATCTAGAGTTGATGTGGATGGTATATATATGGAATTAATAACTTTTAATACATGGACAACATGAAGAAACTAATAAATCCATGTGATCATAGACAATCTAACCAAGTGATCCCAGTTCCTAACATTCCGATATGAGAGTTTATTAGGGAGAATGGGGTAAATTTATGAGCAGAAGGTATTCTATCATCATAGTGTTCCCTAAAAATATTATAGACCATGATCATCATTTTACATTAAGATTATGAGGATGATTATATAAATTCATTGGGAATCCATTATATTTTAGTATGATGTTTATCATCTGGACAGATGGCAAGATTGAGTGGACCATTCAGGTTCTAGAGTAAATGTTTTAGGATATTGTGTTGTAGTTTTATTATATTTGGGAGGAACACCTACCATCAATGGAGTTTGAATGTAATAGCAGCTACTATTACACTAGTGGTATGGAATAAATAAATTCCTTTTGTGGGATAACATTTAGGTCTCTACTGTGATAGAATAATCTAGTGGAGTTTATGATTATGGAACCAGAGTTTGTTTGACCAATTATAAAAAAGCTTTATATCATCCATGATTAGTTTAGGGCTTCGTAAATCCACTATAGTTCTTATAAAATCTGATGATAGTGGCCATTGGTGTTCTAGGAAGGAAACCATGTGTCATGTATGTTCTAACCTTGAAATATGATGAGGATAGTTGGATAGTGTTGAAACTTTTCATTCAGATTCATTGTCCCATTATACTAACTATAAATTGTCAGTGTGGTGGAATACTGCTTGGCCCTACAACTATAGTTACATAGTGAACAAGATTTTTTCCATGTATCATAGCTGATGAGTAATGTTCAATTCTCATTTCATGCTATCTAATAGGGGATGAATACCTAGAGGATGAAGATACCATTTTATTTTAACTAGTTTATATTGAGGATCGGTAGGATAAGACCCTCTAGAAGAGTATGATTCCTTTATTATGTTTTTGATGGTTGTATATGAATCTATATGAAAGAATTCGGTATCATGAGAAATAGATGAAAACTCAGTTACCACATCCTTTGAGTATGTTTTTTTGGGAAAAATATTATATACTTGGGGTTAATTTAATGACATAGTTTTTCCTCATAAAACATTATAATATACTAAATAATATGTTCTATCTAGGCGGGAAATCAGTTCGGGGTTTTGAGTAACATAGTGGAATTATAAATATATTTTATATATATTAGATATATTATATAAATCATTTATATTTAGTGGTGTAATATATTAATAAATCTTATGAAGAAACATAGATGTAAAATTTTACACCACCATTTAGTATGGAATTTGTGTTTTACTCTAGGTGAAGAATGATCCTTGCAAACACCGGGTGTTTGGATCAAGGGACATCATGGGAAAACTAATTAAATAAATTAATGATTTTAAAATATTTTTTAATTATAATCATTTTTTAAACATACCCTTTATAAAAATGATAATTCCAAATCTTTTTTTCAGCCACATTACCCTATGATTTAGAAATAATTCATTCGAGGAGATCATAGTGAATGTCGATGAATTGATGATTACGACAAATTTTCCAATGATCATTTTCTCTAATAGAGCTCATGGATCTCAATAATGATGATTATATAGTTATGTTCTTCTTAAGGTTCATCCCAAAACTAATTTAGGTTGTTTAATTTAATTGGTTTCATCACATTATTTTGTCCCAAGTCAAACATGAACTAATATACCTATCAAAATTTGGTTTTCAGATCATTGGTCGATATAAGTTTATGATTTATATTATTTATTTTGAGTAATTGATTTATTTTATTCTGATGGGTTTTTTATTCATCATTCTAAATGAAAAATAATTGATTCCATCAAATTAATTTTTAATTGAACATTACTCTTTGTGGATTGTGCATTTATTCCCTGTTTTATTGCCTATTCATCATTGGCAATTTCGTTCACCATCAGTTCCACAATTAAAAATTATTCAATAATTGTGTGACTGTTAATTATTAACAATGATTTATACCATGGGTTTTGGTCCATGGTTATGAGAGTGATAGAGGTATGATGACTATGGTGGATGACCAGAGGTGAATCAGGATCAGATCGATTTTCCTTGTTTTCCATATATGGCATTTAGAAATGTAAAATTACATTGGAATATGTTTTGTGGGTGTATTTTGTGGGTATAACCTAGCCACCGGTGATATCTTGGAAAATTAATATCTGATTTGGGGAACTTAGTAGAATCTGTGGTGAAATCGATGGTAGAAGTAGCATAAGTGGAAGATGCATGATGCTTCGGGATTTCTGGTAAAATCCAAAAAACACATCATGAATAATAATGAAAACACACCATGTAGTCCCCTACTATAGAGATAGTTCTATTTTATATGTAATAATATCACACACCTTGTGACATGAGTGACACACTATGTCCCATTTTGCTATAATATAATCATGTTCCACCTAGGGTACACGAGCACTGATATGGACACACATATTATCAACAAAAAAGTAAATGGGATTTTTAGGGTACTTGGACATGGTTAGATAAATGGTAATTTGCTACCATACATGTTCATCGACCTTACAATAAGGACATGACCAGATATATATATATGATCTTGTGTTTCTTGCATTCCATTTGTCAGCCCATCCTTTACACATTCTATACCCCCAAAGTAAACTCCACGTATATAGTGGAATTCATGTCATGTTAGATGGTGAGATACTGTTAGACCACAGGTAGGAAATATTCACCATGTATCCTCAGTAAACACCCGTTAATTTTATTTGGGTATGTGGAGTACTTTCGTCACATCATTTTTAACTAGTTTAAGTTGAGTGTGATACCTTTGTCTGTCCCTAGGAGGGCAAAGAGTTCCATTACATCTAGAGAATAGGACCATGAACCCCTCTATAAGGTTTTATAATGGATTGAGTTTGAGATATCAAATTGTGTGACATGTGTGGGATCATATATCATTCTAAATTCCTACTAGGCCAGATTCATTGTATCAGCATATCAATAATTCACTTAGAATCGATCCCATATCATGCTTTATAATATAGCATATTTTTCCCCCTAGGGGACCCATGTGTCATCCCATATTTTTAATTTTTTGCCTTTGGATTTCTAGAATGTAATTCATATGACAGACCTGTTGAACCTAACCTCTTGAATGGACAACGTTGATGTTAGAAAGCCTCCAAAAGGGATCCCTCATAGATGATTGTTACCTTGAAACCTTGAATATAATATTTTGGATGGTAGTGGTTGATCCCACTATAAAACATTAATTATATTATAATTATATCTGGATTTATTATTTTTATTTATCATATTATATAATAAATTCTTTTGATGATGAATTAATTACTCTCTTGAGGATTTATGTTCGGTTATCTTAGGGTGACCTACTAAATGATGATATAAAAACCCATACAGTGGATATTTCCTTGCATGTCATGTTTTATATTTTAGAAAGGCCTTTTGAAGGAGTCCTAGGAATACCATGATCATATGGATCATAGTGATCATGACTTACCGTGGTTTGACTATGTGTTTTATATGATAGAGGTCACCTCCTACATGGTATGTTGAAATCGTATTTAGTTTATTGGTGGGAATGTATTTTTTACTTTACTCATTATTGATACTTTTTGTACAGTTAATCTTGGATATATATGTATTCATGTATTTCGTATCATTTTTATTTTTCATTCATCATTGTACTGGTATTTGGAGAAGAATGTGTGTGTTTGTAGGTCCCTTTCTCAAAATCCTTCAGCTTATATGATATCTGTACTTGACACTAGCTTTCTCCTCCTGAACTATTGGTGTTGGACTTGGGGTGTAAAACATTGCATGTCATAGGCTCGGAGGGGCTTATAGGGTTAGGTAATGATATATCTTGTGTTGAAAATATTTATATTTTTTTAATTTTTAAATTAATTTAAGCATACAAATTATATTATAAATATTTTTTATGTTTATTTTGATTGTAAATATATTTTCAATGGTATTTTTCAATGTGATTTCAATTGAAAAATTATTTCTTAACCATTATCTTTGTCTCATGTGATGGGTGTGATTATGAGTGCATACAAAAGACCATGGGTTTTTGGGTTAGGGGATGAGTTCTTCCATTTCCATTATAATGATATATCTTATGGGTTTCTATCATGAGACCTCAAAGATTATTTTCAGTTTAGGACCACATTGTTTTATTAGTGCCCCATGAGAGAGTTGCATACACCTAGATCCTTTTGGTTATTGATCTCCCATGTTTCATATATCCCTTTAGATCATTATTACATTACATTAATCAATTACCATTAGTTTTTTATTATAATAATGTTAGATTTATCTTTTTCCCTTTAGTTTTGTAATTTGATTTTATAATTATATTCCCTTAACATCATTATATGTTTTATAAAGAAAATTACATCCAAAATGATTCTCAATGAAATTATAACTTCTAAAACATTATTTTCAAAATAAAATAATATTTTTTCATTATGAGTGGTCATATATAAATTCAGGTGGGTATCCTGTTGGGATTTCAATCACACCCTTAATATTCATTTTTTAATTTGAAGACTTCGATCTATCTAATATTTTGAATATAAAAATATTTATATATCATTGTTATGATTTTTTATGGAGACCAAATATAACTTGTATTTATTTTATATAAATTACAAGTTTTAAATCATTAAATTTCATTAATAATAATATCACATGGGATGATGGGTTCAATGACTAGATAAAATTTATTTAATTAGTTTTTTTACCATATACAGGAACATTTCTCTTTAATATCAGAATACTACCCTATATTCTAGACATATCTTTAGTAGGACTCATCCACATAACATTAGGATGAGTATACAAGGGTTTATATCATAAATTTATTATGGGTAGAATAAAATTTCATCTAGGATGAGTTCATTAGGATGAGTAATAACTTGAGAAGAAGAGAAATATCATAACATCTTGTGTTATAATCCTAAAACATAAGTTATCTTCAGAATACATGGAATAATAAATTCATTACAAAAAAGATAAACATAGAAAAAAAATATTTATAAGCATGGATTGAATAATTTAACATAAACAACAAATCAGGGGAGCCTTAAAATCAATCAAATTTTATATAATCGAGAACCCATGGAAATATAATTGGTGTTCATAAAATATCCAACTGTAATCATTTACAATTTGTAAAATCTCTTGGAAATAATTGGGATTTATAAAATATAAGGAGGAAAATAATTTATATTTCATAGAGAACCCCTGGAAATAAAATTTGAATCATGAAAATAATTGGTGTAAAATTTCATCAATATTTAAATCCATTGGCAATAAAAACACAATCAGGTGAAATAAAAATTTACTAAAAAGAAAAAATTTAATGAAACAAGAATCATAATATCATTGAAGATAGATCATTTTTAATATAAACTATAAAATAGAAACTAAATATTTAAATGACATCTGTTGGCACAATTACTATTCATTGATGTCATATATCTATTTATATGTTTATTTTCAAAAAAAAAGTAAAAAATAAAACATGTAATGGAAATTTATTTGGATATAATTTTTTTGCACAATCATAAAATCATATGACATAATTATGAATGTTATTTTCTATAACAAATATTCTCAATAAGATATTTCATAAAAAAATGATAAGAGTTTTTGTTACGAAGTCCCTTGAGGAAAATATAGTTTGTGAAGAAAAAATGTATTTAAATGTAGTTTATGTGTAAAAGTGTAAATCCCTATAATTTGTGATAATGTATTGTAGGTTTTCGGTGCAACATAGGCCCACGGGCGTGTGTACCAAAAATTAAATTTACAATTAACAACGATCAATCTGAGGTTTTTTGTGATAATAAAATGCCAGATCTTTGGAATAGAATGAAAAAAATAAAAGAAAGAGGGAAGTACTATAACCATAAATAGGATCATCAAATGTAGTTTATAATTAATTAAAATAAAATAAAAGAAGTAATTTGATCGGATTTTCTCTCCATTTCTGTTTTCGGTCATGGTCGAATGTGATCTTTCATTGTGATGTATAAGTTTATAATAGTCTCCACTACCAATGATCCACACATGATCCATGTATCTCTAAAAATCGATAAATGTCTCATCGGGTGCTAGAACAGAAAAGAATTCACTTGTGATGTCCTCCGATCGCAATTAGAGTCGCTTCCAAAGTGCTCTCCATGATCTGGTGTTGGAGGATCTCTCTTGTAACATGGGTGAGTTCTTGGAGGAAAGGAATTATATTTTATCTTGGGTTCTTTGTCAATATTTTTTGTACCGAACCACATGGATTGGCTATCCTGTTTGATAAAATGTTTTTTGGATTTATATTACATAGAATAATAAAATGAATTAATTAACCAAATGCATTTATTCATTTTATTTAATTCTTAGTAAGACCCCATGTATAGTAATATCATTTGAAAATTATTATTACCTGACATCCTCCCAATGAATAACACCTATTATTTATTAATATCCATGAAGTGTAATTTTGTTTTTCTATTTTCTTTATTTCCTCCACCACATTTATTAAAACATCAATAATGACTATTTATTACCCGAATTAATGTCACTGCATTACTCGATAATAAATATAATTTTTTCCCATAATATATTCTATTGAATAACTACTATCAAAATAAATTTGATCAAGAATCCTTGAATAATTATTAAACCACGATTGAAAATAATGTTTATTCAACTTGTCAAATGAATACATAAATGAGATACTTGGACACACATAGTGTGTGACCCTATAAGCCTCTTTCTCAATGGAATTAAGTGCATCATGCCTAAATTACATGGTTATAATCTAGAAAAATTCCAAGGCACCCATAAATGAATAAGTTAACGCCGCAATGACATGTCACCTCCTATGAACGATTATCGTTTAATTAAATCCCTTTGTCTTGATATCTCAAATCAAGAGTTTTTCATGATAGAGTCATTAACGTATGTGCCCGATTAATATTTCATTGACATTCCTAAATTAAAATTTCACTTTCACACCATGGACATGGTCATATTTTGGCAATAGAAAATTCCATAAAAGGTCCAAAGATGTTATATTTTGTTATGGAATAAAAAGGAAAAATCATTTCTCCCATTATCTATTAATACAGTATTAGTTGTGACGCACCCAACATATCCTACCTCATTGAAAAAAGTGTGTCTTCACAATAACAACCATTGTATTTATTACACACATAACACAACTCTGAGTACGTATAAGTCTAGTGTCTTAGGAAATTATAGAAATAATATGGCAACATATGAAATCCAAATATAACATCTGTATTGAAACATTCCTTTGCATGACCACAACATTCCCTCAAACATAGCATTACAAGGGATAACCTGAGGACATACATGTGAAAAGCATGAGCTATAAATCCCAGTAAGGGAATAATCAAGTCATAACATGAAAAATAAAATACATGTTAGGAAATAAGAATATCTATTAATAATAAGATAAAAATGAACATAAATGCAGGATATAACATGATTAACATAACATTGGAATTTAGAGAAAACATTTAACATGATATTTGCATGAGCCAAGGCTCATTGCACATGGAGAATTAGTAAACCTTCATTGAACATTAATTAGCATGATTAAACCCTAATAGAACATGAATTATCTTGAGTAAACCATCATTGCACTAGAAATATAATGATACTAATCCTTACCCCATGCATTGAAGCGCTATCAGGGATCCCATTTCTTAATCACTTCTTTTCATGCATAATTGTTCCACATAGTTAATACCACTTGGATTCGTTAAACCTCATAATTTATTCCATGAATATGTGATGTGGAATAAATAAATTTATTTCCTAAGAAAATAAGTAAATGTACATAATAGTGAATACCCTTGATAGAGAAATGGGCATGGTATTCCCATACATGATGATTTTGGCATGGAAATTTTGGTGTAACTTTAGCCGCATAATGACGTCAAATAGAAATCATAAAATGGGTTTATGAGAGACAAAAGGGTATCTACTAATTTATACATGATATTTATAGTAATGGGGAATGGAACATAATATACGAACATGTGTAATGGAATTCAGATGCATAATATAAAAAAATTTCTTCAATGTAAATGAGGAGTGAAAATTCCTTTACTAAATTTTGGTATGGTAACGGGTGTACACGGTTGGAATTGATTAGAGAGAAATGGGTCTCTCATCATTCAAACATAATTATAGCATTATAGGGGAGGTGAGATATAATACCCTAAAATTTATTATTTAAAATAAAATGGTATAACAATATAAGGTAACTTGGACCAAAATAAGGAAGGAAGGAAAATTAGGATCCCTTACATGGAAGTGTAATCCCAAAGGCTTGAGAAAGGCTTGAGGGTAGCTTCATAAAAGATTGGGAACCTTGGGATTATTATATATAGAAGAGGGAAAAGGTTGGTAGATCTAAAAATGTTTTGAGTGAATTGGAAATGGAACGTAGAGTGGGTTTATATATGAAATGAGAGGGAATTATATATTATTTAGGTTTTGGACCATACACATTCAACTAATCAAAACCACAAACCATCCCATGGTTTTTTCCCACAGTTTTTTCAAATGGGTAGTGTAAGAAATTATTTTATAAGTATAGGTGTCTAACATATTAATATAATAATCCTGCTTATGTGGAGATGATTCACACTCTCAAGGAAATAATTTTAAAATGTAATTTTTTTATGTTTGGTGGGTCCACTGTGGGATTCTAAATTAAATTAAACAAATAAAAAAACTCATTATATTAAATTTAAAACTTATATTGGTCCAAGAACCAATTTATAGAAATTTACTACATCACAATTTGGTCATTATAGGGTCATAAAACACATAATATTTTTAAACGGTATTTAATTTTTACAGAAAAATTCTACAATATATGAAAATTAAGAAAAATTAACACTTGGATAATTTAGAAATCCTGATTCGAAAAAAATATTCATTTTTTCTGAATATTTTTCTAAATATTTGAATTTTTTCTTTTAAAATAAAGACTGACATTTATAAAAAATTTATGGGTTTTGACAAAATTAGCTTTCAAATAATAATAAAAAGCACAATTATAATCATAAAAATTAAATTTTCATTTATATATAATAAGAAATTAGTTAGTAATAATATTTTATTAAAATACTATTTAATTCAAAAATCCAATAATTCATCAAAATATATTTCATAAATGATTTAAATATTTACTTAAAATAATATTTTTGCATTAAAACAATTTTATAAAGTAACAATAAGAAATGAATTTATATTATTTGTTCTATACAAATCTAATTCACATAAAAATATTCATAGCGTATTGTTCATAACCCCTTATAACACCGGGATAAGACATAAGGGTAAGGTGTGAAATGGTGACAGACTCTTGGGGCGGCTTAGATAACATCGCTCCGGTGGTAATCCCTTTTATCTTCAACTAATCATATAGGCAATTCCATTAAATAATAATGACTTGAAGTTTAACTTGGTCTTGGTCATGAGAGAAACCCAATGACACGACATCCTTTCTATGCTCCAACAAATTATCTCCATTTTGGAAAATACTACTAGATGAGACCATCGCTTCCTCTATCTGAGAAAATTTGATTTGTTAAAGCCCTTTATTTATACTAATAATGAGATCACTATTCCACATATATATTATCAATGGTACAATTTAATAACGATATTTAAAAATCCAAAAACATAAAACCATGGATGTTCATATGTTATATTTATCCATTTTACTTAATAAGTCATTTAAATAGATCAAGAGGAAGTTTTATTAACAAATTTTTCATCCATAAAATCTTCTCCCATTAATAAAATTTTAACTCAAATTTTATTTTTTCTACACTAAATCATATTAGGGAAACTCTGCTTCATCACATCCTCTGATTCCCATGTTACTTCTTCCAACATGTGGTTTATTTAAGAAACTTTGACGAGGGAATTCTTTTATTTCATAGAAATTCTTCCCTAAGATCTAAGATCTCCACTAGCTTCTATTCATAAGAGAGGTCATTCTATAATGGTACCACCTCTAGAATGAGTAAATGTGATGGGCCAAGTGTGTTCTTCCTCAAGAGTGATAAATGGAATACATCATGTACTTGAGATAGGTTCGTGGTAGTGCTAGTCAAATGGCCACTACTCCAATGTCATTAGGGATCTCAAAACGGCATATGTACCTTTGAATAAGCATTCCCTTCTTCCAAAATCTCAATACTCTCTTCCATGGAGATATGTGGAGGAATACCATGTCCCCAAAATCAGACTCTAGGTCTCGTCGATGATTACCAACATAACTCTTTGGACGACTCTGAAAACTTTTAATCTATGACTGGATGGTATAAACCTTCTCCAACATTTCTTCAACCATTTCAAGATGTATGAATTTTCACTTCCCAACTTCATCCTAACATGTTGGTGTTCTGCACCTCTTTCCATAATGTCCTTCATAAGGATCCATTTTGGAAGCTTGAGTGGAAATTTTTATTGTAAGAGAACTCATCAAGAGGATGATGTTGGTCCCATCCTCTATTGATTTCCATTTGAGCAGTCTCTAAACATATATTAAAGTGTTTGGATAGTCCACTCATATTATCCATCAGTTTGAGGATAATAATCCATACTGAAGTTTAACTGAGTATTTAGTGAATATTAGAGACTCTTCCATAACATAGAGGCAAATCTTGGATCCCGATCAGATATAATAGATAGTGGTACTCCATGATTCCTTACCACTTCTCTGATATATATTATTTCCAATTGATCCAATGAGAAATCCCCCTTGAAATGCAATGATGTGTGCAGACTTTGTATGATGATCCATAACAACCCGTATAGCTTTATTTCATTTGGATGTATTCAGATGCCTAGTGACAAAGTCAATGGTTATGTTCTCCAATTTCTATGTTGGTATGTGTAATGGTTCCATCATCCCCATAGAAATATGCCTCTCAGCCTACACTTTCTGACATACTAGACACATTTAATTATACTCAATGGTCTCCTTCATTATGTTATCCCAAAGATAATTCTCTCATAGTTCATGATACATATTTGTGTTTCCTAGGAGAATGGATAAATTTGAAAAATGTGCATCATCCAAAAGATCACTATTTAACTCTAAATTTGATGGAATACATAGTCTTGACCCAAATCTCATAATTCAATCTCAATTAACATTGAACTATGATTACTTACCTTTTCTGATAGTTTGAAATTTCATCTGAATTTCTACATCATCATTTTAAGCATCCTATATCCTTTCAAGAAGAGATTTGTTGATCAATCATTTGTGAAGGGATTGATGATGTCCCCTTATTTCTGATTCCCATGTCCATCTTTATCAAATCTATGAAAATGGATCCTTTTAAATTATTATCAATTTATGTGTTGTTGGATCCTTTCTAGTTAGAGCATCTAACACCTTGTTCAATTACCCCAGATGATAGAGAATTGAGTAGTGAAAGTCTTTGATCAGATCTAACCATCTTCTTTGGCTCTTATTCCGCACTTTCTGTGTTAATATCTACTTGTGGTTTTTGTGATCTTTATATATTTCACACTTCTCCAAATATAGGTAATTCCACTAAATTTTCAAAGTGATGATTATTGTAGCAAACTCCAGATCTTTTGTTGGATAGTTTTTATCATGAACATTCAATTTTCATGATTCATAAGAAATGAATTTTTCAATTTTCATCAACACATATCCAAGTTACTTATTTGAAGAATCACTGAAAACCCCAAACAGTTATCCAGTTGTTTTTTGTGTGAGAAAATGCATAGTGATATGATTTCTTTTCAACTCCATGAAGCTATCTTCGCATTCATCAGTCCAAGAAAACATGACTCCCTTCTGAGTTATCTTGGTAGGAGGTCTTGACAATTGTGATACATTTCACACAAATCGGTGATAATATCCAACTAACCCATGGAAAATATGGATATCAATCACATATGTTGTCCAAGTCCACTGCTCAATTTTAATTCTCTTAGTGGGATCCATAGATATCTCATTCCTTGTGATGATATGACCCAGAAATGATAATTCTTTCACCAGACCACAAACATGTTGTAATTTTCTTAAATCTTATCCATTCGCACGGTCTCTAGTACATTTCATAGATTCTCCTAATGCTCTTTCTTGGATTTGGATAATATTAGAGTATATTATATAAATATAACCGAAACGTTTTCGAGTTAATCCCTACGAAGTCTTATCAACATGTACAATAAGATGTCTAGATCATTAGTGGTTGTGAAATACATTAATATGAATTCATTATGCATGTACCTTGAACGAAAAGCAGTCTTAGGGATGTCCTCCTTCTTCACACTTACATAGTAATATCCCAACTGTAGATCCACCATGTAGAAGTATTGTTCTCCTTGTAGATGATTGAACAACTCATCAATTCATGGTAGAGGATACTTGTTCTTTGTCATGATTTTGTTGAGCTCGTGATAATCAGTGCAAAGGTGCATCGACGCATCCATCTTCATGACGAAGAGGACTGCTGCACCCAATGATGAATCACTTGGGCATATAAACCCTTTATCTGTATTCCCCTACAGTTGTTTCTTTAGCTCCTTAGGCTCCACAATAGAAAAGAAATATAGAGTCTTGGATACTGGAAATTCCCCAACTATAGGATCTATAAAAAATTCACTATCTCATTTATGAGGAAGAACATGCAGTTATTTGGGAAACACTTTAGTGAATTTTATCACAATAGGAATGTCTTCAATAGTGGTTACATCCTTAGAATCACTAATTATATAAATATACACATGCTCCTTGGGAAGTAATATCCACACTTTAGATGATGGTGATAAAGAATATTCATCATCATCCTAGCACATGTACAGAATCGGAGGTCGATTAGCCATTAAGAGAGTGATTTCCCTCTCACGGTAATTTATATTGGCTCAATATAGAGAAAGACAATCAATTCCATAAACTGCATCAAATTCTTCCAAAGTGAGAATTATGTGTTTTTTGAGAATTTTAGTCCACAAATTTCTATAGGGGAGGATTTATATTCATGGGGTAGAATAATTGCACCATTTTCAATTCTCACTGACATCTTTACATCGATGATTTATGGTGGTGTGTGGATTGTTCTATGAAACATTCAGATTATAAAAGAATGCATAGAAAATAATCAAAAAGTATATTCTCAATTGTTGAATAAATTAATAGTGTACCAGTCACCACTTAATTTTTGGGGTTTTCTTCAGTATTAGAAATGGAAAAAATTGTCACTTTCTTCATTGGAGGTTGTTGGATGCCTCTAAAAACCCCTGGCTTAGGGTACTAGTTTTCAAAGTGCCATGGTTCTTTGTAGTTGATGAAATGAACAATGTGCTAAGGGTCAAATAGATAATTCCTCTCCTCTATCATAGTTGTGTATTTTTTAATCAGCAATTAATATCCAGGTTCCCTTATCTTCCTAACCTAAAGCATTTGTTTGACCACTTCAGGCAATTTCAGGGGTGATTTTTTCCAATCCTTTGGAAACTGGGGTGCTATAATTTCATTCCACTATTGAATTTATCCATCGGTCCACTAGAATAAAATTTGAATTTCCACTTCTTATCCCAATGATATCCCTAAGATTCAATGATCTACATTTTGACTTTGAGGGAACATCAAACAATTACATCATAGATATCAAAGTCAAAAATCTCTAGGGATTTCCGTAGGATAGGTTTTATCCCATGAAAGAAGGGGTCAACCTTGCATTCGAAGGCAACAAAAAATTCAGAGGCATATCATTCAAGAATTTTGATTTTTTTTCTCGTACACTTTGATGGATTAGTATTCTTTTTGATTGAGCTCATGGAATTTCATTTCCATATTATGATAGAGGGTGTGTGGAAAAATATTTATCTAAAGACATTTTCTGGATATCCAACCATTCCAACATCTTGATATCTTTCTCATGCTATTTATTTTTGATTAATTTCCACCATTTATCAGCTTCACCCTCCATGCGATAAGCATCCAAAAGAACATTCTCTTATTCGAAACATATGTGGATGGATAATATCATTTAAATGGAGTTTATCTATTGTTAGATGATTGAGGGATCATATGATCTATTAAAAATAAATAGGCCTTTGTCTCGTGAGGCTCTAGATTATAGCTAGTTCATTAATGTGTGGGAATTTGAACATTTCTCTTGACCCATGTTTCAATTCAAAACATCAGTTAACTGAGACATTATCATGAAACTGATTTCAATCCATGTTCACATTAGATTGGGCATCTCATTAGACATGTCATAACATTGATCTTTGTATTTTTTTTATGATGATTCCTCCTATTATCATCTGTTGGCTTGAATAAAAAGAATTTTAAGGGTTACATATAAAAGGGAATGAAATTAACAAAAAGATAACGTATAAATTATATTTATTTCCTTAACATATGAATTTATAGGCATTAATCTATGGTATCCACGATCTACTTCCTAGAATATAAGCTTGGGGGAATTTTTTAATTCCCTTAATAATGGTTCATGCTAATCTTTGGAATTTAGTAATGAATATTCCCCAGGAGTGTCGTAACCAAGAGTGCAGCAAGGACCATTATCGTGTACTATTTCTCATTCGAGTCCTGCTCAAAGCGATGTTTTCAGGGTTTAACCTTAAATACATCTATACCAGAGCTGCCTCTACTTATACATATTCAGAAAGGGATGTATTTTTTCTACATAAAACAGAAAATCTATACTCAAAAAAATTTAAAGATGATTTTATTATACTTGGTCTTATCCCTAGGTCTTTCACTGGGGTTTCTTAATCCTAATCCAAAAAATAACTGAACATATGCTCTGATACCGACTATAACAATCCTAGAATTTACTACACACTAAAACATGATTTATTACATAAACATTCAGTTAAGACAACTCCAACGGAAGAGAGGACTTATGTATTGTAATATAAGGGACATTACATGAAAATATAAGACATAAAAATACATCGAATTTGTTGGAAACATCCTTTACATGACCACAACATTCTCTCGCACTTAGCAGTGCATGTGATAACCTGAGGACATACATGTGAAAAGGGTTAGCTATAAATCCCAATAAAGAAGTATATAATGAATAACAAGAAGAATAAAAACATGTTAGGAAATAGGAATATCAATGGATCATAAGTGAAACATGAACATAAACTCTTGATATAGAATGATTATCAAGACATGAAGATATAGCAACAACATTTAACATGATATAAGCATGGGCCAAGGATCATTGCACATGGAGAATGAGTAAACCCTCATTGAACGTGAATTATCTTTAGTATAACCTAATTTATCATGAATTTCCAAGATTAATCCCTTGTTTCACTTGATGCATTGAAGCACTATCTGGGTGCACCTTTCATAATCATTTTATTTCATGCCTAAGTGTGCCACATAGATCATACAACATGGATTCATTAAACATCATATTTATTCCATGAATAAGAGATATAGAATAAATATATTTATTTTCACAATCAAAATTTATGTGATCATAATGGTGAACTCATTTCATAGAAAAATGGGTATGGTATTCACTTGCGTGATGATTTTGGCATGGAAATTTTGGTGTAACTTCATCAGCATAACAACGTCAAATAGAAATTGTAAAATGGGTTGATGATAGATAATGATGTATATAATAATTTACACATGAAAGGTATAGAACGGGGGTCATGTAAAATAATATCCCAACATGTGTAATAGAATTTATATGCATAATATAAAATAATTCGATTAATGTAAATGATGAGATAGAAATCCCATACAGAATTTCGGCATGGTATCAGGTGAACACGAGAGGCATTATTGAGAGATAATGGGGTATGTAATCATTAAAAAATAAGGAGGGATGTATATGTAAGGAGATAAATCATACCTAATCATTTTTAATAAAAAATAAAAGTCAATAACAATATAAGGAAACATGGACATAAATGAGGAATGAATGAATGTGAGGATCCCTTACACGGAAGTGTGGTCCAAAAGGCATGGGAGAGACTTGATAATGGATTCCTAGAATGCCCGGGATCATTGGGAGGATTATATAGAGAGTATGGAAGAGGTTGGTCTATCTCCAAATGGTTTTAGTTAAGAGTAAATGGGAGGTTGAGAGGGTTTATATAAGAAAGGAGAGGGATTCTTTATTATTTAGGTTTTAGTCACTACACATTAAAATAATCAAAACAAAAAACCATCCCATGGTTTTTTCCAATGGTTTTTTCCAAACATGAGTGGAAAAAATTATTTTATAAGGACATTTGCCTAAACTATTAAAATATTAGTCTTGCTTATGAGGAGATGAGTCACACTCTCATGGAAATTATTTTCAAATGATAAATTGTTTTATATGTCCTCGAGGGTTCACTGAGGTTTTGGAAAATAACTAAAAAAAACAAATAATTTTAAAGGTATAAAATATATATGGAGAAAATCTCATTTATTATATTTTATTACATTAATATTGGGTAATTATGTTTTCATTAAACATGTTATATATTTAAACAATATTTCATTTTACTAAAAAAAATTAATTTCTCATAAAATTATGAAAAATTCAACAATAGATCATTTTGATATCCTGGTTCCAAAAATAATATTCATTTTATCTAAATAATTTTTTAAATATGTGATTTTTTACATTTAAAATAAAGACTGACATTTATCGAGCATTCATGGGTGTGGAAAAAATATCTTTCAAACCTTAATAAAAAGCTCAATTGTATTAATAAAAATTATTTAACCAATTGTATTTAATAAAAAGGAATTTAGAAAAAATATTTCATTAAAATATTATTTAATAACAAAATACATTAATTATACAAAATATATTTCTTAATTATATTTAACTATTTTCTAATAATTCTATTTGTGATTTTAAACCCATTTATGAAGTAACAATAACAAAATGAATGTATATTATTTATTCAATACAAAACTAATGAACATAAACATAGTTATAGGGTCTTGTTATATGACCCCTTATAACACCCACATAAAACCTAAGGGTAATCTGGGTGATGGTGATAGACTCTTCGGGCAGCTTGGATAAAATCGCTCTCATGGTAATCATTATTAACTTCCACTTCTCCCATAGGGTTTTCCGTTCAAGAGTAACATGTTAAAGCACATCATGGGCTTGGTCAAGAGAGAATCCCAGGGACACCAGCACATTTCATAGCTCTCACAATTGGGATTCATGTGGATAAATTCTACTAGATGATCCCATCAGATTTGTTCTCTGAGTAAATTGGATTTTTTAAAGCCTTATATTTATACGAATCATGTGATCACTGTTCTACCACTATATTATGAATGGAAGCATTTCTTAAAGGTATTTTGAAATCTAAAAATAATAAACCAAAGATGTTGATTTCATTTATATAACCATTTAACATAATAATACATTTAAATATATCATGATGAATTTTCATTAATAAAATTTTGGGTCATTATAGTCACAATTTTTATCAATACATCTAGAGGCATGAGTTTTAATAAACATTAATAATAATCTAAATGTCTAATGACCAATACACATGTCGTTAGATAAGAACATCCCATTACACTATGAAAAGTGGATTTCCTAATGGAGGGACTAATTCTAATAATATCCTCATGTATATTACCAAGGGCGCACATTATGAGATGGTGCCTATGAGTCTTAACCCATAATCGACATTATTAATTGTGTCCCTCTTATAAAATTTACCAGACATATACATATATTCATGAATATTGTTATGGCACTTCGAGGTTCTCATCATACCATGGATCTGATATGACCCTTTAGAGCAACAGCCCTCCATAGAACATTATCACACATGGTTTTGTGCATATGAACAGTCAATATGTGATAAGGTATTTATTAATATTAAAATCCATGAATAAAAGTTTATCATAAATTACAACGTAGCTGGTTATAGTCCACCAACCCCAAAAGAATCCATCTTAGACTAGAGCCAACTTCTAACAACCTTAAACCCAATAGTTATCACATGACATTAATTCTTCTCATGAAATGGTCCTTTAGTAATGGGGTCCACCACATTCACTTCCAGGCACACTATACTCACTGCAACATTACCCCTTGGATATAAATCTCTTAAACGATGATTCTTTCGCAGAATGGTCTTTGTCTACTGATGTGACCTTAGTTATTTTGAAAGATCCACAACTTCATTATTAACACAATACAATGTGATAGGATCTTTACTGTTAGGAACCACATCAAGCTCCTGGAATATGTTCTGAATCAAGACACCTTACTTGGCTGCATCAGAATCCGATATATATTCGGAATCCACTATAGAATCAGCAACAACTGGCTGTTTCAAACTCTTCCTGCTCCCATATCCACTGTAGAGAGAGAAAAAATATCCTAATTGCAACTTCAGATCATTCTAATCTATCTGGAAACCAGCACCAGCATTCCCTTGATGACAAGCGTCTCATCTCCTCCACACCCTAAGAACATATCCTTATTTATTCTCAGATACTTAAGGATAGTCTTAACAGTAGTACAATATTGTTCTCCTGGATCTTCTTGATATATGCCTACCATGTTCAGTGAATAGGAAACATAAATCTGGTACATAACATGACATTCATGATAGATATTATATATGAATCATATGAGAACCTACTCATCATATGTATCTCATGTTGTGTCTGAGGACACATTCTCTATGAAATTTGTAGGACATGTGACAATGGAACCAATACCCTCTAGGATTTTTCCATACTAAATATCATTAGTATCTGGAAAATGTATGTACTCCGAAATAGTCCAAGAAGCCTATTGGATCTATCATGAATTATCATTATCCCTAAAATGTAGGATTCATCCTCAATGTCCATCGTGGAGAGACAAATTATTAACTAGTCCTTAACTGATTGTTAGAATGGTACATCGATTCAAATAAGTAATATGTCATCAACATATACTACTAGGATTATGACCACATTCACATTAAACAACTTATAAACACGTAGCTAACATTCTTTCTTAATGAATTCAAATTCCCTTATAGATTCATAAAATCTAATTTTCCATGACCTAGATGCTTTATTAATCCATAAATAGATTTCTTTAACTTTCAAACATGTTTGGCTTCAACCGGTGCCACAAAAACTTCTTAGTTGTGTCATATAGACATCTTCATGAAGGTTCCCATTGAAGAATGTTGTTTTGAAATCCATCTATTAATTCTCATATTCAAGGTATATTGTTATAGAAGGAATGACTCTTATGGATTTAAACATGGCAACTGGAAAGAAGGTTTCAACATAGTCAATTCATTGACGTTGTCTGAATCCTTTATCATCTCTCCTTACATTTTAGTCTCTAACCTGACCCTACCTATCCATATTTTACCAGAAAATACATTTTCATCCAATATGCATTACATCAATTGGATAATCGACTAGAACCCAGACGTGGTCCTGATACATGGAATCCATCTCAGAATACATAGCTTCTAGACACATTGAGGATTCCGAGATATTTACGACTTCCCCATATGAGAGAAGTTCATCATTTCCCGAAAATAATGATTCATAATCGTTTGTGACAAGGAAACAAAATCTCTCTGGTTCCCTTACCACTCTAGGGCTCTTATGTAGTACTTTTGTTTCTGGAACAGGGGACCTGTGGAACTTTTTACTCTACCAACTCATGTGTATCTTAAGCATCAACTTCGTCGAAGTCATTCTTTGTCCTGCTATACTTTTTGAGGATGTGCTCCCTCTCATGAAATATGAATTCTCTGGTGACAGTCTCTTTGTTCTATAAAAGGTTATATATGTAATATCCATTCATTACCTTGTGATATCTTATAAAGATACACCTCATTATCTGGGGTGCTTCTTTGCTTCCAGAGAAAGCCATATTTAATGCATCACATCCCCATACATTCCTGTGGGATAAAATGGGTTTCATTCAATTACATAACTTGGAGGGAATTCCATTTTCCACCTTAGTTGGTACTCAGTTTAATGAGTATGTTGATGTTTTTAATTAATATCCCCATAAGGATAATAGAAGATATTTGTGACTCATCGTCGACCACACCATGCGCAACAAAGCATGGTTACTTTGTTCACTTACACCATTCCACTGTGGTGTATAAGGAATAGTGAGTTGAGATACAATAGTAGCCTCCCATAAATGCTACATGAACTCTTGGTTTAGATTTTCTCCATCTCAATCCAATCGAACCTTCTTTATCTTCCTACCAATCTAATTCTCTACTTCATTCATGAATACCTTCAATTTCTCTAAGGACTCTGACATATACCTCATTATGTAAAAATATCCATATCTACTCAAATCATCAATAATAGTAATGAAGTGTGAATATCTACCTCTATATTCTATGTAAATGGTCAACACAAATCAGTTTGTACCAATATTATAAGCATTGCGGCTCTTTCACCCTATCCACCGAAAGGTGGATTAGTTATTTTCCCTGGTTACCAAGCACGGAATCTATCAAGTGGTTTTATCTTAGTAGCGTCTAAATAACCACATTGGTAGAGAATTTTCAATCACTTCTCATTTACATAACTGAGAATGTGATTCCAAAACTAAGTGTTCTTTGAGTCATTTGATTTTGTTTCGTTATCGATTTCCAACACTCTGGTTTCGTAATTTAATACATTGTACCCATATTTTAAATGCACCATACCAAAAAATATATTATTCTTATAAAATAAACATACCATATTTCCAAAAATGAAAAAAATACCTCCATATCCAAAAATGTTGTAGAAATTTTGTTCCTGGTAATAATAGGAACAAAATAACTATTATGTACAACCAAAAGCATCCTAGTTAGCAATGAGATGTTTTAATTATCAATGGCCAATGAATCTATCTTCTCACCACTGGAAGCTCATAGATCCTCACATCCACTAACAATATTTATATATATACTTGGTTACTACATTTTAAAACATATGTAAGCCCCACAAGCTGTATCTAATACCCAATGTTTAAAAGTGGGAATATTACACTCTATAACGAAGGAACCTTTAGCATCCAGATGCTTTTGGGTTAAGTTCCTCTTCTAGTGGTCCGGCTTGCCACATGAAAAACAAACTACCTACCATTCATTTACATGACTCTAGATCTTCCCCTTCATGTTGGGATGATTCTTAGGGGCTTTAGATCATTTATAAACCCCTATCCCCTTTTCCTTTTCCTTCCAATTTTTAGTCTCCATAAGGACTATGGGTTTTTCACGCCCCAAGTTCTTATCTACCTAACGGATAAAGGTCAGATGTTATGATATACTATTCTCATTATTACTCGTGAAGAACTTTAAAATAGTTCTAGATAATGTCTTAGGAAGTTATTATAGGATGAGATTATTATGCAACTCCTCCGGGAACCAAATCCCTATGATGTCTAGGAACTCAATATAGAAAAAAATATTGACTACATGAGCCCCATCTGGCGCAGACTTGCCAATAATAGTTTTGAAAAAGAATTGAGATCTCATATATCTCATGTCTAACCATCTATTCATAAGGATCCTTATGTTGAGACATCATGTTATACGCCTCCATGATTTCATGTTGCTATAATAGATCATTAGACATGGACAATAGAACGAAAAATTGGAATTTAGTGGAATCATCAAACGTATAGATAGATATTACCTCATCACTAGCCTCGTTTCTAGGAACAACTACAACATGCTCCTCCAACACATTAAATTTCCTCTTCTGACTAATGATGATTCGTAAACTACTCTTCCAATCCTTGAAATTGGTGTCAGTGAGAAGGTTTTCCTTCCCGATTGTGGTTCACAATGATATGATAGATTTCATTTTTCATTATGTCTTTAAAAAATAATATGAGAAAATATTTAGTAATTTATCATGATAAAACTGAGACAAATAATTAAAAAATTACATAGTAGTCTTCCACAATTTTATCAAAATCCCATATCCCTTAAAATTAACTTCATAATATTTTGTTGTGTGAATATTCTAGTGGCTTGGATCCATATTTCCCATCAAATTACCCCAACTAGGATTGGTCCAGCTATTTGAAAGGTTTTAGGTAGGCATTCCAAATGCCAACTACATTAACTCACAACTCCTTGATCTACTGAGTGGACTCCCAATCATGAAATCCTTTTATTTTGGATTTCCTCAACCTTCGCCTCTTGGCTACACCAAGTAATTCTGTGATAGTGAACCCTTGAGGTGAACCATTTCAATCAACCCAAAACATCGATTTAGAATTCCATGAAAATTTAAAGAACCCAACTAGGGTTGTTTGAGCAGTTTGAACTATGGTTACATTCTATCCATTATTTTGGAAGGTTATACTGACTTAATATTCCCTTGAGGGATTTTATCCGTATACATAAATTTGAATTTTGTTGTATTTTATACATTCTTTTTAAAATTAAGTGGGATATAAATAAGTGATAAACTATTTATAAGATACTATTTATACATAAGCTCGTCTTAATTTAGTTCTATATTGCATGCTCGTTTAATTAATTAAATGTGTTATCGGAAAAACACACCCACAATAAATAAACACAAAAAATTATATAAATAAAATATATGGTATGATCAAGAGATTTTTCAATTGGTTAGTTTATCTAGCGATTGATAAAATAACAGAAGACTAAGGGGAGGAAACACCTTGATCCTTTTGGGATTGTGTTTACATATTTCCACATATCCTCCTTTTAATCTCCTTGGGTAGGTTTCAATTAGGATACTAACTCGAACCGCCTCTACTATCTTGGGAGATTATCCATTACATATGTTTTTATCTCACATGTAGGAGAGGGGTAAAACGTGGTTTTTATAAAAGAAACCATGGGAATACAGGCCCAATATATTAATGATGAGAAGGAATGCATGCCAACAAATATAATTTAAATGAAACCATCCACATAAAAAGGTTTTTTTCAAACTCAAGATCATTCATACATGAAACGATATTTAAGAATAAATAAACCTAGCTTTCAATTATTTAATCGTTCTTATTTATGATAATTCATGCTTGAATCCAGTAAATATCATCATCAATTAATCGGTCATTTTATCTAAAACCGTTTTTTGAATTTTCATTTAGATTCTAATCCAACATAATTTTAAACCCATATTTTCATTTAATGTTATCTTTTTAAGAATCATGTATCATAGAGGAAACCTTTTGAATTCCCATTCAAAATAACTCATTGAGTAAAAATGAACATTACACTGATGTTAAATTAAAGACACATATATAAAACAAAAATTGTGTGTTGTTCCCTAGATTTACACTCACACCAAGGTACATGTCTGAAGGGTTTGTATAATATAATAATAAATTTTAATAAATTGTCAAAATTTGGATTAGTACATGACATGTTGTTTCAACAAAAGAGAATGTACTATCATTCACCATCCATCTGAAGTACATGCCTTGGGAAATGGCGTGTATATGTATGTAAGAAATTCATCAGTGTACATGGAGTGTCCAGTGTTCCACACACCGTGTAGTATCCTTATTACACGGTCACCATCCAGGAAAACCTTGTAATGTGTACATGGTACAACTCTATCATAAAGGGACAACACATCGTTTCCATTAGGCCACATGATGTGTAATCTAGAAATTGTGTGCCACATGTTCCTTGTCAACACATATAGTCATAATGACTTTGATAAAATGCAACACACGGCTTAGTTTGGAAGACCATTCCCAATGTATTGAACATGGACTACATGACATGTACTTTCGAATACACGTCATGTTTTCTGTTGTTGTACGACCAAGAACCATTGGCACCTACATATGAGATCCTCTATTTTATTTTAATCAAAATTAAAAGACAATATCATTTCTATAAGGTGATCGATAAAAGAAAGGTGATGAATTTTTATCAAGATTCAAATTTATAGAACAATTAACCTCAATTGAAATCATTAAATTATAAAATTCATAAATCATCAATGAAAAACTAAACAATTATAATCAACAATATGACTGCCTCTGATACCACATGATGGTTCAAGAGACAGCGTAAGAATGTTGGCACATATACCCAACATTAATTTTACCATTAACAACGATAAATTTGAAATCCATAAAAATACTATATCTCTTGAATAGAACAAAAAATGAAAAAGAAGTAGAGAATTCTCAAAACCATAAAGGGGATCATCATATGTTGGTTATAATTAATTTAATTAAAAGCCAAGAATTACCTTGATAGAATTCACTCTCCATTGATGTTTCTAGTCACGATCCAATGTGATCCATTATTGTGTCGTCGAATACATGCGTTGGCTTCCACTAGCAGTGATCCACATGTGCTCCAAGTAACTCTGGACATCGTAGAAGTGATTTCTAGGTGCTACTACGGAAGATCCTTCCATTGTGATGTCCACCTATGATCTCCTTTAGAGCCGCTTACAAATCGTTCTCATTGATCTGGTGGAGGAGGATCTCTCTCATAACATGAGAAAATTTATGGAGGAAAGGAATACTCTTTTGTATTGAAATATTTCTCCATATTTGTTATGCACAACCTCACAGAATGGCTAGACTCTATGAGAATAATGTAATTGGGATTTATATTACATATAATAAAAATGAATTAATTACCCAAATTCATTTCTTCTATTTTATTTAATTCATAGTAATACCTCATGTCTAATAATAACATTTGACTAATATTATTACTTTTCATGCACCCATTGAATTAATCCAATTATAATTTTAATTAAATAAATAATATTATTTCTCACAAATCCCTAAAAACCTACATAAAGTGTATATACTCATTTACATGGTGTGTTCTTCTGCTTTTCTTTTTCCTTTATTTCCTCCACCACATATATAAGACCTTGAATAATGGAAATTTTTCCCCAAACAAATATCACATCATTTATCGCTAATAAATATATTATTTCTCCCACAATAAATTCTCTCAAATAAATCATATTTAAATAAATGCGATATGCATCCTTGAATAATTAATAAACCACAATTGGGAATAATATTTATTACACTTATTAAATGATTATTATATTGAGATACTTGGGAAAAATATTCTGTGACCCTATAGGCCTTTTTTCAATAGAAATTGTCGAAAACTACCGAAATTCCATGGTAAGCGTCTAGAAACACACCAAGGCACCGATACAGAATGAAGTTAGCGTCCCAAGGATGTGACACCTCCTACAAATACTTAATGTGTAATGTATTCAATTTTCCTTGTTATCATGAATCAAGTGGGTTTCATTCTAGTGCCATCAACCCATGTGCTCAATTATTCTTTATTTTACCTCTCATAATTTTACTCTCCTATTCTTCACCATGGACATGGATTTATTTAGGAAATATCAATTACCTCAAAAGACCTGGGATATAAACATCAAATATGGAACAAAAGGGACAAATACATGGTCGAATTATCTAATAATTAAATATTACTTGTGATGCATCCAGAACATCCAACCTCATTGTGAATAGTGTGTCGTCATAGTTTTCTTCAATACATCTATGTGAGTGAGTTGTAATACTAATTAATAATAATTTGAAACTCTAAGGAAAAATACACAAATTCACAGATAATAATATCCAATGAAACTTTGAAATTTGGATTTCTTACTGGCAGGTCTTGTTGTCATAATATCCTCCAGGATATTACCAAGGGAGAACACCATGAGAAGGTGCCTTAAATTTTTATTAGTCCCCAGCCCTGTTGGCCTGTATTATTTGTGACCCTAAAATGACAGCATCTTGCCTTAGAACATATATTCAAGAATAGTGGGATGGAAGTTATAGGTTCTCTTCATAATAGGGATATATTGTGGCCCTTTATGAAATATCGATGCTTTGGACATTATCACCTGCATTGTCAAGGAAAAGAACAATCAATATTTGATAAGGAATTTATTAATATTCAAATCCATAAATACATGTTTATCAGAAAGTAAGAAGTATTTTCTCCTAGGCTACTAACTCCAACATGTATCACATAATAAAATATTTTGGTATATTTTTCCCACATATTTGAGATATGTACAAGAATAAAAATTATTATTCAATGAACAAGAATTGATTTAATAAATACCATTACAATTATATGAGGTTGTAAAATCAAAACTTTTTAAAATCACAATATTTAAATTGAACATAAATTTACCAGAATAATATATATTAAATTATATTATAAATCAATTTGGAAGAATATGCACCATGTAAAAGAAATTATGTTTATAATAAAAAACTAGTCTCAAATATAGGATCTTGCAGCGAAAACCCTATCTTTGTTACTAATTTATTCTTCATTGGAATCAAATTTTATAATAAATTATATTTTTTTATTAATAAAGAACAAAATAAATGTATTATTAACTATAGAAATTTTAATTTCCCATTTAAAATAATTTAATACTTTTATATGTATTTTTTAGTTTTTACCAATTTTCCCACATCGGGTCATCATAAATTCCATTGTTTATACATGTTTTGTAGAACTAGTGTCACTATTTGTTTTTGTAATCTGTTATTTCCAATTTTTTTGATGTTATATAGTGTATAATTTATAGTTATTTATTGTCTATAAATTTATATTTGAGATTAAAACATTATTTATCCTTGAATATGAAATGAACAATGATCATTTTTCAGTTATATTTAACTTATGAAGGGTATGTTATTAATTTTTGACTTAAATATTCAGGTATGATTTTTTGAACAAAAGAATTGTTATTTACATATTTATATCAGTTTATATAATTAATTAAAATTTTTTTATCATCCTTGATATAATTTTAAATCATTGTTCATGCACGGTGTCAATCGGAACAAAACATGAACATACGAAGTTTGATGTATGATTTAGAGGTTACTAAGTTGAAATATTATTATACCCCTAGAATAATTATATCATTAAAAGGTTATTAGTGTAATATAATATAGTTAAAAATAATTAGATGTTTAACTGATGGATGCTAAACCATTTCTTAATGTGAATAAATGGTTTTCCTCGTAGTTATCTTGTTTATGAGGGTTAATTTTTTTAATAATTGTTTACCATTCATATATTTATGAGTGTACTAAATTTGTATTACAATAACCTTATTCCTATCATAAAAATAATTTTTTCCATAAAACGCAATCTATAAAATAGTATCCAAATGTTTCATGAAAAAACAATCATAATCTCTTCATAGGGGCTGTGGTCCACACGTTTTAAATATCTATGTTTTGATTTTTCTTAGTGGATGGAATTGAATGAATAATTATATTTTTAATTAATATAGGTAAATTCATGTATATAATATATACTTATTTTATTATATAAATAAAATTGAATTGTTTTGGGATATTAATAATTTAGAAGGAAACACTAAAAGCATGTTGATACTCACATCGAGAACATGAGTTATAATGCTATTAACTGATATCGATAGATTTCCTATAATGATCATTAATTTTTATATCCATGAAAAAAAATTAATTATCTAAATTATTTACATATAAAATTTATATTTATAAATTATATACTAAAACCACACAAGATCCGGTTATTGAATAATGTAATACATCATTCTATGGAGGCAGTAGTCTACATTTAAAGATGACTAACGATTTCATTTCTCAAAAAAGAGATGTATTTATTTTATAATATAAATTGTACGAATAGAGTTTTAAATTTGATATAGATAACATTATAATTCATAAAATAAATCCTTTTTACCATCCCTAAAATGTGGTAATGAAAAGAAAACAACATTTCTTCGGGGAGGAGGTAATCTATATGTATTCATGATCGATGTTGTTTTATTTTATAAGTGGATTGAATGGATTGAATAATTTTTTAGCATTAATGTAATTTAATTTTAATAATATAATGATGACTATTTTATATTAATAATTATAGAGATTAACTATAATGTATTATAGTAATATAAAATATTAAGACAAAGTATTAATAACGTTGGAAGAATGACATTTCTCTTGGGAAAATCCTTGGAAATTAAGGGAATAATAAAACTGCATATTACTAAAGGATTGTAGATGATGTAAAGGATACTATTAGGATCCATGTCATAATGTTTTAACAAACAATTCAATGGATGTTTGAGTAATGATTTGATGGAATTGTAACCTATTTATAAGTAAAGATAAGGGTAGATCTGAAAACACACAAAAAATATTCAATAAAAAATTCACTATTCAAATGGTTAATTAAAAAATGGAGAAAATTGTAGTGTGAATATATTTTGGGTAAAATATTTCATCGACCACTCATTTAAGAGACATTCTATACTGTTTTATGGTTCTGTTATATTTTCATCTTTTTCCCAAATGTGCTTTTACCTTGGATATTAATTTACAACCAAAATAATTAATTTTAATGTAAAAAATTAACATTGACCATTTTACCTAATTTTAACCATTTAATATTAAATTTTTAAATAATTTTATCATATATAATTCCAATGGGTTATATGCCTTATTTTTTTGATTAGTGCACAAATCATGTAAAAAGGGTTTTAAAATAACTTTTTCTTCCGTGAAAAAAAAATTATTTGTTTTCTATTGTTACTAAAAGTATTGATTATTATGACATATAATAAATCAAAAAATAAGTATAAGGAATTCATGGAAATCCATATCAATGTATAACCATGACAATTCTTTATTCAAATAAAATACCAAAATCAGTTTTTTTTAACTAAAAAATTAATGTAGTTCTAAAATGATTGAAATAGGATTTATAAGCTGAAAGAATATATAAAAATGCATATTATTATTCCTTAGATAAATATTGTTTTTTATAAATGTGTTTTTATACTTCTAGTATATTTTTATATAATAATAAGATCTTACAAATTTTAAATTTTAGAAAAACGTTATTTCCAATAAAAATTAATTATTTTCTGAAAAAACCTTGATAAACACCCCATAGGAAATTATGGTATTTTAAATTAAAAAAATTAAATTAATATTATTGATTTAAAATTAAAAAACGAATATAAATGTTTCACAAAATAATGGTGTCAAACATAGAAATAAACTTTAGGGAAAACAAAATGTTTATTATAATGTTAATGTATTTTTATTCATTGTAAATAAATATCTATTGGATAGACGGTAAATTATTTTTTATGTATTTTAATATCTAAATGTTATATAGGTACAGTTTAGAATAGCAACACAAACCCCAAAAAAATACGATTTAAGCCTAAAATGATTATATATATACATTCCCAGTCGATTCAATATATAATAATTTCATATTGTTATTTTTGTAATTTCTACGTACAAAACCCCCTATAAAAACTGCATAAGATCAATGTATATGGTAACCAGTAGTGGATTTCATGGGTTTTGATTCATCTATCATTTATTTTACAATATATTTATCGTGATTGTGATTTTCCAAAAATTGATGTCCCTCAAGTCATTATTGACCGAGTTTGGATTGAGCCCAAAAGTTTTCCAAAATTTAATTTTAAAATTATTTGGAAAAATTATGAGACCAAGAGCTAAGACAACATGCCATTCATAGGCCCGGTGTTTCCGGAATGGTCTCTCAATAAATGTTATGTTTTAAAATAGCATGTGTGAGCAGTTTTCCAAAAAAAGTTTAATAACACTCAAATAGGTTTTGGAATCAGAAATATGAGGGCACTATTGCGTTCAGGATTGTGGGTCTCTCCTAGGTGTGACTCAACATTAGTCAGCATGGGCCTCCTGTGAGAAAAACTGATTTGGAAAAGCCATATGTATAAAAACTAGAAAAATTATTATATTTTTTAAATACTAATAACTCATGAATGATAACACAGATTGAAAATATGAGGCCATTTTGGGACTCATGAGGGAATGATTTCCTTAGGCAAAGCCTAACATTAGAAATCGTAGGACAAATGTGGAAATTTGTTTTTGGGGCGTGACCATAAATAAAATAAATAAATTACTTTATTTCAAATCTTATAACTCATAAATGGTAACTTGAATTGGAAATCTGAGAAAACCATTGATCTTATGAGGGTGTGCTTTTGTTGGGAAGGGAATATCCTCAAGTATTAAGGGTCACGTGTGATTTTCGGTTTTTTGGATGTGAATTTCATTAACATATTTAATGAAAAATATTTCTTTTTAATGTTTCGTAGTCGATGATGAAACATCAAAATGGGGAATATTTTTTCCATTAATAAATGATTCAATGTGGAGATTCTGCAACAATAGTAACGTAGCAATAGTAAAATGCATTTATTCATTTAATGGATTGGCATGGGTATGATATTAGATTTAAAATCCATGATAAATTCCCCTGTATCTCTATAGAAGAAAAGAGTTGGTGAATCCTCTCTTTAGAAAATGACAAAAATGACGAGATGAAGGATCAATGATTGAAATTCGGATCAGTCATCGAAAGATCAACGAACGATGAGAATAGACTGTTTATTTGTCATCGATCTATCCAATTTCATGTAGGGTTTGATATTTTATTCTGGTATTTCCCTGTTCATGGTTGTAAATGATGAATGTGGATCAACCCACTAATAGGTTGACACGCAGTTCGATCATTCTGGCTGGATGTGCTTGAATATGGGATTGTTTGGGGAAAATAATTTATATAAGATTGTTCTTCTAAACACTTTTAATGGGAATGGATTAACAATGTGACGAATGACTGTAGAGGTTCATTCCTAATTTTTTTTGTTTTTTTTCCATCCCCTTTGACATTTTTTCTTCATGATCTTCACATTCTTCGTAGGTTGAATAACATTTGATCGATGGTCAATTGTTCTTTTCATAATGATCTAACATCATGGATCTGGAATAGACAGTGCACGGTGGATGTGTGATGATGACATTGGCCATCGGATCGTGGAAGTGCGAGAGATACCACATGTGAATTACATTGCATCAGAATAATGTTTCAACGATGATTCGATGAACATGGGATGAAGAAAACGGACCACGGTTTCTGGAACATCTTCAGGATTAATGAACAGACCACTAGAGGACGTCCGATGGCTGACAGAACAACACATTGGCTCACCAGCGCTGGCGGTAGTACACAGCTGAGGCCATGTGGTAGTGCGGCCGAAGCTGGCAGCCCACAATGGTGGCCAGTGGAACCCACGGTGGATCGACCATGGGTTTCATTGGTGTACGCGGCCATGGAGGGCCTACAGTGTTGCATCTCTATGTAGAGTCGGAGGTACATGATTAATAGACCATGTACGGGATCTCAGGTCCGTCAGACCAGACTGGCTAGATGAGTGGGAGAAGCCCCTTGGGCTATGTATTGTGGAGAGGAATCTAATACCCATCACATCTGGGGAGAACATTCCTACATGATCATAGTGGTCCGGGATGGAGGCCTCAGGTCGGGGCTAGCTGGTCGGCTAAGACCTGGGCCCCAGAACTGGGCCATGGTTGACCACAGGTATCAACTGTGAGACACTGTTACTGGAGAATCTACGGTGTGGTCGACCGTGGGGGTGGTCAGACCTAGCATCTTACCATGGTGATCAAATCCTTGTTTAGTGGACTCACCATTCGGTCGGTCAACAGGCCACTAGCCCCCTTTTCAGTCAAACGTCCCTTACTCTCATCCGGAGAGCTTTTTTGACCAGACACCTATCGCATTGGGACCCTTATGCTGGGATGGTCCTGATGAGATATTTTAGGTGAGCCTTTTTGAATATTGGTAGATGAACTAACGGTTTCATGAGTATGTCCTTCAGGTAAAAGAACCCTTGAGTGGTAATAGGTATGTTTCATAAAGATAAGACTCCCCAAGTCGTGGGAGCATAATAGTTTAGTTCGTGTAGCTTCCTCTATGGGTTTCACTCTCCTAAAGGACAAGGGTGCGATTTACCTAAGATTTTCTTGAAGGTAGAGTAGGTATTCCCTTATAGTAATACGGTGCAGGTCATCTATTCTTGGAGTCAGTACTCCTCTATAGGACAAGGCGTGGGTCCCCAGCATCTAGCACACATAGAGTAGCTATTTCACTACCTTGTAGGGATCATGCCCTCTATGATTGGATTCGGTACACCCATGTTGTTCCAATGCACAATTCCTCCTGAAATCTAATGTATATTGGGTCAATACTCTCATACATGGTAGGGTGGGCGTCCTCTATGATTGTATTCGGTACTCCCATATTATTCTACGAAATGGGTCCTCCTCACATGAACTGATTAAGTCGGTACTCCCCTATCATACATGGGTTCATGTTCCCTAGTCACTTTTTTGTACTCACATACTGGGTAGGGTGCAGTTCTTTAGTTGGAGTTAGATATCCCTCATCTTTCGGACACTGATACAAGGATCAGGCATATCCACTTGATGAGAATGATTCCTGGATATGATCTAGTGATCCCTCGACAGACTGAGGTATGTGATGCTTTATATAGTAATGAAAGAGGTTTCACGATATGTTTTGGAGTATGGATCCCTCTTACGTGTATAGTGGTGTGGGAGGGCCTCTCCACATGGGTTTCCACCGTCTTATAGTGGGCGCAAGATAGCAATGAATGAACGTTCTTTGCAGGGCACTGGAGTTGGACATCGCAGAATGTTTTTGATGGAGAAAGTTATCTTGGATGTACCATTTGAAATGGTAGATTTGTTCTTGATGGAGAATACCTCTTGGATGGGTTCCATCAAGGATGGCTAAGCTCATGGAGTGTGATCTCATGGTTTTGTGTGTTTCCTCTCAATCATACGATGAGTATCTTGATTCAGGATATGAGGATGGAACCTTCTGATTCATAGTGTCTGAAATGAGTTTATCTAGATATTCTTGGTGTATGTATAGGCATATACCTGGGTGGAGATGACTGCGTTTCATTGGTGGTTTTCCCCATTACCTTTAGGTATTTGGGGTGTCCTTATGATTATTGTTTTACTCACCCTTACACGAGACCTCCCATACATGTCGTGTCTTGTGCAGATGATCAACTCATTGATGGAGGTTAGGGAGAACCTGGACTAGGTGCTACTCAGTGAGATCAGACTATTGATGTGTAATCCTATTTCTATAGGAATCTAACCACCACCTAACCATCAGCTAGGGTTGTCGATAGATGAGCTTTGAGAACTTGGAGTTTTACTTGTGTTCTTTCTTTCTTTTTGTGGGCTTGTATACTGGCCTAGTTTTTTATAAGGTACTTTACTTTTCTTATTAGTATGTTTATGTTAAACATTGTGGTTTTAAAGCATAGCTTCAGTGGATTTTTTATTTTCATGTATCTTTAGCTTGTAGTTTTGTGCGTGTGTACAACTACATAGGAAAATTCCTCCCATTTCTGGGATATTCCTAGTCAGCACTACTCTCCCGCCTCTATCATATATGAGGTGGGATTGGGGTAGTCACACATGCTCCCTTAGGTATGGGTTGTGACATAGTCTTAGTCATGGATATACCCTAGTGAATATATATCCCTTTTCAGCATAGATAAATTGACTTTTATTTAAGATATCCACTTGTGTAATCCATTTTATCCTACATTATTTATGTTTTTATTTTTACATCAATTTATTATGTCTGATTTGATGTATATGTTTCCATATCCATGTTTAATATTAAAAATATATCATGGTCTTTTTTAAGATTAGTATACTATGTGAAACACACAATTTATTACATTATTATTTAATTATAATATATAGTAAAATTTGGGTTCATTACATTTTCCTTTCCTTAAATAAATTATTTCCTTAGAATTATAATTGTCACATACCAGCAAAAATATCTAAGGGAATCTAAATAATTTCAAGGAATATGGATATAATTCATATATATATATCAACCTTATAAACATGGTATGTTTGAATCATTAATTTGTATAGGATTATCCCTATTATAGAGATTTAATCTAACCATTTAGGGTATGAGTTTATCATTCTTCGATATCAAGGCAGCCATTATATAATTTTTTCCTAGAGGATGTTTATTATCATCCATTAAAATATAAATTATCATAGGTTAATATAAAAACCCTTCTTTTTATCACACACATAAACCTGATTTATTACATAAAATATTCACTTGATAGAACATAGAAGATCGAGATTTCTAGTGTCTTTGGGGTATATGAACATTACATAACATCATAGAAAATAATTCACACAAAATATTTATTGAAAACATCTTTTATATTACCAGTACATTCCCTCGTACCGAGCAGTTCATGGGATAACCTCAGAACACGCATTAGAAAAGGGTGAGATATAAAGCCCAATAGGTGAATAAACATGGAAAAACATGAGGAATACAATACATGTCAGACAACAGGCATATCAATGGATCACAAGATAAACATGAACATAAAGTCATGATAAAGCATGATAACCATAACATAAAAATGTGGCAACAACACTTAACATGGATTTAGCATGACTCAAGGCTCATTGCACATGGAGAATGAGTAAATCCTCATTGAATATGAAGCAAAAGTAAAAATCGTTTCCCCAGAATTTTCATGATTCAACACCCATTGGACATGACATATCATTATACTATACTTTACCCAATTCATTGGAGTGCTATCAGGGCACACCCTTCTTAAAAATTTCATTTCATACATAAGTGTTCCACAAGGATCATAAAACATGGAATCAATTAACATCATAAGTTATTTAATGATTAAGTAATGAGGAATAAATAAATAAATGTACCATTCAATAGGTATATGTTCATAATGTTTAATACCCTTGATATATACATGAGTATGGTATTCACTACACAATGAACTTTTCTCGAAAAAATGCGGTCCTATTTCGGCAGCATAACGATGTGACATGAGGATTCATGAAAATAGTTGATGAGATATAAAAGGGTGTTTCATCATATTTACATGAAATGGACAATAATGGGGTCATATGGATACATTTTCCAACAAATGTAATGGAATTTAGATGAATAATTCAAAATAATTACTTGGATGTAAAAGAGTAGAGTGAAATCCCTCATGGAATTTTGGCATGGTAATAGGTGTACATGGGAGGCTTTAATGAGAGAGAAATGGGTCTCCCGTCATCCAAACATAAATAGGGAATGATGGGGGAGGTTTCAAGTCATACCCCAACATTTTTAATTGAACAAGAGGGCATAAAAACTTAAATAAAATTGAAAAGAAAATGATAATGAAAGAAATCCCTTACTTGGAAGTGTGATCCCAATGGCTTGGGAGATGATTGAAAGAGGCTTCATGGGAGCTTGGGGAACCTTGGGAGGATTAAATAAAGTTGAGGGAAGGGGTTGGTCGAACTACAAAGGCTTTGAGTGAAGAGGAAGTGGGAGATTTGGTGGGTTTATATAGGTAAGGAGGGGGGTTCTTTATTGTTTAGGTTTGGGACACCTCACATTAAACTAATCAATACCACAAACCGGACCATGATTTTTGGACATGGTTTTTGCCAAAGGGGAGTGGAAAAAAATATTTTACAAGGCCAATGGCCTAACTTTTTAATATAATAGTGTTTCTTGTGTGGAGGTGAGTCACACTCTAAAGGAAGACAATTTAAATTGTAAAAATGTTTTATAAGTCTTGGAGGGTCCACAAAAGCATTGTAAAATAAATAAAAAAATATAAAATAACATTATTTTAATTATAAAACGTATATTGGACGAACATAATGTTTATAGTATTTTATTACATTACTATTGGGTCATTATGATGTCATAAAACAAATTATACATTTAAATAGTATTTAATTTTTACCCAAGCAATCGAGTGTCTTAGAAAATTATGAAAAAATCACCATTGAATAATTTCGACGTCCTAATTCCAAAAATAATATTCATTTTATCTAAATATTTTTTTAAATATGTGAATTTTTTCTTTTTATATAAAAATCAACATTTACTGAAAATTCATGGGTTTTGACAAAAAATAGTTTTCACACATTAATAAAAATTACAATTGTATTCCTAAAATTATATGATCATTTATATTTGATAAAAATTAATTTAATAATAATATTTTATTAAAATATTATTTAAAGAAAAATTACATTAATTCATCAAAAAATATTTCTTAGTTGAATATTAACTAAAAATACTATTTGTCATTTAAAAACTATTTACAGAGTAACAATAATAAAATGAATGCACATTATTTATACAAAAATATTGTACATTCTCATAGTGATAGGGTCTTGTTACAAAACCCATTATAACACTCTCATAAGACCAAAGGGTAAGGTCTGTGATGGTGACAGACTCTTGGGGTGGCTTCGATAACATCACTCAGGTGGTAATCTCAATTAACTTCCACTTCTACTATAGTCGGTTCTGCTCAAGCCTAACTTGTTCAAGTTCGACTTGGTCATGGTTAAGAGCAAAGCCAAATAATGAAACCTCCATTATAAGCTCTGAAAAATGGTCTTCGTATGGGTCAAGTCTACTAGATGAATCCATAACATCCTTTTTCTGTGTAAATTGGATTTGTTAAAGCCCTATGTTTATACTAATCATGTGATTAGTGTTCAATGACTATATTAGCAACAGTCACAATTAATAACGGTGTTTTAAAATCCAGAAACATAAAACCAATGATTTTCAAATTTTATATAACCATAATAAGACATTTAATTAGATCATGATGAGTTTTCATTAATGAAATATTGGGTCGTTACAGTTAAAGTGGAATATACATTCCATAGTCCTTATAATTCCTCCTCTATGTGGGGGGATACAATAAATAACAAAAATAATGTTATAATTATCTTATAGAAGGATAAGAATCTTTCTATAGTGAAAATATATATAAATTTTAACTTGGAATAGAATAAAAACACCACTAAAATATTTTATCGATAACTAAATCATCATATATGTGATTTAATGATCATAGATACATGCATTGAGATACTATAGTTCTTAAAATCAAATTCCAATAATACATTTAAAACATTGTATTTGAGGGTATCTGTACCTTAATATTAGGATTGACTTCAACTGTAGTGGTATCATAGATGTCATATTATTATCTTAGTCATGTAGGATGGTTATTATTGTCACCATGGTAAGTCCTTGTGCTATGGAATTCACATGGATAATTTCCCACCTTCCTCCACAAATATGAAGTTTATTTATTAATGGTTCCATATAATGAACTCATTTTCATTCAATTTTGTGAATGAAAATTGTCATTTTCCAATAATAGTTTAAATCTTGATTTCTGCTTCTTACACAAGTAATTAAACATTTTTTACCCATGAGGTCATTATCATATTGATTCCTTCTACATTTATTATATATAATAAAATGAAAAAAAATTCTTTCATCATTCTTGTCACATTATCATTTATGATACTCCACTTTTCTCTTCATTTGTTTTTTTGGGACATAAAATTTTTTCATACTATTAATAATATTTCATCAGATCTAGTTTGGAATAGTATCATGGTTTTACACTCTATCACTCATTCATATGGTCTGTTCATTGCGGTTATCTTCAGAATTTCCCTCACATGCATGGATTCATCTAGATCCATCCATTAATAAAACCAATAATGAGTTACCCTGGGTTATTATAAATTAAAAACAATTAGGAAAAATAGAATGTAAGGAATTAATCCATAAAACATCTTATAATTTGTTAACATTATGTTAGTCAATAATTATTTTAGTTCATCATGTACCTTTCAAGGTTACATATTCTGTTAGGTTATCACATATATCGTAACCTAAGAACTCAATGTAACAATTAAATAAATCATTCAATATTATGAGATCAACCAAAGAATGTACCCCATGAATTTCAAGCCACATATACAGTTTTCCTATTTTTCTTGAACAAGGTTATTGTCGAGTTAATAGCCAAAAATCTTACTTTATGGTTATTACACATAGATATAACATTACTAGTGTTTATATCAATAGACCATAATCCATATTCGGATAAATATTTTAGGAAACTAACCAAAAAAAATCATTACAAATATTTCAAGATATCATTAATTACATAGACTAATCTCTGTAATTTTACACTATGTTTCACTGACCTTAATTCTAGAAATTTATTCTACAATCCCCATAAATAATGAAACAATTACTTCTATATAAACGATGGATACCAATGATAAATATGGATTTATATTATTTCATTGACAAGACTAAAAAAATTTCATTTCATAAGTAATAATACCCTAATGGGTGATAGTTTCATTAACATTGTAGACTAGAAACATAATAATATTATTTTACCAATCTCACTGTCATTTCTCATTAAAATCCCCACAGTAGAAAAACTTATACAAATATCCTCAATAATACTCATCCTTATAACATTGGGAATGAATAATTAAGAATCATTTGAGATCAGACACTTAGTATGGGGTGAATAATCATGTCATCAATGACAATATAATAAGAATAAGTATAAACATTAGAATATTATAAATATCATATCCTCAAGATTGATAACTGTATAACATAATTGAGCATCAAAATACACAAAATAAGAACTTAAAAACAAAAATTAACAACATTGAAACATATATCTATAAAATATCATAGAATAATAAAACATAATCCTTGAATTATTCTAGAATTACATCAATTGAGTAATATCATTCAACTATGGAATTAACTTAATCATAGTGAAATAATAATTTCATGAGTTTCACCATCATTTTTAATGCTTATGATAAACTAAAATATACTAATTAATACATATACCATGAAATATAAAGTCAACACTTGTGAATTTGAGGGAGATATAAAACCCCAACGATCATTCATTCAATCATACGTCTTCAATATAAAAATAATTCACCCATAATATCATTTACAACCCATTAAAATAATAATATTTTACGTAAAACATCCAAATGTAACTCATTAATTTTTCATAACCCCCCATTAAATATAATATGATTCATAAAATATAAAAATTTAATCCATTTATATTCTATAATGATCCCCTAAATAAATAGTAATTCATGAAACATCTATAAGAATTTAAATAGCATCATGAATTATATTTATTGAAATAGAAAATTACATAAATCAAAACAATCATATATTAAAATTAAAATATGAGCTAAAACTAAAAAATTTCCTTATTATTGATATATAATTCTGAATATAGAGTGGAAAATGAAAACCAAATCATTAATGTAGTTTTATTTCCATCATTTTGTATTCGGTGAAGTAAAAGACAAATGTGTTGTTCTCTTATCAAAAAGTAATCTTTTCCATGGATAAAGGAGAACATTTAATCGAAGTGGATTTGGATCGAAAAATATTTTTAACTAGAAATAAAAGAGGTAATATCATTCAAATTTTAATTTATTTGTAGAATGATGCTCAATAATAAATTTTATAACTCAAAGAAATTATTTTATGTTATCATGTCCCTTATCGAAAAAAAATATAATGAAGTAAGAATATTTTTACCGAAAGTGTTATGTTGTTAGAAAATTAATCACCTTTATTCAAGAGAATGTACAATACAATTCAATCATAGCACAAAATTTATACATTTATAAGAAATATGTTTCCGAACTACAATTATATCTCGATGGACTACAATTGAGTAAACAATACCAAATACAAGTTGAGGAACATTTAAAATCAAGGCCTCGTGAAATTGATATCTCTAAATTATAAATAAATTTACAGGAGTAAATAGTATTTCTTGATATAATAAATCAATTTGGTATCATATAATCCACTTGTAATAAATTCAGAGCATAATAAAAAACATATATCAAATTGAGGTATTTGATATGAAAGCCTTTAGGTTGGTCCTTATTTGATGACCAATTATAAAAAATTCATAATAAATTATATTGTGCATATTAATTATATAACCAATAACATTATTCAGATCTACAGCCAATTATTCTCCCCATTCATAATCATTCCATATAATTTTATGTTAGTTTTTACCTATGTTTCTATATTAACTAATATAAATTTAATAATTTATACCAATTTTATAATAGTAATGTCGGTATTTATTTTCATCCAAATTTAGTATTTAAAAATTAATTAATGTTACTATAATAGGTCATTTATATTTATTTATGATGTCTAATTCTCTTTTTAGGACTACATTAGTCATTATCCATGAATATGAAATCAACAATGAGTTTTTTCTAATGATTTTATCCTATGAAGTGTGTTTTCCTAATTAATGAGTTATATATTGATCTATCCTTTCCATGAAAAAAAACCATTATTTAACTAATTAATAATGTTATTATATTAATTATGTTTTCATAATCATCCATGATATGAATTCATTTCATTGTTCAAGTGGGAATTCAAACTAACACAGACATTAATTTTCCATGATTAATGGATGGCTAAGAGTTTTGTATGTCATAATATTACAATAATGATAGAATAATGATATCAATTAGAGATCAATATATTTATGTAATATATTTAAAAATAATTACAGGAATACTTTATGTATATGAATCCATCCAATAGTACGAATAATTTTATTTTCTCTTAAATTGGTTCTTTTAGATGGTAAATATTTAAAAATAGTGTATACCATTCAAATCTGTCTATGAATAAAGAACTTTATATCAGTTTTTTATATACTAGAGATCATATTTATCCTTTAAACCCATCCATATATCTATCCTATAGTAGAGTTAATCAAAAACTAAAAATACCACTTTGTGGAGGAGTTCATCTTCATGTTTGTACGATCAATATATTGGTTTTTATTAGTTGATATAATGGAAGGATAAAATTTTATTAATTAATAAAATGAACTTTTAGTATAATAATGATATCGACTTCATTATATTGTTCAGTTCATATAAGGTCAGGATGGTAAAAGTTATGAAGGATACAATAAAAATAAGAGGATACACATGTCATGGACATGAATATTTAAGCTTATTCCCAATATATATGGATTACCTTAAAATGATCATTAATTTTTACGATATTCATAATGACCATATTCATTATTTATATTACTTATATATATATTATTACAAAAATACAATATAAAATAAAAATATCTGAGAAATATGTATTTGGATCATAGATAATGTGATGTGATTGAGAATTGGATACCATTTATCTACGACTCCATTGGATATTTTATTATTACTCAAAACCATGAATAATGTGATATTGTGTCATTATGGGTTATGAAACATGAATGTGTGATAGTGAATGTCATCATTTAATGATTTAAGGATGTTAATATATTACTTCATCTGAATGGTAATTTTGTTATTCTCTCCGTTATGTATGTTTATATTTTTTATATACAAAGGACGGAAATATGTTTATAGTTATCTATGATGGTTGATCAATTGAATAAAAACAATATCATCATTAGAGACATCAATGTAGTTATTAAACTAGATGATAGAATTTGATCAAATTTCTCAAGGATTGACTTGATTGTGTTCTTCACTTTTATTTATCAGTGATATCTTGTTAAATATCATTTTGTAGGGTTTGTTTATAATTAGATATTATATATATTGAATAGAAATAAATTAGGTATCTTTTATAGTTGTTTCTATCATAATGATGACTATAGTGCATCAGTGTATGTTCATATATTCACCCTTTACAAATTCAATTCAAATTACAATGCCCTCCATGATAATGTTTATGTTAATGAAACAGGTTCACATCCACAACTATTCATGTTCAATAACACATGGTTATCCTTTTTTTGATATAGGTAACTTTTCAAAGATTTTTTTTGAAAACTGAAGTGATTAGAGGTTCCATAAAAAATTCATGAAAAACTCATGAAATATAAAGTATTATTGATGTATTTTTGTAAGAACTAATTCTCTATAGTGGATTAAGATATCCATATGGGTTAGGATTATATGGAACTCATGAGAATTAACAACATATAACATGATGTTCCAACTTATTGGAATTTAAAATTAATTCTAAATTATAAGATCATCTATTCATTAAAGAATAATTGACAATTAATCACTATAGTTCTTGGTGCCTTCAATATTCAACTATAAACTCCAATAATTTTAAATGTCATTATAACGGGGAAAATTAGAAATAATGGAAAAAATTTATTAGATTAAGAAATAACATTTGACATATAAATCTAAAATATCTAATTTTATTGTTCAATAATTTCAAAAACTATACAATGTTAACAACATTTCAATTTTACCCACTAGATTTACAATATTCCTTGATGTATTGAAAATAAACCTTACTAAAACAACATTGATGCCCCTTTAGAGGCATAAATGAATGAATGATTTATTTATTTAAACATAATTAGTGGTACATGTCTTAATGAATTTTGAAACATATACTTTTTGTTCTAATAGGAAGTGAACCATATTCATTTTATCACTTTTTGGGGAATTTTTTCTTAGATAATCAATACCTTTAAAAATAACACCTTATATATTGCTAAAGGGTATACTAATGATATTAAAGAATTAATGGTAGTTTATATAAGGATTGTTCTTCAAAAATTTATCATTAATATTCTATATATGAATTTCATTAATGTTATCAGGGAAGTCATCACCAATATACAATTTAGATATCTTTCTAGAAGGAATACTCTAAAAATTTTATTCACTCTTTTATAACTAATTGATGTTTTACAGAAGAAATAAAATGATAGTAATTTGTTTCTCAACTTTTATATACTATAATATAATAACATAACAAGATAGAGTTTCATTATAGATGTTTTTGTGATATCGTGATTCCTCACCATAGTCATAATTTTAATAAGAGTGACTTTAATATGTGTTTTTATTTATGTTATAATAAATTTTTCTATGAAAGGATTCTATGGGTTCTCTACAGATGTATAACTAGGGGTTATTTATGAGGTATTCTACTGTAAGTTAATAAGGAATACCTTATTATATGTTTTATTAATATCTAAAATTATATAATTTTCACGTAGAAGAAGGATAGAATAAATGTAATTTAACCATTATATATTTTTTGTGTTGATGATATTATTCCTTTTTTGGAAGATTATAGGGATACCCATAGTCCATTAAGGATAATTCATGTCCATATGATGAAGCTTTGGCCAATATAGTAGTTAGAGAAAGTCCTTTTTTATTTTTGGGTAAGGGGTCAAGACTTCAAAGAAAAATATGCATTCTAAATTCATTATTGTAAGAATAAGATCTATACACTTTGAATAAATAGGATCCCTCTTATTCTAGGTAAAGGTGGAGAGAATGTACCAAAAGATAATCAATTCCCAAACCCTGCCACAAATGGCTATATGTAAGGTTTAAAACATGTCATGTGTAGGGGGGTTTCCGTCAATCAATTTACCACATCTATATTTTTTATTCCTCTTTTATATATTTGGTCATGTGTGATTATCAAGAAACTGAATAGTATGATCATAATTTATTTTGACATGATTATTTTATGAATATATGCAGATATAATATTTAGTTATGTAGTGTATTAAATACCTTAATATGGTTATATTATTCATTAAATACTTGAGGGAGTTTAAAGAACCTTTTCCCACTAAATTTATATATAATTTCATTACATCATATGATATTATTATTTTTTTCTCTATTAAATGTATTCAAATAAGTTATAAAATGGAAATTATAGTTACATGTCATTATATGTATGTAATTCTATAAAATCAACTTATATTATGTTGATGGAATGCCCTATATAGTTTTTGAGTAAAGAACATAATTTAGTTTGTGCCATATATTTTGCTGATAGCGCACTGGGGGAAATTAAAATCCATCCCCTAAATAGTCATCATCTCTAAATTGATTACATTCTCTTAAATAAGGATGAATCTCTTTATAATATTTTAATTATTATAAATCTAAAAATTTAATGAAATATTTTATTTTAATAGTTGATTTATTGTGGATGGTGACCAAACATGCTTATTTTAATTATAATTAAATTCATATATTGATTTCTTGTGAGGACCCACATATTTCTATTTGTCTTGATAAATTTAATAATCTATTTTAACAACCTTCATAATTTATTTTATTAGGAAATATTTTGAGGAATGTGCTGCAATTTGATGTGTAGATTCATATTGATCATTTTTTATATTTCATCATCCTGATCTCTATTATTGAGGATGTCTACAAGTATAAGCCATTTTTTCTCAATTTTATGTTTTCAATGAAAATATGATATTTTTTTCAGGATATCATCATTTACAATCTATCTATAAATAATAGGTTGGTCGAACATATGATATTTATAATTAATTCACATGGTAGTGACAATGTATATAACCTACTCCTTGTGATTGTAGTGGTTGCGGTCTCATATATATGAAATAACTAAAATGATATTATCCTTGAGAACAATGAAATATTATATATTATGGTAATCACTATAAAAAACTTTTACATTCATGCTACAATAAAAATAAAGACATGATACTATTTATAAATAAAGTATATAAAATAATTATTAATATATTAAATTTTATAATATGTTAATCACTATTATAAAATAATTTAATATATTAATAAAATAATATATTAATAATTATATAATATGTTAATCACTATTATATAATTTATGGTAATCACTATTATAAAATAATATATAAATAATTATATAATATGGTAATCACTATTATAAAATTTATGGTAATCACTATTATAAAATAATATATTAATAATTATATAGTTTATAAAATAATTATTAATATATTAAATTATATTATAAAGAAATAATTATGTTATTAATGAAACTAATTTTTATATATGTAATTACATAAAAACAAAAACATAGTAAATTAATTAATATATTTTATATATTTAGTTGTTAAAAATACAATTACTATTAATTATGATTAGTATTATCTTAATTAATGTTCTTATAAAAAATTAATTACATCATACTAATAAAAATACTACTACTTATAATTTATGTTAAATAATTATTAAAAGTAGTTTTTTAAAAAACATACAATAAAAAATTCCATAACATATAACATATATCTTTCTTTAAAATGTATGAACATGAAATATACCAATTTAGTTTGTGTCAATGTCTCATATGATCTTCTAGGACATATCTTGTTGTATAGATAATGTGTTTGCACCATTTGTATAAATTATTATAATCTTGTGTGTGAACCTTCTATAAAGAATATTCTAAAGGTGTCTTGACATCATCTTATGTGGAAGGTGGTGGATCCAATGTCTCCATGACCATTCATGGTCCTAGATTTATGTAAAGTGGATGTTGGATAAAACACTATTCCATATTTGATTAATCTCTATGTTGGGTAATGTATATTTTATGATTGGGGAAAGTGTGGACTGAAATATACTCCAGTCTCCCTCTAGATAGGAATAATAATCTGAATTATTAAGAGGTGTTGTAAGAGAATAATTATAAGACATTCCCAAGTCATTAGTATAGATATCATATGGTTCTAGATCATGTGTGATTGGAAGTGGAGGATGTTTGGATTAATATATATAGAATCCTCCACCTATGTCACACTACCATGTGGAACGTCCAAAATCTTCCTATCACTATCTGGAATATCCATATAAGGCTCATTACTCTCATCATGATCTGGAACATTGATAAAAATATTATGATATATCTAATAAAAGTGATTAATATTGTCTTTTACTTATCTACTAAAGTAATTGTAGTAAAACGTTTTTCCCTTTGCGAGAATATAAGGGAGAATATATTGTTCCATATGAGTCATTCAAAAAATTGGGTGTTATCTATAGTTAATAAAACTATTACTCAAAGGGGGAGGGGTTATTACCAAGTCATGATTGCCTCATTCATGTCACATAAAATAAAAAAAAATATTTCCTACAGTACTAGGGAACATAATCCATTTTTTCGGTTAGTTGAATCCATACAAATCATTCTTCTTTTAACCAGGACACATGAATTATGTCTCACATAAACTTATACTACACATGATATCACTACAAGTTGAATTTGGACCTCATTGATTCCATCAGTGAATAAAGTAAATGATATTGATTGGTTGGTATTGGAATGTGATAATAGAAACAAGACTACTTTATAACTCAATCAGCTAAGTTCCACATAACCATGTGAAAATGAATAAGAGATAAAATTCATGATTAGGTAGTAAGAATCTCTCTACAGAAGGGTGGAGGACTTTGAAGAATAGGACAAACATATGGAATCCTCAAATCCTATATAATCAAAAAAATTAATATATTAATAAAAATTGAACCAATTTACAAAAATTAATAATAATTGTATGATAAAAATAATATTCAATTACATAATTTGTATAATGTTTTTCTAGTGTCTGTATATAAGTTTGGGGATTATTATTTTAGTTAATGAGTGTATGTAGGTATAGATATTGATGCAGATAAATTTGATGATGTAATATATTCATTATAAAATATAAACCTTTCAATTTCATATAATAAGGATATGACTGTCTTCAGAGGTAGTATTAAGAACCAGATAGAGGCTGCAAGTTCTTCTAATCTATCACCATTCTAGGAATGTTGAGTGTTTCCCACACCCCCCTCTATATGAAGGTAATAAAACTAAGAAGAAATTATCTCCTCCTCTCCTCTATATATTGGGATCCACACTGGATAGAGGACTTTACTCCAATTCAAACCTTTTAAACAGTTATAACATTATAGTGGATAATTCATTTATAGGTTATCACCAAACATGGGAAGGATATCAATGCTCTCATTTATTATTGAACCTTAAAAAAATATTGTGTTCATATATTTACTTATTTTTATTAATTCATTCAACAGTGAAATGATAATCATAAAATCAATATCCTAACAAGTCAGGAGGTATATGGATAAAAATAAGGAAGTGTTTTAAAAAATTCCCCAACATTGATTCATCCCCCCCCATCATTGTTAGGAATATCCAAAACAGGTCCCTCTAATTGGTATCATAGGGATAGGTTCACCTATATTACATTCTATATAGGGAATTTATGGTCTTTGGAAGATATATGTTCTTTTCCTAAGTCAACAGAAAATGTTAGTTTTGGTGAAAATTTAGTTTCCTCTAAGCATAAGGATATATCAACCAAGACAGTGATGAACATGAAAAATAAATAGAAGTAAAATATTACGAAAATGTCCGACATATCTAATGATTATGAATTATATGGATCTACATACCATTCGGGCAATGAAGATATATTATACTTGGAATATATTGAGAATGGGGATCATGTATTCACTAAGAATAATGATAACCATCCTACCAATAGCGATCAAGGGGTATGTGCTAGTACATTTGGAAGTTATTATAAAGGTGAAAATTCTAGCACCAGTGGTGATGATCAATTTACATATTCTCAAGAACTATCAGTTGACAAATTGGGAAAGATTTTTTTTGATATCCAAAAATTTATTTCATCCCTTTTTTTGGTGTATTTAAATGTATGTAGGAAGAAATCACCCAGATAGAATAAAAAATAATGTTTTGGAGAAGGGTTTATATGAAAAAGTTGATGAATGTTTAAAAACACTGAAAAAAGATGGAGATTTTAAAGTAAAAATGATTAAATTTCAAATATGTTCCTAAAATTTTCTCATAGAAGTTAACGAAAAGGGGGGAGTCAACCAGACTCTATAATATTATATCCATTCCCATGAAGATGAGATGAATAAGATCATTAATGGTAGGGTTTTATATTTGGAATAGGCATCCAAGAAGATCAAATAACAAGAATATTTCCCCAAAAACAAAGGATGCATGAAGATGAAGATGAAATATTAAATAAGTCATGTGAAGAGAAGGTCATTATGATTAAAGATCTGAAAACCACTCTCAATATAAAATGTCTAGAAATTAAATCTATGTTTAAAAATATTGATAAGACACGTAATCAGGCTTCACAGAAGAAGGAAACATTATATATAATCACTAAATTTTCACCGGGGGACACTAATTATGCTATAACTCCAACATGTATCAAGAATAACTTTACATCACTCAATTATCTATCACAAGTAGCTGAGAAGGAAAAGGAACCATCCATATCATAACGTGATAATGCTTATAAATTTGATTCTAAAAAAAGTGAATTGTGGAAGAAAAAATATAAACATGTATGGATGAGTAAAGGTTATGAAAAACATACCACCTAGAGTAGGTTGGATAGGAAGAATAATTTGGAAGATGGTTCCCCACAGAGAGACCTACAAATCAAGAAGAACGCCCAACAACCTCATACATACGAAATCCTAAATTCAATATTTGGGTGTCATTTTTAGTTCAATAATATATATGGGAATTCTGCACTGGATTTTTGGAACATTCCTTTAATTGTAAAAGCATAGAGAAATCCCATATCAAGGTGGAGTAATCTAGAGAATATGAAGCAACATACATAGATCCAAAAGAATATGTATTCTACAAAAGGATTTGGATTTATTGAAAACAGTTTTGATGTATGCAATGGGAGTGGTCATAATGTTTGTGCATGTTCATCCCTACTTATATCCCAAGCAACAAAGAATATAAGACCACAGAGGATGGATAAAAGAGAAGAATTTTACCTGGGAAGTAATCAAAAGAATGTCTCAAAAGAAAGTGCTTCAAAGAATATTCCAAGGAGGATATGTGAGAGGTCCATGGATTCTAAATCCAAAAAGATGATGTGTGGTTCATCTAGAAGAGATTCCAAGAAGGATTACACTTGGATGAAGTCATGTAGAAGATGCAAATTTTTTGCCTCTGTCCCTAATGACATTTTATTTATATGTCCTCTTGATTAGGAAAGAATGGGAATGTTCGAAGATGCACTGGGTAAGGCTAGGGAAAAATTAATTAAAATGATTCCTCAAGATAAATAATTCCTATGTGTGAGGTGGATCTAAGAGGGTAATAGTGTTAGAAATTTCATTTCATTTATTCTTGTACAAGAATAATTCCCCAAGAATATGAAAGTTTCATGATAAGAATCTTGTGCTATGAAATCTCTTGAAGAAAGATGATACACAAAAAATGAAATGGAATAAATGATAAGATCCACACATCATGAATCAAAATTTAAGATCAAATGTGAAAATGTGATAACAGGATAAAATGGAGCATCCTAGTTGAGAAAGCCATCTGAACCTTACTGTTAACATTGATAAAGCTATGAAGACCCCCCTTATTCCATTAAATCTTGTGTGTACTGTATTTGGGGTTTTAATATTGATAATTTATGGTGCATCTTATTCTTAGTGGGATAACCTATGAAGTTGTTATTCATGTCAATACATGACAGAATAGTTGATGAAGTTTCTATCCTAGGAATATTCTTCCATTCATTATAAAATAACAATATGAAAAAGGATCACTGTTGATGAAAATGATAATGAGTGTTTCTCTTGAGGGGGGACAAGTAAATACTTATATAGTGTCTGAAATAATTTGATGGCACTAATTGTGGTTATTAAATATTTAAATTTACGAAATATATCATATTCCATAAATAAATAATAATCCTTGATGAGTTTTGTTTTGTAATATAATTAAAATTTCATTTAAAATATATATTAATCATTTCATTTCTCTATTTGTTCCAATACTAAAAGAAAATTTTAAAATATATGTATTTAAAATAATAACTAGATCTGTTAGAATTGAGTGGGTAGTTTCAATGATATCATAATATTGGTAGATATTTTGATATGAAGAGTTTCTATAATGTTTACAAAACTTTTAAATACCATGAAAAGTTGGTTTACCTACTAGATTTTTAAGAGTACACCACTTTATAATTTTTTCAACAATTTGAACAGATTACAAATAAATCTGAATTTTCGTTAGAAGGATAAAATCAATTCCCCTTTAGAATCTTTCTTCATGTGTTGTCATGAAGTTGGGTACTAAAGGAGAAATTATTTTAGGCTTCAAATCATGATGAAGACTCCAACAAGGATAATGAACTCACCTATTGTTTAAAGCTATTTCCATGTTTTTTATTTAGTTGTTTTTTATACTCAGTAATAATTAAATGATTTCTATTTTAGGTTAAATCAATTTTTAATAAATATATGTGATGAGACTCTTTGTTTTACCAATATAAAAAAGTTACTAAATTCACTACAATAAGTGATTTGGGAATAAAACAGTAATATATATTGATATATTAACACCATGATCAATGATTAAATTGGGAAATATATGACTCAATAGTGTGTATATCAAAAACTCTTTTTTGGTTTTTATGACTTAAAATGTGTTTTTAAATAATAAAAATAAAATATTAAATAAAAATGTGCATCATGTTTTCAAAACCAATCAAAAAACACACAAATTGAATTTAGATGTTTTGACTATAGTCTATGATTTATTTATAACATATACAAAACAACTTAAAATTAATTGGACACATGGTGTGGATAATATGAATTTATATGAATGTTATCTATATATAAGTAATATTTTAGCACAAAACACATAATAAATTCTAAAAAATGAAAAAATGATCAATTTTTTTAATAAATTACGAAAACATTCCACGATTAATTTAAGATGTATAAGAATCAGTTTCACCTCAATATGACTTAAATTGTTGAATGTATGACTAAAAGGGTGTTTTTTACAAATAATTGTAACATCGTTTCTCTACATAATAACCATGTAATCAATGCAAAAAAATCATGCATATTTTACTAATTAATTAATTCAACAATAATTGATTCATTTATGTAGTATAAGAATACATTTTAATTCAATATAATTCAGAATGTGTCTATATTTACTGATTTGGAATATTTTCTATTAAAAAGTCACATTTTAGTCTAAAACACACATACAATACCCAATACAATGTATATTTGCTCATGATTTATTAATATTGTATGAAAATTATTCATTATTGACTTCTTATTTAAAGGTTATAACCTCAATTAATTCTCATACAATGTTTTTTCATTTTGACTAAAACTGTTTGTTTTCAAGAAAAATGATATTTGGGATAACAAAGTATATCAAATACTAAAAATAAATAAAACAAACATTTATTCTATTTATGTTCTATGATAATTACTAAAAAAAAATTCTATGTGTATGAATTAACCACACATAATTCCAACAAATTTTGTGTCTAGTATGACTGATAGTGCCTGTTTTCATTTTAAAACAAATATTTTACTTCAAACCATGTGTTAGAAACTCAAAACTAAATAACCATATTTGGATTTCCATTATTGTTTTATAAAAAATCACAGTTTATTATGAATTTGTAGGAACCAGCCACATTTAAATATGGCATATTCTGTCCAATATCACTGAAACTGAATGTTTTCATTATAAATGGGACATTTTAGGTTAAAACTCATATCACGCTTCCAAAATCTAGTAATCATTCATGTATTTTCTTGATTATTTATAAAAACGATACATGATTCATTTGTGACAAGTCAGAATCAACTGTACATAAATATGACACCTGGTTGGACTGATATGAATCAATGTGAAAGGATTCCAAATCAAATTAATATTTTAGCACACATCACACATCAAAAAAATCAACAAAACATACTCTAATTGACATGATACATTAAAAAATATGTGTGATTAATTTTTAACATATATGAAACAAATACCAATCTATCTAAATCATGGTGCACCCAGAATGACTAAAATGATTTTTTTCAAAATAAAAGTTACATTTTTTCTTAAAATATGTGTCGCATAGTCAAAAAAATAAAACAAACTTATATTTTCATGATAATTTTCAATAAAGATCTCCAATTCATTTTTTGATGTAATTTAATTAACCTCACATCAATCTGACGCATGGTTATTCCATAATAACTGAAAGTTAATGTTTTAAGTTTTAAAGTGACATTTTAGTCATAAACTCTTGTCACATACTAATAAAATAATAAACCTCATGTGAATAGTCTTTATTGATTATAAAAATTATCTGTGAATCATTACTGTATTTTTAAAATACTTTCAACTCAATCCAACACATGATGTGTCGAGTATGAATTCTAGTGCATGTTTTTATATAAAAATGATACTTAGGTTCAAAATGTGTGTCATATTCTCTAAACCAAAACAACCAAACCTTGATTGTCTTTATCATTTAGTACAAATAATATTAAATCATTTTTAACATGTAATAATTAACCACATACCAATTCGACAAATGTTTTGTCTAGTATAACTGAATTTGTGATTTTTCTTTTGAAAGTGAATTTTAGTTCAAAACATTGGTCACATGTTCAAAACTAATACAATATTATCATATTGTCAATATTAAATTTATCTAATTTTCAATAATTATATTTTTATGTGCAGTAATATGACACATCAGAATATGAAACATAGTTGGGATGGGATATCTCAATGTTTATATTTTTAGTATAAAAGTGATATTTTAGTTTAAAATACATTCCACCAAGTCAAATCCTAGACAAATGGGAATATTTTCAACAAACAGTATGGAAAATATCATTCATTTATATTTTATGTATTGAAATTAACCTAATTTAATTGTGACCTAGGATTTGGTAATTATAACTAAATGTGTATGGGTAATGTTTAAAATTGACATTTTTCCAACACAGACAAAAACACTGAAAACTAAGAAATCTGAAAAAAAATAAATGATATTTTTTGATATTTACCAATGATAAATTTTTTAATTCTTTTAATTATCTATATATAAATATAATACACTATAATATAGACATGAATATAAGTTCATGTTTTCAATTAAAAGTGAAATTTTTGTTAAATATGTGTATCACATACTAAAAAATGAGAAAACATACTCTTATTACCATGATAAATTAACAAAAAGGCCTGTTATTTATTTTGGAATATGATAAACAAAAGGACATCAATCAAACAAATATGTGGTTGGAATGACTAATAGTTCGTTTCTTATTTAAAATTGATGTTTCAATTTAATAAATGTGCCACAAACCAAAAACTGAGCAAGAACACTTGGACTATCTTGATGTGTTATGAAAATAATTCGAGATTACATTTTGGTGTGTCAGAATGAACCATGGGAAAATATAATAGATGATATGTCTCGATTGAATGAATGTGAGTTTTTTCTATTTTAAAGTACCATTATAAAAAATTTATAGTATCCTGAATCTCTATGGTTCATGAAATTTAAGAGAAATTGAATTTTTGATTGTCTAAGGTGTTTTATTTTATATCGAAAATAAAAAATAATTATTTTATTCATAAACCCATCAATATTGGAACATTATAATTATAATAATGATCAGAAGTTTTTCATGAGTAGTAGGAGAACTCTGGATGAGTGATAGGTGGTCGTGTCTATTTTCTATAGCCATCGGCTAGCCAAAGGTAGGTCACTAGTAGGTCGATGTCTTGGCTAGTGTCCAAACTTCCATTATAAGTCCATCGACTACCCTATAGTTCCTTAAAAGAGTAAATACACCACCCACCAAACCAACCAATTTTAATGGGGTTTATCCCCTCCTCTAAAAACTATATTAAAACAAGAACTTGTGTTTGAATATCATCTCTCACATTTAGTTCACTTTACATTGGGGTGGATTTTTCATCCTTTTGTGGTTATCTATGGTACTTCCAACCCATTGTTGGCCTCTGATCCATTTATTCTTCTCTTTTAATTAATTTATAGTGTCATGGTTTATCATTTTCATTTCTAATCCTTCAGATCATTGTGGAATGAGATGAATATTATGGGTCTCTTGTGAAACCTAGCTAGAGGAAGTCCTAGGACAATATCTTCTCTCCATCGTAGGACATTTCCATGAGGTAACTGGTCTTGATGGTTTTTTCTATACATTCCAATTTTAATTAAAGAAAATATATTATGATTTTATTTTATTTGGGTTATGTATTTTACCTAGTAAGAGGTTGAGGGTTATTATTGGCCTCCGGCATCCCATTGTTTTTGGTTTTGTTGCCACCTGAGAACCTAGTGATAAATACATCAATTATAACTAATGGATTGATAGAAGAAATATGAAAAAAAGTTAAAATTATTATCTAATTTCAATTCCATTATAATTAATTAATGTATACATTTGTATGTGTTGTAGGGATTCAGTGTTTTGAAAAATGGTCATATGTTTCTGGAAAGTCTCTATAAGAGCTGTTTGGATGCTCTCAAAAAGGGAATTGTATTGAAATTGAGGTATCTTGTAATTATCTCTTTACCAATGTTATTTATGATTATTTATATTCATGTGAAATTCATGGACTCACTACCAAGGTGAGATTACCATGATACTGGATTTTTATTTTAATAAATTACATGATCTGGTTAAAATTAAATTTTTTAAAAATTCTGTGAAATTTCATTACGGGAAGAACTTTGTTTCCATGGCCTAGATAGAACATTGTAAAATAGCATATTTAACACGTCTACCTATGTATGAGTATTGTTTTATGGGTATATTCCTTGCGATTAACCCCAAGAGGAGGGAGAATTAAATGAATTTACATCAGTAAATGTACAATCCATGGTATATTAGCAATGAGAAAATCATTATAAAGGTTGTAGTTGACCTAGGATCGTTGGCCTAGTAGGCTATAGAGGACCAATTATATGGTCCCAAATGAAATTATTTATGAAGGGATAAGTCTATATAATATTTTGTGTCCCATATAATCCATGATGAACATAATGATTCCATAGATACTTGTTCTAGGTGGGATGTTTATGGGATGGGTTCTTCTATCAACCAAGAGATGTGAAAAATTAGTTTAGTGGACATATAGATACATGGATGTTGGGATCATTATTATGACATACCAAGTGATTATGGGGAAATCTAGAGGGTTTTGATTTCATCTCTTTTGTGGGAACAAACATGACTAACCCTAGGAGGACAATAGTGTCGTGGGATTATCCTAACAATGATGTGGGATGATATTCTTTAGATTTATGGGTAATGACCCAAGTGATGAGCATCAAAGAGAGGGAATAACATGATGAATAATTTTATACTATTATTAGGGGATCCTTGTAGGTTCCAAAGTGAGATATGTTACCCTTGTAAGAGGGAATACATGTGTAATTGGTAGTAATGGCTGTGAGTTTCCCAATAAAATTAAAATTGTTATTTTAAGGCCTTTGAAATCGTGTTACTATTATGGAAAGTGGGTTACTGATCCCAATTTTCTGACCATGTTTATAATTATGGATTAAGATGTTTTACACCGATTTTTTTCTCTATGTGTCTATGTCGAACATGGATGATGTCTATTTGTGTTTATTCCATAGTGATCTTTCCTAGGATGGATAATATAAATAGATCAAGTCATAAAGGTGGATTAAAACACCTTATCACCAATTTTATGCGGATGATTTTCTTATCTTTTAAAAATATTATAGGGGAACCCTATCTGTTATCAAATCCATTTTTGGTCACTATGATGCAATGGATAGACAGTGAATCAATTGGATCAAATTATTTGGGTTATTTGGAGAGGGGTTTTCCCTCAATAATAAAAAGTATTTTTATGGATTCATTGTTGTGAAAAACTGATCCCTTCCTTTCACATACCTTGTTATTCCTCTAATTTTTGAAAATGTTAAATGACGTTACCTTTAAACAACATAATCCAAAATTAATTCTCGGATGTCAATGTGGATGGGAAAATCCATGTCTCAAATAGGATGAAATTCCATTCTCAACACTATCATCACATCCATGTTTTTGTATGACATTAATGTATATATATTTTCATTGTACATCATTAATGATATAAAGGCCTGATTGAAATTTTTATATGCCATGGTTATATTCATGAGAAGAAGACTGTTGATGTGGCTTGTAATTAATGAATCAATCTCATTTACATTGTGGGACTGAGTATTATAGATATGAAACTTTTTAATGAATCCCTAATCAATAAATTAACTTGGAATATTTTCCTTTCTAATGAAACTTCTTCGGAAATCCATTCTAATAGATTTATTTAAAAAATAAAATCTATATAGTCATTATATTTATCCTCTCTTAGTCAGAGATTCCTAAAATATTCGTACACCCATCTTCAATAGTTCTCAAAGTGGATGGTTTCTAAGAAATATGATCTGAATTATTAGATTATATCTTTTCTATCCTGTCCTCCAGATAATGTTATGGTTGTACCCCAACACATGAATCATACTTCCATTGATGATCTCATATCCTAATGATATTGGATCCTATAATTTTATTCCATATCAAATATGGTTTGAAATTATTATGTGTGATTTTTTAACATGGAAACACTCCCATGGGATCCAAATTCTAGTGTCCATCTCATTAATAGGGAATGGTATAGTCATAGATGTGATAAAATTTCCTTGACCCCCAATGGATTCCTCTCATCATGAAGACTCATATTCTCCTGTCATAAATGCTTCTCCTATAAAAGAAAAATAACGGGACTCATCCAACACATATCCTACAAAATAAAAATGGGTTTCAACTAGCCTCATACTTCTATTTATGTTCGAAAAAGGGATGAAATTAATCATATTTTTGTTACCAGTACTCTAACATGGAGGTTCTGGGACTATGTTTTATGCATGTTTGGTTGGAGGTTGTACAATGATAGTTTCAAGGGCCTACTGGCTTCCATCACTGATGATAGAAGCAGTGAGTAGGTTCAAGGGATGAATATTTTTCCTGGATGATTCTATCATTGATTATATTTAGAGATCATGAACAGGGATACAATATTACAATCATTCACCTACTCTTCATATAGTAACAAAGGCCCTGGAGATGTCTGTTTTCACTTCCCCCAAAATTGAGGTAGGTTGTATGAAAAGTTATATGGATTATCTTATTTTTCTGATAGTCATTGTTGTTCCCAGTAGGAATATAATTTCATTGGAGATGAATTAAAATCGATGGATCCCTCCATTACCCATTTTTCTATTGCTTAATATGGATGGGGTGGCTATAGGTGAACTTGCACATTAATGTTGTGGAGGCTTTTTCCATATTGATCAGGTCATAATAAAATGAGTATTTTATCACTTCATATGAAATGTATATTCTATATATGATTAATTGTGGGATGTGAAAACTTTCATCAAATATGATGTTCATTATGGCTGTAAATGTCTCCAGATGGAGTCTAAATCCATTGTCGAAGTATATATCTTGATGACCAAGCCCAAATATCTCACATAGAGGATACATCCACCCTATACTGAATATCATTACTTTCCCAAAACATATTTCATGATGTTACACATGTTTATAGTAATCCCAACTTGGTTTCTAATTATTTTTCAAAGAGAAATTATTTTGAGGCGAGCTCAAGATTGTCCTTTTTGTTACAAAACTTCTACTTACAGTGTATTAAAGAGGATGCATGTGAGGTCTTTCATACTCACCTTTGTAAACCCATATTGGTATTTAATAACTCTTATTTTATTTAATAATATTTGGTCTGAATGGGTTCTCTTTGATCCTATAATTTTTTTTAGATTCATAGGTTTTCATCCCACGATCTAGTTACAGATCCATGTCATTGATTTCCTAGGTTGTTAGGATTCAACCAACGGTCTATATTTGATTCCATGGATTACAAGGGTCCCAATGATGCTTAGTGTGTCTCGAACTGATTGATTCAGAATCATGGGTTTATTTTTATTATTATTTTCATGGATTCCTATCTTTTTCCATGGATCAGGCTATAAGATCCTGCTGACTATACAAAATGGATTGCGATGCCCATAATTATTAAGATCTTCTCGGTTTACATAAGTGTAATAAAGGTTATTTTTAATCCTAGATTCCCCAATATTCCAAATAACTAGCTTCGTGATCTTGATATAATGTAAGAGAGGATTACCATGATATTTATAAGTAAAATATTGGGCCTTTTACTAAATGGAACATGGAAATTAATCGTCATCTTAAATGGATGCCTAGGGTACTCTGTATGATCTGGTGTATCAGCTTAGTGGATGCATGATTATTTGACATCAACAAAGAAACACTGAAACAATTCAAAGATGGTAAAATCGATCTGGTTTTTTTGACCCAAATATTAACTATGTTGATTATTTATTTATATTTCTGTATTTAGAGCATGTTTCATGCTTATACACTGTTTTTATAGCTTATTTATGGGAAAGAATTGATGGTTCCCAACTGAATTATCTTCACACACCCTAATTAGGTGACCATGTCACTTAGGTATTTGATAAAACCTCTGACATTTCACAATAACATTTTTGGAAGGTGGCTAGATATGTTGGTGATGATCAAACAACGACATCATGAGTGGAATTTGAGATTTGGATTGATGATAGGGTCATGAATGTAGTAGGGTGTCATATACTTTTATTTTATTTCGACTTTATTTGTATATGTGATTTATCCTTTTTTCCATCATCATTGTATGATTTTAATACTTCTTCATCACGCATTATTATTGTTTTGGAGTTTATATTTAACTCATGATCATTAGTGTTTATTTTTTATATCTGATATGTTTTATATTTTATCCATAGTTGTGCACTCTGCTTATGTAGTTTAGTCTCCCAATGATATTACCCTATATTCCCACTTTTATTTGGTATCATTTTGCATATTTCGATGTATACATTAGGTCAGGTGGTGACCAGGTTTGTGTAACTGATTGAGCGGGCCTTTATCAGGGGAATTAATTACTAGAATCAATTCCTTATTATTTTATAATAACTTAATATTTGGGGAGGTGGTAGAATGGAGACATAGTTATGTGTATGATCTTTTGGAAGAAAATTTTTTGGTTCATCATGAAAACTCTTTCTACTAGAATTCATGGTTCGTGTGGATATTTGATTGATATTCAATATATTTGACGTTACGACTGATATCAACTTAATCTCATTCAATGAATGTGATTTCTTTAATTTCATCTTTATATGGATTTTTTGTTCTTGAAATGATAGAAAGAGGCCTCTTATTTTATTTTCTCCTCTCACTAAGTATAATAAAGAAATCATCTCATGCATCATTCTACACACATATGATTCACATGTCATATTTTTTTCTGTGTGATTTTTATCACTAACTATGGAGGTTCAGTTTCTTATAGTACCCACAATGAAATATATGTGGTTTTCCAATATATAACCTTGATTGAATTCTACTCATCTGGGACACATGTATACATATTTACTAATAACGGAAGGTCATGTGGATCTACATCTAGATTCTCTTTGACAGTGATGAACGTGTGTTCCCTTGGTGAAAGGGATGTATAACACCCCTAGTAGGATAATGAAGGAATTTTATTTCCTAGGGGAGAAACCCCCCTTTGTGTCATTTTTACAAGGATTGGTTATTTAAAGTGTCGTTAACAACCTTTATTGTGTTTTCTAAAATATATTAAAATAACTTTATTCTTAACCAAACCATCATATGGTTGAATTCGAAAACCCAGATCATAGTAGGGTGGTGGAATTATATCTATCCATATATATATATATATGTATTCATCTATGAAATCACGATTTAAGATGGGGTTTCTCCATATATGGAGGATTGGTGAGAATTATTTCCTTAATTGGTTTTTTTATCCTATCATTTCTAATATGAATACATAATACCCTCGATTGTATTCTTTGTGATATGAGTTTCCACATGACCTTTGCAATGAGAACAGGGTGATATTTCATGTGAGCATTATTTTTTGTTACTTATGAACAATGGGATAGGTGGGAGAGCCTAGTGGTTTGGGATATAGATCAGGAGAGTGGAGAGTCAATATTTATTGATGGAAGACTGAAGACAGAAGTTCGTAACCCAAGAGCAGGGTAACCATGGACATGTGAGTTTCATATAGGTAGAATGTATGGTCATATAACTTGAATTGGGATCAATACATTAGAGGTGAAACTCTGTATGTGATTCAAGCATTAAGATTCCATAGATATTGTAAACAAGGAATATGTATGTTCCTTGTCTTGAGATCAATGCATGGGAGGTTCTACAAAGGATGTGTTCATGGAGTGAATACTCAATGGGATTTCATGAGGAATGAATCATGAATTCTAGTTTTTTGTGTCATTGATATATTTATAGGATAAGACCAGTCGAGTACCTAAACCTATCAGTTTTTGATGAACTTTTGGGTGGGGTAGAAATAGTGTGAGTAGACTATTTTCACATTGAAGTCACATCATTTTATTGGAATAAAGCTAGATATGTCTAGGCAGAAGGGATGTTCCGGACATTCAAGTGGAGTTTCGAGGGTACTCATGGTCAGATAAGACTGACCTATGTGTGAAAACAATAAATGTTTTAGGTCAAAAAATTTAATTCTGGTGTTATTTAACTCAATGATCATAGTTCAGTTTCTATGATCTGGTGGTATGTGACTGTAAAATTGTTGGATTTCGATAAGACCGGCCAATGTATGATGGGTACATGTGGTACCATTGAATTTCGAATTAGTGAGAAGCTGAGTTCATGAAAATAGAATATGGATTCGATAAATTTTTGAGAGAATGAAGGTTTTATTTTTTTATGGGGAATTAAATTTATCCTCTATTGTAAAAGAGGTATATTATTTGGATTTAGGTGTTGTGTTATAGTCGATCAGAGTTTGATCCTTGAAAATATGGAATGGTTTATAAATTGCATTGATCATGGATCAAGACAATCGATATTCATTAGATTATATATCCCATTTTGGTTTCAATCATAGAGTGTTATAAATGATTCTTGATGGCGAGGACTAATCCATTGGCTGGTTGAGGGTGTGACCCTCATTGTTGTGGGGAACCTCGATAGATTCCATGGGTGACATTCAATTGCGGTGGGAATAGGTACTGAGTTCATATAACATATTAATGCTAATTTATATGTGGAATGTACCAATATGGATCTCAGGTTTGGTAATGAACCGTGTGTGGTCCATGTTTATCAAAAGTGTAATATAATTAAAAAATTTATTTAAACTCTTAGAGGGGGAGTGTGTCATCAGTCATTAGTGTGTAACTCATTTATGGGATGTATCGTTGACATGTGGGACTAACCTTTGGATTATACTAGTGGTACATGATTTTAATGAACATTTAGATTCAATTAAATATTTAATCTTTTTTGAATTATATATTTGAATACAGAAATGGTAATGAATAGAGTTTGGGCATTGGTATCAGGATTTGAATAAATAATAAATAGTAATAATCTAAATTAGATTTGTGGTCTATCAATTCTTGAATTACATTCTAGTGATAGTCTTGGATGATTGATGACTATACTGAGGAAATCCCATTTGAGCTCAGATTTAGTATTTGGTTAGTGTATATAGATTATCTTGGGATTCCATCAGGGATTTATAGATTCATATCTTACAAATTCATTTCATGTTAGTGCGTTTATCTGATTTTTTTGAGAATTATACATCATAAGAGGTCTTGATGTCATTTTTTCATGTAATTGAATTTGATTAAATAGGTAAAAATCTAATACAAGAAATTGGATGTTACATAATGTGCCATGATAATTTTCTGGGGCTTTGGGGGAAATGATGCAATAATTGAATCAGTACATGGATGAGGATGATTCATCCATCCATTCATATAATTTCTGAATATGAATTTATACAGGGGTTGACTATTGTAATCATGGGTATTTTTATATAATTAAATGGAAAAACAAGTGGTTTATTTTCATACCTCATGAATTTTGTTTGATATAAAACCCCTCTAGTGAAGACTACCATTGAACAAAATGGAAGATATGTGTATGGACCTATGCTAGAGTGAACAATAGGCTGGATTATAAATTGAACAATGAAATGTTTCTCTATTAATCTGGGGTCTCTTGGATTACCATATTGACTATTTGATAATGAGTTTTATTGTTGAATCACAAATTTTTCAAGTGAATCATTTTGTTAAAGATGTGATGTAAGAGTGAAGTGGGCATTCAGAGTAAAAAATTTTCTATTTAAATAATAAATGATAACTAAAGAATTTTATGTTAAATAATTACATTCCCACATAGGATTCACAAAGATGTTAAATTTTATGGAAGGGAGACTTTAGAATCACATGTTTGAATGAGTCTTCATATACAAGATGAATTTGAATTTTTGATTAGTGGATTTTTTCAATTTTAAACAAAAATTTGGGATGAAATTATGATGTTTTGAAGCCCTTGAAAAAATAATTATATGTGTTGAATTAGGATTTAATGGTGGTTTGTAGTGGTGGGAGAACATTAAAGGATGGTTTGGTGTTTGGGACTACAGTATGCATCCACCTCCCAAGTGATGGCCTACCCTATGGCCATGAAACCCTTCTGTACTCCTGATCTAACTGGTAGTGGTTCAATAGGGTATTTTTACACTCCCCCATAATTGTGTGGTTGTATCCCCTCCAAATCATTATTTCCATACACACAAACTAGGGTTTGACCACTGTTCTCTCTCTTCTTCCCCTTCATATGAGGGAATATTTTCTATCATTTCTTAGTTATCTAAGTTAGGTATCACCATTTATTGTCCTCATATATCATTAATATTCCCATTTAATTAATTTTTATTTTTCTATATTTAGATATTGATTCCAATTCTTCCAAATCATAGTTTAATTAGTTTAATACAGTGGGTCCATCATGGAACCTAACTGGAGGACATATGGAGATTTTTTCTTCTCATCATTGTGTTATGATTCATTTAAATATTTACCCATGGGTGTTTTTATAATTTTTCTTAATTTAATTTAATTTATTTCATATTTTTTTACAAAATTTATTTATTTTTTCTAGTATGTGATTGGGGCCATGTTGTGGGCCTCTAACACACCATTGGTTGCAGTTTGGGTCTAGCAGGAGAACCTAATGTGAAATTATAAAAGTTATCCTATATAGATTTAATGAAATCATAATATTTACATAATTATAAATGTAAAAATAAATTATAAATTGACTCTAATTATTTAATGTTTCTTTTTTTATGTGCATTAAGGTATCAGGGTTTTGGACACTTTACATATGGATCAGAAGAGCATCGGCAAGAGCTATCGAGCTGCATTAAATGTGGAAAGAAACATAAAATTTAGTTAGGAGGTTGTTGTTCTTTCCAATAGTATTTATATTCATTTATCAGAATATTGGATGAATGTAATCACCACTTAGGTGAGTGTAACTCTTTAAAAATTGAATTAGATTCAATCAAATTAATTGGTACAAAAAAAAATTTCAATTATTTAGAAAATAAAAAAATGTTTTTAGGAGAAGAACTCAGTGGCCATGGTGATTATGAAACCTTTTATGCTATCTTGTTAACCACAATAACAAATTATACTTATTATATAATTATTACATGCCCCGAGATACATCAACCAGATAATGGTTTTGTATTACATGAATTTATACGAATGAAATCTTGTGGACACAGTATATGATTCTTTCCCAAGTCATTATAAACAATGATGTTGAGATTTAAGACTTGGACAAGTATTCCATAGAGGAACATGTATATGTTCATTGATAAACTTATTTATGATGTAAGATGATGAAAAATATTTGTTAGAACATGTAGACTATGATGAACCTCATCATACCATTGATATTTGGTCTAGGCATGATAATTATTGGGTGACTGGTTCTTTCCCCATTTATATGTGATCATTAGGTTGAGTGGTTATGTGGAGACTCAGTCAGTAGGTTACTTGTGAGGGATAACCTGATGATGAATGAGATGTTGAGATGTGATTGAGGCCATCTCGATTGTGGGTGATATTATAAAATTCCATATGAGGATAATATAGATTTTGGAAGATATTGATAATGTTAAGAGATAGTATACCCTCCTTGTGATAGGAAATGGCCCGAGAGATAAGATAGATTTTGAGGGTACCATATGAGGAATATTGTTATTTTGTGATATAGGGGACGCTAGTAGATTCCCCATTTAGTAATGTGACCCCAGTATAAGGGAATACATTTTTACTGTGTAGTGATGGTTTCAATATCCACAATAAACCATGAACTGAATGTCTGAGGCATGTGATGTAATGCTATGAATATAAAAAGTGTGGTCATTCTCATAAGAGTCTTACAATTTCTATCATAATGGGGTTGGATGATGTCCACCCATGTTTATATATATATATATATTATCCATTAATATGGTATATGACCTTGGGGTGTTTTTATAAATTAATGGAAGCTCTCCCTGAACCATTGGTAAAAACCCTTGGGGAAGTCATGATGCATTTGTAGATTACTTTTTTTTACATCCATGGATAATTATTTTGAACCCATAAATGATATTTTTATTATCAAACTGATAGTGATTCTGATTTGTTCATCCCTATATCTGACGTTTGAACTGTGTAATGGAATGCTCCGGAAACAAGGATTCAAATTCAAGTCTATATGGTACACCATGGATGAAAAAGGTCCCTATGATTCCTATAATATCTAGGATCTTTTCATCTTGTCTTAGAGGGATGTTATTATTATTATCATATATTTCTAGTATTCCATAAGGATTTGACCAATTTGGCCTAATAGTTGTATGTGTTGGATTGGGATAATCATGGTTCATGGAATCCATTGGGTTTCCATTTCTCCCATGGTGGATTTTCATTATCATATATTTCCCAGGATACCTAGGAATCAACATGAATCCATTTTTATATTATTTTGAGTGATTTCTATGATTCCTAGGATTAGCCTATTCAGACTTCAATGATGTGGTACTTAGCACTGGACCGTAAATGCATATAGATTCATAGGTTATTACCTTGGATCTTGGGTATCACTTTAGTGGAGGCATAGTTATGGGACTTTCTCATATACACCCCAAATCTCTATAATGTTGCTATGCATGATCATGTTAGTTAGTCCCGTATATCTATAAAGGTGGTTATTTATTTATATTTATAATTTCATTATTTATTCAAATAATGTCACATGAATATACACTATATTGAAATATTATTCAAGAGACTATGTTGGCGGTTCCCTAAGGAGTTATATAACTATTAATATCTGATGCAGCTAGAGAACATGGTTACCCATGTAGACCTCTCACTTTCTATAGGAATGAGTTCGGAAGAAGTCCATAATGTTGTTGTTGATTGAACAAAGGTATCATGAGTGAGACTCGATTCTTGGACTGATGAGAGTCTTGATGATGTAACCGAGACACTTATACCATTATTTTAATTTATCATTAATTTTATTTGTGATCATCCCCAGGTGTGGCCATCATTTCATGATTTTACATCATCTTTATTACCTAATATTATGTGTTTGGATGTTATATTAATCCTCCATAATCTACTATTTATTATAAATTTAAAATTCTTGGTTATCTTATAGATTGGTTCAAAATATTATGAGGGTAATATTCTACCCATGGTACTACCCTTGACCCATGCATCTAGTCATAATCCACTAGGATACTGAAATTCTTTCCAATAGACTTCTAGTGACCTAAAATGGGGAACTATGTGAATACCTTCAGGTTGGGGGAGACACAAAACACGCATCACATTCTCATGAAAAAAATATGAACTCATATTGTCGTTAAAAAATATTATATTATAATGTCCTGGGAATTCAATGCAATTATTTTCAAAAATATATACAGGCATATTTCAAGACATTTCCCTTAGAAGACATGTAATTCCCAGCACAGTGAGCCTAGAATAGTTGTTTGATTACTTACATTAATTAAAATAGTGCATGTGTGAGGTTTTAGAATCTTATAAATGGGTGTCCAGATAAAAAATCCAATGACATCTTTGCATTTGGAATGATGGAATTCCCTATGAAAGGAGAAAACCTAGATTTGAAAGGGTTAAGAGAAAAAGTTACTTTTCTGGCCTTTTTAAGAAATAAATAAAATTAAAATAAAATATTTTTCATTAGAATTTATTTCCTCTACGAAAAAATGTCAAACCTATTGTTTCAATTAATAAACGAAACAGTGTAATGTCACAGAAATGGATTTGTAACAATAACACTATTTCATTTCAGAAATGAAACAACATAATGGCGCGACAAGTCAGCGTAATAGAAATTTTGAAACACATTAACCTCTTAAAAACATAGCATGAATACAAGGTCATTAGAGGATCCTATATTTTTTTACTAAATTCATGGAGTAAATTCATGGGCATGCGATGAGTGATTACGAATGATGAGGGATCAATGAACGGATTCCGACCAGATTATGGCAGTTTGACGAACGATGAATACAGCTTTCACTCTTCGTCGGTGATCTATCCAAACCAAGGTAGGGGTTAATTTCTTTTTGGTTACCTTAACCTACTATTCCCTTCTAAATGAAGAATACAGATCAACTCACTAACAACGTGATCCAAAATTCAATCATTCTAGTGGGTTTGGGTTTTTTTGAAAGAATTTAATTGGATGTAATCCTTGTGATTACAACCTTTATTTATGTTCTTTGTAATCCTACTAACAAGAAAAATCATTGGCCGACATTAACAAAGGTTTGGATCATTCTTCTAGTATTTCTTTTTTCCCATCTACATCACTCCTTTTATATTATTCTTCATGATTTTATGAAAACCATAGCCCAAGAAGGGCCATAGTGGTGACTAAAGAAGCTCGTAGCCTGTAGGGTCCCTGACTCAAAGGCTAGTGGTGGCGCAACATATTAGAGGTGGTCGTTGAGGTTTTATATGGTTTTTCAGGACCGTGACTCCAGTAGGGCACTACATTGGCCCAAGAGGCCACGGTGGTGGTGAACTACAACACCAGTACTGTACTGCATCTGTTCGGGAGACCCGTGGCAGGGTCGTGGGTCGGTGAGGACACATGGTCCTTGTACCTCGTGAGGGGGAGGTTTTAAGTTGACCCTTCCACATGACATAGGGTAGTCATGGAACATGCCTTGTATGAGATGTAAAATACTGGTCTGCCAGTGCGGGCCGGTCTAGAGGAAAACAGGGTCACTCGGTTCCCCAACTGGGCAGAGGCCCGCATGCCGAGGTGGTCTGGGTTGTTCAAAAGGAACCAACCAGCTGTGCAGGATGGTGTGATGGACTCACAGCCCTATGGGAGAAGAATAATAGACCAAATGGGAATGTCCCTTGGGCTAGACCGGATAGGGTCGACCAAGAAGAAACTAGGTTGGGTCAGGTTTGACTACTTGGGTCATGTCGGATGTGTCCAAACTTGTTGAATTGTGCCTGGACTCAACCACCCCATTTTTATTAAAACATGAATAACATCCAAATCACTAGTCTGATTGACTAGAAATTTGTGGACATGAGACCCTTATGGAGAGGTAGTCCTTTTCACATACTCCAAGTGAGTTTTTGTGTATTTTTAGAATAGAATAATGTCATTCGTGAAAGACTCACCCAGAATCAAGTTCACTATGAGAAGGAATCCTGAGGTTGGATGTGATGAGAAGGAAGGGACGTGAAAACTTGAGTGGCCTAGTTGACAAGAAGAACTCCATGAAATAACAGATGATCAGACCTCATTGGACAAGCAGATGAGCGGACCTTAGTGGCCCAATAGACCTTAGAGACGGGTGACCTCAGTGGCCCAAAAGACAAGCAGACCTCAGGGACCCATCAAATAAGAGGATCTCAAAGGACTGGTTGTCATCAATAGATAAAAGGAACTAAGTGGACCCGCAGAGAAGTGGACCTCAGTGGGCTAGTAGACAAGGTGACCTCATTGGACCATCAAACCATAGGGACTCATCGGGGATTATTCCCTCATCAGTACAAGATGTTCAGCTTTTTGACGGATAGTTAGGATTCTAATAATTTAGGTTATACCTATGTGATTTGTCCACTAAATCCTATGTACAGTTCATTGTGGTCTTTTTTGTGGATTGGGGTCCCTGGTGTGTATTGTGTTACTCACCCCTTCTTCGGATTCACCCGTAACTGTCGTGTCTTGAGTAGACGATCAACGTTTTGACGATGGTCGTGGTGGCCTGGGACCAGGGAACACCATTTGAGGTAAGATATCTTATGCATACTCCTATATATTATGGACTCTACTCTTAACATATCATTCATGTAGGTTTTCTATGGACATATTTTCAAAGACATTTGTACTCTATTGTTTATAGCTTGTCTCTTTGTAGGTTATTATTCTATCCCATTTCTCATTCATCTTTTACCTTTTCACTCGGTGTGTTTTTAGTGTCATTATTGTTCCTTTTTTAGAATTTTGAACTGTGGTTGTGTGTGTGTGTGTGTTTACGTACCTAGGAAAATTCCACCCACTTACGGGATAATGCCTTTTGTACTAGTCGCTAGCCCATGACCATCGGGAGTTGGGCTTCGGGTGGTCCTTGCATGGGTCTGAGTGGATGTTCGTGAAATATATCAATCCAATATATATTTTTAATGCATACGAATGAACCACATGTTAGTCTAACACATGGTGTTTCCATTATGACTCTTAGTGTGTGTTTCCCAAATAATATAAACATTCAATCTTTCAACCCAGGACACCTTTTCAAACCCAATAAAACTAAAATTAATTATGTTTGTACCATTAAAATATGATCCTTGATTCATTTTTGATATGTATGAGCCAAACACATTCCAATTTGACACTTGATGTGTCCAAATATGACTGAAAGGGTGTGTTTTCATCATTAAACAAACATTTTAACTCAAAACACACACTAAATAGTGAAAACCTTGTAAACAAGCTAATATTATCTTGATATTTTTGGATATTTATTTTAATATCATTTAGTATTTTTATAAATCTATGATTCATCAATCAAATAAATTGTTTCACTAGAATAATTAAAAGTGAACGTTTTCATTCAAAGGTGATATTATAGTTTAGCATTAGCATCACATTCTCAGAACCAATAAAACACACTGTTATTATCATGATAATATTTAACAATAACCAATTTTCCTTTTTTAACATGTCGTATGTGACCTCATATCACTCTTATTAAAATATATAGTAGATTATATAACATTTCAAATATAATTTATTGGTATGTATTATGAAATATTTCCAAAATTAATTTGTTTTATTACATACACACACATGTTTTTTTTAGGCTTAATTGATCTTTAGTGAATGATTATTATGATTGTTTATTTTTGGAATGGGATTCAATTATCTTTTCTGTAATATTTTTTTGGAATGATGGTGTAATTTATATTTAAAATTATTTTTATTTTTAATTTAATATTTAAATTTTAATATAAGTATTTATGTTTTTTATTTTTTACTATTGAGTGATGTATATATAGATAAAATCACTATACAGTAACTTGTAAGATATTTTATCAACTATAACCATGTTATCTTATAAAATAATTACAGTACATGTTGATATAAGAGTATATCATAAAATCATTTTTTCACTTATGGAAGTGATTTATATCACTGATAAAAAATACTCCATTTTATTTTTTTATTATATATACATTTCATTCAAAAAAATAAATCCACCTCATATTTTGTGAGATAAATTCCATCTAGAGAGATATAACATAAAAATAAAAAAATTTACTTCATAAATGATATAAGATAAATTTTATTTAGGAAGCGAGCTAATTTAAAACTGAAATATATCCAATATATAGTATTGGATAAATTTAATGTAAAATGATAGATTTATTATGGAATAAATGTTATCTCACATGTCATAAAAAATAAATTTAGATTTAAATGATTAAATTTTCTGTATAAAAAATTAATGTCATGCATGAGATTAAATATAGTCCACGTGCTATGTTATATCATTTGAAAATGTAATTATATTCCAAATATGGTGATATAAATGTTACATAAGATTATATTTTTTTAAAAATTACATTTATCAAATTTTTTATATGAGATACACTTCAAGTACGATAATATATCATTTAAAAGAGGAAATATATTACATGTATGAGATTAAAAACATTTCAAAGAATATATTATATATTTAAAAAAAATCCCACACTTATGAATTGATAAAAATATCATATGTATGGAGAAAATCCTTACAAATGGAATTTATATCATGTATGATGTGATGTAAATCTAAAATGAAATATTATATCTTTTCAAATTTTTATATTAATCTTATGAGTTGAGGTAAATTTAATAGATAATATTAAATATTTTAGAGAAGTAAATTATTCCATGTAGACATGAGATGTTCTTTATATATTTTCTTATATATTTTTAAAACATAAAATTTTCCTTTTAAAAGGATGAAAAAAATATAATTTCCATTGATTAAATAAATTTAAAATGATATTTATCTTCAATATGTGATTATATAAATTCTATACATATTGTTGCTTCCATTAAAAAAAATTAAATATAGCTCACGTATGATATGAGATAAATTTTATGTATAGTGGTACATCATATATAAAATAAAATATATCACATTTATGAGATATGATAGATTTCAAATATAAATAATGAATCATCTTTTATATATTTAAATTGATCAAATGATTGGTATGAGATAAAATTCATAAAAAATAACACATATTTTACAAAATTTATGTTGTCTAATGTAAGAAATGATATAATATTTCCCTTGATGAAATTTATATTAATAAAAATAAATTAATATAATTGATGAGATGAGATAGATTTAAGCTATTTTTAATATTCTACTTATGAATGAAATTTAACACATCATATATAAAATAAAAATTCCACATTCTATGTCATATATTTTACAAATCTTACAATCATGTCATCTATGATATTTGATAAGTTTTTTTTATTTTGAAATATAATTTCAATAAGAAAATTGATATAATGTTTTATATATTTCATATATATTAACAAATAATTTTAAAAATAAAAATTGTATCCCTCGTGAGATGAGATAAATTACATATATTTTATTACATCATTTAATGAATGAAATTTACATCATGTATGTGATGAAAATGTTCAATTAATGGAAATAAAAATTTATGAGTAATTTAGGGGAGAAAATTTTTGTTACCAAATATGTAATGACTCACACTTCATGTAAGATATGAAAACATAATTTAGTTCAACGATTCATTATCTAAATAATCTGATAAATGTTGGTGTCTCATGGGTTACATTATAATTGAGAGTCCTTCTATTTATACCTCATCTCAATGTATCATACAAGGAATTACCTCAATTATACATCATGAATCTGAAACATGTTTATTTATTGATATGATAATAACTACTTGGATGGAGTGATAATGATAAGCATGTTCATTAACGATGTCATAACCTAAAACATGTGGTTCTACTCAATGATATGAAAATGAAAAATAATGACCATGGATGTTCTTTTATAAATAATCATTATAATGTTTGATTGAATACTCCCAAAATTAGTTTTAAAAAAAGATATCCTTTACTCCTAATATGATGATAAATTAATTAAATTATTTAATATGAATATCTAACTAGGAGGATGATGGTTAGTTAAATATCTATATTTAATTATTACATGAAAAATGTTAGTAGGAATCATATTTTAGGACCTCTCACATGGGATGATTAATAAATTTTTCTAGAGCAGTATATGGGGGTCAAAATTACTTCTAGAGAAGTGATGTACTATAGGATTGGGAATGGTTCTAGCATTTATATTTAACTAGATCAATGGTTTGGTAATAAATTGAGGTCTGAAATATTTTCTTATAATTTTAATGTTGTTTAAGGATATCATTCCACAAGATTCTATTAATTACTTAGTTAATGGTTCGTGTCTTGTTAAAATATTTGAATAGTATAATTAGAGGGTCAGTAATATTATTTTTAGTATTCCTATTTTTTCTAATCTAGTGATTGATCTACATTGTTGTAAATGAGATTCTTTGGGATCCTATTATGTTTGGTGAAGTTATAAGCTCCCAAATTAAGACCCTTGGTATCTTTCTAGTGATAATTATAAGAATAATATTTCAATTTTAATGGATCCACCTAATTTTAAATTATTCCATGAGAAGTCTTGTTATTGTATTAATCCTACAACGGAAATAATTTTTAAACACAAAAATTTTTGTATGAAATTTTTTCTTTTTTGATTAAATAATGTTGAATTTCCTACGCATCTATTTCATTCTTGTTTAAATGGGAAGAGGGATTGGATTCCATGGATATTGAATTATGATAATATATGTCATGTTCTTTCGGAACCTTATCATAATTAATATAAGTGAATATCAAGCTAGGGGCCTAGTTTACTTCCATCAGTCTATGAATCTCGACTAGTATGGATGAGCTGCAATGGTTATTTTCCCACATTCATTTTCTCAAGACATTTTTGGGTAAAATTATTCTACATAATGGATAGTTTTGGTAGTATTAAGTTATGTTATATCCTATAATAGATAATATAGCTACTGGATCATTCATTTCCCCTACCCCATTGGGTATTCTCATGATTAATATACATACAATCTTTCCTACTAGATGTAGAGTGGGTATGAATGAAGTTGTCTGGAAGAACAATTGTCAGCTTAATCAAACCCATTATTGAAACATATTTTCAACATGACATACTTTGGTCCTAAAATAAAATTCTATTTTTCATATTTTATTATTTTTCTATTCTATGGGTGGCATTAGATTACTATTAAATGTAATGAAATAAATGGGACCATATAAACATTCCAAAACTCCCCACTATATTATCATTTCAGTAGACTAAAATTAATGGACACTCACAAAGTTAATGTGGTTGGGATACTAAGATGAAATAAGTATGTGATTCTCGGTTCTAATCCATGATTATAGACATTAATAATCCTAATTTTTTATAATTTATGTTTCAGGATTTATATTTTAAGAAAATATGATGGTGTTTTCTATTTTTTTCAAAATATTACAGATTATGTGTAAACCATATTCATGGATCTTAGTATAATGAGGATGTGTGAATAGGGTTCACACTACTTTGGATTTCATAACGAAAGCATGAACCCCATCCATGCTTCTTGTGCTGATAGTATATAGGAGTGGTAAATGTTGTTCTTGTATCACACTTTGAAAATTTATCAAAGGCCACAACAATACTTTATCCCAATACCAACATCCCAATATTTAGAAAATATATTATGAAATGGTTTATATATTTCTTATGATATTATTTATAGGAATCATGAATTTTATATTTTCTTTTGAAAAAAAATAGTTTTCTAAATGGTTTTCTAATTGAGTTTATAATATTTATTTAATCAACCATTTTGATTGTATAAATATATGATTTTATTTTCTTATTCTTCATATAATTTATATTATGTTTAATGATTTCTGAAACTTAGATATAATGTTATAAAATTTTAATTATTCGAAAATTATGAGTAATTTGGGAAAATAAAATATTAATTAGATTTTTGAAAACATAATTTTTTTCAAAAAATGTATAAGTATAGTTGTAATTTAAAATTTTAATAATTATATTTTAATATAATTATAAATAAATATAACAAAATATTTTTTTCATAAATTAAAATAAATTACCAACCTATTATTTAAAAAATATAATTATTTTTTTTAAAGGCCATCCCCAAAAACTTTATTAAAGAGAAAGGAATAACAGTGTACACATGAGGTGTAATGAGCATACACCAACTAGAAATTAACGGGAAAAATAGACATTCAATCATACTCACATCAGTGAAATACCCCGAACTGAAGATTGCCAGTTAGCAGTCGCTGCTGTTCACCATTCCATCGTCCAAAAGCAGGATTTGATGATGTAACTCTATCCTTCTGTGAAGCGAGAACAATTTTATCATCCCCTGCACGCCCTTGGATCTCTTTTCCACTATAATCATACTACTTGATGAAGGCCTGATCTCTTTTACATCCAAATGCTCTCTCAATCATGCAGCAAATAATGGATTCAGCATAACAGCCCATCTGGGAAAAATAGCATCCCAAGCAAGCCAAATAGCCAAATGAATTCCCTTCAATCGGTGTTAAGACTGAAGCACTCTTCATCTTCAAAATCAGACCAAATATTCAAAGAAAGTCTGTGCAGTCCAGCCATCACCCCAATGGATCATCTTCATGCTCATGTGATTGTCCATACACCAAAGAGATCACACCAGAGCATCCATCCAAACCGAACACGATCTATGCAGCCATCTTAAGACTTCCCAAAATAAGAACAGTAGCATCAAACATTCATGTTCATCTAGACCAGGGAAAAAAAATATTCTTGTCCAATACTGCATGCTGGGAACTATCACGAACAACAACCAAGCTCCAAAACCAACCATCAGAATTCCTAATAACAGTCCTCAATGCTGTTGTGCAAACCATCCAAATCAAGCCTCTCTTCACTCTATTCTGACTTGGACTCTACCTTGAGGAAGGGCTGCTCCCCAGAAAGAAGATAGCAGCATCAAGAAATCAGACATCAGAACATCAGCATCCAAATGTGCCAAACTTCTCCACTGAAAACAGATCAGATCAGTTCTATGCAGTTGATCCAGATCCATACTTCAAGAAAATCAGAAGCAGCAGGTGAGTTTTATCAGCAAACAGTTTGAAATCCAAGCAGCAAGTGCAAACCAGCCGAACCAAACCATATTTTAAAAGTCACCAAACTGCAACAGAAACCAGACAAGAGCCCATCCTTGAAGCAAACATCAGCAAGCACAAGATAATCCAGGTAGAGAGTGCACTTTCTAAACCAAAATGCAGCATTTTAAAGTTGTCAACCAAAATATATAAGTCACCAATCTGCAACAGAATCCAGAAAATAGCCCATCCTTGAAGCAATCATCTGCAAGGTATGGATATATCCGCACAACCCCTCAAAAGACTTTTCCACATTTCAGAATTGAAAAAATGCCTTGAGTAATATATGTTATAAAATTTATCATATTTAAATTTAAAATATTATTTTAATTAATATGTATATATATCACTAATTTCATACATCCTTTGTAATATATATAAATTTATTCAAAAATATTATTCTTGTATACTGATTATATGCATAACTGTCCCAAAAAATAAATGATAATATAATTGAGTGAAAAATATTCATGATATGACCAGCCAAATAGAGAATGTAATTGAATGGCTAATTATTTTTTATGTTGTTTTATTTTTAGTAATATTTTTATTTTTATTCATCGTCGATAATATGTCTTTCATCCTGCTCTCTATGAATGTAATGGTCAATGCACCCAAAGTGAAATATTATTTATCCCAATCCACCTGAACTTCTCACTTTTATATGAGTATTACTATAATAAATAGAAGAATCCATTGTGGGGTTGATGATTGAAGATGGATTTTTGCACCATTCATGAAAGAAGATAGGAAGATGTTAATATATGATACAATGGAGGATCAAAGTTTCCTCCCATGAGTTGGTTATTGTATTGAGGAAGAAAAACTAATCTATAGAAAAAAATTCATGATCAGGTCACTGTTATTTAAATGTAATACTATTAATATATACATATTGTAATATATATTCTTTATTATATAAAATTTTATTTGTATTTATAATAGTTTATAAAAATCACTAATTAAATGTAATAAAATTATAATTTGTTATTAAATACATAACTAGATATATTCTTATATATTATTAATAAAATGAAAAATGTTAATATTTATATTTCACGTAGATCATTTCGTATGAAACTGTATAGTAACACTTATAATGATAATTAACATAATCTTACTAAATATTTACTATATAGAGGACGTAAAAAATATCCTCAAAAAATGTTATCATTTTTTCTTGACAATGTTCTTAGGATGAACAATCAATGTACTGTAATTGAATGTGTAATTATTTTGTATATGGTTATATATTTTGTAATGTTTTATTATCATTATTCGTTGATGACATGTGTGTAATACTCCTCCCAAAGAATGTAATGGGATTTGTGTCTATAGTAAAATATTATTTATCCCAAACCCCTATAACAGTTGACTTACATGCTTTAATTATTCTAATAAAATGAGTCTCTACAAGAGGAATTGATGGTTAATGCCTGATTTATGTTCTATGAGTGAAATAAGATTGTAGGTTCTTGAAATCTGAAACAATGGAGGCTTCAGGTGTCCCTATTGGTTTCAATTAGATTATTGATTTATGAAAAAATCTATTGAAATGTTACAAGTTCTAACCATCATTTATTAAATGTAACCTCACTAAATAATTTAAATCATTTCATGATTTTCTACTAATATATATATATAAATATTTAGTAAATTTTTACTCAATGTAATCATTTATGCATCCTAATATTAGAAAAAAAAAATTAATTTATAACTATCAATGATTTATCTATCAATTTAATCCTACAACTGGGCATAACCAACATGAGTGTGTGGCATTGGATGATGTTCATAAGATGATTCATATTCACTTAAAACTGAGTGTTGATCAAGTAATATTTCAATCATATATTGACGTCGTTAATATATTTATCATCAATGGAACATTATTTATCATCAACTAAATGATAAAAATTGTAAGGAAGATTCTTCATTGTATGAGAAATAGTACAGTAATTTTTTAATGGAATTGTATGGAAAATTTTCTATTATTGATCATGTGAAACCAACTACTATTGAACTGTGTTATGGGACATTTACTAAAATTAGAACTTCAAAGAATTATCATTCATTATCTTCTCATATGACTCCAGTAACAGAAACACATTATAGTGAAAAGACTCTTAATATGGAAATTAATTTAGGATTAATTCTGATTGATTGTCCTAAATTATTTCATGATACTTTATTTGGAAGTATTTGATGATGAGATAATAGATGACGAGGTTGAAAAAGTTGTGTTCAATTAATATTTTAATTTTACTTGGACATATAGGCATGAGGTATTGAGTGACAGAATAAATAATTTCTATAATTTTACTTTCAATTTGAATGTTTTTAATCCAATAACAGTGATATTTTAATGAAAAGTTTTAAATTTTATGATTTTAGTGGTATTTTGATCTTAATCAAAAAAATGGCCTATCTTGGATTTTATCAATTTTTAATTTTTTTAATTATTTAGGATATAAAATTCTCTATACCTATCTAGATAGTGAAAGTATTTCTTTTTAGGATTATATACATCTTGACATTCATTTCATTGTTTTGGACCCAATTTTAAATCCACCATTTTGAAACCCAAAACCAACTCACATCTTGGGCCTTGAAAAGTGTTCGCAGATTTGAAGATTTTTTTATTGGGACCATATCTCCACATTTGACTAGCCCAATATGCTGAAATATGGTACCAACACATGAATGAAATTTATGAACAACTGTCCAAAAGGATTCCACATGTGAATAGGCTGTTTTCAAGGCCATTAATTCATGGGAGCCTAGAGATATAGAATTTGGAGAATCTTCTTAGGAAGAATATATTATAGAAGAAGAACATTCATAACTCCCTCTAAAAAATGATCAACACTATGAAACTTAAAGAGATAAGCCTAAAAAATTCAGGAACAACTTTTATGAAGAAACTATTTTAAAATTTGACCATTTAATATGGCTAACATGCGGATGATTTTGAAATAAAATTATGGCATGTAAAAGGAGGAAAGCTTCTCCTTAAAAATCATCACATACCATCAATCAACCACTAGGGGACAGTTATCCACCCACAATTAAAAAAGAACCATCTTTTTACTCCCCTATTTCTTTTTCCAAATTTTTAATGTCTTATTATATTTAATTTTTTTATATATAATTTTCAATTGTAATTTTAATTCTTCTCTTAGATAAAAAATTTAATTCATGGCCATATTTAATTTTTATCCATTATCATTCTCCATCTATTTTTCTTCTTTTCATTCTTCCTGTATTATTATTTATATTAATATTTATCTTATTAGTATTACTTTAATGTTATATATAAATTATATATTTTATTTCATATTTTCGTCTCCTTATTTTTCTTATATTTTTCAACACTATGTCATCTCAATTATACTTTCATCTAATTGTTTATTCTATCACCCCCTTTATTTTTAATATAATATTTTACTTATCCTCATCATTATTATTTTTATTTTCTTTTATTTGTCCAATATCCCCCATTTTGATATCATTTCAATTCTTCTATTTATTTATCTTTTCCCCTCTCTATTGGTTATTTATTCACAAGATGGAGTTGAACTAATCTATGGATTAAACAAAATCGATTAATCTGTATAAGGACCTGGCCTTAAGAATTTCATAATATTGAATTAAATGAATAATTCAAATTGAGGAACTTTTTAGGATTAGATTTTTAGAGAATTAGGACATAACAATTACATCTCAAAAGATTACAAAGTAGACACTTCTATCCAGTTTCCATTTTTTTCATAAAATAAAAACTCTTGAAAAAAGAGTCATGTCTAGTTCCATGTTTAAGACATCATGACATTCCTTGATCCCATACTTGACCCTATTCCACATTATGTCCTGTGAAAAAACAATTCAAAAACTTCAGATGATCATAAAAATCTTAGTAAGGGACACATAAAGAAGGTAAACTGTTAGTTTTTCAAAACAACAAGTAAACCATGAATACGTTAACATAAGTAATAATTTTCACCTTTATTAAGTATCAAATACTCTTCACTAATTAAAAGATCACTACTTACCCTTTTTTAACCAAAACATTACCATAAAACCCATATAAATAACACAAAACATATAAAGGTAACTTGGGACAAAAACATACTTAAATAGAATAACCATATGGTCGACTTCCACACATATCACTAAATGGAATTGTCATACGGCCAAATTCCATACCCAATGCAATAGAGATTATAACATAAACACCATTCCCGTTTTATCACGGCACCAACCGTCTTTGGGTTTATCACGTAACCACCTGTCAAAGGTCCAACTACCATTATAAAATCATTACACATAAAACAAATATAAAGGAAAGAAAACATTTCCACATTTCAATTAGAATATATAACATAAATATATAGAAATAAAAAATTCATTATCAAAACCATTTTCAATACCAAAATACACAAAAGAGTATATGGTATTTATTTTCCTTAAAAAACATTATTTCTTGTTAAGGAAGCCAAAGAAAAAATAATACTCGCGGTAGTAGAAAGGTCATTGTCACTGCATACATTAAAAGAAACATTCCATTTTTTCGTTTGGTAAAATGATTCATAGAAAAATATTCCATTTTAAATTTCAAGGGTGTTTATACAGCATATAAAATATGTTTTTTTATTAAAACAAAATATGCCTCTATAAAAGGAGATTGAGACGAAGTCCCTTACCTCGTGTCCGACTTCACCCGTTCATTCATTAATCTTCAGAATAATAATCTAAAGTTAATTTATAATTTTTTAAGAACATATTATAAGTTTATTAGTCCTTTTAAAACAAGTGTTACCATATTATAAATATTATGTAACTATTTAAGTTATTAATGGTCATTTTGTCGATATTTGGTACATGAGTCAAAATTGAACACCTTATATTTACAAGTTGTCCATGTTGTAAATAGTACATTATATCGAGAATTATTTTCATTATTTAGATATCATATATATCATATATATCCAGTTTATATATTTCTTTATAACACTACATATCATTTGGAGGTATGAAATGAAAAGCATCGTTCATGGAGACGGTAAGTTGTACGTAAGCATGAACGCAACTTTCATTTATATTTATTATTTTAATAGAATTAATACATAAGGATACATAGTTATATTGTATTTCCAGTATAATATAATATATAATATCATTAATATCATTCTTTATATGTCCCATGTAAGGCATTAATTAGTCTTATCACTTTGTGGGGGTTGTAGTTCGCACTTCCGCAAATGAAATTATCGTGTTTACCCAAAATGGAAACCATAATGGTATGATATAAAGGGTAAATAAAGAAGAATAAAGAGAACATAAACATTATATAAATCATATATAAATAAAGTTCCATCATAACGACCACCATGATATGTGGTAAGAGATAATCGAACAATCATCATTTGGTGAGGTGTTAGTTTTCCATCCACAGAAACAGTATGTTTTTCACCCATTATATAGAGGTGTTTGTAAGTGTAGTTAGAAACCTTCTCATAAAAACATCCTATTATATTTATGATATTGTTTTTGTTATAAAATAAAGGAATAAAAAGAGTTTACTGGTTGGAGAAGTAAAATAAAATAAAATAAGTTAAGATAAACGGTTACCTTTAATTTGGGTAACTCCCTTTGGTATGAACCAAAAGTGTTTCTAGAAGTGCCTTATGCCTAAGGTATGGCTTCTAGAAGGAGTAGATGGACGTAGGGAGCCTAATGGGGTAGATTTTGGACTATACAAAAGTCTTTATAGGTGTGACGAATTGGATAGAATTGGGGGATTTTATAAGGGGGAGGAGGGGCTCTTTAGAAAAGTGTGAAAATATTATTTTATTATATAATGATATTCGGTTTCTAAAGGACAAAAACTCATTAATATAGAATATAATATGACTCATGGTCGAAATAAAATCATCCAATAATAATGGGATAGGTTTTGGATGTTATTTTAATATTTATAATCATATTTATATAAATTATTTATTAATGAGGTAAACACTGAATCATTATTGTGTCATAAATAATTTAATTTATTAGATGTCTAAAAATTATAAAGAAACTACCATGATGTAGTAAATCTTTGTATATTTCCAAATAATATTTATAGTAAAAAATATTACTTATATGACACCATATAAAAATAAATTTACTAAAAGATTGTTGTTTTTTTCTTTTTTTTTTCCTTTACTTTAAATTAATTAATTTAAAGTGTCATTATCATTAATAAGTGGCTCTATGGGATACCAAAATCGACCTAATGATGACCATGGTCGTAAATTACTCATCCAATAAGTTTAGGATATGTTTTGTGTTAATTTTTAATTATTGTAATACTCTTTTCACCTTGAATTACCCAATTTACTTTTAACAGCGTTAAATAAAAGTCAAAAGTTACTATTCACCGAAAATTATATTCATCTTATTGAACCACATTTTAATTACTAATGAAAACCATGTATGTATGATTTTTTAAATTCAATTCAATGAAGCAATTAATTCTCTTTTAAATGAAAAAGACTGTTTTTAACTACTATTAATGATTTCACTATTCATCAAAAATTGATGCTTTTTAGAAAAATACCAAAAATTCAGCCTAAGATATATTTAATATTTTGAATTAAAAAATGATTTATATTTTACCAAATTATAAACATAGAAGTTGGATTAATTAATGTAAAATTAATTCATGTTGTTAAAAAAATTGTGTGTTTTTAAAAAACAATAACTGTCAAAAGATCGACACTTGTTTAAGTCCAATTTCAATGTGAAATTAATTATAATGACCAACATTGGATTAAATTGTAAAAATAAATTATACTTACACTTTAAAACCAATTATGAAGATAATCTATCCATATAAATAAAATTGATTAAAAGGCATTTTTGAATTAAAATAAAATACTTTTCACTATTTATTAAAGAATGAGCTTTATTAGAAAAATACCAAAAATTTACCCAATGTAAATTTTGATGTCCCAAATCTAGAAAAGAATGATATTTTGTCAAATAAAACATATAGAAGTGACCAAAACTATATTTAAAGAGGGTTCCCCATCAAATGGTGGTAAATCGACCTTTTAGTGCATATTTGAGTATTTATGCTAAAAATCTAATTCTTTTATTATTTTAAGCCTCAAATTTTTATTGGATAAATTTGAAAACATTTAACAAACATGAATAATACTATTTTAGTTAGTTTTTTTCATTCCCACCATTACAATGCCTTGGAGTTAACTTCCATTTAAAATAATATTATTATATTATTAGTGTGCAACATAAGGTTTCAAAGAAACCTATTGTTGCGTATCAGGTACGTTATTGAACATAGAAACCCTTTTAAAGTATAACTAATATTTAATTCACAACTGTTAATAAATATGAAAATATTTTATTCTTCATTTACATGAGATGTTACATCCTTCCCCCTATTTAGAAATTGCGTCCTCGTAATTTTTTTATTCAATTATCAAAATAAGTGGGGGTATTTATCCCTCATAGCATTTTTATATTCCCACGTTGCCTCTTAAACCATATGCTTTTTCCAAAAAAACATTTCCTGGTGAATTGCCTTATTCTGCCACACTTTATCTCTTCAGTTAAGAATCTGGACTGGTTGTTCTTCATAAGAGAGTTTCTCTTCCAACTGAACTACCTCTGGGCTCAAAACATGCGATGTATATGGTATATACATTACCAACATTGAAACATGAATAACATTGTGTAACCTGGATAAACATGGAGGTAATGCCACTCTTCTTTAACATTCTGACATGTCAAACACTTCACAGTAAATTCAGCAATATCGCTTTTCATTCCATCCCACCAGTAATACTCCCGTAGATCTCTATACATCGTAGTACTACTAGGATGAACTGAAAATGGAGAACTATGAGCTTCACATAACAACTCATTCTTCAACTGTGAATCATAAGACACAGATAATCTCTTCCCAAACCTCAATACACAATCGTTATCAATGTTAAAATCAGGAAACATACCCTTATGAACCATCTCTACCTTTTTATACATCTTGCTGTCTTCTTTTTCTGCTTGCCTTATTCTGTCTAGTAGAGATGATTTCAATGACACGTGAAAGAAAAAATAAGAATTTCCTACACCAACAACTTCTATGCCAAAGTTCATAAAATCATAAACCAATGAATCTCATTCCAAACATTGCATCTTTAATGAAGCCTTATATTTTCAACTCAAATCATCTACCACTTTATTTGCTTTTCGTGGATGGTAAAGGATCATGCAATAATAATCCTTGATTATTTCCAGCCATCTCCTCTGTCTCATGTTCAATTTTTTCTGAGTGAATATATATTTTAAACATTTTTGGTCATTATATATTTCACATTTTACTCCATAATAATGATGACTCTAAATTTTTAAATAAAAAACAACAGCATCCAATTCCAAATCTTGTGTATGGAAATTTAACTCACGAGGTTTCAACTAACGTGACAAATAAGAAATTACCTGATCATTCTTCAATAGAACACAACCAAGTCCATTCAATGAAGCATCACTGTAGATAACAAACACACCATTTCTGGATGGCAGTGCCAAAACTAGAGTATTCAATAATCTTCTTTTCAATTCCTAAAAACTATCATAACGTTCTTTTGTCCAAATGAACTTAACTTCTTTTTCAGGTTAACTTTGTCATTAGACTACATAACTGTGAAAAATTCTCAAAAAACCTCTGGTAATTACCAGCCAAACCATGAAAACAATGAATCTCTATTGTATTTGTGGGTCTTGGCCATTCTTCAACAACATTTGTTTTAGCAGGATCAATAGTTATGCCATTTTTTGAAACAATTTGACCAAGGAAATAAATTTTTTGTAACCAAAACACACACTTTTTGAATTTCCCAAACAGTTTCTTTTCTTTTAAGGTTTGCATGACAACCCTAAAATGACTTTCATGCTCCCATTTAATTTTCAAAAAAACCAAAATATCATGAATGAACACAACCAAAAACTTATCCAAGAACTCATTGAAAATTCTATTCATAAGATCCATGAATATAGCAGGTGCATTGGATAACCCAAAAAGCATAACTAAAAATTTATAATGGCCATATCTAGTACAAAAAGTGGTCTTTAGAATGTCTTCTTCCTTTACTTTAAACTGGTGGTACCTCGATCTCAATTCAATCATTGAAAAATACTGAGCTCCCTAGAGCGGATAAACTAAATCATCGATATGAGGAAAATGATACTTGTTCTTAACAGTGATGTAATTTAATGATCTATTATCAATAAAAATCCTCATTGAACAATCTTTCTTTTCAACCAACAAGATAGGATCACCCCATGGTGATGTGGTTGGACAAATGAAACTTTTTTCTAATAACTCATACAGTTCTTTCTTTGACTCTAAATGTTCAAATTGAGCCATTCGATAAGGGGGCTTTGAAATTAGATTAGTATGAGGAACTAAGTCAACAGTAAATTCAACTTCCTGGTTAGGTATAATACCAGGAAACTTCTCAAGAAAAACATGAAGATACTCATTTACTATTTGAACATAATTAATTTGAATAGATCATTTATTTTCAGTAATATGTGCAAGGTAACAATCATTTCCATATTTTACTAGTTTTTCATCTTCCAGATATGTTATCAAAATCAATGGTTCATTATTGTATAGAAACTGTAAATCATTCTAAAATGAAACCACTTTATCTCTACAGTCAATCGTATTATTATAAAAAGGCATCCAATACATGCCAAAAATAACATCAAACTCTACTAGATGCAAAATAATAAGGTTTGCAGGAAAATTCTTCCCGCACACATGAACATGAAGGTTCTTATATTTTTTTTCTCAAAGTTTCTGCCATATGTTTTTACCATATGTTTTGTATTCATATCTTGAGATGGAATTCCCAATTTATTAAAAAACTTCTTAGAAATGAAAGAGTGTGTAGATCCTGAATCGAACAACACATTGGAAAAATCTGAACAAACAAATAGTGTAACTGATACTACTTCATTCGATGGACCCACAACTGTTGAAGTACTTGCAAAGGATTTCACCACCACTTACTGCTTGTATTTAGGATGCTTTCCCCAAGTTGAGTTCTTAACTGGACACTCATTTGAATGATGACCCATTTCATGACACATAAAACATCTTACTGACGGCTTTTCATTTCCTGCATGATCATCACCCTTACAGTTACGAGCAATATGACTAGACATACCACATCAGAAGCACTTTCCATGCTTGGATAAACATTCTCCAGGATGTTTTTTACCACACTTCTCACAAGTTGGATATTTAATTTTTTTACCTCTATGATTATTTGATGAATTCTATCCCTTATCCTGCCAACTGGACCACTTATTCTATTTCTTGTTAATGAACACCTGATCATCAGCAAACTCCATTTCCACCTTCTCCACACATCGAACATGGTTTTCACAACTTTTCAACTCGCGAGAGGCTAACGCTTTTTGATATCGTGGATTCAGTCCTAAGTAAAATCGATTTAACTTACTATCAAGATCATGGATGAAATTTTGTGCATATGATTCCAGTCAAGTGAACATTTATTTATAAGAATCCACTAAGCCATCATCCTAACTCAATTCTAGTAATTGTTTTTCCATACTAAGACAAACCACATTAGGAAAATATTTCTCAAGAAACATACCTTTGATTTCATCCCAATTAAGAGCATCAATCTCCTCACTATCCCTGATATTTTTCACCATCGACCACCACGGATTAGGTTCTACATCAAAACGGTAAACATAAATACTATCCTTTTGATGTTCTGAACACCCCATAACATCAAAAATCTTCTCCAGTGATTTAATCAACAATTCATATAGCACATAGTCAGATGGTCTTATTAATGATGGTGGATGTTGCCTCATGAAATGCTCCATTACGAACATGTTCCTCTGCGGTTGATATGGCTGATCTCGTGCATAGATACCACCACCATTTAAAGCCTAATTCAATTGTTCCATCACTGTAAAAAATTGTTTAGTTTCGATTCAAAAAATCTTAGGTAGCTGATTTGGAAGGTTGTATTCCTCTTGATTTCATCCCAGCATTGATGCCCTCTTTCCTCTACAGAAAACAATTCTGATCCCAAAAATATCTTAGGCGAAGAAACATGGTAATATGTAAATGGTATATCATTTCAAAATTATCATAAGTTAATTTAGTTATATTTATTTAACAACACCCTGACTCATAATGCTTTTTAAACCGACCTCTAATACAAAATATAAGGACCCCGTCTTAAACATTTCATAATATTAAATTAAATGAATAATTTACATTCAGGGTCTTTTCAGGATTAGAGTTTTATATAATTAGGACAAAACTATTACATCTCCAAATATAACAATGTAGATAGTACTACTCAGTTTCCAATTTTTTCATAAAATAAATACACTTGAAAAAAGAGTCATGTCTAGTTCCAGGCTTAAGACAGCATGAAATTTCCTTGATCCCATCTTTTACCTGATTCCACATTATATCATGTGAAAAACAATTCAAAAACATGGGATGAGCTTAAAAATCTCATTAAGGGATACACAAAGAAGGAAACTTTTAGTTTTCCAAAACAACATGTAAACCATGAATTCTTTAACATAAGTAATACTTTTCACCTTTATGAAGTAGTAATTACTCTTCACTGAATAAAAGATCACTACTTACCATTTTTAAACCAAAATATTACCATAAAACCCATATAATGAACACATAACATATAATGGTAACTTGGGTCATAAACATACTTAATTTAAATAACCCTAGAGTTGACATCCGTACATGTCACTAAATGGAATAGCCATACGGCTGACTTCCATACCCAATGATATGGAGGTTAAAATGTAACCACCCATCCTCGTTTATCATGGCACCACAGGTCATTTTGTTTATCACGTAACTACCCATTAAATTTCCAAGTACCATTATAAAATCATAACACATAAAAAAAATATAAAGTAAAGAAAACATTTCCACATTTCAATCATAATATTTCACATAAATATATTTATATAAAAAATCCATTATCAAAACAAGTTTCAATACCAAAATACATAAATGTTTATATGGTATTTATTTTCCTTAAAAACATCACGGCTTGTTAAGGAATCCGAAGAACAAATAATACTCACGGTGGCGGAAAGTTCGTTGTCACCGCTTACATTAATAGAAACATTCCTTTTTGTTATTTAGTAAAACACTTCGTAGAAAAAGATTCCCTTTGAAAAGTCATGGGTGTTTATATAGCGTATAAAAGAAGCTCATGTATTAAAACAAAATATGCCTCAATGAAAGGATATTGAGACAAAGTACCTTACCTCATGTCTGGCTTGACATGTTCATTCATTAATCTCCTAAATAATAAACTAAAGTTAGTTTATAATAGATTAAGAACCTTTTTCAAGTTTATGGATCCTTTAATATCAATTATTACCATGTTATAAACATTATGTAATCATTTAAGTTAATAATGGTCATTTTTTTGATATTTGGTACTTGAGTCTAAAATGAACACCTTATATTTACAAGTTGTCCATGTTGTCAATAGTCCATTATATCCAGAATGATATTAATTATTTTGATATCATATATATGATATATATCCAGTATATGTATATAATTATAACTGTACGTATCATTTGGAGTTAAGAAATGAAATGCACCGTTCATGGAGATGGTAAGCCGTATGTACGCATGAATGCTACATTCATTTATATTTCATATTTTAATAGAATTAAAACATAATAATACATAGTTATATTATAATTCTAGTAAAATATCATATATAATATCATTGACACTGTCCATTATACATCCCACATAAGGCATTAATGAGTCATATCACTTTGAGGGGGTGGTAGTCCTCACTTCCTCAAATGAAATTATCACGTTTACCCATATTAGAAACCATAAAGGTATAATATAAATAGAAAATACAGAAGCATAAAGAAAAAATAGACATAATATATATCATTTATAAATACAGTTCCATCATAATGGCCACCATGATAGGCGGTAGGAGATAATCGGACAATCGTCGTTTCGTGAGGCGTTAGTTGGCCATCCAGAGAAAGAGTATGTTCATAACCCATTAGATAGCGGTGTGTGTAAGTGTAGTATGAATCACTCTCATAAAAACAACCTAGTATATTTAGGATACTAGTTTTGTTATAAAATAATGGAATAAAATTATTTTATGGGTTGGAGAAGTAAAATCAAAGAAAATAAGTTAAGAGAAATAGTTACCATTAATTTGGGTAACCCCCTTTGTTATGAACCAAAATGGTTCTTGAAGGGTTTTATACCTATGGCAAGGATTCTAGGAGGAGTATAGGGATTTAGGGAGATTAATTGGGAAGAGTTTGGATGATACAAAAGGCTTGAGAGGTGTGAGTAATTGGATTGAAGTGTAAGATATTTATAAGGTGAGGAGGGGCTCTTTAGGAAAATGTGAAAATATTGTTTTATTATATAATGATATTTGGTTTCTAAAGGTCGAAAACTAATCAAGATAAAATAAAAGATGTCTTCTGGTCGAAATAAAATCATCCAATAGTATTTGGAATGGTTTTAATGTTATTTTAATATTAATAATCTTATTTATTTAAATGAATTATTAATTAGGTAAACACTGCATCATAATTGTGTCATAAATAATTGAATTTATTCGATGTATAAAAATAATAAAAAAATACCATGATGTAAGAAATATTATTATCTTTCAAATTAATATTTATAGTCAAAAATATTACTTATATAACACCATATAAAATTTAATTTACTAAAAGATATTTGATTATGTCATTTTTTCCATTACTATAAATTAATTAATCTAAAGTGTCATTATCCTTATTATGTGGATCCATGGGGTCCCAAAATATTCCCAAGTATTCCCATGGTCGCTCATTACTAATGAAATATTGTTATGAAATGAGTACAGGTAATTTTAAATTATAATAATATTCTTTTTACCTTGAATTAGCATATTTACATTTAAACGCGGTAAATAAAAGTCAAAAGTTACTGTTTTCCATAAAAATATTTTCATATTATTGAACCATATATTACTTAAAAATAACAACCATGTTTGTTTTATTTTATAAATTCAATTCACAGAAGTGATAAAATTTCATTTAAATGAAAAAAGTGTGTTTTTTAACTACTACTAAGTGGTTTCACTATTCATCAAAAATTGACGTTTTTCAGAAAAATACCAAAACATCAGCCTATGCTATATATGATATTCCAAATTCATAAATTATGTCTATTAAAACAAATTATAAACATATAAGTTTCATTAATTATTTTAAAATTAATTCCCATTTTTACAACAAATAACGTGTTTTTCAAAAACAATAACTATCAAATTATCAACACTTGTTTATGTCCAATTTCAATGTGAAATTAATTTCAATGACCAAAATTGTATTAAATGTTAAAAATAAATTATAATTAAACTTTAAAACCAATTTAAATGATTATCTAACAATATAAATAAATTATATTAAAATGCAGTTTTGAATTAAAATACAATATTTATCACTATTTATTAAAAAATGATCTTTATCAGATAAATACCAAAAAATTACCCAAAGTAAATTTTAATGTCCCGAATCTAGAAATAAAAATTTATTCTTTCAAAAAGAACATATAAAAGATACCAAGACTATATTTAAATATGGTACTCCATCAAAAGGCTATAAATCGACCTTTTAGTGAATATTATAGTATTTACGCTTAAAATCGAATTCTTTTCTTATTTTAAACCTCTAAATTTATTGGATAAATTTAAAAACATTTAAAAAACATTTATAATCATATTGTAGTTAGTTTTTTTCATTCCCACAAATACAACGGTTAGGAGAGAACTTCCATTTAAAATAATAATATTATATTTTTTGTGTGAAACATAACATTTCAACGAAACCTGCTGTTGCATATCGGGTACGCTATCGAACATAAAAAACCTTATAAAGTAAAATAAATATTTTATTCACAAATATTAATAAATATGGAAATATCATATTCTTCATTTACCTGGGATGTTACAATCTGAGACTTGGAAGATGGCATATACTACACTAATATGTGTCATCCACCATGATTAAAGGAGGAGGTGTAATTGATGTTGACAAGCCATTCATTTATTTTCACTATATATAAATTAATGTAGTATATCAAAATAGAGATTTCTTGTAATATATTATCAAATTGAAATCCAACATGTAAATGAAAATAATCATTGAATCCAAAACAGAACCTAATACCATAACTTTTCTTTCGTAACTCATTCTCTCTAGAAATTGCATGATAGTATAAATAGACGATTTCCATGTAATTTTTTAAATATTCAAAATTAAAAATTAATTTTTCATTATTTTATTTTAATTGTTATACAAAAATTAGTTTGAGGTAATTGATATAGTAAGTTAAACAAACATAGTGTGTTCTTCAAGTGAGATGACCCTAGTCAGACAATGTTCTATACTAGAAAAAATAATATTGATTTTGACCATGCCCCATGACTGAAATGTGTCAGTGAGAGGTAACCATATCCCCTTCTTAATATCTTTTGTGTAGGTAATGTCACATGGGTCTGAGTTTAATTGGGGTTTCATTGAACCATCTTCTAAATATTGAGTAATTCAATGTAATATATCTGCTGTAATTGGTAACACCTTGTATATTGGAAAATAATTTGAAAATAATAGTGCAATGAAAAATTTGGATAAGTAATAAAACATAGAGAGAAATTATTCATTTGAGGTTGATGAATCCAAGATGTAAAAAATGCATCATTTAGTGTGATAATTTTGAGTCTGGATGTATATTTCACATGTTAGTAATATAAGATAATCTCTTTTCAGGTTGTAATATAACCATGTTTGAGGTTCCACATAATATTTTCCCCCAATACTATCAAAGGATCATCCCACACAATAGATATATTTCATAAAAGGAATTATTGTAGGGATTATACAAATGGGACTAGATGTTCTTGTGTCACCAATTTTGGAATCAGTTAATAAGTTTCTCAAAATACCCAAATTTTTATGACCAATTTAGGATGAAACAAATATTTTAATACTTTATGGAGATAAGGATGAAATTTATAATGTTTTTCAATATCTAATGCTATTTTTTCTCTCAAGAATTATATTTTTCATTATATTAATAGTTTTGAGTTTGTAGCTAATGATAATAATAATGATCAAATAACGGATGAGTTTCAATGTCTAATATAGTCATTCTAGATATGTATGACTACATTTCATTATTTCTAAAAATTCATTCATTTTTATAGAGCATTTCATTATGGAAAGAAAAAAATTTGTATTAATCGTTATTTCATTATAGAATATTTATCATACCCCTTCCAAAAATTTATTAACTATTGTTAAAAAGAATAACATTGAATATTGTAGTTGGTTATTGAACTATATAGGCATGCACATAATTTGAATCCAACGAGTTTTCATGATGTTTGATAATCATTGATGGATTCTATAGGTTGTTGGTAGTGATGAGTTTTGATGAAAATAACATAATTATTTTCATTGATTTTGAATCAAAAATATTTATAATTTTTTACATAATCATTTCAAATATGTTGTATTAATTATGGAACTGATGAAATTGGGTATGTTTTATTAAAAAAATTCCTTTATTATTATAATTATCATTTTAAATTCAATTATTTTTCAACAGTCATTATAATAACCAAAACAAGGAATAGTTAATCACTGACTAGTTGGAATTTAAAGGTATAATTTATATTTCTTTGATTATGTTATCTTAATTGTAAAAAAAAGATCCTTGGAATATAATGGTTATTAGATATAAATCCATATGAACATTATTATTTAGGAGTTCCAAAATAAATATTTCAGGGGTGTTTGTATACTACGGATCATATGGCTAGTACATGAGACATTCAATTGAATTTATAAGTACATTGTTGAACTCTTCCAATTAGATTATCTGAGGATGAAACATGGAAAACACATTGTTCACAAGTTTTAATGATTCATTGACGTGATATTAAAAAAATTTCCATCATTTCATATTTGAATATTTGACCATATTGGGAGACTCGTTGTGGTAACCTTGTTCTACAACCCAATAATAGGAAATTGTTGTTGGGTGGTTAGGGTATACATATAGAATAGGTAATATGAATGTAGTTCATTCCATACAAGTATGTATCACTATGAAAAAGTCATTTCTCCTTTCTCATTGGTGAACACCTATTAAGAATACTTTTTTGGTCCAACATATCACTTAAGATCTCTGGTTGACTGTAATATTTCTGCTTAAGATAGTAGAAAAATGTTCATTAACATATGTTTTTATGATTTTATCTTCTGTCTTTAACTGGCATTGATGTCTCCGATGCAAAAAAATATGATAGGTGAATTTGGATTTTATAACACAATGCCAAAAAACATTCAAATCTTTTTGTGTGTAAGTTGATTAAAAATACAATGTCTATAATACCTATTGGAATCATTGTAGGCATTTCTTTTTAATGATATAGAAACAAAAATGGTTAAAAAAATTTATTTTTGGTATCGTTTTTTTAAACCAATTCAAAAAAGTAAAAACAAAATGTCAGTGGTTTTTAAAAAAACGTCCTCAGAAAAGGAAACAAATATTTTTGGCGTTGGTTTTTACAGAAACCAACATCAGAAATTTTTTAAAAAAAATCTATGTTTTAGAAAATTTCCTAAGATTTAGTTTTATTTTTCATGGATTGAAAACAGAGTTACAGATCAAAAATTACTGTAGTCTAATGTTGCACTTCACAATGTTACGATATAATCAACTCATTTCCAAGAAAATATGAGAAACATGAATGAAAATTACATAAAACAAATGAAATAAAATAATCTTAGTGATTCAATTATATTTCAATTAATTCAACAGTTTCCTTCAAAATGATAAGCTTTTTGTCATCAGATATCTATGTTTTAGTGATGAACTCATGCGCCAAAGAAAATAGTGATCCATAATGAATTTTTCCCATCAGTTCGTAAATATCGTCAGAATATTTTTTTATTTGTATGCCTATAATAAGAATAAATCATCATGATAATCATGAAAATCGAGATATTTAGAAATGAAGGAAAATAATAATAATGAAATTAATTGATTAGAATATATACCTTGTGAAAATCATCGATCGAAGCCGCTTTGAATATTAAATTCCATAAAATATGTCAAAAATGATGAAATAAATAAAATATTAATTTATATATAGTAAACAAAAATATTTTAAATGGCGTTGAATTAAAATTTAGGTAGGATTTAAAAAAGTGAAACACATGTTTTAAAAAACTAAAACACTGATCCTGCGAATTTGTGGGTATGTTTTGGAATTGATTTCTTAAAAAAATGATGGCACAAACGCCCATAATTGTCATTTTGGATATCTTTTTTAAATAAATTAATGTGATAATGCTAAGAAATTAATTATTGGCATCGTTTAAAAAACCCCATTGCCTCAAAAAATTACCTTGGTTTTTTATAAAATATTACACAAAAAATGTAGTATTTTTTACTATATTCTACGTCATTTCCTAAGCATCTATTTGACTAGTCATGGAGCTGAAATGGAGTTACCGTTTAAATGTTTTAGCATTATAAAGATGCAATTCATTAATAATTCACTTAGATAAGTTCAAATTCTCTCATCCATAACATTTAATCTATAACTCCATTTTAGCTCTACAACCAGTTAAATCGAAGATTAAAAAGTAATATAAAACATAATAGAAAATTAGTTCATTTTTTGTGTCTATTATCATGAAAACCAGTGTGATAGAGATATATATTTTTTAACATTTGTTTTTTTAAATGGAATATTTTTATTAATTTTTGGTGTCAATGTTTTTAAAACTCGACTATAAAAATGGTACATATGGTTATTTTTTTCCTAATTATTGTAAAAACCCAATGCCAAAATGTCCCCGCAAAGATATTTTGTGTCAGGTTATAAGAAACGGACGTCATATTTTCGACGATGAAAACCATTTTTCTACTATTGTTAGATACATGTTTGTTATTTTAATTATTTTATGCCTCATTCTTGTCAACAAAAATCTATCCATATTATTAACCAGCTGCATCTGCGAGGGAGCCTAAATTCTTCTCTTGATAAAAATGAGATAAATTTACACTGGGAATTGGCTGTGGGACTATAATTATTTATATGTAAAGAAATATGTTATACTTGTAAAAAATTCTCCAATATAATAGGGGGGATCCTTTAATTACCTCATCACTAACTATCCCTATCTATTTAATCATTATTTTTAAAAACAATTATTACATTACTGTAATTCATTTGAAATTTCCCAAAAATGTTATTTTCTATCATCTAAAAATATGAATGTATCTTAGTAATTCGAGGAAATTCATTATTTGAAATGATATTGTGAATATTTAGAAACTTAAATAATAATATTTTTATGTATATTCTAAATCAATAAAATAATATAAACATATAATATAGGTTTAATGTAAATAAAATTTGTTATTTTTTCTTAAAAATAAATCATAGTCCTTTTTTAAAATATAAAAAAATATTCTATAAATAGAGAGACTATTTTTCAGAATGTAAAAGCTCAAATTTGATAAGTTATTTAATTGTTAATTAAACATGGATAGAGATTATATTTTTCTTTATAATTGGAAAATAATTTCATATATTGTTAATAATAAATAAAAAAATAAACATAACTGATTATGACTCATTGCATTAAATCTCTTGAATTTTCTAACCGTGATAAAAATTTATTATCAAATATATATCTTCCCTGTAAATGATAATTGTGTACATCATTTTCATATAGTTTGTTAAATAAAAACATCTATCCCATTTTATGAACGTATTCATCTTCATGGAATGATCAGTGAATTTAGGTCTACTGCGATATTTTTGGGAATTTGTTTCTTTGAATGAATTATTCTGTTGATTTCCATTGAAAATTTTTAATTCCCTTTGTCTTGTATTTTAATTGTTATATCATATTTAATGAGATTACCGGTGATAAATTCAAGATACATTATCATTATTTCTTTTCCTTCTTGGATGATGGTTTCTCTATGTGCCTATATTCTTAGAAATACCCCTATTATTTTCATAACTAATTTCTTTGTAGAAAGAGTATCACTAATATATTTTTTACCATTAACAAGATAGTGAATAATGTAATCATAATAATAATTTAATCATTTTAATGCTTATTGAAATTATCAATGTATTCTCTATGCATATCAAATCTAGAATATTTGACTATTTTCATTCCATTGAGTGTTACATATAATAATTTCTATATTTCCTGATACATTGTTCATTTGTAAATTTAATTGAATTAATTATAGTCTAAAAAATCAGGGATTTTATTTCATTACTATCTAACTCAAAAGAAGAAATATCATATGGTGTCCATTTTTATTCTTTTTCTGTAGTAGAAGTATAAACATGCATAATTGACTTCGGAATGGGACAACTAATTGATCTAAAAACTGGAAATTAATGTTTATTTTAATATCCATGGTATTTACCCTAAATAAAAAAAGAACGGTCCATATAGTGTCTTTTATGAGAACCATGGGTGTGAAAATAAATTTGAAAAAGAATATTTCATGGAAAACCAGTTAATAATTTGGAAAACTTTGTTTTTTATAAGATAAAAATAAATGAATAAATAGATACATTTTAATTCAATTCCAATTTTCTATGATACCAAAAGTTGGTTTGATAGGATAAATGTCATGAAGAGAATGAATTTTATTTAAAAACCCAATGGAAGAATTGAATTATTAAATAATAAGAACTTTTTTTAAAAAATGATTCGTGATATTAATTAACTTTTGAAGAAACCCATAAAAACATTAAATACAATAAAAGTAATAAATAATGAAAAATAATTAAACTAAATATTATTTAAAAACAAAAATAATATAAGAATAAGTTATTCGTATGTTGGATGATTTTGTAGATCATAAATTATCATACTATACTTATTTATATATGAATTTATAAGCATCATGAAATTAAAAAGATAAAGGGACAAGTCATAAAATAAAGTAAATAACATGATTTGATAAAGGATTTTGACAAAATAATTCAATAAACCACTATGTCTCCCACAATAGTTTCTTAAAGGGTTATTATGGTAGTACCTTGGATTAATGGTATCTAATGTAAAAAATCTCATTTAATATTAAATTCTTATACAACGTTACTATAATTAAAAAAAATCAAATCTTTTTTATAGTTTAATCTAGAAGCCTCAATGAGAAAATATATATTTCTTTATAGGAATAATCTAGAAGCTCAATTTTGTAACATTAAAAGGGAGTGAGAACTGAAATATAAGATAGAACAAACAAAGTGGATTTTTAGACCAACTTATATTTCCATTGATTTTGATTCCCTCAATAAGATATGAAAAATAAATTGAGAGAATGGTAAATATAATGGAGTGAAAACAATTTGAAAATATGATCACACTGTTGATTGTAAACTTTGACTACATTTGGATTTAGAGAACTTGGTATAAATTCAATGAATGTTTCACAATAAAATCCATTAATACTATATAGGGTATGGTTATATGCCTCCCAAGTGGTATATTTATATTTTTCATTGGAGTTATTGGTTTCTTGGGTGGATTTAGGGAGTCAATGAAAAGACACATGGATTTTTTATAATGACACAATTCTCTTCGGATGGATTTGGTTCAAGGAAAGGATGATTCCATAACCATACCAATAGATAGCTAGTTACCTTTCTCTTTCCAACAATACTCTTTCATGATCAACTTATACATGGGTTGTATTTTTCTCTAGGATTGGTTCATTATAGTATAACTGCGTAGCTGAGAACACACTACTAGGTAGTCAGCGGGTTCATACTAGTATGGTCTTCAAGGTATATCTTTATCCGTCATTGAAATCCTTCGATTGGTTTGATATTTTCTTCTGATGTGGTTCAAATAAAAATAATAAATAAAAACAAAAAACAAATATTTATAAATTCTTTATTTGATTGTTATCATAAATATATGTTAAATGTTCAATACATTAGTGGGCAGGGTGTTTCCCATCTAATATATCTTATAGTGAATCTTCAAGTGGTAAGAAGATAATATCAAGTGGTATTCTCAATGGTTTTTATAATATGTCTAGGAAAATATGTTTTTTCTATGTTATGACCATAGGAGGACCTTATCCAATGTGTTTTATGGTTGGGTTTTTAGTCCATTGTTATAATTCTTGTACTAACTAGATGGGGGACTGCCACACATATGGATAGATGACCAACTGATAGTGATTTTTTATGAGGATTACTCATTCCAGTTTAGGAGGAGGATCATAGAACACCTAATCTTTGGGGGCTTGGTTATGGGTATTTGAATAATGAAATGTGCTGATATATGGGGGTTAGGGCCATGAAGCTAATCATGGTCCCTCGGGGTAGTGGAAACCATGTGCACCATTTGGGTCAGTTGTTGGGGTGAGCCAAGGATTCTAAAGCCTAGGCCACATGTTCGGCATAGAAAAGAAATACACCATAGACTAGGATCTAGAAGATGTAGAACCAGGTAAGTCAAAAAACATTGCAATTATTAATGTCAATTCAATGAATTCAATTATTTATGTTGAATCATTGGTGTCCCATTATTTTTTCTCTTCCTGGGTATTTTATAGGTTTTTATTGTTCATAAAATTTCCCCATGGGGTTTTATCTAAAGATATACCTCCTAGAGAGTGTTTAGATCATATTTACAGGTTCCTAGTTAGTGACAAAGTGATTGGGGTGATGGATATTGATGGGGTTCCACTAATTTAGATATAAATAATTTTGATTTCATTTGCAGTAAGTATTATTACTGTGATTTAGGGCTCATATTTATGGCTACCAGAGGAAGTTGTCTTTCATATCATTTAAGGGAGATGAGTACATTATTGTGGGATATTTGGATATAGATATACATATATGGAGACTAAATATTAGTTTTGTAAGATCCAATTATAGTTTAACTGTTGTGTATGGTTCTCATAGAATAATGGTTAATTTCTATAGATACTTTTATTCTAGTGTTGGACCATTAAAAAAATTCTACCCAATGTATTTTATAAGATTGTATAGTGAAAAAGTTATCATGTTCATAACAAAACTATTATAGGGTGTGTAGTCCATATTATTTTTAACTCGTTAAATGTCAAAATCAGAGTTGTGAGAGTTAATGTTTTAACAAGAGGATCTTGGGTAAAGGTATTCATTCTCAGGAGTACATCACTTTAGGGTGTCAGAGTTTTAGTTTATAATAATGAGATATTTATCCTAATTTTTTTTATTAATTTTGAAACTTTAATTAGTTTATAGTGAATAATAGTTGTCCTTTACTAATTATAGATTTCCTATTTTATCAATTGATAGGATCCCAACGGTTCTCCAGTATTTAACAATGTTTAGGATACTGTCATTTTTGAGTCATCATAGAGGGTGTACCGTAGATGGTATTTAGGAGAAGGTATACATTATATGAGTACAATGAGATTCCATTTGGATTGGTGATTTCACAAGTTGTGTTCATTTGTCTCATAAACCATACATTTTATCCCTACATGGACTCATTCATCATGGTGTACATTGATAGAATATTGGTATTCTAATATACATTAAGAGACATATCAATCACCAAAAAATGTTTTTGATTATTCTTAGAGAAGATTATATTTGTTCAATGTAATTGATGTATCACTTTTATATTCAGGGAAAACACTTCCATGGGGACATGATTTAAGATCTAGGGATATCATTTAATCCAAAGAAGGTAGAGCCAGTCATAAATGTAGTGCTACCTAGAAATGTGTTTAGGATATAATGTTTAGAAGGGATATCTGTCTACTATAGGTGTTTTATCCAGGACATGTCCTACTAAAAGTTTAGCAGGATGGAGCTATCCAAAAATGGGGTAATGTTTGACTTGAATGATCGGTGTGAGTATTCTGTCATAGAGTTGAATAGGAGATTTGTGTCTACACTAATTCTAATTATTATAGATCCAATAAGTTAATATACTATCAATTTTTATTCCAAAATTGTTTAGCCTATGATCAATTATTATTCAAGGGGTTAGGGTGTTTGCTTATAGTTCCCTCCATCTATGACCCCATGCATGAAACTACCCATCCATTTGTTTAGATATAGATTCCATGGTTTAGGACTTAATATGAATGAATCATTATATATTTGGTGAGACATGTATTATCTATTATAACCCCAAGAACATGTGATACATATTCATTATGAGGGACCTTAACCTATGACATATGAATCGGGTCATCATCCTCTATACCGTTGAAATTGTGATGAATACTTCCCTAGAGAATTAGAATTTTGTTTATGATTCTACTGAGAAGAATACATTGTAATAGAAAATTAAATTGGATTGTTATGAGTGGATATTGGTAATCATCCATGAAGAATATAATATTTATATTTTAGTGTTAGGAGATCTTGTGAGATATTCTACATTGTTCATTACAACTTCATTGTGGAATAGGTTAAATGTTTCCTTGGGTCATCATTCTTATTATATTGTGATATAGGATCACTCAAAGAAGTTATCCAATATTGGGATGGTCTCAATATGAGTATGATGTGATTTAAATCCATGTAAGTGTTTGGTTCCCACATCTAATGATTTAATGAGGGAAACCCATATCTCATAATGGGATATGCATCTAGTGTTGAACATGATACATTATGACGTTATGTTTTTATTTTTTTTAGTTGGGTATTAGGAAAGATATAAAAACCATTTTCACTCATTTTCAAGAATTAAATAGGATCAAAAGAGAAGAAAAACAGACTTGGTGGGTAACATTAGTCTTTCATATTCTACTCTGTATGTCTGATCAACTAATTATGGACTTCATCATGTGACCAAATTGAACCCCAATGCATCAACATAATTATCGGATGGTGGTTGTCTAACTGATCAATGTTATGAAAGACATGATTAGTTATCATACTAAATCAGTGGGAGGGAATTGGAGGTAACAAATTTTGAGATAAGGTCATGACCAGACCCTACCCGGGCTCGGGCCGCAACTACCCCAAGCCAACTTCCTTAGGCCAGGGGCTAGCGACCAGCGCCGAAGGCACAACAACTCGGGGAGGCCTTTTCCTAAGCACATGTACACATGCACACGCAGCAAAATCAATGCAATGGTGCAGCATCTGCTCCAGCACTGGGTGTCACTAGCACCACTACCAATCAATCCATCGCGAGAAAAACCAGGGGGAGACCACTCAACCCTGCTGGTCAAACAATTGAGCACAAGTCCAGGGGAAACAAACTCCACCCTGCTAGCCAAACAAATGAGCACAAAGGGACCCTCTACGCCGCGAGAGGTCTCAGTACGCAAAGCAGAACACGGAACGCAAGTGGGGCCCACAAGATGTGTGACCCCATGTCAACCCCAACCAAGTGTAAAAACGTTCTCAGGTACAAAACACACGAACCTCCAAGCGCTCCCGTATACTCCCAGAGTATACCACGTCTCCAGCCCAATGGCTATCGTGCACACGGCGCCCAACGTCAACGCGAAGGCATGACATAACAACTCCACATCAAAGTCCCAGGCACGGCCAACCACATCACTTCAATCATTTACATCACTCACACGGGAGTGCACGCGATCACTCGCTAAAGGTCCGCTACAAACACGGTAGAAGGACCGCCACCGAGGTACCTCCACATTTAACAAGATCATGAAAGAGGCTCTGCACAACCAAACAGAGCGCACCGTTGTAATCCCCGTCAGAAAACACGCGATATAGACTACTCACTCACCTAAAACGGATATCCGACGTAAAAGTCACCAACACCGCCTCATTCCCGAACGGCGTCCCGTGATCCCGAGCCTCGGCCCCGAAAACAGTCGGGCGCATCGCACCATTGCGATCCCCTCAGGAAAACACGTCAAAAGCACTACCCACATGAGTGCAAAGGATATCCGGGGAAAAAGATTCATCTCGGTGCACCGCACAAGAGCGGTGCCACGTGGGACCCGCATCCCGGTCCAGAAACTCAAAGAACGGATCGCACCGTTGCGATCCTCTTGAAAAAGTACATGAAATGGACTACTCACTTGTCCAAAACGGTCGCCTGGTGATAAAGCTGGAAATCACCATCAACTCCCGAAACGGCCCTCGCGGGGCCTGTACCATCGTGTGGCATTAGGGCGGGCAGATTGCACCACTGTAATCCCCTCGGAAAAACATCTAGAAACGACTGCTTGCACGCCCCTAACGGACTTCCGGTGAAAAAGTCGTGAAATGCTGCCCATAGCTCAAAGGACGGACCATGGGGCCAAGGCATAAACTTCGGCCTCAAAGCCTGAAACCACTCTAGAATGCTCCGCCTCGGTTCCAGGGTTCCAACGCCACTGACGGCACTTAAATCGGATGTCGGACGCGTCTGCACCGTCCAAAACAAGAACTCCTAGGAAAACGTCAAATTTTCTTAAAGACGTGTCGCGCCTCCGTGGCCCCTCGTTTTGGGAATTAAAAATTCCCAAAATCATCTCAAAGCGTTCCCCTCGACGCGAGGTCCATGCTGCTTCGGACGACGTGCAAAACGGACGTCCGTAGCGAATGTTACGGGCGTCGGAAATTCCTGAAGGGGGGGGGGGACCCTTGGGCCGGACCGGCCCGGTCAGGCCGGTCCGCCCCGCTCGAACCGACTGGCTCGCTGGGACAGCGGCCTAGCCGCCTCCCACGAGTCACCCCGCACGTGTCGTGCCGGCGGCTCTTCCACCGACCGGCCGACAGGCCGGTCGGCCTTCCACGCGGAGACCCGCATCGCGCGGGTCTCTGTCCAGCCGCGGGGTCGCACAGCGCGACACCGGCCGTCTCCTCTCGCCGGCTCCCGCAGCCAGCGCCCTTAGCCACCGAGCCGAGCCGCCCCACACCGTGGAGGTGCCTCTCAGCCTGCAGGATGGCCGGTCGGCCTTCCACCATGCTGCTGCCGCGCCACCGTCCCGGAACCACCGTCCGCCGCCAGAACCGCCGGAAAACCAAAATTCCGGCCGGAAATTCCCGGGACTGCCCTGGGCACCCCGGAATCGGATTTTCGATCCAAGAAGAGCGTCGGAAACCTTAGAACATATACTACACAACTATTGGCTTGGATCAATGATCGTGCAGCAATTAGACACTAAATTTAGTACTCAAATAGGGGTATGGAATTTTAAACGCAAACGAACACCGCCTACCTCGAAGGTCGTAGCCCGACGCTTAGTGTGCGGACCGTCAGAACCGCTGCGCCTCGTTGGAGTTCGCCTCGCCGGATCTGCCTCACCGGAGGTGAAGGAAGGTGGTAGGGTTTGAGGAAGAAGAAGAAGATGAAGGGGGTGGGGGTGTTTAAGTACAAATCACTTAAACACCCGCCCGACACCCCCGAACCAGAACTCCCTACGGGGTCAAGATTTAGCCTCTCCTAGGCTAAGAACCACGCTCTGAGCGCAACGGCGATCTCAAAAATTTATTCCGAGACCCCTTTCAAAAGTTATTAAACTTAGCGCTCGAGGCCGCCAAATTACGAAAACTCCCCTTGGGCCATTTTTCACAAACGGCCCGCACCCGTGAAACTTATACCCCTCATATGGTAAACGGCACACTCCAAACTCAACGGTGCTCTCGGTTTTCCGATCCGAGCCACCGTTTAATAGATACTAGCGTTTCTCCATTAAACAAATTAATTAATTAATTAATCAATCTGTTTAACGTTATAGAAGCGGGCGAGGGGTCCAAACATCCCACGCCGACATGTTTTATGTCGTTCCAAGTGTAAAAACCTCATTACAGACCCATCTGTGCACATGGATCCCGGATTCGGAACTCCGTTTAGGATTTATCTCAGTTATTTAGAATTTCCAGTGTGAACGCACTAAAAATTTAATTCCGGCCACTCCGGTGCTCGGAATCGCACGCCGTCTGAAGGCACTCCTCTGGAATATCATCAAGAATATTCCAGAGTCTTTCACAGAAAAAACACGGGTTCTTACATTATTCCCTCTTCAATATTTTCTTCCTCGAAAAGAAAAACTAGGGAGCAATAGAGGGTACTAAGCCCACACCTGGATTTCCCATACCCAGAAGTACCCACACACAGCTATGCGCCACCGCAGACAGGCCAAAGGATTGATCTGTTCGTGCGAGGTCGGCCCTTGCCGATGTCGTGCACCCACTCCAAACTTTGGGGTTAGGGAAAGGTGGTAGGGAACCTCGCCATCCCTTTGCACGGCCTCAAACGGCCCGAAGGCTCTCGGGGGTAGCTCACCTCCCCGGTCAAACCTCTACGTCACACGTCACGGCTGGAATCACCTCCCGCACCTGAATCAAGGCTCGGTGATTCCCTCCTTCAGAATATCCATAAGGTGAAACACCCAAGGATATCTGGTCACACTAGGTTCCATAGTCGATGCTCTCTTACACGCTCAAAAGGAGAATGAGTCAACACCATCGACTAAAGGAAAATATCTCACTCCTTTTTCCTTACCAACACAGGGTTACACCAGACGCCCTGCGTCACCCTGGTAACACCTCAAACAAGGACCAGGGAGAAAATACTTTCCCACGCAGAGCCTAACAATTCTACTGCAAGAAGTAGAAGAGTCGCAAGGGGTACCTCTCACCATCCCATGCTCTTCAGGATCATAGACATCCAAAGCTCGCGACTGTCTGTGGTCCCAACCGTCAGCTCCCGGAGCCTGACGTGGACCGCCTAGTGGTGATGGTAAGACCTCATAACGTCTTCCCCCACCTCCATCTCCTCCTGCTCCTCTGCTAGAACCACCTCTCTGGGAACTACTCTGATCACGGCGCTGCCTCTGCCGTGGTGGTGCGCCTACTGCCTGCCCGAAGCTCTCAGCAACTCGGATCGGGAAGTCTCGTGCCAAGTGACCTCTCCCATCACAAGCATAGCACTGACTCTATCTGGGCTTCACTGGTGCCATCCGGTGCCACTGTGGTGTACGACCACACCCCTGAGTCCGGTTGTCTGTAAGCCACTTGCGTCGAGGCCCTGCTTGCCGACGCCCACTAGCTACGGCAGAAGTCTCGGCTCCGACGTGTCTGTTGCCACCACTAACTCTGGAACGTGACTGGAATCTCTCTATCACCAGTTCCTGATCTAGCACCTCGGCATATGTGGAAATTCCCTAGGGTACTAGGATAACATGAATCTCTCGGTAGGGACCCTGCTCAAGCTTTCGCGCTCGGAGGTTGTCGTCCCGGGGCAAGTCCGGGTAAAAGCGTGGACGGCCTGCAAAACTAGCCGCGTACTCGGCCACCGTCATCCCTCCTAGCTGAAACTGCAGGAGCTCCTAAATCCGAATAGAGCGCAAGTAGGAGGGGAAAAACTCCTCATGAAACAACAACTGGAAGTCGTCCCATGAAAGCGACGACTCGTCAAGAAGCTGAGTCACCAGACTCCACCAACGCCAAGAGGATGCACAGAAAAGGTTGGCTGCCAAAGCCACTCTCTGATCTATCAGCGTCTGCACAAGCCTAAAAAGGCAAACCACTGCCTCGAGCCAAACTTCTGCCACCTGAGGGTCTAGCTCACCACTGAACCTCAGCGGTCTCTGCCGCTAGAACTCACGAAGTGTGCTTTACCTGCACTCATGCCTCATCTGCTCTTCTGAAGATGTCTGCTACTCAACAGGTGGGGGTGCTGCTACCGGACCACCCAGAGAAAGGGGCTCTCATGATGGGTCTTGGACTGTGGCCTCGTAGCTCACAGGGTCGTCGTCACGAACCAAAGCTGGTATACTGGCTGGCTGTCTTCGTGGAGACATCCTGAATATTATCAAGGAGTGTCGCGGTCAGATGAGCCTATATGTATATACCAACAGCAACGATGGGGAGCTGACATAAGAAGGACAGTCAAAGACTCGATCCAATGTGATGCACAAACCAATTTTCCCTGCAACAAGTGTCTCAGCATGCCAGGTCAACAAGCGGGTTATCAAGGTCCTGGTGAATGGATAAGTCTGCCGCTACACCATCACTGGACTACCTAGCCTGAGACCCGCTCTCGAGACACGTTGACACTGTTGCCCTAAATCCCAACCAATTCCTCTTTTAGTGATGTCCGAACAGCGTCCCAAGGAAATAACCACCTCTGATACCACTTTGTCATGACCCAACCCTACCCGGGCTCGAGCCGCAACTACCCCAAGCCCCCCTCCATAGGCCAGGGGCTGGCGACCAGCGCCGAAGGCACAACAACTCGGGGAGGCCTTTGCCTAAGCACCTGTACACATGCACACGCAGAAAACTCAATGCAATGGTGCAGCATCTACTCTAGCACTAGGTGTCACTAGCACCGCTACCGGTCAATCCATCGTGCGAAAAACCAGGGGGATACCACTCAACCCTGTTGGTCAAACAAACGAGCACAGAGCCAGGGGAAACAAACTCCACACTACTAGGCACACAAACGAGCACAACGGGACCCTCTATGCCGTGAGAGGTCCAAGTACGCAACGCAGAACATGGCACGCACGTGGGGCCCACACTACGTGTGGCCCCAAGTCAACCGGAACCATGCACACAAATGTTCTCAGGTACAAAACACACGTACCTCCAAGCGCTCCCATATACTCTTAGAGTATACCATGTCTCCAGTCCAAGGGATATCGTGCACACGGCGCCCAACATCAACGCGAAGACATGACATAACAACTCCACCTCAAAGGCCCAGGAATGGCCAACCACATCACTTCAAGCATTTACATCACTCAAACAGGAGTGCACGCGATCACTCGCCAAAGGTCCGCTACAAACACGGTAGAAGGACCACCACCAGGGCACCTCCACATTTAACAATATCGTAAAAGAGGCTCTGCCCAACCAAAAGGAGCGCACCGTTGTAATCCTCGCAAAAAAACACGCGAGATAGACTACTCACTCGCCTCAAACGGATATCCGACAGAAAAGTCACCACCACCGCCTCACGCCCGAACGACATCCCGTGATCTTGATCCTCGGCCCCAAAAACAGTGGGGTGCATCGCACCATTGCGACCCCCTCGGGAAAACACGTCAAAAGCACTACCCACATGAGTGCAACGGATATCCGGAGAAAAAGATGCATCCCGGCGCACCGCACAGGAGCGGTGCCACGTGGGACCCGCATCCCGGTACCGAAACTCAACGAATGGATTGCATTGTTGCGATCCTCTCGAAAAAGTACACGAAATGGACTACTCACTTGTCCAAAACAGTCTCCCGGTGATAAAGATGGAAATCACCGTCAACTCTCGAAACGGCCCTCACGGGGCCCGCACGATCATGCGGAATTTGGGCGGGCAGATTGCACCACTGCCATCCCCTCGGAAAAACATCCAGAAAAGACTGCTCGCATGCCCCGAACGGACATCCGGTGAAAAAGTCGTGAAACGCTACCCGCAGCGCAAAGGACGGGTCGTGGGGCCCGTGCTTCAACTTCAGCCTCAATGACTGAAACAACCCTGGAATGATCCACCATGGTGCCATGGTTCCAACGCCACTGACGGCGCTTAAATAGGACGTCGGACGCGTCTGCTCCGTCCAAAACAAGAACTCCCGGGAAAACGTCAAATTTACTTAAAGACGTGTTGCGCCTCCGCGGCCCCTTGTTTAGGGAAAAAAAATTCCCGAAACCATTTCTAAGCGTTCCCCTCAACGCGAGTTCCACGCTGCCACTGATGGCGCGCAAAACGGACGCCCGTAGCAAATGTTACGGGCGTCGGAAATTCCAAAAGGGGGGGGGGACCCCCTTGGGTCGGACCGGCCCGGTCCGGCCGGTCCGCCCCGCTCGAACCGGCCGGCTCATTGGGACAGCGACCCAGCCGCCTCCCACGGGTCACCCCGCCCGCACCGCGCGGGGGCACTTCCACCGACCAGCCAACAGGCCGGTCGGCCTTCCACGCGGAGACCCGCGTCGCGCGGGTCTCTGTCAAGTCGCGGGGTCGCACAGCGCGACCCCAGCCATCTCCTCTCGCCGGCTCCCACAGCCGGCGCCCTCAGCCGGCCAGCCGAGACGCCCCGCACCGTGGAGGTTCCACCCAGCCGGCCGGATGGCCGACCGTCCTTCCACCGCGCCGCCGTCCCGGAACCACCGTCCGCAGCCAGAACCGCCGGAAAACCAGAATTCCGGACGGAACTTCCCGGGACTGCCCCGGGCACCCCGGGACTCTGATTTTCGATCCGAGAAGAGCGTCGGAAACCTTAGAACGTATACTACACAACTATGGGCTTGTATCGATGATCGGGCAGCAATTAGACACTAAATTTAGGATTCAAAGAGGGGTTCAGAATTTAAAACGCAAACGAACACCGCCTACCTTGAAGGGCGTAGCCCGATGCTTCGTGTGCAGACCGTTGGAACCACTGCGCCTCGCCGGAGTTCGCCTCGCCGGAGCTTCCTCGCTAGAGGAGAAGGAGGGGGGAGGGTTTGAGGAAGAAGAATAAGTTGAAGGGGGGTGGGGGTGTTTAAGTACAAATCACTTAAATGCCCGCCCGACAGCCCCGAACCCGAACTCCCGACGGGGTCAGGATTTAGCCTCCCCAAGGCTAAAAACCATGCTCTGAGCGCAACGGTGGTCTCCGAATTTTATTCTGAGACCCCGTTCAAAAGTTATTAAACTTAGCGCCCGAGGCCGCCAAATTACGAAAACGCCCCTGGGGCCATTTTTCACAAACGGCCCGCGCCCGTGAAACTTATACACCTCCTAGGGTAAACGGCATGCTCTGAACTCAACGGTGCTCTCGGGTTTCCGATCCGAGCCACCGTTTAAGAGATACTAGCGTTTCTCCATTAAACGAATTAATTAACTAATTAATTAATCCGTTAAACGTTCTAGAAGCGGGTGAGGGGTCCAAACATCCCGTGCCGACAAGTTTTATGTCGTTCCTATGGTAAAAACCTCATTCCAGACCCATCCGTACACTCAAATCCCTGGTCCGGAACTCTTTTTAGGAGTTATTTCATTTATTTAGCATTTCCAGTGTGAACGCACTGAAAATTTAATTTCGGCCACTCCGAGGCTCGGAATCGCACGCCGTCTGAAGGAGCTGCTCTGGAATATCATCAAGAATATTCAACAGACTTTCATAGAAAAAACCCAGGTTCTTACAGATAATGTGATTTCATGGGGTACATGCAAGAGTAGTTTTTGATCAAGATTCATTTTTTACCTTTATATATTGGAAGGTATTATAGAAAGTAATATTCTCTATATGAAATATGAGTACATTGAATTTCCCACAAAAAGGCATGTAGTCTTAGAAGATGAATAGGATATTGGTAATTATTCATTAGAAGTTTGTTCTTTATATTTGAAGAGAATGGAATGACAATACTAATTTGTAATATTTTTTTATAAAATTAGATTTAATACTATTATTAATATTATTTCCATCCATGATCATATGTATAGGTAGATGTGATCTACATTTTACTTGTTAAATTTATGTGAGTTAATGGTTTTTGTGTAGAACATGGTAGAGGAGACCGTAGAGCCAGTGTAGATGATCTGATTGTGGGAGGTCACTTTTAATAGTAGGAAATGATTATCTTTTAACCAACTATGATAACCTTTGGATCCCACCTTTAGTGACCTACTATTCCCATATGATTCTCATTGGTTGGGGACATCAACATCTAGAGTGGAAAGGAAATCACACACTATGGTTTGTTGGTCTAATAGATATTGTGGAGTGGATTAGATAAATGGATTACAGAGTTGTATTTACTCTATGAAATATAATTTATCATTATTTATTTCAAACGATTTAACTCTAAAATTACATGATTTACCTTTTGCTTGTGATAAAAAATGGATATTTAGGGTTGTCAAAATATGTTTCATTTAAGGAGAACTAATTTTGTACAGTGTATAGAGTTTGATTTTGTTACAATGGAAGATGGTTTCTATTATTTTGTAATTTTATAAACACATTATATCAAGTATAATACATTAGATATAGAGTTTTATATAGAATATCAATGGCTAGAGTGATTAAATAAGAACTCCTGCAGTTACTTCCCAGGGATGGGAATCACCTAGAGGTTGATTTTGTAATGACCATTGAATTTTAAGGTGTATTCTATTTATTATTTTATCAAATGTATCATGATGGATTTTATCTAATAATGGGTTTTTTTTGTTTCATGTGGTTAGTATTTGGTATTCAGTTGTGGCTCAGGGTAAGATTTATAAAAAAGGTGGAGCACTAATCCATAAGGCACGAAATCACATCATGGAATGGGACTGAATAAGGTATGGATTTTTTATTTTTTGTAGGTCCAGAAATACTAAATAAATACCATGGTTTTAGGGTTACTACATGGGTTGTGATGAAGGATGGAGGTTGTATCATTGTGTGGATTTTTTGTCAAATAAATTCTTGAAGGTGTTGTAAACCACATATATGAAGTGTGGAAATGTTTAAAAAAATTATTATACGGGTATACAATCTATATAAAAATTTACTATTATATAAGAGGTATTTCTTCATGTTTATGGGTACTCACTTCACTATGGAAATGTAAAACTGTGAGTAATGAATGGGTTACCATTATAAATAATTTGTTTTCTATATGTGTATGGTTTTGAAAAGGGTAATATATGGGACATTTAGGGATTACAATGATATACAAGGGTTAATCTGATAGTTTATGAAAGTTTATAACGGAAAAGGGTTTGAAATATTTATGTGATTGATACATATTGGTTAATGTAACATTTATTGGTTACCTGTTTATGTAAGTGATGTTCCATATGCAAAGGGGTTTGGAAAATGGTAATGTATTTGATATGTATGGTTCTCCAATATATATAATGGTTACTATAATTATTAAATGATTTTACATACATATAATGGATTGATAAGGTTGAATTGTGTGATACATAAAGGTTTCCCCTATACATAATGGTTACCCTGATATATAAGGAAACGTCCCTATAAAAATTGCATGAAATTGGTAAATAATTATATATAAGGGTATCATAAATAAATTTTTTGATGTATATCTTTTTCTATAATGATTAATAGTCATTAAAGTTGTTATTTGTTAATTCATAATCTTTTTATCTAGATGATATGTAAGGGTTTCATACTTATTAAAATTTAACTGTGATTGTTTGGAGAGGGAAATCACACCATGATCGAGGTGGAATATTGTGGAATGGATCAAGTTTTGTTTTTTATATAATTATCAAGATAAATTATTAATATTATTATTTAAATGATAACCGGAGTGATTATCCTTGTTGGACATATGTATGATGGGTACACCCTAATCATACTCCCTTCATCATTATTTGTTGAATAATCATCTACATATGTTTAATGAAATTCATTCTCTATGTGAATTATTTTATCCTTATTTGTTCTTTTAAAAATATGAATAACTTTTAGGGTTTTTGGATGATTTAGGGTTGAGTTGTTTCTTGTTTCAATAATAGAGTGTGGCTTTAATATGACTCTCCATAAAGTCTATGGTAGTAAATATTTTCTATGTTATGATATTTATATAATGTCGTATGGTCTGACATGAATTTGGGTTATAAGATGGAAATGTGATGACATTCATTGGGTATCAAAATAGCCAAGTGAATATTCAATTATTTACATGACCCAATGGAGGTTAGATATCAAATATATACCAAGTATGAGAAAAATTAATTCCTTATTCAAAGGATGGAGAGAGAGTTGTTTGCTAACTTTCTAGGCCTAGTATGGAATATTTTCACTCTATAGGGGTTTGAAAGACCTTTTGGAATAATTTTATTATTTTTCAATATTAATAATATTTTAAAGCCCATTGGTGTGAACTTATGACTATTTAGAGATAATAATATTTTTTTCAATTTATTTTATTCAATTAAAACCTTTTTCCTACCATGTGTGATGGATAGTGTGAGTTTTGGTCATGGGAAGTTTCTTTATGGGGATGGATTTCACTAAGATGGAGGTGTGAAATTGTAAAACAATCCTAGAAATAAACTTTTAGTTTTTATGTTTGACGTGTATCCATAAAAACTTTACCCAAGTGGATGATCTTTTGGGGGATGAGAACTTTCACCTAATGGTCCTAACCCATTGGATATTATGCACGACAAGGCAATCCATCAGTGTATGATCCTTCAATCTACCATAGTATACCTTGATATTGATGTACCATAATATCAGAATTATTAAAACCCCACTCACTACACCAAATTTCACACAACATATAAACATTATATACAACACCATAATAAAATTCAAGATACGCGGATATTATAAAAGCAATAAAATAAAACATTTTTTATTTTTTATAGGAAATTAATTCCTACATATAAGAGGGAATGTATCTACTATCATCTATTAATAATAGGGAAGAAATTATAAATAATAAAATTTTTATATTCAGCTAAAAAATTATTAATTTGAATCATATTCATTGAACACATTTACAGCTTCCTCAAACCTACCTATATAATGGTTTTAGAAGTAAAAGAAACACCTATTAAGAAATATACAACTCAATTTTTTTCTATTTTTGAAAATAATCCCCAATGATCAGGATGATAAACACCTAATCCAATGAATTAAATCCAATAATGATTGGATAATTATTATATAATGTTGAAGGGTATATTTTGTCACAATAAATTTAAAATTAATTTAAACAAATAATTCCCAAGTAATACCCTTGTTTAGGGAATTATTTATTTGTAGAAGATATTGATTGATTGAACCCTCAGCTAGTATGTATCAGAATTTATTCAAGAGGATCCAAAGTAAAATCACTCTAGCAGTAAATTTTATGTGCTCTTATGATATTGAAGTATCACATATAATACTTTTCATTCTATCATGATGTTAGAAATCTTTTTTTTAATTCCATTTATTTTCTAAAAAATTCATTCTACAATGAAATATTTATTATTTTTCATTCATTTATGAGAATGTGAGGTTGTTGCAAAAAACATGATTCATGATAAAACTCATGTGGATGTCCTCATTAGGGTTGAAATAATCTCTAGAAAGTATATCTTGGGAAAAAAATTTGACCCTAGGAAATTATATAACAATATATTTACAAATCTGGATTCTGGAATAATTATTTAAACATATTCTATTTATTATTCACATATTATCTAGAAATAAAAATATGAAAATATTAATATAATTAATTTTTACTTTAAAAGATACAAATAGAAATTTAAAATAAATATCATTCCTGAAAATTAATAAATTATAATTTATTTAATGATATTTAATATATCATTCCTACTATACATCATAAATCAATATTCACGTCCACCTTTGAATTTATTGAACCTCGATTAATAAATTATTTTAATTCAACAAATAATTAAATATTTATAATATTCATGGTCTTTAGTATAAATTTTCATATATTTAAAAAACTAAATATTAATTTTTTTTAAGCTAAATAATATAATTTATTACCATAATATTAAATAAAAATATAAATAAATATATGTATCTATATAGATAAAAATAATGTTGTGATTATGTATTCATATAAAATTAATGTCATATATAAATAGTGACTAAATAAATTTGATCAGTATAATTTTAATAAATATTGATATTGATATTTTTTTGTTTGTTAACTACAAATCCTATATGACAAAGATCAATAGAAACACTATGGTTGTTGTCCTCTAGGAATCATGCACAATTTTGTAAGGTTACTTACATTAAAGTCTATTATCAGTTTCAATATACATATAAAGACACTAATTGAGGAGGAATTTAATGTTGTAATGACCAGAAATAGAGTACAAACTCATTGTGTAATATAATCAATTTGTCCTGAAATCTCGTTAAGAAGGTTTAATAGTCATGTTATAAACCTATGTGATTAATAATTAAATATTTTAATATATATAAAAAACCATTAAATAAACCAGGGGTATAGAATTTAGAATAAAAATTTCACTGTAATCACAGGTTTCAGATATCAACTTCCATAAATATCAAAATGACTAATCCTTCCTTGACTGGTTCATTTAGAACATATCACTCATGACAGACCCTACATCACTTTGAATATATGTCATAATGGTTTTCTATAAAACATCGATGTATTCTAATAGTCATATGTATTATTGATAATCCAATATATTTAGACTCATTATACACGTTCGAATTAGAGAATATCTAATGACATGTAACCTAAAAAATTTCCTCTATTGGGTATATCCTCATAACCACCTCTCAAAAAAATTACCATGTGTGACCATCCTGAGATGGAGTCTCATCCTCCTACGAGTACCCACACTTAATAGTCAACAAGTTATGTTCCCCTACATATAATTTAATCCAACTATAAAAAATATTTAAGAATATCATAACAACATTCTATATTTTACATCATAGTGGACAGTTACTATGACCTTTTCAGTGTGCTAAATACTATGGTATAATAAAACATAACATTGCACAAAAGTATTATCAATAGAAGATTACGTTTTTAAAGTGCACTCTATATTCTAATAGATCCAAATTATAACATATTTTAATCTACTTTAACTCAAATTATATTCATGATTCTACTGAGCATGGATAATACTGTATTTACTATAATGTCATTATGTGTGTAGTTTTTTTTCACATGCCACTCGGGATAATTTGTTTATATTGAATTCACTCCCTTGTTAAAATCCAAAAACTAGTGATATCATTGAGTGTCAACCTCTTTTATACTTATTAGTAACCTTAAATATTATATAATTACATGCTCATTTTTTATCTCAAACTGATAATACTTTTACTATTAGATTATGATAAAATACAAACAATATGGTGTTGTGATTCTTCTTATGCTATGTTGGAAGATGAAAATTTCCAATATATTGTAAAATGGAAACAACTATATGTATGAAATTATATTTAATTATACTTCAGCTATACTATGAAACTAGATCAAATTAATCTAAATAAATATTAATGTTCAATTCCCTTGGTCAGCAACATTCATACATATCCCAACAATAAGAACTATTCTAATACTTCATTTTTCATGTACTATCGAATATTTCTAACAAAAAATAAATGTAGTTAACATTGATTGGTCCAATATTCACTGATTATGCATCATGATTTAGTAAAATCAAACCCTGCTACATGACATAGAATGGGAGGATGATTACCATCACTAAATCCGGTGAAATTCTAATGATTGTCATAATCAGTTATTAATCCCATATAGGTGATTCAAAAATATTAAGTATAATGTGAAATTGAAAAAATAGACCTTTAATAATTATATCATTAATTTAAAAATAAATTTCCAATATGTGTACTATGATTAGACATATCCATCCCACAGGTCTATATTTATTTTTTATGTTCCCTGAAACATTATTCTTTCTATAAGTATTAATGGGTGAAATTCATTCCTCAATCTTATTGAATAGGTAATACATAAAATTTATTTTCCATATGTTATAATCATATATATTTTTGGAAAACTATAGTACTCCCAGTATCCTCTTATATATTTATATAAGGAACTATATTGTTTCATTTGAACATTCCCTCTTTACCATGTATATATTTATGTAAAAATAGTTTTGTGTAACATCTATGACTTATTAGAGTTTATTTATTACACCAACCCTTTCTACTAATTTAATATAGAGATATTCCATGTGGTATCCTTTTTTCCATATCATAAAAAATATTTTAATGGGATTCCTCCATATTGGTTTCCTTTATGAAAAATTTACCAATATAATGTTCATAATATATTTCATTGATGATTATAATTAAAATGATTTAATAATGATGATTTTTGTATAAGTTTTTACATAGACCATTTTATGAGATAATAAAACTCATTCAATAATCAATATTGAATTATTAGTAATGTATAATAACATCTATATCATGGTTTTCATGAGTACTAAACGAAAATATAAATTCTAGAAACATCTAAAATTTGCAGCCCCAAATTTTTTTACATTGAATCCAATTCGGAATTTACTCATAATTTTTAATATTATGTTATTTTCATTTTCATCTTCCAAGAATAAACTATTATTTTAAAATATTAATATTTGAATGTATATCCAACCCTAGTGATCATAAAATAACACTTAGTTTTAATTTCCTACGTAATATCTCATTAATAACTCCTCCTAATGAGAAGAGAATATTATTTTTTTCATATGACTACTAATGTGAATTCATCTAATTAAACTAATAACAGCTATGAATATTCCTAAAATATAAAAATATTTGTTATCGTATATAAAAATGTATCAATGTTTGATTAGTTATTTTTTATCATTGGTATATGAATATCTATATAGGATAAATCATTGAGATTCACTTTTTTTTAATTTTCAACATGTTTTTGTAATAATTGATTAAAATACATACAACAAAATAGTGAAATGGGTGGCTTCCGGAGTGAAAACTATTGATTTTAAAACCATAAAAAATAATTAACTTGATTCCTTCACATGACATTGTGATTGTTAAATACATATTGAGAATTTGGTTTCAAGGATATATCATGTCTATATTCACATACCAACTAGGAGTAAACTGCTAGTTCTTGTATGAGGGTAATAGGTGATTTCTTTTTAGTGGCATTATCATTTTTTCTGTATCCAATTAAAGAGGTTCCACATTGACTATCCAATATCAAAAAAATGGCGATGTTGGATTTTCGTTGGTTTCAGATCCTATAGATATTCATCAAAAACTGAATACATGTTTTGTATTCCTGGTCATGTGCTTTGTTTTAGAGTGGATATGACCTAGTATTATGCATATATCATGAATTGAGTTTATCATTATTTTTGGAATAATTCTTTGAAAATTATTCTAATCGATAGAGGGGTTTCCCATATTGTTTTCGGATATGGTGAGGATATTTTAGCAACTAGGAATCTGTGAAACCTTTAGGATAAACCTTGTATATTTCAAATATCATATTTGGATATTAATTTCATTTCAATGGATCATAAACTATAAAATTATCACATATAGCTTATTTTACAGGGCATGAAATGGGTTTATTGGAACAATAAGATTTTGGAAAAAAAATCTTCCTATCTAAGTACACCTATAGAAATGGATTAGTGTACTCTTGAATGTGATTTTTTTATTGTATCATTGTTGATTTGAATTTGGATTGTGAATTACCTAATAATATTAATCTAGTTTTCAAGGAGAATAAAATTGATATCAAAGTAAAATATGAATGTGTTCCACCATTATGCGATCTATATAAAATTGTAAGTCATTCTGTGGAAAATTGTTGAGGAATTCAATGATAGGATATAGATTCATCAATATCCAAGGATTGGAAGGAAATGATGAAAACAGCATGAACAAAGGGATGGTTGTCAAAAATGGGGGGGGGGGGGTTCTTCCAGGGATTCATTGGACACCATACCTCTTTCACTTCCCCTCCCTATGACTTAATTGATAAATACATGGGAAGATATTGATAAGGAAGAGGATCACACACATCGACAAATCCCTTCTAACCCATGTGAGTCTACGGTGCATTCTGAAAAGACACCACATCATTTGATCTCTTTTTATCATTGAAATTTTCACTAGTCATCAGTGAGATGGTACTCATGATGAAAGTATAACTTGATGATCAGACAATCTCTTCTGAAGTCGAATAGAACATTAGGTAGCTTGTGATTTCTTCTCCAAATGAGTCACATGTTTCATATTTTGGTTCAACTTGTATCTCAATGGCTCCATTGATAGGAAAAAAATTTGTTATCTCATATATTTTTAAAGATCAGCCTCTTTCCCCAACAAATACGTCATCTCCAAGTGATATGTGAGTTGTTGATATTGATGTTATGAATAGAATGGACGATCCGTATTTAGAATAATCCTCTTATTTAGTAAATTCTCCCTAGAATAATGATCCCACTTATGATAACATTGTTTTTATAAAGTTGTTATATTTTGAAGAAACACCTATTGAGAAATGTAAAAATCATCTTTTTTTAGATAACAATCCATTATGTTCATAATGATAACACCATATCCAATGAATTAAGTCCAATAAATATAAGAAAATGATTTTAGAATGATGAGTAGTGGATTTCATTCATAATAAATTTATAATTAATTTAAACTAATAATTCCACAAAACTATCCTAGTTTAGGGAATTATATATTTATAAAATATGTTGATTGAGTTTAACCTTATCTCGTTTGTGTAGGAATTTTTTCAAGAGGATCCAAAGCATAATCCCTCTAGCAAAATATTTTATGTGCTCATATGATCTTCATGTCCCACATATATTACTTTTCATTCTATCATGATGGTAGCAATCCTTTTTTAAATCACTTTAATTTCTCAAAATTCATTCAACAATGAAATATTGATTATTTTTATATAATTCTTGAGAATGTAAGGTTATTGGAAGCACTCGAGTCATGAGATAACTCATGAGTATGTTCTCTATAGGTTTGAGAGAATCTCTAGAAAGGAGATATTGCGAACCAAAATGATTTACCCTGGAAAATTATATAACTATATATTTATTAATCTTACTTCAGGAATTTTTTTAAACATATTCCATCTATTATTCACTAATTATCTAGATAACCCAATATGAAAATACTAATATAATTAAATTTTATTTAACTCCTTCCAAACATAGAGATAAAATAAATATCATCCCTTATTATTAAAATATTAGAATTTATTTAATGATATTTAATATATCATTCCTACTATACCTAATAAATCAATATTCACATCCACCTCTAACTTTAATGAAACTAAATTAATAAATTATCTTCATTCAATAAAAAATAATTATTTATAATTTTTATGGTCTTTAGTATATTTTTAAATATTTTAAAAACAAAATATTAATTTATTTAATTCAAAAATTATTATTTATTAACATAAAAATAAAACAAGATATAAATAACTATTATGTATCTATATATATAATAATATAATTCTGATGATGCATTATTTTAACAATAAAGTCATATATATATATATATATATATAGTGACTGAATAAATTTAATTGGAATATTTTTAATAAATATTGATATTGATATTTTTCCATTTTTTATATACAAATACTATATAACTAATATATATTAATACTCTACGATTTTTTTCATCTAAGAACCATGCACAATTTCATTCGGTGAGCCAGATTAAAGTCCCATATAAGTTTATAGATACATGTAAAGGCACTATTAGCATAGAAATATAATGTTGTATGGATCATAACAGTATTAAAATCATTGTGTACTATAATAAATTTGTCATGAATTCTCACAAAGAAGGTTTCATAATCATGTTGTAAACTTATGTGATTAATATTTAATTATTTTACTTTATAAATTAAACCATTAAATAAACCATGTTTAAAGAATTCAATATAAAAATTTTATTTTAATCAAAGGATTGAGATGTCAACTTTCATAAATTTCAAAATAAATAATCCTTTTGTGACTTATTCATTTTGAACATATCACTTAAGAAAGACCCAACGACACTATGAATATATGTCATTATTGTTTTCCATAATACATCTATGTATTATACAAATAATATGTGTTAATGATAATACAAAATTTTAATACTCATTATAAATGCATGAATTAGACAATATCCAATGACATATAACCTATAAAAGTTCCTCTATTGGGTATATCCTCATAACCACGTATCCTAAAAATTATCGTGTGTGGCCTTCATGAGATAGAGTCCTATCCTCCTATGAGTACTCAAATGTACCAGTCAACATATTAGGTGTCCCTCCATATAATTAAGTCCCAAAATATAAAAGTATTTAAGAATATCATAATAACATTCGATAGTTTTCGTTATAGTAGAGAGTTACTATGACCTTTTCAATGTGATAAATACTCTAGTATATTACCAAATTAACGCCACACATATGTATTATAAATATATTATTAGGGTTTTAAAGTAGACTACATCTTCTACTAGATCCTAATTGTAACATATTTTAATCCCTTTTATCTCACATTATATACATGATTCTACTGAGTATGGATAATATTATATTGACTTTAATTTCATTTTGTGCCTTGTTTTTTTACATGCCATTATGGATAATTTGTTTATATTAAATTCAATACATTTTTAAAATCTAAAAACTAGTGATATCATTGAGTATCAGCCTCTTGTTAAATTATTATAAACCTTACATCTTATATAATTCCATGATACATTTTTATATTAAACTAATTGTAATTTTACTGTTAGATTATGATAAAATACAAACAAGACATTGTTGTGCTTCTTCTTATGATGTGTTGAAAGATGAATGTTTATCATATATTGTAAATATAGAAAAAACTAGAGGTAATAAATTTTAATTAATATTACCTTATTTCTACTGTGATACTACTTCAAATTAATCTAAATAAATATTAGTGTTAAATTCCCTTTCTTGGTAATTTGAATTCTTATCCAAACAACAAGAACACATCTAGTCCATTATTTTTCAAGTACTATTGAATATTATTAAAATAGCAGATGTAGTTAACATGTATTAGCCCAATATTATTTGATTATGCATCATGAATTTGCATTATTAAACACTGTTACATAACATAGAATGTGAGGTTGATTATCATCACTAAATCATGTGAAATTAAATTGATTATCATAATTAGTTCTTAAACTCATTAAGTTTATTTAGAAATATTATATATAATGTTAAATTGAAAAAAATAGATCATAAATCATTATATCATTAATTTTACAATAAATGTTCAATATTTTTAATATGATAATACATATCCAACCCACGGGTATATATTTATAGTTCAATTTCCCTAAAACAATTTCTTTTTATAAGCCTTTATGGGAGAAATTCATTCCTCACTCTATTTAAACTGGTAATACAAAAAAATTATTTTCCATACGGTATAATCTTAACTATTTTCAGAAGACAATAACACTCCTAGTATCCTCTTATAAATTTATATGTGCAACTCTATTGTTTCATCTGAACATTCTCAATTCACTATGAATCTTTTTAGGTAAAAATATATTTGTGTAATATCTATATCTTATTATAATTTATTTATTCCACTGACCCTTTATACTTATTTCATATAGAGATATTCCATTGGGTATCCTTTATGACACATCATATAGAAATATTTCGTTGGGATCCCGCCATGTTGGAGTCCATGATAATCAATTTAACAATATAATGATCATAATATATTTCATTGATGATTATAATTAAAATGATTTAATAATGATTATTTTTAATATGTTTTAACAAAGAAAATTTCATGTGATTATATATCTCTTTAAATAATCAATCATGATTTTTTAGTGGTATATAATACTATCTATATCAAGTTTCTCTTGAATAATCAAAAAAATATAGTCTATAAACGTCTAAATTTACTAGTCCCTAAATTTGTTTCATTGAATATAATTCTCAATTTATTTATAATTTGTAACATTATATTATTTTCATTTAATTATTCCTTAACTAAAATATTATTTTAAAATAAATAAATTTATATGTATCTCCCACCCTAGTGAAAATAAAACAATACTATGCTTTCAATTTCTTATGTATTATATATCTCATGAAAAAATCCTCTCACTGAGAAGAGTATATTATTGTGTTCATGTGAAAACTAATGTGAATCTGTCTTATTAACCTAATAGAATCAAAGACTAATACTGAAATATCAAAAGACAGGTTTTTTATATATAAAAATGTATCAATGTTTGAAAAAATATTTTCTATCATTGGTATATAAATATCCTTCTAGTATATATCAATAATATTTATTAGGTTTTCTTTTGATGGATATTTTCATAATAAATGATTCAAAGGAATACAAAAAAATCGTGGAATGGATAGCTTCGGGAGTAAGAACTAGTGATTTTCAAACCCAAAAAATGATTTCCTTTTTTCATTCACATTACCATGGGTTTTTTCAATACATATTGAGATTTAGGTTTCAAGGATGTATCATGTCCCTATTCGCATTCCATCCAGGATTCATCGGTTGGTTCTCATACAAGGGGGAAACTTGTTTCATTTTCAGAGGCCTTATCAGGATTTATATATCTGATTAAAGAGGGTCCCCATCGACTATAAAATATCAAAAACATGACGATGGTGGGGTTTTAGTTGTTGCAGATCCAATATTTATTCATAAAATACTCATTATCTTTATGTTTTCACTTCTGGGTTATGAGATCAATCTGATAGGGAATAAGCCCTGGTTATAAGCATATCTCAGGAATTGTGGTTCTCATTCATAGAGAAATAATTCCTTGAAAATTATTATAATCGGTTGAGGGGTTTCCCATATTGTTTTTCAAGGAGATGAGGATATTTCACCAGTTATTAATTAGGGAATCCATCATGTTAAACCTAGTATATTTCACATTTCATATTTGGATATTAATTTCAATCAAATGGACCAGAAAGAATCAAATTCTCATGTATAGAATCAATTTCATGGTTTGAAATAGGTTTATTGGAAACATCATATTCAGAAAAATTGTGTTTCCTATCATGGTACACCAATAAAAATCGATTGGCATACTCTTGAAGGTAAAAATTGTATTATTATTGTATCTATGTTGGTGTTAATTTGGAATATGAATTCCCTAATAATATTAATATGGTTGTAAATGGGAATAAAATTCATATCAATGTATAATATGATCATGTTCCCCATTTCTATGATCTGTGTAAAATTATAGGTCATGGTGTGGAAAATTGAAGAGGTATTGAAATAATGGTTATAGATTCTTAAAAATCCATGGATTGGAAGGGAGTGAAAAAAACAATAATAATAATGGGATAGATATTTAATGGGGATGTGGTTCTTCTAAGGGTTCATTGGACCATATGACTCTTTCACATTCCCCCATGACTCAATTAATGAAAACTTGGGCATATATTGATAAGGAGGAGGATCACCGTCCGAATCCTTTCACTTCTAACCCATGTGGGTCTAAGTTACATCCTCATACGATCGCTTACTATCATTCAAAACTTCACTGGACATCAATTAGATGGTCCTCATGATTAAAGATTAACTTCATGATCAGAGAATCTAATCTGAGATAAAAAAGAACCTTAGGAAGCCTGTTCTTTCTATTCAAAGTATGTCACATACTTTATATTTTGGATCACCTAATAGTGCAGTGCGAGCTTTGATAAAAAACGATTTGGGTAGATTGGATATTTTTGAAGATCAACCACTTTCCCCCACTAATAATACATATTTAGGTTATATGGGAGTTGCTGAAATAGATTTGATGAATGGAATGGATGATCCAGGTTTTGGATATTCCTCAAATATAGTACATTCTCTCTTGAATAATACCCCCTTCTGATAAAGGGTTGATACATTTTTCTTTAAAGGTTGTGACATCATATATTTTTTTCATGATGATCTCGTACCTAAGTGGAAGGTTAAGAGGCCTCCCAAATATTTAGTTGTGAAATATAGTGTATAAATGAAGGGGGGTTAACCCCAAACCCATGTACAAATAGAGACCCTTTTCTGGAAGTGCATAGGGTTAGCCAATAATGAGACTATCAGTTCTTTTATGCTCTATATTTAGAAAGAAATACATATACTAATTGGTTTGGCTAAACCAAATCAAAATTTCCCACCTTGTATTTCAAATATTGAATATTTATGTTTTAGTTTTTTGGAAATTTATAGATATTCTACTACTGTTAAAAATATGTGGGTCTTGATTCATTCCTCTGTGGTTAATACTATGTTATAGGCCTCTAGTGATCAGTATTTCACTTATTCCTTTTATAATATTAGAGTTCAGCAGTGTTTCTCTATTATTTATGCTCATACTATTTATTCTCATAATAGATATCATGACTGATGAAAATATTGGATAGTGATTTTGGTTATAAAAAATAATTTTTATAGCCCTTGGTACATGATTGGATACATTAACACAATTGGGAATACTATTGAGAAATTGGGTTTTATGACCTAATCTATTTCCTCTATGGTATTTAAATATTTTTTTGATAGTATTTATTTTATTAAGATAAATATGTTTTGATCCATGTATACCACGTATAAGATACATCTTAGTGGCATGGTTTCTAGTAAACATGATAGAGACTTTACCATAAAAGATATCTTTGATACATGAGAAGTTATATCATGCACTACCTTTTCAATGATTAATTCTAATCATCATCCAATTCTGATTCATCCTGTGACCAAGACATCAAATCTTTCTCTACCTTTGAGATTCAACAATGTTTGGGTGACTTAATTATATTGTTGTAAAGTCATTCAGGATATCTGTACATTCATTGATTTCAATGATAATGATTTAGCATGTATTCATAAATACAAATTATCAATAGATGATAAAAACATTTAGTAGGGGTTTGTTTAGTTCTATTTTTGGTCATATATCATCATTTGAGGCATCCCTTTTACAAATTAAAGATAACAATACCTCTAATTATATCTCTAATGGAACTGTGGATGAGGTTGTGGTCTCTCAAAATCTCAAAAACTATCGTGACCTTAAAGATTATTTATTGAGGAATTACATTAAATCAAAATAGATTATTTATGGTGATAATAAATCCATGTTTGTGAATTTTATTTAATTTTATAGTATAATTTATAGGCATTTTTCACCTCCCAAAAATGGTGATCAGATTACTAATAATAATATGGATCTCTATGATTATGTGGTTTTCTATTATTGGAATATCTTGAATGGATACTCAATCGTTTATGAAACTGTGGATGATATTATTCCAAATCATGTCAATTAGGATGATAATATTGGGCTCAAGGATATTAGTTTGATTTCAGAGATTAAGGATTCTATTTTTTTCATAATTTTTATTTATTTCCTAGACTATATGGCATTATTAATTTGTTATTTTAATCATATTTGGATATTATTGACGTTGTTGTTTTCAATATTAACCTTTAATTTTTTAAGGGTGGCTCTCTACCGATAGGACTAAATTACCAATTAATTGCTCTGATTCCTAAAGTGCATAATTCCAAAAAAAAACATCTATTTAGTCCTTTTTCTTTTTTCAACAAAATATATAAAATTATCAACATTGTTTTGGATAAAAATTTAGTTTTTTTATCAAATAAAATTTTTCTCCCAATCAATTTGGTTTTATAAAGGGTTAGATTATTCAAGACTTTCTAGTTATGTCCTCTTAATGTGTTAATCTTATGAACAATCCATTATAGATTGAAATATTTCCTTAAAACATGATATCAACAAGAATTTTGACACTATGGATTGGAAATTCATTTGTATGTTTCATTATCCTTTTATATTCATAATTAATTTTCCAATTGGATTAAATGAATTTTGGGTTCATATCATATTTTAGTTCTCGTTAATGGTTCCCGTGAAGATTATTTGATTATTTCAGAGGAATATAACAAGGGAGTCCTCTTTCATCTATTCTTTTCTCTTATTCTGAGGATTGTATCACCAGGATATTCTCGATCATGGTTGGTAATGGCAAATCGAAATCAACAGTTTCTTTTAGAGGACTGTCTGATCATTAAAATCTATTATATGATTATGAAATTATTCTCTTCACTAAATGGGTTAATATCATTATCACAAACATGAAAAAATAATTACTTCATTATAAATAATCTTCTAGTGAGTTTTCAACTATAATAAATCTTTTTTGTACATTGGTAGAGGGATATATAGGGCTAGTATGTTAGAAATTATTGGTAATTTTGGAAAATAGATGGGATTTTCCCTTTTATTATCATAGACTTCTAATATTCTTAGGTCAGACAACGGCTTCTTATTTTGTTGATATCATTGGTCAGATCAGAAAGTATCTTGCTTCTTGGAAAGTCAAGTCTCATTCAGGGTTGGACAAACTTGTTTGATTTAATCCATCATCCCCTCAACATTTTCATACTCATTTATGGTTTATGAATTTCAAGTCTCATTCATTAATAATATTTTCATATCTATTAAAATTTCTATTTTGATCGGTAATATTCTTAGAAGGATGTCAGATACTGTGGCCTAGAAAGCATGTTGTATTCTTCATGCCTCTATGGGTCTTGGATTAAAAAAACCATAATTTTTGTAAGAACCTAGTTCTTAGTTCTGAGGAATGAGTTTCTTATTTTCTTCTTTAATTAAGTGTTTTTTAGAAAATATGGAAAATGGTGTAAAATCCTAAATTTTGAAATTACATGTCGTGTACTTTTTCACATGTTGTGTACATTGTCCGTGTGGAATGAGTACACAGGGCGTGTGGCCATGTCTGCGATGAAGGGTGTAGAACCAAATACACACCGTGTAGTGGTCCTTTACACGTCGTGTAGTCAGTCGGAACGTGAATAGTAATGCAGTGGCCAGCTGTGTGACAGCACATGTCGTGTACTCATGAAGACATGACGTGTAGTCATGTCGGCTGGTGAATAGTGCCACGCAGGAGGGAAGCCTCGAGAGGAACTGTTGAAAAAAATTGGACGTACACGCCGTGTACTTTTTTCCGCTTAAAATCGGCAGTAGCCTCCCCTGTTCACAGGGAAGGCATAGAACGGGAACAAGGAGCAGAAGAGGAAGTCTGAAGCTTTGGAGATCCACCGAGCGTTCGTCGGGAATCCATTTTCTGCACCGTTGATCTCCCTGGAACCGCACGAGTAAGTTCTCCCTTCTCGTGGAGTAGTTATTACCAATTCGTTCCCATAGGGAAGTTATTTAAGTTTGAATGAGTTTTTCTTTCACTTCAGATCTTCTTCATTCTAGGATGAATCGAAGGACGTCGTTCACATGTATCGTTTGTGGGTTTTAAAGGTAGGTGCCTTGGTGTTTATTTTCAAACTGTTGTGCATTTTCTGTGTTTTTGAGCTATGAACCCATATTTTGGGTGTGGATTGGATGATGCCGAGGCTAATTTAACTACATATAATTGTATAGGTAAGTATGTAAAATTGTAAAATTGTTGTTTGGGATCAGTGCATGGATCCAGGACCACCCCGGGGTTGTGTTCCTCTGTTTAGCCATTTTCCCAGGATACCCAGTGGTATGCCATGTTTGATTATGCATTACTTTTTCCTTTAGAGTAATTTTATGTAAATTTCAGGTTTATATATTGTGCATGGCCCGGTTACTTATACGTGAGGGAGGTGTTTTACTATATCCTGAGGACGTGACTATATTTAGCCTGAGGGCATGGTTCAATTAGCCTGAGGGTGAGATTCTAATCACCTGAGGGTTTCCATTCAGTTTGGCCTGAGGGCGAGATTCTACTTCGCCTGAGGAAAATGCATGATGGAGATATTTTGTATAGCCTGAGGGCGTGGTTTTACTATATTAGCCTAAAGGTGAGATTTTGGTTGGCCTGAGGGCTTGGTTCTAATGAGTAGAGAATATTATTAAATTGAATGGTTAAAATGAGTAATAAAATTGAAATATAACTGGTATGTTAGGTTACATATGGGTACTACTTTGTTTGTTGCATTTTACTACCACACACTATTGTTTCATGTTTACACACAGTTGAGCACGGGCCCTTGGTGGGTTCCCACTGGGAATTATTTCTCACAACCTATTTTGGTCATGCATTTCAGCCAAAACAGATTATGTTTCGTCAGGTGTGGATAAAGGAAAGGGACCCTGTACATGATTTCTACTGATGAGTAGGGGAGCATGGGACCGAGCTGAGGCTCGCGATGCTACAATCGGATTTGTTTTGCTATTCTATACATTGTATTGTATTTTACTACTATGTAGCATGTTCTGGTTGTTTTCTTAGAATTTGAGGCATGTTGCACCATTATTTATATATCGGTTGGTTATTTCTACTATAGTAGTTTAATTTAGTTGGGTATGGTTTACTGCATCCGATGTTGTTGTATGTTTTATTTAATTCCAATGTGCTACACTTTGATGAATGAGGGAATTGTTTCCCCACTATCAGTCCTAGGCTCTCGCTTCTAGTCGGTGGCCACTGGCATTTGGGGAAATGTGCTTGAGGTCACGTGGTGAACTAGGTTCAGGGCACCCGTTGAGTTTAACCCGAATCATGGACGTTACAATGTGGTATCAAAGGGCGTTATTTTCATTGAATTACTATTTGGAGCCTTAGTCGGGGATAGGATGGGAATGGTAGTTGCTAATAAGTTGTGCCCGGGAGTAGCTAACCTGCATATAGGGAAAATCCAGTCTACCTCGTATGGTAATTTTACTGATTTTGCACATTAATGTTGATATGATTTTCACCATTGGGTGTCACTCTTATATTGTGATGTTTATATTTTATTAATGGGTTCTATTTATTTGCAACACGATGAGATGAGGGTATGCCATCTCATGCATCATGTAGGCACATGCTAGAAATCAAATGCCATGCATAGTTCCCCGCCATGTTTGTGCATTAGAAATTGCATGTGTTGTGATAGTTTTTGTGCTAGAATAGAATGTTGTTGTGATAGCTTCTTGATAAATACCTTCTGTGTGATAGGGTATTTCTGTATAAGTTGTTGATAGAGTGGACGCCACACTTCGGTTTTTGGAGATTATGGGGCCCCATTGACCGGAATTTGGTGGATCATTAGCAGTTTATTTTTTTATAACATAGATAAGAGGTCAAAATTTGATTTGTGGGGAGCATGGGCCCTCACGGAAAAAAATTTGACACTTAGATGTTATTTTTTAGTGTTTTATGGGTTCCGGAAAAGTTTCTGAGGCATACTGTCCTGAAAACCCAGTATACATTCCGTGTAGTACCTTAAACACGTCGTGTATGGACTTTTGTTTGGGAATCAAAAGAAAAATTTTTGAGTACACGCCGTGTACCCGAAGTACATGCCCTGTAGTTTCTTCCCATGCCACAAACCATGTGAGTGGCGACATGGGGAAGGGAAATTCTTGGGGTGAACACATCGTGTACCGGAGGTACACATCGTGTAGTGTTGACCTGGAGTCTGACCGTGTAACAAACAAGACGGACTGAAGATACATAAGCCATAAACGACGTGTCACTGATGAACACGCCATGTAGTGTCATCTAGGGACTCGGCCGTGTAACTAACAACACGGGTCGGTGTCACCTCTCCTAGAACATGTCGTGTACCTGTGGGATACGTCGTGTAGTCTTGTCCGAGGATAGACCGAGTGGAATTAGACATAAGGATGGAAAATGGGGTGGAGTACACATCGTGTTTTTGTGTCACACGCTATGTGGTATCAAGCTGAGTAGTCGGCCGTGTCACAAGCGACACGGGAAGATTGAAAATTATACCATACAGGACGTGTAGTCAGTATACACGCCATGTGGTTTGGTTCGATGGGAGTCGTGTGTCTTAGCCGTGTAGAAGGACCCAGGCAGGGGAAGAGAAGTCAAGTACACGTCTTGTAGTCTGTATACACGCCGTGTAGTTTTGTTTTGAAAATTTTGAATGCCTTCTTCCTCCTGTTTCTTTTTCGGTTTCATTGTTTTTAGTTTTTGAAAAACATGTTCTAAGGGGTTCATTTGACCTTGTAGTTTCATGCCACCGAGACGACCATGAGTTGTTCTCCAGGAGAGCGGTAACTACTATACTCCAGAGATGGTGGGCCATGGGCTACCAGTTGATCCTCTAGCAAAGACAGATGTGGCACCAGCCGTTATACCGGACACAGGTGCAGATATGCAGTTCCATGAAGGCTTCATGCGGTTCATGAAAACCATTCAGGGAGCATCGCGGGCTACCACAACTATGGTTGAGCTGACTCATATCTTCCAGTAGTAGCATCCACCAACGTTTATAGGGGATGGTGGACCACATGCTGCAGAGTCATGGCTAGGATTAATGCAGACTATTTTCGTGCATCATGAGAAGCCTCCACGGTGGAGGGACAAGCTCATGACTTATATACTGCGTGATTCCACCAAGAGGTGGTGGGATGTGACCACCCAGTCAGAGCATCACATGGACATGGTGTGGGAAGATTATCAGTCAGTATTCGATGACTTCTTCTTTATAGAGACTCTGATGGGAGATAGAGATCGAGAGTTCATAAATCTGCAGTATGGTGCTATGCCAGTGATGGACTATTCTTCTTGCATTACTGAGCCTCAGCGTTTTTCACCCATTCTGGTGGGTGATGAGATGTTGAGGGCTAGACGTTTTGAGGATGGTCTTCATTATGTCATCTGAGCACTGGTGAAAGTTTTCAGGTTGCCTTCAGTACATGCTATTGTGAACCAGGTGCTGATTTCAGAGAGGAACCTGCTTGAAGCTAGTGGTGTGGGCCAGGGCGGTTCAGCACCAATTACTGGTACTATTTCTACTGGTAAGAGGAAGAGACATATGGACTTCTCTCAGGGTTATAGTACCAGCCATGAAGATACTTCTGGTGGCCTGATCAGGTGCTACCAGTGTGGTAGAGAGGGGCACAAGAGGCCACAGTGTGCACGAGACTCAGTGGAGTTCCGAGTGTAACAGCCCGAGATTTTATGAAAAATATTCTTTCACTAATGTCTTGTGTTGTACGCTACACCAAAAGGAGATTGCACAACACGCATCCTTGACTTGCCTTGCATTACACGCAATCGCAACCTTCCTCGATAGCGTGTGTAGTACGTAATACTGAGTTTCACGAAACAATGATATGCTATTAAAATACTATTAAAACTAGCCGTTATGAATAGTAATAACCATTTTTTTAATTTTAGAAATTTTAGCTCTCAAAATGAACTTCATTTTTGGATTCGGAGTATCGAATTTAGCCTAAGGTGAAATTTTGGTACTTTTCGGATAACTTTCATATTCTGATGAATATTGAAAATTACTAAATTATAATTAAAAACAACTTTTTTAATCGAAATAATTAATAGTGATAAATCATTAATTTGAGTGGTTTTAAAGTATATTTAGAATATATTTTTACAATTTAATACAATGTTGGTCATTGGATGTAATTTCACATTTAAACTAGACATAAACAAGTGTCAATCTTTTGATATATATTGTTTCTTAAAAACACGCTATTTGTTTTAACAGCGGGATTTAATTATAAAATTAATTAATGCAACTTTTATGTTATGAATTTGGTAAAATAGACTTCATTTTTGAATTCGGAATATGAAATATAGCTTGGGATGAAATTTTGGCATTGTTCTGAAAAACATCAATTTTTGATGAATAGTGAAACTACTAAGTGGTAGGTTAAAAAACTGAATTTTGCATAAAACTTAATTTTACCGCTTCTATGAATGGAATTTCGAAAATCCGAGAGACACGGTTAATAACAAGGAATAAAATGTGGTTCAATGAGATGAAAATAATTTTTTGGTGAATAGTAACTTTTTACTTTTTTTTCCCGCGGTTAATAGTAAATAGGGTAACTAAGGGTAAATATGATATTAATATTACCCTAACACATGTCCTAATTCTATTGGACAACTGTAATTCGACCAAAAACAAACTTAGGAATAAAATATGACCATTTAGGCCCACTTGGATTAGATTAGGACATTTATTATTAATTTATTTAAAGAAGGGTTAAAATAGTTAAAATCAATGTTTAATAAGTAAATCATTTTTAATATGGGGTTATACATATGATAAATTCGACTATAAATATTCATTAGAAAGCTAAAAAGATTTCCTACATAATGGTATTTTATTTATAATTTTTAGACATTAAATAATTTAATTTATTTATGACACAACGATGATGCAGTAATTATCTTATTAATGAAATATTGACATAATTGATGTTATAAACACCAAAATAAATGTAATTTGAGATTTTTTATGAATTCCACTATTTTTCTAGGTTACTATGATATATTAATGTTGATTTAATCATCTTGGTTCGAACATTTAATTCTGTTATGACTTTCACAAAAATCATATATCAAATAGTGTCAAAATTGACACAAAATAGTTTTTAAATCAAATATTATATTATTAATTGTTATTTTATTCCTAAAAATCTAAGGTTCGGACAAATGACTTAGATAAGGATATATATATTAATAATAAACAATTTGGGGTTCGTTTGACATGTTATAGTAAGTGTATTAACCATATAGTGAAAGAAAACAAAAAGACACGGTAAAAGTTAAATTATTTAACTTAGAGTTAAATCTAATTGATAAGGTTTAAAATAAGATCTAAACATGTCTAAATTTGATTGGTTGATGAGATTACAACCCTATCTCATCTAATCTTTGAATATGAATCATTTTTGGAGGTTTTTAAGTGGAGTTAGATTTATTATAAATTAATATTTTTAAGAATTCCTAAGGTGCCCCTCTCCTCCCTTATAAAAGGGCACCTCCTCCCCCTTCCTCCTCACACCAATTTGAGCATTCAAGCTCGGCCAACCCCTGCCATTTTCACCTCTCCACTTCCCTAGCAACATTCTAGAGGTTCTGGTCTTCCTCAAAGACCAATTTTAGTGCCCTAAGAGGAGGTCTCAAAGAGGCGCTTCAAAGAAGAGGTAATTACCGTTACCAATTCTTTCATCTTTATTTCTTCTTCCACTTCTTCTTATTAGGTTGTTTCATTATGAAGTAATAACATCAGTATCACTCATATACTGATATGTTATTATAAGTATGAAACAACCCTATTTCACCATCTATCCATCCTACGGAAAAAGAAATCACCGCGCGTGCGTACGTACGGAATACCATCTCCACGCCGTGGTGTAATCTATTTTCCGCCACCACCTTAATTGGATGGGTATAATGGTGTAATGAGTAACTATATATGATTATTATAAAGTGATATTGATACATAAATAGTATACAAAAACTTCAACACAATTCCACGACCATGGGAACGATATCATCGCTCGTGCGTACGTACGGACTACCGTCTCCACGACGCGATGAGATTCATTCTCAATGATTATCCATTCATGAATGATTATAAAGTATATATAATAAGTACTAATGAAATATATGACATAATAATGATACTGGATTTATGTATATTTATATGTATGTCATCTAATTCCATTCAATTCAATAAGGAAACGGAAACAGCGTTCATGCGTACGTACGGACTACTGTCTCCATGAACGGTGTATTTCATTCCATTATCAATATATTATATATATATGTATATTCTGAATATATATTATATATAAATCATGGTTTACATTCTGGATATAAGTAATCATGATCCAAGTAATCATATTAACAATTACAAGTTAAAAAGACGAACGACAAATAAGACGATTTTACCCAAAATGCTACTTTAACATGAATTTACAAAAGACCGGGTAATATAAAGCCATAAGAGAACCATATATGATATCATAACAATGAATATGATTCTGTAATAAGTCAATAACATTATGTAAATCATTATACAGGAGGTTCGGACACGTACAAAGCAAGTCGGACCTAAGGTAAGGGATAAATTTTCAATCTCATTTTTATCCGAGATTGCTTATACTTAAGTATTTACTGGGGTTACGTTTAACATCCATGACCATGTTTTCTAAAAATGTTTTTATAAAATGTTTACCATTCTTCCATGAATGTTTAAAGTCATTTTTACCCTTTATTGACTTTTTACCACATTGTATGAATGGAATCTTTCCTTTGGTTACCATATAAGGTACTTTTTGACTTTTCCGAAAAAAGTACGAGGAGAATGTTATTTTTAACTTATACGGCGTGAAAGGATTTTTACGGTTTCATAACACCTCATTTTAAAGAAGCTTCCTCTACAATATTTCATGATTATTTTCAACAAAACCCTTATCTTTTAAAATTGCATGGAATTTTGTGAAAAGAAAATGATTTTAAAGAAGAAAGGATATTTTCTTCAAGAATTCATTTCGAGTGTTTTTCTCAAAACTATTTTCCATCTAAGATGACATTATTTGATATGTATGTTTCAAGTAAAATGTCTCTATGATTTAAATGGTTTCAATATTCTTATGATTGAATGATATCAATTGTTTATGGATTATGATGGCATGATGTTTAAGATTCCCATTTTTATTACATGGGTTATGCAATGATGTATGATTTATGATTTTGTGGCACACATAAGAATGGTATCATTATGAGATGGGTGGGACCTATATCTCCCTCCAATGCATTGGGTAAAGATTTTATATCTCATGAGATAGACATGGCTGAAATGGTAGGTTATACCGGTTCAGTGAAACAGGACTGAAACGAGGGTTACTCGATTCAGAAAGGGACTTTGTCCACTAAGATAGTCTTGGCAATGAGTCTTGACTAACAAGAAATGATTTTCTATGATTATGTGTGTATGCCACAAAGTTTCATGTTTTAAGTTATGATTATTGGGATTACATTTCACTTCTATGATTTATCCCATGTTATGATATTATGAGCTCTTTTGCAGGTTAAGATTTCCAAAAGCTATGTTCTTATATGATATGATTGATATTTCTTTTGTTTACCCTTACTGAGCATTTGAGCTCACCCTTTTTTGTTTTCTTTTCCCCAGGAGATAAAGAAAGGTTTTAGGTATTAAAAAAAAAGAAGATCTTTATGGGAGATGTTGAAGATCTTTCACCACGATTAGAAGATTACGTTCCGAGTTTCCAAAGACACTAAACTATTACGATCCTTGTGTGTTTGTATTTTTGTTTTGTACTAAGTATTCCGCAAATGTAATGTAATGTCCATGTACGTCAGGATACGGGTCTCTACAGTTGGTATCAGAGGAAAGGTTTAGTCAACCTTTGGAAACTAGGACACGAAAACGTTAGTGAGATCCCTAGAGATATTTCTAAGGTATGTCTAGGGATGTCCCTAAGGATAAGTATACGTATAGGATATATTCCTAGAACTACGGTAACGATCTTAGAATTTAACCTAAAATGTTAGATATTGAAGGTACTCCCCCTTTATTATGTTGTTTTCCCTAGCATGATTTTTTCCTCTCACACTATTCTTTTTGGGTTTTAGAAAATGGCTGGAAACAAGGTGATTCACGATAATGGAGGATATGCTGGACAATGGAATGATATTTTTCATGAGCAACCAAATGAAATGGGATTTGGAAGTCCAAAAATCATTATTATGCCGAATCTGCAATCTCATAATATGATCAATAAAGTAAAATTTGGTAAGTTTCCTGACTCGGCTAATAAGAGAAAGATGGAGTTTCATGATGATCATAGAGGAAAGAAAGTTCAATTTCCCCTATGTATATCATGTGGGAAGAGGCATCAAGGAGAATGTTTCAAAGGAACTGGAAGATGCTTTGGGTGTGGAAAAGAAGGACACAAAGCAAGTAAGTGCAAAGGAAAAGGTTCAGTTAACACCATGGATGAGGATAACGGTATTGCTACGACATCAACAATGGTTAAATGTTTTAAATGTGGAATGTACGGGCATTATGCAAACCAATTACCTAAGGGAAAGTCTCATGAAGATAATCAGTATGGTCGTATAGGAAGTATTTATGTTGATGATGATGAAGAGACTACAAATGATATGTGAGATGAAGGAATTGTTGAAGCTCGGTCAATGGTTTAAGAATGTAGTGGAATGATGACATGTTTATCATGTGTAATGTTGTATAATTAATCTCATGGTACTATGGAATAAAGAGACATCTAAAGATTGTTACACTGTTGTCCTTCCTTGAGTTTTGAAAGTGTATAATTAATGGTACAAGTATCCATGAAAGTTTATTCAGATATTTTTGGAATGTAGATGATATCCGCATAATGAAGGGATAAAGAGCAAATGAAATGTTTGACAGTATTCATGAGATCATGATTGATATAAGGACTAAGTGATATCATGGTTTGAGTATATAGAATTTTGAGGATATTTGTAGGTGGAAAGTGTTAACTTTTAACTGCATTCATGTTTTCACTAAGGTATTCAAGAGAATACATGATTAAGGACTTTGAATGTTTGGAATGTGACCAACAAAATATATCTTATGATATATGGGGATCAACGATGGTATTAAATCTCTGGTAATCGTTTTCACTATGTTATGAGAGTGGACTGCAGTATTATGGATAAGCCTAAAGATTGGAATGGATTATGTTGGACATAAGTGAGTATTGTTTAAGGATAGAAGTTTTTTTTTCGATATTATTGATGGGATGTTATAGTAATGTTGTTTTAGAAAAAGGACAACCTGCAGGACGGGCGACAGCCCATCGCTTCGGACAAGGCTGTAGGAATCGAACCCACAACCGAAGTGCGACTGGCCTTTATCGCCTACCACTGGCCTACATTAAGTCCATGTTTAGTAGAAACTAGTTTTATTATATTAAGCAGTATGATATATGAAGTATAAGTCCATTTTAGGAACCATATGTGATTAATCTCACTATAGATCGACTTATGTATATAATTTTTGCTAACCTTTTGTTTGAGACAGATGGAATGAACAGTCATTCTATCACATGATCTGCTAACACTTCACGAATAACAAATTCAACTTCATTTATTTAAGAGATGAAGTGGAAATTGTTAAAGGCACGAACAACAGTGAGATTGTACCAAAATAAAGTAAGTATTTATTCTAATTCAAATTCTTTAACTTTAGGGAAATGATCTTGGAAACCAAAAATGTTGTCCTAGTTCTCTTATACCTGATGAATCAGATGGTACCTTAGATCGTCACAAATTTATGGATTTGTGATTACTGGCTTTTCCATAGCCATGTTCTCTACCACTCTCCATCACAACATGATGGTTAGATTTCTCTTCCATATCCATATTTTCACCTATGTGGAAACCCAGTGATTAGTTTATTTGGGTAATCGTTACATTACATACTTTAGTTTTTAAATCCAAGTTTTGGTAATCTTTTTTACGATGTGGGTTTCTGTTAAAGAAACTTTCGAATAGTAAACCATTTATAACCCCGACGAATTTCGAGGGTGAAATTCATTTTAAGGGGGGTAGAATGTAACAGCCCGAGATTTTATGAAAAATATTCTTTCACTAATGTCTTGTGTTGTATGCTACACCAAAAGGAGATTGCACAACACGCATCCTTGACTTGCCTTGCATTACACGCAATCGCAACCTTCCTCGATAGCGTGTGTAGTACGTAATACTGAGTTTCACGAAACAATGATATGCTATTAAAATATTATTAAAACTAGCCGTTATGAATAGTAATAACCATTTTTTTAATTTTAGAAATTTTAGCTCTCAAAATGAACTTCATTTTTGGATTCGGAGTATCGAATTTAGCCTAAGGTGAAATTTTGGTACTTTTCGGATAACTTTCATATTCTGATGAATATTGAAAATTACTAAATTATAATTATAAACAACTTTTTTAATCGAAATAATTAATATTGATAAATCATTAATTTGAGTGGTTTTAAAGTATATTTAGAATATATTTTTACAATTTAATACAATGTTGGTCATTGGATGTAATTTCACATTTAAACAAGACATAAACAAGTGTCAATCTTTTGATAGATATTGTTTCTTAAAAACACGCTATTTGTTTTAACAACGGGATTTAATTATAAAATTAATTAATGCAACTTTTATGTTATGAATTTGGTAAAATAGACTTCATTTTTGAATTCGGAATATGAAATATAGCTTGGGATGAAATTTTGACATTGTTCTGAAAAACATCAATTTTTGATGAATAGTGAAACTACTAAGTGGTAGGTTAAAAAACTGAATTTTGCATAAAACTTAATTTTACCGCTTCTGTGAATGGAATTTCGAAAATCCGAGAGACACGGTTAATATCAAGGACTAAAATGTGGTTCAATGAGATGAAAATAATTTTTTGGTGAATAGTAACTTTTTACTTTTTTTTACCGCGGTTAATAGTAAATAGGGTAACTAAGGGTAAATATGATATTAATATTACCCTAACACATGTCCTAATTCTATTGGACAAGTGTAATTCGACCAAAAACAAACTTAGGAATAAAATATGACCATTTAGGCCCACTTGGATTAGATTAGGACATTTATTATTAATTTATTTAAAGAAGGGTTAAAATAGTTAAAATCAATGTTTAATAAGTAAATCATTTTTAATATGGGGTTATACATAAGATAAATTCGACTATAAATATTCATTAGAAAGCTAAAAAGATTTTCTACATAATGGTATTTTATTTGTAATTTTTAGACATTAAATAATTTAATTTATTTATGACACAACGATGATGCAGTAATTATCTTATTAATGAAATATTGACATAATTGATGTTATAAACACCAAAATAAATGTAATTTGAGATTTTTTATGAATTCCACTAATTTTCTAGGTTACTATGATATATTAATGTTGATTTAATCATCTTGGTTCGAAAATTTAATTCTGTTATGACTTTCACAAAAATCATATATCAAATAGTGTCAAAATTGACACAAAATAGTTTTTAAATCAAATATTATATTATTAATTGTTATTTTATTCCTAAAAATCTAAGGTTCGGCCAAATGACTTAGATAAGGATATATATATTAATAATGAACAATTTGGGGTTCTTTTGGCATGTTATAGTAAGTGTATTAACCATATAGTGAAAGAAAACAAAAAGACACGGTAAAAGTTAAATTATTTAACTTAGAGTTAAATCTAATTGATAAGGTTTAAAATAAGATCTAAACATGTCTAAATTTGATTGGTTGATGAGATTACAACCCTATCTCATCTAATCTTCGAATATGAATCATTTTTGGAGGTTTTTAAGTGGATTTAGATTTATTATAAATTAATATTTTTAAGAATTCCTAAGGTGCCCCTCTCCTCCCTTATAAAAGGGCACCTCCTCCCCCTTCCTCCTCACACCAATTTGAGCATTCAAGCTCGGCCAACCCCTGCCATTTTCACCTCTCCACTTCCCTAGCAACATTCTAGAGGTTCTGGTCTTCCTCAAAGACCAATTTTAGTGCCCTAAGAGGAGGTCTCAAAGAGGCGCTTCAAAGAAGAGGTAATTACCGTTACCAATTCTTTCATCTTTATTTCTTCTTCCACTTCTTCTTATTAGGTTGTTTCATTATGAAGTAATAACATCAGTATCACTCATATACTGATATGTTATTATAAGTATGAAACAACCCTATTTCACCATCTATCCATCCTACAGAAAAAGAAATCACCGCGCGTGCGTACGTACGGAATACCGTCTCCACGCCGTGGTGTAATCTATTTTCCGCCACCACCTTAATTGGATGGGTATAATGGTGTAATGAGTAACTATATATGATTATTATAAAGTGATATTGATACATAAATAGTATACAAAAACTTCAACACAATTCCACGACCATGGGAACGATATCATCGCTCGTGCGTACGTACGGACTACCGTCTCCACGACGCGATGAGATTCATTCTCAATGATTATCCATTCATGAATGATTATAAAGTATATATAATAAGTACTAATGAAATATATGACATAATAATGATACTGGATTTATGTATATTTATATTTATGTCATCTAATTCCATTCAATTCAATAAGGAAACGGAAACAGCGTTCATGCGTACGTACGGACTACCGTCTCCATGAACGGTGTATTTCATTCCATTATCAATATATTATATATATATGTATATTCTGAATATATATTATATATAAATCATGTTTTACATTCTGGATATAAGTAATCATGATCCAAGTAATCATATTAACAATTACAAGTTAAAAAGACGAACGACAAATAAGACGATTTTACCCAAAATGCTACTTTAACATGAATTTACAAAAGACCGGGTAATATAAATCCATAAGAGAACCATATATGATATCATAACAATGAATATGATTCTGTAATAAGTCAATAACATTATGTAAATCATTATACAGGAGGTTCGGACACGTACAAAGCAAGTCGGACCTAAGGTAAGGGATAAATTTTCAATCTCATTTTTATCCGAGATTGCTTATACTTAAGTATTTACTGGGGTTACGTTTAACATCCATGACCATGTTTTCTAAAAATGTTTTTATAAAATGTTTACCATTCTTCCATGAATGTTTAAAGTCATTTTTACCCTTTATTGACTTTTTACCACATTGTATGAATGGAATCTTTCCTTTGGTTACCATATAAGGTATTTTTGACTTTTCCGAAAAAAGTACGAGGAGAATGTTATTTTTAACTTATACGGCGTGAAAGGATTTTTACGGTTTCATAACACCTCATTTTAAAGAAGCTTCCTCTACAAGATTTCATGATTATTTTCAACAAAACCCTTATCTTTTAAAATTGCATGGAATTTTGTGAAAAGAAAATGATTTTAAAGAAGAAAGGATATTTTCCTCAAGAATTCATTTCGAGTGTTTTTCTCAAAAATATTTTCCATCTAAGATGACATTATTTGATATGTATGTTTCAAGTAAAATGTCTCTATGATTTAAATGGTTTCAATATTCTTATGATTGAATGATATCAATTGTTTATGGATTATGATGGCATGATGTTTAAGATTCCCATTTTTATTACATGGGTTATGCAATGATGTATGATTTATGATTTTGTGGCACACATAAGAATGGTATAATTATGAGATGGGTGGGACCTATATCTCCCTCCAATGCATTGGGTAAAGATTTTATATCTCATGAGATAGACATGGCTGAAATGGTAGGTTATACCGGTTCAGTGAAACAGGACTGAAACGAGGGTTACTCAATTCAGAAAGGGACTTTGTCCACTAAGATAGTCTTGGCAATGAGTCTTGACTAACAAGAAATGACTTTCTATGATTATGTGTGTATGCCACAAAGTTTCATGTCTTAAGTTATGATTATTGGGATTACATTTCACTTCTATGATTTATCCCATGTTATGATATTATGAGCTCTTTTGCAGGTTAAGATTTCCAAAAGCTATGTTCTTATATGATATGATTGATATTTCTTTTGTTTACCCTTACTGAGCATTTGAGCTCACCCTTTTATGTTTTCTTTTCCCCAGGAGATAAAGAAAGGTTTTAGGTATTAAAAAAAAGAAGATCTTTATGGGAGATGTTGAAGATCTTTCACCACGATTAGAAGATTACGTTCCGAGTTTCCAAAGACACTAAACTATTACGATCCTTGTGTGTTTGTATTTTTGTTATGTACTAAGTATTCCGCAAATGTAATGTAATGTCCATGTACGTCAGGATACGGTTCTCTACACCGAGCTTGCGGCATAATGGGACATCTGCAGTGCTTTTGCAGGAAATTCCCACCAGTGACTAGTGAGAGGTGTTCTGTACGGACTCCATGTGAGGGAACATGACCAGTAGATTCTTACCTATCAGGGAACTAGAATACATCAGGGTGTGCAGGCAGAGATGGTGGTTATGGTCGTGGTAGCCCGGCACAAGGATCTCAGAGGCAGTAGGGTAGGACAGCTCAGGGTATCCAGGCTGTGTCGCAGGGCCGCGACACTGGGCAGGAATATGCAGTGCAACAGACCCAGCATGAGTAGGATCCCAGACCTTCTATAGTCAGAGGTACTATTCTAGTAGCTTCATTCTTGTCATTAGTACTTTTTGATACATGTGCCACTCATAATTTCAAATCTGTACCCATTGTGGATAGCCTTGGTCTATGTGTTTCTTCTTCTTCTGATGTCATGATGCTAGAAAGTCTGTTGGGGATTAGAACGGCTGTTTTGCATCAGTGTAAGGAGTTCCCCCTTGAGTTTGGTGGGTGTAACTTCCTTTGGGACCTCTATATCTTAGAGATGACAAGCAATGACCTCATTCTCGAGATGGACCGGTTAGTTCCATTTCAAGCCATTGTAGAATGCTATCGTCGTAGGGTGAGTTTCACAACACTAGAGAGGGGAGAGTTTCTATACAAGGGAGAATGGGATGTTTAGGTGAGTCGAGCTAGACCAGAGCATCGTGGGTGAGGTGGATTCCTAGCCTAGATTGCGAGTTTATATCCGGATGATCAGGGGACTTGTCAGACGGATTTCCCTCCAGTGGTTGATCATTTCAGGGATGTCTTCCCAAACGAATTTTCATGTCTACCTACAGAGCGTGAGGTGGATTTATCTATTGAGCTTGTTCCAGGGGTAGCACCGGTGTCCATTCCTCCTTATAGATGGCCACACCTGAGTTTCAGGAGCTCAATAGGTAGTTAGAGGAGTTACATGAAAAGGGTTTTATCCGACCCAGTACTTCACCTTGGGGTTCTCCAGTCCTTTTTGTGAAGAATGTGGACGGTACCCTCAGACTCTCTATGGATTATCGAATGCTGAACCAGTTGACTATCAATAACCAATATCCTTTGCCGATGATTGATGATATTTTTATCAACTTCGAGGAGAACGAGTGTTCTCGAAGATTGACTTGAGATTAGGATATCACCAGGTGTGTGTGAGACCATCAGATATACCGCTTACAACCTTCAAGAGTAGGTATGGTTTATATGAGTACTTGGTTATTCAATTCGGACTCACAAACATGACAGCAGTTTTCATGGATCTAATGAATCGTGTGTTCCATCCGTATCTGGATTCTTTTGTGGTATTATTCATGGATGACATCTTGGTGTACTCTCACACTTGACACAACCATGCCACCCATCTTCAGATCGTATTGAGTACAATGAGAGAGCATTGGTTGTATGATAAGATCTCCAAGTGCCACTTTTGGATGAACCAGATTCACTTCCAGGGTCATATCGTCTCAGAGGTAGGTGTTGCAGTAGATCTAGAGAAGGTGAGAGTAGTAGCTTTTTGGGAGCGTCCTAAGAACGTGTTTGAGATATAGAGTTTCCTAAGGTTTGCTGGTTACTATAGATGCTTCATACAGGACTTCTTCCACTTAGAAGCACCGTTGACGGGTTTGACTAATAAGGGTGTGAAGTTCGTTTGGTCATAAGCTTGCGAGACAACCTTTCTGGACCTGAAAGGGAAGTTCACATTAGCACTGATCCTGATACTCCCAGAGCAGGGGAAGAGCTATACAGTTTTCTGTGATGCATCAGGTATTGGTCTGGGAGCAGTGTTCATGTAGGGTGATCGAGTTGTTGCGCACGGTTCTTGGCAGTTGAGGCACATGAGAGGAATTACCTAATGCATGATCTCGAGTTGGCGGAATATTTTCATGCGTTGTGCTATTGGAGACAATATCTATTTGTAGAACGTTTTGTGGTTTTCACTGACCACAAAAGTATCAAGTATATCATTCCTCAGTGTGACTTGAATCTGAGGCAGCGAATGTGGGTCGAATACCTTTAGTCCTTCGATTTTGAGCTTGCCTATACACCTGGAAAATGTAATGCAGTAGCTAATGCACTGAGCAAGAAGACTCAGATACAGGCTGTGCAAGAGACCAGTGATGAATGGCAGCTTATGGATTTGTTCTCTGAGATCTATTTAGAAGTGCATGATAGTCAGTGGCAGACATATCTTTCCTCATTATTTTTGACTTCTACCATCCTAGATAGAGTGAGGTCCAGACAGCTATCTGATCCAGAAGGCCTAGTTCTACGGGAGTCGGTGGCAAGCGAGGACCCTCCTTCTGGTTGGACTATAGGCGATGATGAGGTTATGTGTTTCCATGGACGATTATGGGTTCCAGGGGATATATGAGAGAGTTTCATGCTTCATCTTGGGCAGTTCATCTCGGGGTTACCAAGATGTATCGTGACATGAGATGTCAATACAGTTGGCTGGGTATGAAGAGAGATGTATCTGATTTTGTTACGAGGTGTTCCACCTGTCAGCAGGTGAAGGCTAAGCATCAGAGGCCAGCCGGACTGTTATAGTAGTTACCCATCCTAGAGTGGAAATGGGATGATGTCGCGATGGATTTTGTTACTAGTTTTCTGATGTCACCTCGAGGCATTAATGTCGTGTTGGTTGTTCTGTACAGACTCATGAAGGTAGATCACTTCTTGCCGATCAAGGAGACATTCGGTGTTGACGAGCTCGGAAGGTTGTACATCCGATAGGTCCTACGTTTACATGGGGTTCCTCATTCTATCATTTCAGATAGGGATTCTCGTTTCACGCCTCTTTTCTGGAAGAGTTTTTAGAGGGCACTGCGTTCACATGTGCTTTTGAGCACGGCATATCACCCTCAGACAAATGGCCACTTAGAGTGTAGGATACAGGTGCTCGAGGACATGATGTGTGCATGCGTCCTAGACATTGGGGGCTCTTGGGAGAAGCATAAACCCCTAGTCGAGTTTGCCTATAAAAATAGATTTCAGGAAACTATTGAGATGGAACCCTAAGAGGAATTATATGGTAGGTCATTCTGATCACCCTTATGATGGATGGAGGCAGGTGAGGAAGCTTTACTAGGACCATGTCTCATGCAGGAGACTTCTGAGTTGGTCTAGTTGATTCAGAAGCAGATGGCTACCGCGTAGTCTCGTCAGAAATCTTATGTTGATCGCCGCAGACGACATTTGGAGTTTGTGGTTGGGGATCAGGTTTTCTTGCATGTTTCGCCGAGGCTGGGACACAGGAGGATCAGGATACAGTGTAAACTTTCACTGAGGTATGTGCGGCCATTTGAGATTCTGGAGAGAGTCGGGATGGTTGCCTATCGGTTTCAGTTACCGTAGAGGTACTGATCTATGCACGACGCCTTCCTTGTATCTCAGTTGCGCCGCTATCATTCAGACCAGTCTCACATCTTTCAGACCGAGGAGGTTGAGCTGGAGGAAGATGCGTCCTTTGAGAAGCATCTGATCCGTATCATTGACAAGAGCACGAAGGTTCTACAAGGCCGGCCAGTTCCTCTCATACGGGTGTTGTGGCAGCATGGCTGAGTGCAGGATGAAACCTGGGAGAGGGAGACTGATGTACGTGCTCAGTGGCCGGATTTATTCATGACTATATATTCACCACCCTTGGAAGGGAAATTCCGGCCCGAATTGCTTTAAGGGGGGAAGTTTGTAAGAACCCGGTTCTTAGTTATGAGGTACATGTTTCTTCATTTCTCCTATCCTTAAGTGTTTTTGAGAAAATAAGGAAAAGGGGGAAAAATACTAAATTTTGGAAGTACATGTCATGTACATTTCCACACGTCGTGTACTTTGGCCATGTGGAATGAGTACATAGGGTGTGTGGCCATGTCGGTGATGAAGGGTGTAGAACCGACTACACGTCGTGTAGTGGTCCTTTACACGCCCGGTAGTCAGACGGCAGGTGAATTGTAAGGTCGTGGCTAATTTTGTGATAGCACACGCTGTGTACTCATGAAGACATGTCGTGTAGTCATGTCGGTAGGTGAATAGTGCCATGCTGGCGGGAATCCGCCAGAGGAACAGTTAAAAAAATGGGAAGTACACGCCATGTACTTGGAAATACACGTCGTATACTTTGTTTTTTCCTCATAAAATGGGTAGTAGCCTCCCATGTTCATAGGGAAGGCTTATAATGGGGAGAAGGAGAAAGAGATGGAGGCCGTAGATTTGGAGATCCCTTGAGCATTCGTCAGGAATCCGTTTTCTGCACCGTCGATCTCCCTCGAACCGAATGTGTCTGTTCTCCCTTCTCATGGAGTAGTTATTACCAATTATTTCCCATAGGGAAGTTGTTTATGGTTGAAATAGGTTATCTTTCACCTCAGATCTACATCGTTCCAGGAAGAATTGAAGGTCATCGTTCGCGTATATCGTCTGTGGGTGTTAAAGGTAGGTGGCTTCGTGTTTATTTTCCAACTGTTGTGTGTTTTCTGTGTTTTTGAGCTACGAACCGATATTGGGGGTGTTGTGTGGCTGAGGTCGAGGATAATTTAACTAAATAGAATTGTATAGGTATGTAAGTAAAATTGTAAATTTTTTGATTGGGATCAGTTCATGGATCCAGGACCACCTCAGGGGTGCGTTCTTCTGTTGAGCCATTTGGCCAGGATACCCGAGGGTATGACATGATTGATTATGAATTACTTTTTCCTTGAGAGGAATTGTATGTAAATTGCATGTTTATATGTTGGGCATGGCCCAGTTACTTATGCCTGAGGGTGGTGTTTTAATATATCCTGAGGGAAGGACTGTATTTATCCTGAGGGTGTGGTTTTATTAGCCTGAGGGCAAGATTCTGATCACCTGAGGGTTTCGTTTCAGTTTGGCCTGAGTGCGAGATTCTACTTCGCCTGGGGGAAATGCCTGAGAGTAAGATTCTGTATATCTTAAGGGCATGGTTTTACTATATTACCATGAGGGAGAGATTCTGGTTGGCCTGAGGGATTGGTTCTGTTGAGAACAGAATATTATTAAATTAAATGGTTAAAATGAATATAAAAATGGAAATATAACTCGTAAGGTTGGTTACTTATGAGTACTACTTTGTTTATTTCATTTTACTGCTGCACACTGTTCTTGCATGTTTACACACAGTTGATCAAGGGCCTCTGGTGGGTGCCCACTGGGAATTATATCTAACACCCTGTTTGGGTCATGCTTTTTGGCCCAACCAGATTACGTTTCTGCAGCTGTGGATAAGGGCAAGGGCCCTTATACTTGTATCTGATTGCTGCTGAGGAGTAGGGGAGCATGGGACCAGGCTTAGGCTCGCGATTCTACTGGATGATTTTTTTTGTTTTTCTATACTCTATATTGTATTGTACTTCTATGTAACATGTTCCTACTGTTTTTTTTTAATTTTACGAATATTGAACCATTATTTATATACTAGTTGGTTATTTCTACTACAGTTGTTTAATTCAGTTGGGTATGGTTTACTGCTTCCTCTGTTGTTTTATGTTTTATTTAATTCCACTACTCTACACTTTGACGAATGAGGGCATAGTTTCCCCACTATCAGACTTGGGCCCTCGCTACTATTCAACGGCCTCTGGCGTTTGGGGAAATGCGCTTGAGGTCACGTGGAGAACCAGGTTCAGGGCACCCATTGAGTGGCACCTGAATCCGGGACGTTAAAATTTTATAACCAATCCTTTAAAGCTCATTAAATTTGGAGATAGGTGAATAGAAAATATATGTCACTTGACATTATTTGAGCAAGATTTCATCTTAAACTCAACTATAAAAATCTAAATCATTTGACTTCCTCTATTTGTTCTAGCCTTAAAATCCAAACTTTCTACTATTGATTTTTATTCAATATGGTTGTCTATAAAGATTCATATAACAGTTTTTAAATTGGATGGTATATCCTCTGTTGGAATCCCTCTTGGATAATGTAATTTTTCTAGATTTATCAATCTCAATCTTTGATCTATTAAAAATTTCAATTGAACTTTTCGAACACATTAGAACTATTGTCAATGGATATTGGTTCACTCCCTGAACCAATTTATGGATCTAGGTACAAATGTCGAAGGGTATCTTGACTTCAAATAAGTTCCAAAATTAGCTTGTTGTTTTTTATTCAAACATTCAATGATTGTGGAAATATTATGTGAGCTTTATTCACCCCTCACAATCAATCCTTAGCAGGCTATTGACAACCAAAAAAATTACTCACTAATATCTTTTTATAGAAATGAGGTATTTTTCTAAGTTCTTCATGTGATCTCTGTCATAAATATAGGGATTATGCTAATCATTTTTTGATTATATGTTCTAGAGTGTTGTTTTTTTGGTATTTTCATTATGATATGTTCGATATCCCTTTCCGACGCATATTATTTGATCGCAAATTCATAAAAATCTAGTTGTCACTCTTTCTGTCCCCCATGTAATTTAAATATTTTTTGGGGTTCAGCTATGGAGCTGATTTTCCTTATCCGGCATGATCTTAATAAGAGTTTACATGATTAGGTTATGTGTTTTACTCATGCATCTCCATCTAAAATGTTTGTTTTTATCAGATAATCTAAATCATTCAAAAATGGGGTTTTCATCAACCCGGTAGAGGAGTTATGGGTTTTGAGGTGGCTTGATATTAGGGGTAATTTCCTCCCCCCCATGGAACATTAAATGTGTTTTGGAAATCACCATTCATAGGGTGGACTAAAATAGAAACTGATGGTTTTTTATGGGGTAATTTAGGTCCATCAAATTATGATGATATATTCAGAAATCATTATGGAGATGATTTACAGTACCTTTAAGGTTTTTGTGGTTTTTCTTCTGTAATTGGGGAGTAAATGATGAGCTTTATTGAGGGTATAATTTTTTATTTTATTCTTGGATGGGGTATGCTTTTGTTGTAATGTGAATCTTCTATTATTTTTTAGGCTATCAGAGCAGGTTATTCGCATCTTTAATGGATGATAACCTCTCAATAGATTATTTTCATGGACAATTATTCATCCATTGATTAAATTGTCACTCACATCTATAGGGTGGCTAATTCAGTTGCTCATAGTCTTTCCATCTTGGGTACTAATGGAAATATATTTTCATGTTCTAGTCAGGTTCCTGATGTTTTTTCCTCCTCCACTATGGGAGAAATGTAAATTTACTATTTTTATATTCTTTTTTTCTAGAGAATCATTTAATTATATTAGAGACCTACTCTTTTGGGTATGGTTTAATCATGTGCTAAAAATAAATTATTTTAAAAAAACCTGAAGCTATGACATAACAGACTATAATAATAGAATAATTGATATTAAATTCAGAAATCAACATAGTAGAAATATGGATTGAAATTCCACTAATATTTGAAAAAAATTTCTTATATGATATTATTGAAGATATGAAATTTATATAAGAATCATTATTGATATCACTTTTACCATCATCACTTTATTTATGTTTATAAGTAAATTTTATTTTTGGTCTTCACTCAATATTTATATGATTGATTATTACTGGGATAAGATGTTAGCCAACAAGCTAAAATATAGGATCATCTGTCTTCATAATGTGAACTCATTTATTTCAATGAAAATTTGAAAAATATATTAAAGTATTCTTGTTATCTATATATATATATTCCTCCAGATACTTATTAAAATAGATTTTATGGACTTTCTATAATACCTCAAAATTCTTTTGGGGATATTATTTTTTCAAAGGGTTTAATTATCATAAAATAATATAATTTTTCTATTGAAATACATAGTACCTTATTTCAAAGATAATAATACAATATTCTGGATATAAACAAGTAAAATACTCTTAGATTTCATTAAAAGGAACTATAATTCCTCACTCATGTAATTGATTTTTTTATGTTACTAATATTTACTACTATATGTATATCATGAAATATAGAATTTACAAACAATTAGATAACTAGGAAATTATGTAAAACCAAAAACATTAAATATGACATAATTTCTCGATAAATATAAAATAGATATTAGGATCATTATTTTAGTAATAACATATAAAAAAATTGATTTACTTGAGTTATTCCTCCCCCCAATAAAAAAATTTACAGTTAATTTGAGTAATCTTTTTTTTTTCAGTCTTCATCGTATCCTTTTAGAATTCACATTACCTCTTTTAATATTTCTATAATTACGTGGTTCATGTATTTTAATTTCATATATTTGAAATTGTATACCCAATAAATATAAAATAAAAATTACATGTTATTTGGAATATAGATGAAGTAGATGATTTTGATTACTTCTCCAATTAGTTATAAGTAATCTTCTAAGGACAACTATATCCACATGAGGAGAAAATAGACTCCTATTTATTTATCTCTCATTAATTCTATTTTCTCTATTTTGTTTGTTTGAAAGACACAATTGGATTTACCTCATCCATTAGATATTAGTCATAGTATTTCATTTAATTAACCATAATGAGTTCCAAACCTCATTCCCACCAGTCATTATCCATTAAGTTGAGTATAGATAAAAAGTTCATATTAAATCTACCCATATAGATTATCTGATGATCCAAAAGGAAGATAACAATTATGGGTAGTAAGGATAATAATATGATATTAATGGATAATTTATTATTTAAATGGAATCAAAAAATTACTAACTACTCCTTATACTATGAAATTTTGAATATATGATCACTAGATAAATAGGATTCTTCCAGTATACATAGATATAGTGTAGTGATAATATTAATACTATCTCACATATCTTTCTCGTTACCAATAATTATAGATGTTATAACATTGTATACACATCTATTTCCAATTGTTTCACCAATATATCTCTAAATATCATTGGAAACATGATTTAATGGACTTAAGAAATATCTTAAAAATTTATATTATAGTATTTATTTTAATCTTCTCTTACTTTATATTGTTTTTTATTAGGAATCTATGAATCGAACACATAATGATAAAATTTCAATACAGAAGTAGTGTGAAACATCAAATCCAATCTTGGGAATATGTGCCTATTAGAAAATTATTTTTGATAACGAATAGTCGTATTGTTTTCATTGTAATGTTTTCCATTTATTGAAATAAAAAAATAATTTTTTAGTACTTTTATTGATTTATAACGTGTATGAGATGAAGAAATTAAATTATCTTCATCAAGTATCCCATTATTTTATCATATCCAAAAAAATTCACTATTACAATCAGAATTTCCATTCATGTGGTAATTCTAATATTAAGGATTCATATTTCCCTTTTAAAAAACATAATGGAAAAATTGTAAAATATATGGAGGTATTTTGGTATGTAGTCATCTCATCACTAGGCTTCTAACTCCTTTATCTTATGGGTGGAATTTCTTATCTGGAAATCATTACTCATATTTCCCAAACACTTTCTTATAAACATATTTGGAATAGAGAATGGTAGTTCAATTCCAAACAAGTTTGGTTAAGTAGAACAAACTACTTTTTTACAACACCATTATAATTATATGTTCTCATGAAAAACCCCAGAACAAAAAATTAACTATCGGTCTACATTAAATTATATAAAGAATGTCCAAGTCTAAATTAATTATTTATTAAAGATTATTTTCTATTAAGCATAAATTATCTTCTTTTATCATTTTAAATGTCATTATAATATTAAATTTATTTTTCTTAATTAATTACTAGTATGTTGAGAAAAAAAATTTCATAATCAATTTGTTTTCATTCCATCTTACTTTCATGTTAATGAATTTATTTATAAAATCAAAATATGTAATTTATAATATTAAACATGTATTATGAGAGAATAAAATATTTAAAATTAATTGATCAATATTTTCTCTAATGGGTGATTTATTGATTATAAAATTAATCCTCAAATGACCCTAGCATGAAAATCTTCATGAGTATCACGTAACTCAAGAGTTATTGTATTCCACTATTGAGATACATTTATCCTTAATGGATTTCAACTCATCTAAATTTCGGAACCACCTCCATGCACAAGTGAGATCATTTCCATTACATGTTCTTTTAATTCCCATATAATTGTGGGTATACAATGCAATAGATTTGATGTTTAGATAAAATAATTCTCATTTTGTGAGCCATATGTATTATAGAAGAGGAGGTATTACTCTCAAGATATCATTTTATTTTAATAGTAATAATAATAACATATGTAATTAAATAAATGTCAAGTTAACACATACATTGTTATGTCAACCTAAAGACCCGTCACATACATGAAATGAATAAATTTTAAATCAAATAGATAACAATAATTTTGATTATTCATTATTTAAAAAAATTCACAAATTAATAAATTAACTATTTAATTCATTCATTTATTTATCCTAATGTACATCCAAATAGTCTTGGAGATTACTATAAATTTTATATCTAAAAATTACTTATGTTCTCTGATTGTATGTAGATGCATCCTGGAATTTACCCTTTTGGAACTACCTGAAATGGTTGTAATCATATAACGTGCACTCACACAATAAATAGGATACAAGGAATATCACATATATTCACACTGTATATGTAGAGACCCCAAAATTTACATACATGGACATTACATTACTATTTCATAATACTTAATACATAAACAAAACCCACACTCAAGGAATGCAATAGTTTAGTGTCTTGGTAATCTCAGATTATAATCTTCTAATCATGGTGAAAGATCTTCAACAACTCCCATAAAGATCTTCCCCTTTTGTTTTCATACCTAAAACCTTTCTTTAAATCCTGGGGAAAATAAAACATATAAAGGGTGATCTCAAATTCTCAATAAGGGTAATCATAGTGAAAATAAAACTAATCATATACATTTGAACTTAAAAAACATGAACATAATGTTTAAACATCAAAATAATAAGCAATGACATAAAACATGGCAGTACATAAATCATATATCATAAAGAAACATTAATCATGAATAAATTGCATGGGAATAAAACATTTAATTGTGGAATACCATTAATCACATGATATGATTTCCATAATATCCAAGGTGTTGCTTCCACGACCTTCTTAGTGGAAAAGTCCCTTTCTGAATCGAGTTCACTCCTCATTCCAGTCCTGTATCACTGAACTGGATTAACATACCGTTCCATCCATGTCTATCTCATGAGATATAGATCCTTACCTAATTCATTGGACTGAGATATATGTCCCACCCATCTCATAATTCAATCATTCTTAATTGTGCAACAAAATGAACATAAATCATTCATCAACACCCAAAGAATAGAATGGGTTTCATAAACATCATCCCATCATAACGTAATCCATATATAAAATAGATATCATTTCATCAGAAAAAGAATCAAACCTTGTAAATAATAGAGAAATTATACTTGAAACGAAATGATACTAAATATTTTAATCTTAGATGGAAATTATTTTTGACAAAACACATGAAATGAATTTTTTAGGAAAAAATCCTTTCTTTTTCGAAATCATTTTATTTTTACAAAATTCCATTGAATTTTAAAAGAATTTTTTTTTGAAAGTGATCATTAAATCATGTAGAGTAAGATTCAGGAAAATAAGTCATTATGAAACTGTAAAAATCCATTCATGCCGTATAAGTTAAATAAAATTCTTCTCGTACTTTTGCTGGAAAAGTCAAAAAGTACCTCGAATGTTATATAAAAGAAAGATTCCTTACATATCACGTAGTAAAAGTAAAAAATGGGTAAAAAGAAATTTAAACATTCATGAGACCATTTTTAGAAAAAAAGGTACATGGTTGATAAATATAACCCCTGTAAATACTTACAAATAAACAATCTCGGATAAAAACGAGATTGGAAAAGGTATCCCTTACCTTAGGTCTGATATGCTTTGTAGGTATCCGAACCTCCTGTATAATGATTTAAAAAATGACATTGACTTATTATATAATCATACTGATTGTTATGATATCATATATGGTTCACTTATGACTTTATATTACCCATTATTTTGAAAATTTCATGTTAAAACAACGTTTTGGGTAAAATCGTTTTATTTATTATAGGTGATTGGACTTGTTGTTCTTGATATTATTATTACTTACATCATGATTTAAGTACTTCAAGAATGTAAATCATGATTTATATTTCATATATATTCAGTATATATATATATATAATAGATAGATAAATGAAATGAAATACACCGTTCATGGAGAAGGTAGGTTGTACGTATGCATGAACGTTGTTTTCCTTTCTTTATTGACATGAATGAAAGTATGTAGATGTCATATATATATATATATATATAAATTAAGTAGCTCTATCGTTTCATATTTTTCAATATTATTCATTATATATTCTTTATAATCATTCTTGAATGGTTAACATGGAGAATGAATCTCATCGCATCTTGGAGACGGTAATCCGTACGTACGCACGAGCGATGATATCGTTCCAATAATTATTGAACTGAATTGGAGTGGATGATATAATATATCATAATAAGTATGATGTTATAATAACTATATATAGTTATTCTTTACACCATTCTACCCATCCGAGTATGGTGGTGGTGGAAAAACAGATTACACCATGGTGTGGAGATGGTATTCTTTACGTATGCACGCACGGTGATTTCATTTTCCGTAGGATGGATAGAAGGTCAAATGGGGTTGATTCATATTTATAATAACATATCATTGTATTAGTGATACTGATGTTATTACATTATAATGAAACAACTAATGAATAAGATGTTTAAGAAGAAATAAACTTGAAAGAATCGGTAGAAGAGATTACCTCTTCTTCAACGCACAACTTTTACGATTCCTCTTAAGGCACTAGAGTTGGTCTTTTGAGGAGACCAGGACCTCTATGATGTTTCTAGGGAAGTTGATAATGGAAATGGTCAGTTTTAGGCCGAGCTTGAAAGCTCAAAATTGTGTAAAGAAAATAGGGAGGAGGTGCCCTGTTATAATGGAGGAGAGGGGAACTTTAGGAAAAACATAAAATATTATTTTATAATAATGTCATATTAACACTAGTACAAGAATGACCTTTAGTGGCCGCCAAAATCCATCGCTAAAGGCCTATAGCGGCCGCCAAACGGAGGCCACTTTTTCCCCGTCGCTGTTACTATCAGCGACCGCCATATGGCGGACGCTGTAGGCAAGCTGGGATGGGCTTTAGCGGCCGCCAATTGGCGGCCGCTATAGGTCTCCATGAAAAACCTATAGCGGCCTCCAAATGGCGGCCACTATTAAATTTTAATTTTTTTAAAAAATAATTCAATTATACATTAATATACAAAATAAATCCCGGCTGTCATCTTCCAAGCTTCGCACCCAACATCACCTATAACTGCATAACAAAATTTAATAACAAACATAGTACCGAATAAAACCTCGAAAAAAAAATATTTAACTTCAAACTTACTATAACAGATCCAAAGTATTTGATTTTCAAAATAATATTCATAAATTTGATTACCATTTTATAAATTTAAAATCATTAATTCTATTGTTCTAATTGGATTGTTGTCATGTGATTTCAGGTCAATCCGATGTCGTCCGCTAAGAGTTTGACCGTTAGACGCCCGTTTTTGTCGTTTATGACACCAGAATGGCGTTCCCGGTCACCGCGGGCACACGGCACGACCGATTGACATGACGTCTACTTGACCACATTAAAATTAACTCACTCTTTGATGTCGTCCGATTTCAGGCCATTCAGACATCGTTCGGCCAGTTTGGACCCCCCACGCGCGTTTATCAAGCGCGCGCAACGCTTAAAGAACACATAATGAGCCCTACTGCGTAGACCGCATGTCCGATTGATGTTCTGTCTCCGCATGCATGTCACGAATAATAATTTTATTGTTTTACTGTGATTTCAGGTCAATCCAATGTCGTCCGCTATGAGTTTGACCGTTAGACGCCGGTTTTGGCCGTTTCTGACACCAGAACGGCGTTCCTGGTCACCGCGGGCACACGACACGTCCGATTGACGTGTCGTCTGCTCGACCACATCACAATTCACTGACCCTTTTATGTCTTCCGATTTCAGGACATTCGGACATCGTTCGGCCAGTTTGGACCCCCCCCCCCCACACGCGTTTATCAAGTGCGGGCAACGCTTAAAGAACGCATAATGAGCTCTACCGCGCAGACCGCACGTCCGATTGACATGTCGTCTGCGCGTGCACATAGAAAATAATAATTGGATTTTTTTCCTGTGATTTTAGGTCAGTCCGATGTCGTCCGATAAGAGTTTGACCGTTAGACGCCAGTTTTGGCCATTTATGACACCAGAACGGCGTTCTCGGTCCCCGCGGGCACACGACACGTCCGATTGATGTGTCGTCTACTCAAACACATCACAATTCACTCACCCATTGACGTTGTCCGATTTCATGCCATTCGGACATCGTTCAGCCAGTTTTCACCCCCCCCCCCCACTCGCGTTTATCAAGCGCGCGCAACGCTTAAAGAACGCATAATGAGCCCTACCGCGCAGACTGCACATCCGATTGACGTGCCGTCTGCACGTGCACATCGCAAATAATAATTGTATTGTTTTCCTGTGATTTCAGGTCAATAATATGTCTTACGCTATGAGGTTGACCATTAGACGCATGTTTTGGCCGTTTATGACACCAGAACGGCGTTCCCGGTCACCGCGGGCACACGGCACGTCCGATTGATGTGTTGTCTACTCGAACACATCAAAATTCACTCACCCTTTGATGTAGTCTGATTTCAGGCCATTCGGACATCGTTCGGCTAGTTTGGACCCCCCCCCCCCCCCCACGCGCGTTTATCAAGCGCGCACAACGCTTAAAGAACGCATAATGAGCCCTACCGAGCAGACCGCATGTCTGATTGACATGTCGTCTGCGTGTGAACATCGCGAATAAAAATTGGATTGTTGTCCTATGATTTCAGGTCAATCCGATATCATCCTCTAAGAGTTTGACCGTTAGACGCCCGTTTTGGCCGTTTATGACACCAGAACGGCGTTCCCGGTCACCGCGGGCACACGGCACGTCCGATTGACGTGTCGTCTGCTCGACCACATCAAAATTCACTCAACCTTTGATGTCGTCCTATTTCAGGCCATTCGGACATTGTTCGGCCAGTTCCCCCCCCCCCCCCACGCGCGTTTATCATGCGCGCGCAACGCTTAATGAACGCATAATGAGCCCTAACGCGCAGACCGCACGTCCGATTGACGTGTCTTCTACGCGTGAACATCGAGAATAATAATTGAATTGTTGTCTTCTGATTTTAGGTCAATCTGAGGTCGTCCGCTAAGAGTTTGACCGTAAGACGCCTGTTTTAACAATTTATGACACCAGAACGGCGTTCCCGGTCACCGCGGGCACACGGCACGTCCGATTGACATGTCGTCTTCTCAACCACATCACAATTCACTCACCCTTTTAGGTCGTCCTATTTCAGGCCATTCGGACATCATTCGGCCAGTTTGGACCCCCCCCCCCCACCGCGCGCGTTTATCAAGCGCACGCAACGCTTAATGAACGCATAATGAGCCCTACCGCGCAGACCGCACATCCGATTGATGTGCCGTCTACGCATGAACATCGCGAATAATAATTGGATTGTTGTCCTGTGATTTCAGGTCAATCTGATGTTGTCCGCTAAGAGTTTGACCATTAGACGCCTGTTTTGGCCGTTTATGACACCAGAACGGCGTTCCCGGTCACCGCGGGAACACGGCACGTCCGATTGAGGTGTCGTCTACTCAAACACATCACAATTCACTCACCCTTTGATGTTGTCCGATTTTAGGCCATTCAGACAACGTTATGCCATTTTGGACCCCCCCCCCCACGCACGTTTATCAAGCGCGTGAAACGCTTAAAGAACGCATAATGAGCCCTACCGCGCAGACCACACGTCTGATTGACGTGTCGTCTGCGCGTGAAAGTCCTGAATAATAGTAGTACTGTTTTCATATGATTTCAGGTCAATCCCATGTCGTCCGCTAAGAGTTTGACCATTAGACGCCAGTTTTGGCCGTTTATGACACCAGAACGACATTCCCGGTCACCACGGGCACACGGCACATCCAATTGACGTGACGTCTACTCGAACACATCAAAATACACTCACCCTTTGATTTAGTCCGATTTCAGGCCATTCGCACTTCTTTCGGCAAGTTTGGACCCCCCACGCCCGTTTATGAAACGCGCACAACACTTAAAGAACACACAATGAGCCCTACCGCGCAGACCGCATGTCCGATTGACAAGCTGTCTCCGTGTGCACGTCACGAATAATAATTGGATTTTTGTCCTGTGATTTCAGGTCAATCTGATGTCGTCCGCTATGAGTTTGACCGTTAGACTCCCGTTTTGGCCGTTTTTGACACCAGAACAGCGTTCCCGGTCACCGCGGGCCCACGACACTTCCGATTAACGTTCCGTCTACTCGCCCACCTATCAATTCACTCACCCTTTGATTTCCTCTGATTTCAGGCCATTCGGACATCGTTCGGCCAGTTTGGACACCCCCACGCGCATTTATCAAGCGCGTGCAACGCTTAAAGAACGCATAATGAGTCCTACCGCACAGATCGCACGTCCGATTGATGTGCCTTCTACGCGTGAATGTCGCGAATAATAATTGTATTGTTTTCCTGTGATTTCAGGTCAATCTGATGTCATCCGCTAAGAGTTTGACCGTTAGACGCCCATTTTGGTCGTTTATGACACCAGAACGGCGTTCCCGGTCACCGTGGGCACACGGCACTTCCGATTGACGTTCCGTCTTCTCGACCACATCATAATTCGCTCACCGTTTGATGTCGTCTGATTTCAGTCCATTCTCACTTCGTTCGCCTAGTTTGGACCCCCCCCCCCCCCACAAGCGTTTATGAAGAGCGCGCAACGCTTAAAGAACGCATAATGAGCCCTACCACGCAGACCGCACATCCGATTGACGTGCCGTCTATGCGTGCATGTCGCGAATAATAATTAGATTGTTTTCCTGTGATTTCAGGTCAATCCCATATCGTACGCTAAGAGTTTGACCGTTAGACGCCCGTTTTGGCCGTTTATGACACCAGAACAGCGTTCCCAGTCACCGCGGGCACACGGCACGTCCGATTGACATGCCGTATGCTCGACCACATATCAATTCACTCACCCTTTTATTTTTTTCCAATTTTAGGCCATTCAGACATCGTTCGGCCAGTTTGGACCCCCCCCCCCCCCCCCCCCGCGTGCGTTTATCAAGGGCGTGCAACGCTTAAAGAACGCATAATGAGCCCTATCGCGCAAACCGCACGTCCGATTGGCGTGCCGTCTACACGTGCACGTCGCGAATAATGATTTGATTGTTGTCCTGTGATTTCAGGTCAATCCTATGTCGTCCGTTAAGAGTTTGACCGTTAGACGCCCATTTTGGCCGTTTCTGACACCAGAACGGCATTCCCGGTCACTGCGGGCACACGGCACGTCCGATTGATGTTGCTTATACTCGACCACATCACAATTCACTCACCCTTTTATGTCGTCCGATTTCAGGCCATTCGGACATCGTTCGGCCAGTTTGAACCCCCCCCCCCCCCCCCACGCGCGTTTATCAAGCGCGCACAACACTTAAAGAACGCATAATGAGCCCTACCTCGCAGACCGCACGTCCGATTGACATTTTGTCTACGCGTGCATGTTATGAATAATAATTGTATTGTTGTCCTGTGATTTAAGGTCAATCCGATGTCGTCCGCTAAGAGATTGACCGTTAGATGCCCGTTTTGGCCGTTTATGACACCAGAACGGTGTTCCCGGTCATCGCGGGCACACGGCAAGTCCGATTGATGTGTCTTCTGCTCGACCACATCACAATTCACTCACCCTTTGATGTCGTCTGATTTCAGGCCATTCGGACATCATTCGTCCAGTTTGGACCCCCCACGTGTGTTTATCAAGCGCGCGCAACGCTTAAAGAACGTATAATGAGCCCTACCGCACAGACCGCACGTCCGATTGACATGTCATCTATGCGTGCACGTCTCGAATAATAATTGGATTGTTTTCCTTTGATTTCAGGTCAATCCGATGTCGTCCGCTATGATTTTGACCATTAGACGCCCGTTTTGGCCGTTTATGACACCAGAACGGCGTTCCCGGTCACCGCGGGTACACGGTATGTCAGATTGACATGTCGTCTGCTCAACCACATCACAATTCACCCACCCTTTGATGTTGTCCTATTTCAGGCCATTCGGACATCGTTCGGCCAGTTTGGACCCCCCACACGTGTTTATCAAGCGCGCGCAACGCTCAAAGAACACATAATGAGCCCTACCGCGCAGACCGCACGTCTGATTGACGTGATGTCTGTGTGTGCACGTCGCGAATAATAATTGGATTGTTGTCCTGTGATTTCAGGTCAATCCGATGTCGTCTGCTAAGAGTTTGACCGTTAGACGACCGTTTTGGCCGTCTATGCCACCAGAACGGTGTTCCCGGTCACCGCGGGCACACGACACCTCTGATTGATGAGCCATCTGCTCGACCACATCACAATTCACTCACCCATTGATGTCGTCCGATTTCAGGCCATTCGGACATCGTTCGGCCAGTTTGGATTCCCCCACGCGCGGTTATCAAGCGCGCGCAACGCTTAAAGAAAGCATAATGAGCCCTACCGCGCAGACCGAACATCTGATTGATGTGTCATCTACGCGTGCACGTAGAGAATAATAATTGGATTGTTTTCCTATGATCTCAGGTCAATCTGATGTCGTCCGCTATGAGTTTGACCGTTAAACGCCCATTTTGGCCGTTTTGACACCAGAACGGCGTTCTCGCTCACCGCGGGCACACGACATGTCCGATTGATGTTCCGTCTACTCGAACACATCACAATTCACTCGCCCCTTTATGTCGTCCGATTTCAGGCCATTCTCATTTTGTTCGGCCCGTTTGGACCCCCCCCCCCCACGCGTGTGTATCAAGCGCGCGCAACACTTATAGAACGCATAATGAGCCCTACCACGCAGACCGCATATCCGATTGACGTGACGTCTATGCATTCACGTCGCAAATAATAATTGGATTGTTTTCCTGTGATTTCAATTCAATCTGATGTCTTCCGCTATGAGTTTGACCGTTAGATGCCCGTTTTGGCCGTTTATGACACCAGAACGGCGTTCCCGCTCACCGCGGGTACACGGCACGTCCGATTGACGTGTTGTCTGTTCGACCACATCACAATTCATTCACCCTTTGATGTCGCCTGATTTCAGGCCATTCGTACATCGTTCAGCCCGTTTGGACCCCCCCCCCCCCCACGCGCGTTTATCAAGCGCGCACAACACTTAAAGAACGCATAATGAGCCCTACCGCGCAGACCGCACGTCCGATTGACGTGCCGTCTGCACGTTCACGTCACAATTCACTCCCCCTAAAAAGATACAAATATTGAAAGAGTTTTTGGGATTATCCCAAGAAACAACTGTCTGGAGTTTCTCTCCATCCACTGACAGACCTTCCTCTGAAATTATTTGACCGAATAACTATACCTGTATAATCAATAAAAAACTGACATATATATAGCTTGACGTATAGTCAATAAGTGTAATCTGTATGATGTCAAGATGTTGGGTATGATCATAATCACTCTTGGAGTGCACGAAGATGTCATCCAAAAATATTAAAACAAACTAATCTAGGTAAAAAGGAAAATTATATTCATCAAGGATATAAAAAATTCTAAAGAATTCATCAAGACAAATGAAATTACATCATGCATGGGGTTCATTATCATCTGGATCACCAATATCATTGTGATGTCCACCAGATGTATTCAGAACCTACAATATATATCAATATTATGTATCTTAAACATATCAATAAAATTCAATCTGAGTATGGTTTGTTTTATTGTTTACCTGTGGCACCACTTGTTGCATCAGCATTTCATCGATACATGATGGCATCTATGACAACCTCTCCTCATACTCTGAATGTAACTGCTGAAACTGTGAATCAAAATTGCGCTGCATATCCTGAATAGAAGTATCTATCTGAGCCTGTGTGCACATCCCTGACTCTCTGCATGCACTCATCATATCTGCTCTAACAACAGCACGTCGTGGGACACCGCCACCATAAGTCAAAGAATAACCATGACCGTCACGCCCCACGAAACGGTGAAATATTTCATCTCTACGCACAATACTACGACGTTGTTCCTCTAGAAACTCTGCTAACTGAGTGTCAAACTGAGCATGTAGCATATAATGAATCAATGAACAAATATGAATAATTTATATAAAATAAAAAATACATTTATTAATTAGTAAATAATTTTCTTACTATAACACCGACAAAATTGGGATCACCCGCCCTACGAGTCCTCATCCATATGGACATCTGATCGATTGGCTCGCCGCGTTGGTGTGACTATAATAAAGGGGTTCACCATGTTATACAACAATATTTTTAAAATATGAATGAAATAGTGAATTTTGAACTTACATCATGTCTGAGTTGTGGCACATGTCGAGTTCCAAGTCTGAAAGGCGTGGCCTACATCGTCTGATAATGTGAATGACGAGCAGACTCGGTCTACATTCAACGTATTTACTTAATATACATATGAAAAATTAGTCATTTATAGATTAAAAGTAATAAATCTTACCATCGCTACCTCACTCAACTAAAACACAACCAAATCCTTCCACTGCGCAGGAAGAATGCCCGGAGGGACTCGCTGTAGAATGTCTGGCACACCTGCAAATGGTTTCCAGTGATCTCTCTTCACCCTTGACTTGTAATCCTTCCATAATTTTCAGCATTTCAACATACAAACAGCCCGAAACTCATCTGGATAGGATGTCAAATTATCCTGTTAAAAATATTGTCAGTAGATGGGACAATAATAATAACAATATCATGAAAAATTAATCATTGAATTTACCTGAACCTCCCTCTATAATCTGTCCATCGTATCCTGAGGGAAAGAACTCCAGTCACGAGTCGTCAGAGGGAATCTGTGTGAGTCTCGTATCATATGCCCAAACTGACGACTCAATGAAGTAGCACCATCTCCAACTGGATGAAATGTGTCATCAAATAACACATCCAATCAGGCTCCAGAGTTCCAGGATCGAAACTCTCTACCAGGACCCCTGCGTCTGCTGGAAGAAGCTATATATCCTGATGAACATAAATTCATAATTCAATTACAATATAAATTAATGATTAAAAACAGTTAGGGAAATATAAACTGAAAATTGCAATCAATTAATTTAGAAAAATGAAAACATATATACCAACAACATCAGGTGAACCACTGTGACCTCCCTATGACTTACCTACATTAAAAGAAATTATAGTTAATTCATGAAATTTTTATACATATATAACTGATAAATATTTTTACAAATAATAACTAGGAATATAATTACAATTTCCACTAATCATGAAAGTCTATCGTATCTCATTCAACCGTCTCTATGGTCCATGGTATATCTTCATCTCGTACAACTACTATTGTTTGGTCAAGTGTTTGATCAGAAAATGCGACAGCTTCAAGTTCCTCTTGGTCAATCAGAAAAACCCCTCTTCTAGACATTTTCACCAAAACTTTCCAATCAGAATCAATGCCGATAAAGTAAACTTGTTCTACCTACGATGTCATTATCAATGGATCATTTCTAACCCGATCATCTTTATATAGCATATTTTTAAAGTTTACTAATGTAAATTGGAAGTTATCAACTTTCGTTCCACGAATTGGATCAACCCAATTACACCTTAACAGTATGTGTTTTAAGCCACGATCATAAATAACCTCAATAATATCTCTCAACAATCCATAATAATAACCCACACCAACAAAAGAACAACCAACGCCACTATTTTGTGTGGCTCGGTTCATGTCAACATCGCTAATACGGAATCGGAATCCGTTAGAATCCAAAGACTTGTAGCGACGAGCTGTAATAAATGGACCATCAGCTAGTTGGTTGAGTTCTTCGCTCACATGCTGGGTTAAATCACGTGACTTTTGAATCTTCAAATTTCACATATATAGTTTAATGGAAAAACGATTGTGAAAATACAACTTAGTTGCGCTATAAAAATATTAAATCAATTATACGTACATGAGTCTTGAACCACTCATGAAATGTGTTGAAATGATGTTTTTGGATTTGATACTTAGTTGCACGGGGCCTTTCACATTTTAACTCAGCGATATGCATCCTAAATCACAACAAAATATAAGGTAAGCAATAAAATAAATATAGAAACAAAATACACATCAAATATGAAACTTACTGTATCAATGGAAAAACTGATGGAGTGCTGAACAACACATATCGATGAGCTTGAACCCACTCGTCGTTCCGCATATCAAATGTTATTCCTTCTCCAATTGGACCCTCGTCAGTCTGGGACAGTTTATATATCTTTGTTTCAACCTCATCAATATATGAAGCACAGAAATTAGTACACTCATCCATTAAATATCCCTTGGCAATTGATGCTTCTAGATGAGCATTGTTGCGCACATAGCATTTCAATGTATTTAAGTATCGCTCTATTGGATACATCCACCTGAATTGCATGGGACCGCCAGCAATGACTTCACCAGTTAAATGCACAGTCAAGTGAACTATGACCTCAAAAAAATATGGCGGAAGGAGTTTTTCTAGGTGACATAGTGCAAGTACAATCTTATCCTGTAGCTTTTTCAAATCACTCATGCGATGATTCCTAGAACATAGCTGTCTGAAAATATTAGAAACTCCAATCAACGGCTCAACAACCTAGGAAGGTAAGAAATCACGAATTGCTATAGGAATTAACTGTTGAAGCAGAATATGATTATCGTGACTTTTCAAACCCTGTAATGTCATGCACGTCATATTCACGCACTTCAAAATATTAGAGCAATAACAATCTGGCACCTTAACAGTCTTCAAAATTTATAGAAATGTTTGTTTCTATTTTTTACTCATTGTGTACTATGCATCAGGCATGTATGCCCAATTACCTTCACCCTGCTGTAAATGTAAAGGTTTTCTCAATCCCATTTCTTGCAAATCACGTCGAGCATTAGCACTGTCCTTTGATTTACCCTTGACGCCTAAAATGGTGCACAAAATATTATCACATACATTTTTTTCAATGTGCATCACATCTAAATTATGCCTTAAAATATTATATTTCCAATAAGGCAATTCAAAAAAAATACTTCGTTTCTTCCAATTATGACTTTGCAATCTATTTGCAGCAGGAATAGAAGGAAATGCAGGAACCAATAAATCTTGAAAATCATACATTGTACGGATGTATTCTTCATCAAGATGTGCACAAATTTCAACCCCGGACAGTATTTGTGGTGATGGGTCAAACTCTCTATTCCCATCAAACAATACATGGTCTTTTCTGAACCTTTGTAATGGAGGAAGAAAGCGTCTGTGACCAAGATATTCCCACTTTCTACAATGCTTAAGCCATATAGATTTCTTACTATTATTACAACAAGGGCATGGAAATTCTCCTTTTGTACTCCAACCTGATAAGTTAGCATACACTGGGAAATCATTAAGTGTCCATAACAAAGCGGCCCGAAGTCTAAAAATTTCATTTGCTGCCATGTCAAAAGTCATTACACCATCGACCTAAAATTCTTGCAGCTCATCAATCAAAGGTTTCATATAAACATCGATTTTATCACCAGGTCCTCTCGATCCATCAATTAGAATTGACAGTAACAAAAAAGGTTGCTTCATACATACCCATGGGGGAATGTTGTATGGAACCAACACCACTGGCCAGGTACTATGTGTCTCACCAACCATGGACCTAAATGGGTTAAAACCATCTACAGCCAAACCCATTCGAATATTACGATCATTTCGGGAAAAGTCTGGGTGTCTCTGATCAAACTCTTCCCATGCCAAAGAATCTGACGGGTGAGTTAATTTATCAACCCATTTCTTTCTCTCTGAATTCCAAGTCATCAATTTAGAAATTTTAGTGGACAAGAAGAATATATTCAGTCTCGGTTTCAGTGGGAAATAACGCATCTGTTTATCAGAAACTTGTTTCCCTTGATTCAAGACTCTCCCAGGAAGAATCTGAATACCTTGATTAATCTCATTGTTCTTCCACCTGGATGTATAGCAAACAATACAATTATTTAATTGTGCATTCTCTTTTTTTAACAACATTCAATTATTGCGACATGCATCAATTGTATCATATGTAAAACCCAGATCATCGATTAACTTGCGAGCTTGATAGAATGACTCCGGAATCTTCGCTCTAGCAGGGAGTACCTTCTTCAATAATACCAACAACATGTCGAATGAGGTGTTTGACCACTGGTTCAAGGCCTTCAAGTGTAGCAATTCAACGATGAAAGAAAGTTTACTAAATTTAGTGCATCCAGGATATAATTCAGTACACGCATCATCAAGAATTTCAAATAATTTCAATGCTTCTCCATCTATAGAAGAACGAGGATTACTCAATCCAACGTCGTCATTTACGACATTAATGTCTTCAGATTGAAACTGACGCATCATATCATTCAGCATTATGTTCATCGGATCAACTGTTCCCGAGTCAACATTCATATGAATATTTTTTGAGCGATGACATGAAACAGAATCTTCTCCATGACGCGTCCATGTCTTATAGTTTTTCAAAAACCCATTAAAAAACTAATGTTCTCTAACACTATCTAATTTGAAGAGATATCTATTTGCACATTTTCTGCATAGACAACTAATCATATCGCTTGGAAATTTGTTGGTGAAATTCATAAATCGCTTAATCCCCTCATAATATTCAGCTGAAAATCTATCTTGCATATCAATCCAACTCCTATCCATATCTGTATTTAATAGAAATTAAAATTGAAATATCTTATTTAAATTCTAAAAAAAACACATATCATTAAAATTAAAATACCAAATTTGGATAAAAAACATTACCTGCGGAGGACTCGACCACGGGTAACGGGGTCTGACTCGATTGCAGATCCATGACGGTGAAGTGAATTGACGACAGAGGTTCGACAGCCGGACTCGAAAGGAGCGGAACCGTTGGACCGCGTGGAGGGTTCTACACGGCGGGGCACAATGGACCGGAAGGGTCCAGCGGAGGTAGGAGGACTACCCAGACGGATGCAACGGGGCCGTGAGGGGACGGCGGCGGCGGGGCTGTCCAAAGGTGCGCGTGGGCAGGGGTGGGGGTTGCCGGGTCGCGGGGGTGTCGGGGTCACGGGGGCGCAGCACGGAGGCAAGGCGGTGGGGGTCGCCGGGGTGCAGCGCGAGCAGAGGGTGTCGGGGTCATGGGGGCACACCATGGAGGCATGGCAGTGGGGGTTGTCGGGGTTGTCGGTGGCGCAGCATAGAGGCAAGGGGGTGGGGATCGCCGGGGGTCGGCGTCGCTGGGGGTCGGGTCGCCGGGGGTTGCCGAGGTCTCCGGAAGGTTGGGGGTCGGGGGTCGGGGTCGACGGGGGTCGGGGTCGCCGGCGGGGTCGGGGTAACCGGGGGTCGGGGAGGGTCGAGGAGGGTCGCCGGGGGTCGGGGAGGGTCGTCGGGGGTCGGGGTCGGGGTCGCGGGGTCGGGGAAGGGGGGGTCGCGGGGTCGGGGAGCAGAGGGAGGGGAGGGAGGAGAAATTAGGGGTTTTTTAGAAAAAATTGCAGCGGCCGCTATTGATAGTATTAGCGGTCGCCAAATGGTGGCTGCTATAGATGCCCCGCCTCCAAAACCAGATTTTCTAGTAGTGTCAGTTTATAATAGCTCCAAATCGATTTATTTAGAAGCTAAAGTATGGATGGGTCTATATCCTCTCAACCAGTAGGTTTTAGACATGTTTAGGTTACTATTTTAACTTTATCATTTAGATTTATCTCTAAGTTAAAAAATTTAACTTTTACCGTGTCTTCTTGATTTCTTATACTATATTGTTAATAAACATACTATTACAATCAAAACGAACCCCAAGTGGTTCATTATTAATATATATAACCTTATCTATGTCATTTTACCAAACCTTAGTTTATTAGGAATACAATAACAATTAAAAATATAATATTTGTTTTAAAAACTATTATATGTCAATTTTGACACTATTTGGTAAATGATTTTTGAGAAAATCATAACAGAATTATTAGTCCGAAAATAATTAATTGAATCAATACTAACATGTCATATTAACCTAAAAAAATAGGTTAATTTTTAAAAAGTCTCAAATTACATTTATTTGTGTATTTATAACATCAATTATGTTAATAGTTCATTAATAATGTAATCACTGCATCGTCATTGTGTCATAAATAAATTAAATAATTTAATGTCTAAAAATAATAAATAAATTACCATTATGTTGGAAATATTTTCAGATTTTTAGTGAATATTTATAGTCGAAATTATTTTATTTATAACCCTATATTAAATATGTTTTAGGTATTAAACATTGATTTTAACTATTTTAACTCTTCTTTAAATAAAATAATTATAAATGACCTAATCTAATCCATGTAGACCTAAAGGGTAATATATTATTCCTAAGGTTTTTTTTGGTAGAATTACACTTATCCAATAAAATTAGGACATTGTTAGGGTAATAATAATATCATTTTTACCTTTAATTACCATATTTACTTTTTTTACCGTGGTAAATAAAAGTAAAAATTTACAATTCATCAAAAATTATTTTTATCTTATTGAACCAAATTTTACTCCTTGATAAAAACCATGTCTCTTGGATTTTTGCAATTCCACTCACAAAAGTGGTAAACTTATGTTTTATGTAAATTTTCAAAATCTCCTAGAAGGTGGGTAAAAGACGGTGAAAAGTTCAATAAAATTTGTATATATCTAAAATTATTATAAAATGACTCCAATGAATTACATTGAACTTATATAGGTATTATGTATCAATTTATAACTAATATAAATTTAAATAAAATAAATGATTATTTAAATAAAAAGTCGGTTTTTAAATAGTAACCCATTGTTTTCACTATTAATCAAAAATTGGAAGTTTTCAGAAAAATTCCAAAAATTTACCTTAGGATAATTTCGATATTCTAAATTAAAAAATGAAGTCCATTTTGAATGATAAAATTTATAAAAATTTCAAAATGTTTGTATTACTATTCAAAATGGCTAGTTCATAAAAATATTATAATAATATCTCGTTTAGTGAAACTTGGTATTACGTACAACACACACTATCGAAGAAGGTTGCTCAGTCATGCAACACAAGCCTAGACTAGTGTTTGCATATACTATAAGCTAATACGGTGTTGTATATAGAGCATACTAATCATGGTGTAGCGTACAAAACAAGACATCAAAGTAATTAAAAATGATATTTCACATAAAATCTCGGGGTGTTACATTCTACCCCCCTAAAAATGAATTTCTTCCTCAAAATTCATCGAGGTTATAAATGGTTTACTGCATGAAAGTTTCTTTAATAGAAACCCAGATCATAAAAAGGAATTCTAAAAATTCATTTTAAAAAGGAACATTAGAATCATAATAGACACCCAAAGTAACTCAGCACTGGGTCTCCACATAGGACAACATATGTGAAAATATGGATATGGGAGAGAAATCTAACCATCATGTTCTGATGGAGAGTGGTAGAGAAAATAGCTATGAAAAGCCATCAATAACAAAGCCATAATTTTGTGATGATCTAAGGTACCATCTGTAAAGACCCGAAAAATTCAAGGAATTTTTTTTCTTAATTTTCTTTGGGATTTTCCAAGAACATAGTTTCTGATGGAACCTGATTCCGAGGCCCGGTGTGCCCGGAATCTTTTTCCAAAGTTTAGCTCGGGTACGTTCAGTGAACGAACGAGCGGGTTTTTCTAACTTTTGAACCAGTGCTCGAAATCGAATTCCGAGGGCACCAATGGAATCGCAGCGCCGATAATTGCTTAGAAACACCTTTTCCGGAGTTGCGTTTTCTCGGGTGTGGTTTTTAATTTATGGGGTTAAGTTAAAGAATAAAATAAAGTGGTGTGACAACTTTTTTTATTTCACTTAAAGCGGCTTAACCTAAGTTAAGCGGATAAGGTGGAACCCACAATATCCTACCCACTTGGTAGGATATTTTTGAGGTGGGGCCCGCACGAGCCCCCCCGTTTCTTCCCTTCTAAGTAACACACCCGCAACCCCCCTTTTAATGAAAGTCAAACCTTGCGTTTATTCTGGTTAAGAAACGCCTCATTAAATTGGGTGGTTAAATCGTTATAATTAATTCATTGAATTAATTGTTTGTTTCTTAACTTTTGAATTTCAAAATCATAGGTTATGATAATAAAATAAGTGTTGAACTTATTTTATTTCGTTGGTTTTCATTTTGTGGAAACCTTTGGGATAAAGCAGAGGATTCTTTGTTCTTCGACGAAGAATGCGAAGAACGCACCGCCGCCGAAGAAGAACGCTGTCCTCCGACGGCGGATGACGGCGAGAGACACCTTCCTCGGATATCACCTAGCGCCAATTACATTCCTTATGTGACGCTTTCTTCCACGGTGATCCTCTTCTTCCGCAAAGATCCTCTTCTTCTGCGACGGTTAATTCTGCGACGAACGCTCGTTCGACGACAACGTTGAGGTAGGGGTTATGTGTTTTAATTTGTGAAATCTTTCGTCATCTAAACTCGTTCATTTGGACCGCTTGATATCGTTTAACGGAAGGGGTCAGGACCGCAAAAACATGGCCGAACCTCCTCCCTTTTTATTATTTTGTTGTTACAGTTTAAAGGAAAGTAACGCGGTGCCGTCGCACCGTGCAGGAATGACCGGCAAGAAATGTGTGACTCCGTCTCACCACACATTTGAAAATTGAACCAGAGACGCGGCCCCGTCGCGCAGCGCCGGTGAAATACGAAAGCACCATGGATGGAGCAGGGAAGCAGGAGAGGGGCGCAGCGCTGTTGTGCCTTGCCAGACGGACGAAGGATACGGTCGGTTCCGGGCCGCGGCGGAGCAAGGGAACCGGTGGCCGGTACCGGGCCGCCGCTGTCAGAGCAGGGGGACCGGCCTTGCCGATCCCATGGCGGAAACATCCGGCCGGCTGGGGCAGGCCGGTCGGACAAGGGAAAATCCGGGGGTTACAAACCCCCGGCCGGCCAGCTGAGCAGCCCCATAAAGGAGTCGCGGTTTCTCCACGCGTGGGCAGTGCGCCCCCCGCGTCCGAATGGCTCGGCTGTTCGGCCGAGTCCCCGGCCAGCGCCAGCGCGCCGGACCGGGCCGCCAGGCTGGGCCGCGCCCAGGCCGGGTCGGGCCGCACCAGCCGGGCTGGGCCGCACCCAAGTGGGTAGGTCCCAGACCCGGTTTGGGCCGACCCTGGGGGTATCGGGCCGGGCCCGAACCCCCTAATACCGAACCTCTTTCGTTCTGTTTCCCATAACCTAAGCTATGGGCCTTCGATTGATGCACTGTCAGTGGCGATGCGATCCTTGGATCGATACGGTCGTTTAGGTATATCGCACTCAGGGTTTCGGAGATCTTTGTGTTCGGTTTGGTTGGTTCGTACACGAAACCAACCGGGTCCTCGGAGCAGAAACGCTTATAACTTGAGCTCCAGACGTCTGATTGACGTGCGGTCAAATTTTATGGATTCTTCTAAGTGAGACAGACATTTTGGATTACTTAGCTCGAGGTTTGGACGTAGTTGGAGTACATTTGGGTTGGTTTTGAATTAAAAACCAATCGGGCCCCTAGGACGAAAAAGCCAATAACATCCAGACCAGGCGTCTGATGGACGCACCGTCTGTGGCGTTGAGTTCCTATTGACGATACAGAACTTTTGGATACATCACCTCTGGACTATGTGTCATTTGATGTATCAGCCCCTCGGCTCGTGGAGTGGACCCTCCCGAACGAGCTTTCTGTGTGCCGGAACCCTTGAGCGGGCTGCGACTGCGACGGTGACAACGATTGTACAAAGATCCACAGTGGATTCAACGGTGATGACTACAGCACTCAGCGATCCTACATGGATCAGTGCTACCGATCCTATGTGGGTCCGATCCAGTGTGGGTCAGCGCTCAGCGGTCTTGTGTGGGCCAGTGCCTACAGATCCTATGTGGGTCAGATCCATTGTGGGTCATTGCGGTGGTTAGTTACCTATCGATCCTGTGTGGGTCAGATCCATTGTGGGTTATTGCGGGGGTTAGTACCAATCGATCCTTTGTGGTTCTGATGGCTCAGATGAATCAGTGCCTATATCTGATCATCTATATCGTCATACGAAGAAGTAAACTTGTTTGATCTGAATCTTGACTTGCTTTCCTATGTGGATTACGTTATGCTTTCCTGTGTGGATTGGGTTGTGATATCCTATGTGGAACGGGTGACGTTTTCCTGTGTGGACTGTGTTGTACTTGGGCTCGGATGTTGGAGATGAACTGGAATTGATTACTTAGGTATATGTATGGGCATATACCTAAGCAGTGTTGGATTTTACTTCGTGATTGTATCTTTCCGTTGTGGTTTATCCTTTGTGGATTCTGGGAGACCTTCGGGGGTCTCAGGGTCCCTACTGAGTAGCTTATACTCACCCCTACATGGGATATGCCCGCACTACGTTGTGTTGGTTGCAGACGACGGACATCACTGATCGCGATTGAGGCTTGCGAAGCAGGTTGGTACCCGGAGTTGGACCACTGGGCGGGACGTACTCACAGTGGATGACTGGACCCGAGGAACTGTGGATGATTTCTGTACTCACCCTTCTGGTGGGACTTCCAGTGGATAGCTCGAGGCTGCGGCTTTATATTTAGTTGTTGTTTTCCCTTTCCAGTTGTACTTTACTTTCAGTTTTGGTTTGTATACTGGCACACTTACTTTTCCGTACTTACTTTTGTATCAGTTTTTACTTAGGATTTACTTCTACTGCTTTCTTTCTCTGTGGTGTTTGTCTACATTACAAAGGAAATTCCTTCCCTTTTTACCGGGAATTACGCCTTGGTGCTAATCCCCAGCCCCTGACCTATGGAAGGAGGTCTTGGGGTAGTCACGGCACGGGCCCCGAGAATGGGTCGTGAAAAATTGGTATCAGAGGAGTTCGGTTCTACTGTAGAACATTGGAATCTGATATTTTTCTATGTGAAGCAATAATGTTAAGCATATTGGGTTTGGTTATCAGTCCAGGCAGTCCAGTGTTGGTGCGGTGGCCGACGTATCCGTACACCAGGACCCTAACTTCTGATTTCCGACTTAATGCACGAAAACATTGATTGCATGTGTTTTTCAAGTTTTCTTTGTGATTACATTATGTCAGCTCACCAGGTATACTGTTTGACCATGGCACACATGTTTTTTTCAGGATGTCCCCACGACGGTAGCCAGCTAGGGTTCTGAGAGTTGTGTGTGACGACAGCCCACCGAGTGACGAGGCCTCGGTACAGGGCCCTTTGACAGCTGAGGCACTGGCGATACCTTTACCCACCGAGCCACCGATGCTTCCAGCCCCAGCCGCTGACGATTCACATCGCCTTAGTGCACTTCACGAGTTTCAGTTCCAATGACTGCCTAGGTTCCACGAGGAGACGGACCCCCAGGCAGTCGAGGATTGGCTGGAGGTAGTGGTACAAGTTTCAGGTTAGTGAGGACACCAGCAGACCTAATGGTGATCCTCGCAGTGAACCTACTACACGCGGCAGCAGGCAGATGGTGGAGCTTGAGGATCTAGGTGCACGATGAGGCATCTCTCCTATAGGGGGACTTTGAGAGCCTCTTCTTCTTGGAGTTCGTCCCAGCCACCCTCCGTGCGGTGGGCATCCAAAAGATTCTACAGCTGCGGAAGGGCAGCTTGACGGTCTCCCAGTACTCGGCGAGATTTACCGATCTCTCGCGCTACTCGATAGACATGGTACAGGACCCATTATTCCATGCCCGGACCTTTGATCAGGGATTGAGGCATTCGATCAGGGCATCTCTGATCTCCCTCAGTATTCCGACTTAGGTAGAAGTACTGGAGAGAGATCTTCTGATCGAGAGCTTTCTTACTGAGTCTACATCAGCAGCGAGACCTACCACAGGGCGGAAGGTAGCAGAGTCTTCTGCAGTAGGCAGTCGACGGGTGAATCATGGGTCCAGGCAGACCAGACCCTCAGGAAGACGACCTCTAGACACTGGCTTAGCAGTGCAGGGCACACAACGCGGAGCCAGTCTTTCAAGAGGCAGATAGTGCTACACATGCGGAGGGCAGGGCCACATGGCTCCTGAATACCCGTCCTGTCGTGCCGAGGAGCAGCGGACGGCTGAGGTGACACAGAGGCAGAGGCAGAGAGTCGATCGTGGCGGTCCGCAGGGAGCATGCAGACGAGGTAGAGGAGCTGTATGAGCAGTAGGTGGTGGACGACGCTTTGGGGCTCTACCACCACCACCACCAGCAGGTCCACCCCGACCAGAGGGAGATGGAGGGCAGAGATAGGAAATACTCCAGGCAGTGGATACCTACGACCACATCGTACACAAGATGATTCGAGGTACTATCTGTGTCTATTACATGCTTGCTGCAGTTATTATAGACACGGGAGCGAGTGATTATTTTATAGCCACTGCCCTTGTTCATAGCTCGAAGATTCCGACAGAGACGTTGGCTCGATCCTTACGGATAGAGACTCCTACGGGAGCAGACTCGACGATTACGCACTGGTGCCGATAGTGTGAGATTACTCTAGGAGGCGAGAGCTTCGGTTGGGATATTCTTGTAGCGGCATCGAGGCCTTACGATGTCATCTTGGGAATGGATTGCTTATCTATAGTCCATGCTCAGATTGACTGTATTAGGCGCAAGGTGCGGTGTTTACGCACCGACGGGAGCAGGTTCACCTTAACCGGTGAGAAGGGAGCCTTCGCAGCACCGGATGGACTCTTGCAGAGGAGAGGACATCCCATCACTCATCAGATGGCTAGCTTCATCCTAGGATCAGTTGACGTGCAGAGTCATAGTTTTCCTGCAATGGTGGATCAATATGCAGACGTTTTTCCCGAAGACATTCCAGGACTACCTCCTCGCAGAGAGGTAGAATTTTATATTGATCTATAACCCGGGAGAGCCCCGATATACACCCCAGCATATCGGTTGTCTCCTGTCGAGCTTCGAGAGCTACGGGTACAGTTGTAGGACTTTCTGGGAAAGGGATTCATCTGACCCAGTGTTTCACCCTGGGCTTCCCTGATATTGTTCTCCAAGAAGGCAGATGGGAGCTTGCGACTTTGTGTCAACTATCATCGCCTGAACCAGGTGACAATGAGGAACAATTATCCGCTACTGAGGATTGATGACCTCTTCGATCAGCTCAAGGGTGAACGGTGGTTCTCAAAGATAGACCTCAGGTCAGGCTATCATCAGCTCAGAGTTCGGGACGAGGACGTGCAGAATATGGCCTTCAGATGTAAGTATGGCCACTATGAGTTCTTGGTTATTCCATTCGGCGTAGCCAATGCTCCAGCAGTGTTTATGGGTCTTATGAACAGGATCTTTCAGCCAGACCTCGATCTATTTTTCATTGTCTTCATCAACGACATTTTGATTTACTCAACGACTGAGGAGGACCACACCTACCACTTGCGGGTTGTACTTGACACACTCCGAGAGAACAAGCTTTATGGAATCCTCTCAAAGTGTCCGTTCTGGATACGTGAGGTCCACTTCATGGGACACGTCATCTCTGAGGCGGGAGTTATGGTGGATCCTACGAAGATCGAGGTAGTGCTAACTTGGGAGCCACCCAAGAGCGTGACAGTGGTGAAGAGTTTCGTAGGACTAGATGGATTCTATCAGAGATTTGTGCCAGACATCTCCAGAGTTGCGGCACCACTCTCGGCTCTTACGAAGAAGGGGAAACCCTTTGTGTGGTCAGACAGATGTCAGTAGAGCTTCCAGGAGCTGAGACAGAGATTGACCAGTGCACCTATCTTGAGGCTTCCGGAGGAGGGAGTTGGGTACGTGGTTTACTCCGATGCATCAAAGACTGGACTCAGGTGTGTCCTGATGCAGGAGCGGTCCGTGATCGCCTATGGATCACGCTAGTTGAGGTTACATGAGAAGAACTATGCTACTCATGACCTGGAGTTAGCAGCAGTGGTCTTCGCTCTGAAGATGTGGCGACACTATCTGATGGGCGAGCACTTTATAGTCTTTTCTGGCCATCAGAGTCTCAGGTACATCTTCTCTCTGAAGGACCTGAACCTGAGATAGTGGAAATGGCTCGAGTTCCTCCAAGACTATGACTTTTAGATAGTCTATACTCCTGGAATTGGGAACATAGTAGTCGATGCTCTTAGCATGAGGACGGGCATTCAGCTACTTGGGGAGGTGACAGAGCAGCTAGCCACTTTTCAGATATCCTTCATGGATAGAGATGGGGCATCCTTCCATCAGTCACTCACATTCACTCCTCCACTACTACAGCGGGTCAGAGAGGCACAGTGTGGGGACGCTGACTGTGAGACGCGGCGTGCACAGGTATCCTCAGGAGAGGCTCCTGATGGTTTCTCTTTAGGAGGAGAGCAAGACGTCCTTTTCAGAGGATGTACCTTAGTACCAGTTTCTTTATGAGAGGAGGTGATGAAGGAGTTTCACACTTCCCATTTGGCGGTACATCCTGGAGTGGCGAAGATGTACTAGGATCTCAGATGACATCACTGATGGATGGGCATGAAGAAGGTTGTGGCAGAGTTCGTTTCTCGATGCCTCACCAGCCAGTAGGTGAAGGCAGAGAATCAGGTACCAGCAGTCTTGGTACAACCCTTAGAGGTCCCGGAGTGGAAGTGGGATGACATATCTATGGACTTCGTGACCGGACTTCTACGCACTTCCAGAGGTCATGACTCCATTTCGGTTATTATCGACCGACTCACCAAGTCAGCTCACTTCTTACCCATCAGAGAGCAGGGCTCAGGGGAGAGGTTGAGATATATCTACGTTCAATAGATTGTACGGATTCATGTGGTTCCATTGTCTATTTTCTCCGATCAAGATGTTCGTTTTACTTCCCGGCTTTGGAAGGGGTTACAGGAGGCATTCAGGACGCAGCTACATCTGAGTACTGCCTTTCACCCTCAGACAGATGGTCAGACGAAGAGGACCATACAGACTCTTGAGGACATGCTCTGCACATGTGTCCTCAACTTTGGTCATAGCCGAGAGGACCACCTACCCCTGGTGGAGTTCACGTACAACAACATCTACCACTCCACCATCAGGATGGCACTATATGAGGCATTGTACGGCCGACCTTGCAGATCACCGATGTGCTGGACAGACCCTGGGGAGTCAGCACTTGTGGGACCGGAGATGGTCCAGGCCATGACAAAGAAGGTCCAGGTCATCTAGGAGTAGATGAGGACGGCTCAGAGCCGGAAAAAATCTTATGCTGACAGGAGGCGGAGGCCACTACAGTTCGAGGATGGTGACCACGTCTTCTTGCGGGTCTCACCTCGACATAGATTAAAGAGATTTTTTCGAGGCGACAAGTTATCTCCTCGCTTCATCGGACCGTTCCAGGTCCTCAGCAGGATTAGAGAGCTGGATTATCGCCTGGATCTACCACCTCAGTTGCACCGGGTGCCCGACGTATTCCATGTATCCCAGCTGAGGAGATACGTGCACGACCCGAAGCATGTCATTGACCATGGGGAGCTGGACGTTGATGATGGGGCCATATTTGCGGAGGTCCTGGTGGAGAATGAGGATCGACAGTAGCGGGTCCTACGTGGACGGCCAAATCCTCTAGTTCTCATCAGATGGAAGCACAAGAACCTCCAGGAGAGCACTTGGGAGAGGGAGGCTCAGATGCGTGCTCAGTACCCACATTTGTGTCCCTAGTTTTTGATGTATCTTTACGGGGATGTAAATCCCTGAGGTGATATTGATGTAAAGGCTCGAAAAATTCAAGGAATTTTTTTTCTTAATTTTCTTGGTGATTTTACAAGAACGCAGTTTCTGACGGCACCTGATTCTGAGGCCTGGTGTACCCGAAATCTGTTTCTGATGTTTAGCTCGGGTACGTTCAGTGAACGAACTAGTGGGTTTTTCTAACATTTGAACCGGTGATCGGAATCGAATTCCGAGGGCACCAATGGAATCACAGCGCCGGTAATTTCTTAGAAACACCATTTCCAGATTTGCATTTGCTCGGGTGTGGTATTTAATTTTTGGGGTTAAGTTAAAGAATAAAATAAAGTGGTGCGACAACTTTTTTTATTTCACTTAAAGCGGCTTAACCTAAGTTAAGCGGATAATGTGGGACCCACAATATCATACCCACTAGGTAGGATATTTTTTAGGTGGGGCCCACACGAGCCCCACCGTTTCATCCCTTCTAAGTAACGCACCCGCAACCCCCCTTTTAATGAAAGTCAAACCTTGCATTTATTCTGGTTAAGAAACGCCTCATTAAATTGGGCGGTTAAATCGTTACAATTAATTCATTGAATTAATTGTTTGTTTCTTATCTTTTGAATTTCAAAAACTTAGGTTATGATAATAAAATAAGTGTTGAACTTATTTTATTTGGTTGGTTTTCTGGTTGTGGAAGCCTTTGGGATAAAAGAGAGGATTCATCGTTCTTCGACGAAGAAGGTGAAGAACGCACCCCCGCTGACGAAGAACGCCGACCTCCGACGGAGGACGACGGTAAGAGACGCCTTCCTCAGAGATCACCTAGCACCGAAGACGTCCCTTTTGTGATACTTTCTTCCATGGCGATCCTCTTCTGCAGCAACGATCCTCTTCTTCCACGACGGTTAATTCCGAGAAGAATGCTCGTTCGACGACAACGTTGAGGTAGGGGTTATGTGTTTTAATTTGTGAAATCTTCCTTCATCTAACCTCGTTCATTTGGACCTCTTGATATCATTTAATTGGATGGGGCTGGACCGCACAAACACGGCCAACCCTCTTCCCTTATTATTATTTTGTTTTTGCGGTTCGAAGGAAAGTAATGTGGTGTCGTCGCACTGCGCAGGAACGAGCGGCAAGAAATGCGCGGCGCCATCGCATCACGCATTTGGAAATTGAACCAGAGATGCGGTGCCATCACGCCAAGCCGATGAAAATACAAAAGCACTACAGACGGAGTGGGGCCTCGGCGGAGGGGCGAGGCTCCATCGCGCCACGACGGACGGATGAAGGCCGCGGCCGGTTCCGGGCCGCGGTGGAGCAGGGAAACCGGCGGCCAGTACCGGGCCGCCGAAGTCGGAGTAGGGGGACCAGCCTTGCCGGTCCCATGGTGGCAGTAGCCAGCCGGACGGGGCGGGCCGGCCGGACAAGGGAAAAGTCAGGGGTTACAAACCCCAGACCGGTTAGTTGAGCGGCCCCGTAAAGGGGCCGCAATTTCCTTATGCGAGGGTAGCGCGCCCTCCGCGTCCGAACGGCTCGACCGTTAGGCCGAGTCCCCGGCCAGCGCCAGCGCGCCCAGCGCGCCGGACCGGGCCACGCCCAGGACGGGCCGGGCCGGGCCGCACCCAAGCAGGTTGGACCCGGACCTGGTTCGGGTCGACCCGGTTCGGGCCAACCCTGGGGGTATCGGGCCGGGTCGGACCGGGTCCGAACCCACTAATACTGAACCTCTTTCGGTCCATTGCCCATAACATGAGTTACGGGCTACCGATAGATGCACCGTCAGTTGTGATGCGATCCTTGGATCGAGACGGTCGTTTCAGTATATCGAACTTAGGGTTTTGGAGAACTATGGGTTCGTCCGGGTTGGTTCGTACACGAAACCAACTGGGCCCTCGGAGCGGAAACGCTTATAACTTGAGCTCCGGACGTCCGATTGACGTGTCGTTGACTTTGATGGATTCCTCTAAGTGAGACGGACCTTTTGGCTTACTCTGCTCGAGGTTTGGACACATTTGGAGTATGATCAGGTTGGTTTTGACATAAAAATCAACCGGGCCCCTGGGACGAAAAATCCAATAACTTCCAGATCGGGCCTCTGATTGACACGCTGTCTGTGACATTGAGTTCCTGTGGACAATACGGAACTTTTGTATACATCAACTCTGTACTATGTTTCAGTTGATGTATCATCCCCTTGGCTGATGGAGCGGACCCTCCCGAACGAGCTTGCTGTGTGCGGGAACCCTGGAGCTGGCTACGACTGCGACAACGACAACGACTGTACATAGATCCTCAGTGGATTCGACGGTGATGACTACATCACTCAGCGATCCTACGTGGATCAGTGCTACCGATCCTGTGTGGGTCCGATCCTATGTGGGTTAGCGCTCAGTGGTCCTATGTGGGCCAGCGCCTACAGATCCTGTGTGGGTCTGATCCTTTTTGGGTAATTGCGGGGGTTAGTTACATATCGATCATGTGTGGGTCAGATCCTTTTTGGGTCATTGCGAGGGTTAGTACTTATCGATCCTTTGTGGGTCCGATGGCTGAGATGAATCAGTGGATATATCTGATCATCTCTATCGTCATACGAAGAAGTATACCTGTGTGAGCTGAATCTTGACTTGCTTTCCTATGTGGATTACGTTATTCTTTCCTGTGTGGATTGGGTTGTGATTTCCTATGTGGAACGAGTTACGTTTTCCTGTGTGGACTGGGTTGTACTTGGGCTCGGATGCTGGAGCTGAACTGGAATTGATGATTTCGGTATATGTATGGGAAAATACCTAAGTAGTTTCGCATGTTACTTTTTTATTGTATCTTTCCTTTGTGGTTTATCCTTTGTGGATTCTGGGAGACCTTCGGGGGTCTCAGGGTCCCTACTGAGTAGCTTATACTCACCCCTGCACGAGTTATTTCCGCACTACATTGTGTTGGTTGCAGACGACGGACAACGCTGATCGCGATTGAGGCTTGCGGAATAGGTCGGTACACGGAGGTGGACCACTAGGCGGGGCGTACTCGGAGTGGACGGCTTAACCTGAGGAGCTGTGGAGGCTATTTGTACTCACCCTTCAGGTGGGACTTCCAGTGGATGACTCGAGGCTGCGGCTTTACTTTCAGTTGCTGTTTTCCATTTTCCAGTTGTACATTACTTTTAGTTTGGGTTTTTATACTACCCAACATAATTTTCCACACTTACTTTTGTATCAGTTTTTACTTAGGGTTTACTTCTACTGCTTGCCTGCTCTGTGGTGTTTGTTTACTTTACAAATGCAATTCCTTCCCTTTTTACCGAGAATTATGCCTTGGTGATAGTTTCCATCCCCTGGCCTATGGAAGGCGTGCTTGGGGTAGTCACGGTACGGGCCCCGAGGATGGGTCGTCACACCATCTTATTCATCGGATATGAGGTTACTAGGACAACATTTTTAGTTCTCTACATAATTTCTCAAATGTTGAAAAATTGTTGAATTAAAATAAATACTTACTTGATATTGGTACAATCTCACCATTGTTCATGCCTTGAACAATTTCCACTTAATCATTTAAAGAAATGAAGTTGAATTTGTCATTCGTGAAGTGTTAGAAGATCATACGATAGAATGATAGTTCATTCCATCTGTTTCTATCGAAAAAATTTTAGCACAATTTATTCAATATAGATAAGTCCATCTATGCTGTGATTAATCATATATGGTTGCTAAAATGGACCTATAATTCATCTATCAAAGCGCTTAATAAAATAAAACTACTTTCTAGTAACCATGGACTTCCTATAGGCATGTGTTAGGTGATAAAGGCCTGTCACACTTAGATTGTTGGTTCGATTCCCACATCCTTGTCCGACGCGATGAGTTGTCACCCGTCTTATGGGTCGTCCTTTTTCTAAAACGATACTATTAATACATTCCAGAAATAATATCAAAAATTTCTAGCCTTAATCAATACTATCTGATGTCCAACATAATGCATTCAAACCATTAGGCTTATCAGATATACATATGTCCAATCTCATAGTATACATAAAATGACTACTAGAAAGGTCATCTACCAAGAATGTGAATACCATCATTTATCCCCAATATATCATAAGATATATCTTGTTAGTCACATTCAAAACATTTGAATTCCTTAATCATGTATTCTCTTGAAAAATTAATACCCATTAAACCTTAGTGAAAACATGAATACTGTCAAAAGTTAACTCTTTCCACATACCAAAATCCCAAAATTTTTATATACTCAAGCTGTGATATAACATTGTACTTATATTAGTCATGAGCTCATTAATAATATCCAAAATATTATTTTCTTCATATCCATTCATTATGCACATATATCTGCCTTCCAAAAATATTTGAATAACCTTTCATGGTTACCAATACCATTCATCATATACATTCAAATACTCAAGGAAAGACAATAGTGTAACAATCCTTAGATTTTTCATTATTCCATAGTACAATACATTATTCATGATAAACATACAATCATTCCACAACCTTCATAAACCACTGACTGAGCGTCATCATTTCATTCATCTCATATATCATTTTTAGTCTCTTCATCATCATCCACAAAACTACTGACCATATGACCATTCTGATTCTCTTCAAGAGATTTTCACTTAGCGAATTTGTTTGCATACTGCCCATACATTCCACATTTAAAACATTTTATCATTGTTGATGTCGTAGAAATACCATAATCCTTATACATGGTGTTAACTGAACATTTTCCTTTGAACATACTTTATTTGTGTCATTCTTTTCCACACCCAAAGAATCTTCCAGTTCCTTTGAAAAATTCTCCCTAATGCCTCTTCCCACATGATTTACATGAGGGAAATTGATCTTTTTTTCCTCTATGATCATCATGAAACTCCATCTTTCTCTTATTAGCTGAGTCGGGAAAATTACCAAATATGAGATTATTGATCATATTATGAGATTTATGATTAGGCATAATAACAATATGTGGACATCCAGATCCAATATCATTTAGATTCTCATGAATAATATCATTCCACTATCCATTATATCCTCTATTATAATGAATCTTCCTATTTCCATCCATTTTCTAAGACCCAAAAAGAATAATGTGAGAGGAAAAAATCATAATCATGGGGGAGTACCTTCAATATCTAACATCTTAGGATTAATTCTAATATCGTTTCTGTAATTCTAGTACTATAACCTATATTTATACTCATCCTTAGGGACATCCCAAGACATACCTTGTAAATATCCCTAGGGTTCTCACAAAAGTTTTTTCATCCTAGTTTCCAAAGGTTGACTAAACCTTTCCTCTGATACCAACTATAGAGACCCAAAACATGACATACATGGACATTACATTACTTTTTCAGAATACATAATACATAAAAAAACAAACACTAAAAGACCGTAATAGTTTAGTGTCCTTGGAAACTCAGAATATAATTTTCTAATCATGGTGAAAGATCATCAAAATCTCCCATAAAGATCTTCCCCTTTTGTTTTATTACAAAAAACCATTATTTATATCATGGGGAAATGAAAACATATAAAGGGTGAGCTCAAATGTTCATTAAGGGAATGAATAGAGGAAATAAAACAAATCATATACATTTGAACTTAAAAATATGAACATAATGTTTAAACATAAAAATATTGATCAATGACATAAAGCATTGCAGTACGTAAGACATAGATCATAAAGAAACATTAATCATGAATAAATAGAATGTTAATAAAACATTTAATTATGGAAATCCATTAAGCACATGATATTATTTCCACAGTAGCCAAGGCATTGCTGCCATGACCATCTTAGTGGACAAAGTTCCTTTCTGAATCGAGTTCACTCCTCATTCAAGTATTGTATCACTGAACTGGATTAACATACCATTCCAAAAATGTCTATATCAGGAGATATAAATCATTACCCAATGAATTGGAGGGAGATATTGGTCCCACCCATCTCATAATGAAATCATTCTTACTGGTGCCACAAAATAAACATAAATCTTTCACCATAACCCAAAAAACAGAATGGGTATCATAAACAGCATCCCATCATAACGTAATCCATATAAAACAAATGGATATCATTTCATCATAAGAATAATAAAACCTTGTAAATAATAGAGACATTATAATTGGAACAAAATCATACTAAATATTTTCATCATAGATGGAAACTAATTTTGACACAACACTTGAAATGAATACTTGAGGAAAATATACATTCTTTTTCAAAATCATTTTATTTTCACAAAATTCCATTCAATTTTAAAAGAAAAGTATTTTTTAGAAAATTATCATGAAATATTATAGATTAAGCTTCATGAAAATAAGGCTTTATGAAACCGTAAAAACTTGTTCATGCCGTATAAGTTAAAAAACATTCTTCTCGAACTTTTGCCGGAAAAGTCAAAAAGTACCTCATATGGTAAATTAATAAAATATACCATACATATAATGTAGTAAAAGTATAAAATGGGTAAAAAGGACTTTAAAAATACATGAATCCATTTTTAGAAAATAGGGACATGGATGATAAATATAACCCCAGTATATACTTATGAATAAACAATCTCAGATAAAAATGATATTGGAAAAATTATCCCTTACCTTGGGTCCGATATGATTCGTATGTATCCGAACCTCCTGTTTAATGATTTAAATAATGTAATTGACTTATTAAAGAATCCTACTCATTGTTATGTTATCATATATGGTTCAATTATGACTTTATATTACCCATTCTTTTGTAAATTCCATGTTAAAGCAGCGTTTTGGGTAAAATCGTTTTGTTTATCGTAAGTGTTTGGACTTGTTGTTCTTGTTATTATTATTTCTTATTTCATGATTTAATTACTTCCAGAATGTAAGTCAAGATTTATATATCATATATATTTGGTATATATATATTTAATACATAGATAAATTAAATTAAATACACCGTTCATGGAGACGGTAGGTCGTACGTACGCATGAACGTTGTTTTCCATTCCTTATTGACTTGAATTAAAGTAAGCAGATGTCATATATATATATATATACATAAATACAGTAGATTTATCATGTCATATATTTCATTATTATTCATTATATATACTTTATAATAATTCTTGAATTGTTAACATGGAGAATGAATCTCCTTGCGTCGTGGAGACGGTAATCCCGACGCACGCATGAGAGATGATATCGTTACCACAATTATTGAAATGAATTGCAGTGGATGATATAATATCTTTTAATAATTATGATGTTATAATAACAATATATAGTTATTGTTTACACCATTAAACCCATCCAAGTAAGGTGGTGGTGGAAAAACAGATTACACCCCGGGGTGGAGACGGTATTCTGTACGTACGCATGTGCGGTGAATTAATTTTCTGTAGGATGGATAGAAGGAGAAATGGGGTTGTTTCATATTTATAATAACATATAATTATATTATTGATACTTATTTTATTACGTTATAATGAAACCACTAAATAAGAAGAAGTTGAAGAAGAAAGAAATTTGAAACAATCGATAGAAGTAATTACCTCTTCTTCGACGCACCGCTTTAAAGGTTCCTATTAAGACATTAGATTTTGTCTTTTGAGGAGACCATGACCTCGATTATGTTTCTAGAAAAGTTTATAAGGAAAATGGGAAGAGCTCGGCCAAGCTTGAAAGATCAAAATTGTGTAAAGAGAAGAGAGAGGAGGTGCCCTTTTATGATGGAGGAGAGGGGCACTTTAGGAAAAACTTTAAATCTTATTTTATAATAAAGTCATATTTGGTTTATAATAGCTCCAAATTGATTTAGTTTAAAGATAATGTTGGTATGTGTCAAAATACTCTCAACCAATAGGTTTTATATAATTTTAGGATTCTATTTTAACCTTATCATTTAGATTTATCTCTAAGTTAAATAATTTTACTTTTACATTGTCTTCTATTTTTCTTACACTATATTGTTAATAAACATACTATAACAAGCCAAACGAACCCCAAGTGTTTCATTATTAATATATATAACCTTATCTATGTCATTTTACCTAACCATATGTTTTTAGGAATATAATAACAATTAATAATATAATATTTATTTAAAAAACTATTTTATGTCAATTTTGACACTATTTGGTAATTGATTTTTGTGAATATCATAATAGCATGATTAGTTAGAAAAGAGTTAATTGAATAAATTAAAACATGTACTATTTACCTAAAAAATTGTGGAATTTATAAAAAGTCTCAAATTACATTTATTTCGGTATTTATAACATCAATTATGTTAATATTTCATTAATAAGGTAATAACTACATCATCATTGTATCATAAATAAATTAAATATTTAATTTATAAATATAATAAATAAAATACCATTATGTAGGAAATATTTTAAGCTTTTTCGTGAAAATTTATAGTCTAATTTATCTTATTTATTACTCTATATTAAAAAAATAGTTATTAACCCTTGATTTTAACTATTTTTACTCTTCTTTAAATAAAATAATAATAAATTTCCTAATCTAATCCAAGTGGACATAAAGGGTAATAAATTATTCCAAAGATTGTTTTTGGTCGAATTAAACTTATCCAATAGAATTATTACATGTGTTAGGGTAATAATAATATCATTTTTACCCTTAATTACCCTGTTTACTTTTTAACTATGGTAAATAAAAGTAAAAAGTTACTATTCTCCGAAAATTATTTTTTTCTTATTGAACCAAATTTTACTCCTTGATATTAACATTTTCTCTCAGATTTTTGAAATTTCAATAACAGAAGTGGTAAACTTATGTTTTATGTAAATTTTCAAATTCTCCTAGATGGTGGGTAAAAGACGATAAAAAGTTCAATAATATTTTTATATATGTAAAAATATTATAAAATTACTCCAATGAATTAAATTGAACTTATATAGGTATTAGGTATCAATTTTTACGAAAATAAATTTAAATAAAACAAATTATTATTTAAATAAAAAGTCAGTTTTCAAATAGTAACCCAGTGTTTTAACTTTTCATCAAAAATTGAAGGTTTTCAGAAAAATACAAAAACTTCACCCTAGGATAATTTCGATATTCTGAATTCAAAAATGAAATCCATTTTGATAGATAATGTTTATATAATTTCAAAAAGTTGGTATTTCTATTCATAATGGCTAGTTCATAATAATATTATAATAATATATCGTTTAGTGAAACTCGGTATTACATTCCACACACGCTATCAAGGAAGGTTTCTCTAGTGTGAAACACAAGCCTAGAATAGTGTTTTTGTATACTGTAAGCTAATACGGTGTTGCGTATAGGGCAATTTAATATTGGTGTATCATACAACAAATGAAATCAAAGTAATTAAAAATGATATTTATCATAAAATCTCGGGGTATTACAGTATACTATCAAAAAAATTACACATGCAATTTTATCCCACATTTTAGTACATAAAATTTCAATACATTTTACAAACATATGATCTTTAAAGGATAGTGTCTTGGAAATAAGGTACATAATAAATGATAACATAATTTAATATTCTAATCCACTTTTATGGATTCGTAATAGGTTCATCCTATGTAAAATTAACGAAACTCATAACCTGGGGACATACATCAACGGAATGGGAGACCAGAAGGCCTAGTAAGAGAAAATTAGGAAAACAATTTACATGTGATATCAATATAAAAACGACAAAAATACATAAATACATAAGAAATGTAATAAAATTAATATCATAATAAAAAAACATGAATCATAACTTGAAAATTTCGCTACAAAATTTAATTTAGATTTCATAAATATATCACCAACTTCCATCCCCAAGGTGTCATAAAAATTACCAATGATATTAACCAATGTATCGAAAAAAAAATTCATCTATAGAGATTAATTTCCTTACCCAATTCATTGATGTGATGTCAAAGTGCACCCTTAACATGTCATTATATTCATTTTATCAATATAGATAATATAAAAACATTTCAAAAATAACCCATAGATAATAAAAGAAATGGGTTTCGTACCAAAATCGTGGGTTTTTAAAAAGTGCTTCAAATTCTGTTCATTATGTCATTTATAACCCACAAAAAGCAAATGAGGGTTTTATGTATCTCAATTAAAGAATAAAATATATCACTTCTATGTCTTTATTAATACCCCTATAAATGAAAGAGGCTTAGGTATTCACATAACTGAAATAAAATAATTTCTTGAGAAAATGAGTGTTTTTAGACGAAAATTATACTATATAATGGCTCTTCAATATGGATTAATAAAATATTAAAAATAGAGTGGAAAGGGGTCACCCAATCATTAGATACTCGTAATACAGTTATTGGAAAGAATAAAATTGATATAAGAACATGGAACGGAAATTTGAATGACATACCACATAAAAGAAAACATTAAAGGAATAAAGAAGTTGAGAATTCCCTTACGAAAATTCCACAGCCTAACGAAATCACAAAAAAAATCATAAAAAGGGTTGATGAGAGAGAAAATGGTCTCTTGTAACGTGGAAATAAAATGAAAAGAAATAAGTATATAGAATATCATACACCTAAATACTAATATAAAAATTAAAATACATAACATAAAATATATCTTTGACTAAAATAGATGGGTGAATGGTTCCCTTACCTTGAAGAGTAAGTTCTAAAACTCTAACACCGGGACCATGGAGGCTTGAGGGAACCCTGGGAATAGTAATTGGGAGGTAAAATTCAAGATTTTAATTAATGGTGAATTCAAAATGAAATGAATGAAGTAATGAGGTGGTATTTATAGAAAAGTGAGGGAAATTTTATTAATATCCAAGGGACACATCATTATTAGTATTTGAAAATTCATGGGAACTCCCATGGTATTTGTAACACCCTGACCCTAGTTACCAAGATTTGGTGCATTATTACATAACATTGGAATGATCACAAAAGATCATGTCTCGATAGACAGATTAGTTTAGTAGGCTTTGAAATACTAGTACATTTATAAGGTTTACATTACATCATAAAATGGAAAAATACAACAACATTGTTTCCATAGAAAACACTGAGATCCCATACACTATCCCTGTAGGTCTGTAATAATATACTTCTTTGTATCCTCGGAAAATTAAAACATAGAAAGGTGTGAGCTCAAATGGTCAGTAAGGATAACATAACAGCGGAAACCCTCATATATAAGCATAAACATTTAAGGCAATGTATAAGACTAAAAAAATACTTTTAAACATGAAAATCAGAATAATGTGGAAAATATAAAATAAAAATAATTCCGTTTACTTACTCACATGGATATTCTACTAGTTGAATAATCACATGAAATATCAATAGCCTCTTTCATAATGATGGAATGCATAATTGCAGAATTTCATAACCACATATTCAAGGCCTTGTGTTGAGACATCAATACAAGATTTTGTCATGTCCTTGTTCCAAGACACTACATTTGTCTCATGGGACCTACCGATGCATCGAGGAGCAATAGCAAGCTCCACCCGTCACTTACTAAGTCCAATGCATTCCTTATATGAAATGGTTTAAACATAACATAAACAATCATATTAAAACTAGCAAACGAAATTCCAATACTTTATCAATAAACCATGAATGGTATAAAAATAGCACATCTACAATAAAACATATCACAAAACCTTTAAGACAATATGGATTTTCGGTATCATAATAAATCAACTTCAAATAAACATAAAATCCATCATAGGATGTTGACATGGATGAAATCAAAACCTTATTTTGAGAAATATCTCTTTATATTTTGAAATCATTTAAGAAAACATTTATTTTGAAAATATTAATATAATATTTTGAAGGAAGCTTTGGTAATGTTCTAATGGAAGAAAATAGCCGCACCTGCCATATAAGTTAATAAAATATTCTTACCTTAATTTTGTCAAAAAGATCATATAGTAAATTGTTTGGAAAACGACGGAAATATTACTTTCAAAACATATAAGGTCAAATAAGGTTATAAATAAAATTACCCAATTTTCTAGTAAATTGTAAAAATGTTTTGAAATACATTTTTTAGAATCATGGATGTTGATGGTAAAGAGGTCCCAGTAGATAATAAAGTATAAACAAACTCGGATAATAAAGAGATTTGAAATTTACCCTTACCTTGTAATTTTTCCTGGTATAATGGTGAAATAATTATTATTAAACTAGACAAGAATCATATACATTAATACGATATCATATATGATCTTTTAATATTGCTTTGTTACTAATATCTTAGTATTATTGTCGTTTCGGGTGTTCATTGATTTGTTTTCCTTTATATGATTTTTTACATAAGTAATTTTTGTTATGGATATAATTTATCTTATTCATATTAAGAATTATATTATGACTTTAATAATTATTTTTAATCATCAAATGAAAATTTGTCTTGAATGGCGACGATGGGGAACGAATCTCATCGCGTTCATGGAGACGGTAATCCGTACATACGCATGAGTGAAAATATCATTATTTTGATATTAAAATAATATATAATTGGATGTTATATCATATATACAAAATAATTTTCATGTTATATTTATTATTTAAATCAATAACACATCATTATTATACCAATCCAAATAATAATGTACTGAATAACAATTACACCACAACGTGTAGATGGTAAGCCGTACGTACGCAGGTATGGTGACATGTCATTAAAAGGATGGATAGAATAATGAATATGGTTGTACCATATTTATAATTACATAATAGTATATAGAAGATACTAGATTTATTATTTTATAGTGGAAACAACAAATAAAGAGGAAGTGGAAGATGAATGGAACTTGAAAGAGGTGATGAAATATTTACCACTTCTTCATGTTCTTCCTTTTGATTTGTTCAAAAGGGCTCCATAAGTTAGATTTCGGAATAAAGTATTCCTATTGGATCAATTTAGGATAGTTGAGAGGTTATTTGGGTAGGGTTTCTCTGATTCAAATGGATTTTAATGTGTGAATTAGAGAGAAGGGGGAGTGCCCTTTTATAAGAGGGGTGAGGGGCACCCTAGGAAAAGCTAGAAATATTATTTTATAATAAAATTATTTTCTATTTCTAATGGATACCAAATAGATTATATAAAGGATAAGGTAGGGATGGGTCTAAAATCACTCAACCAATAGGGTTTCTACAGGTTTGGGTCACTATATTAACTTTAAAGTTTAGATTTAACTCTTAGTTATGTAGTTTGACATTTACCATGTCTCATTGTATATTTATATTATATGGTTAATATACATATTATATACTTACAATAGAACCCCAAGTAGTTATTTAATGATACACCTATCATTATATAAGTCTTTGGGATTCTCCTTATATATTTAAGAATAGAATATCAATTAATAATATAATATTTGTTTTAGAAACTCTTTTATGTCAATTTTGACACTATTTGGTATTTTGTTTTTTCTAAATTCATAACAGCATTATTACATCCAAATAAATTCATCTAACCAACTCTAATATGTTATATTAACCTCTAAAATTAGTTTAATTCATAAAAATTCTCAAATTACATTTGTCTGTGTATTTATAATATCAATTAGTCTAATATTTCATTTATTAGGTAATTACTACATCATCATTGTGTCATACATAAATTAAATTATTTAATGTCTAAAAAATATAAATAAAATAACATTATGTAGGAAATCTTTTTATCTTTCTAATAAATTTTTATATTATAATTTATCTTATGTGTATCCATATATTAAAATGGTTGAGCTATTAAAATTTGAATTTAACACTTTTAACTCTTCTTTGAATTAAATAATAATAAATGTTCTACTCTAATCCAAGTGGACCAAAGTGGGTCATATTATATTCCTAAGGTTGTTTTTGGACGAATTACACTTATCCAATAGAATTAGGACATGTTTTAGGGTAATAATATTATTATTTTTACCCTTAATTACCCTATTTAATTTTTACCATGGTAAATAAAAGCAAAAAGTTACTATTCACTAAAGATTATTTCCCTCTTATTGAACCAAATTTTCCTTACTGATATCATCTGTATCTCTCGGAGTTTTCAAATTTCACTCACCGAAGTGGTAAAATTATGTTTTCTGTGAATTTTCATATTCTCTTAGGAGGTGGGTAAAAGACAGTGAAAAGTTCAATAAAATTTTTCAATTTCTAAAATTATTATAAAATGACTTCAATGAATAACATTGAAATTATATATGTATTATTTATCTACTTTGAAATAAATAAATTTAAATAAAATAAATAAAAATTTAAATAAAAATTTGGTTTTAATCTATAAATCAGTGATTTCACTATTCATCCAAAATTGAATGTTTTCAGAAAAATACAACAAAATGACCATAAGATAATTTCGATATTCCGAATCCAAAAATGAATTCCATTATAAAAGATAAAATTTATAAAATTTCAAAAAGTGGGTATTACTATTCATAATGGCTTGTTTGATTAGTTGTGGTGTGTAAAAACTCAAAGTTGTGTACAACACACACTATTGTATTATTTAAAAAAAGAGTATTGTGGAAGCTTGGGTGCTATCTTCTCCCCTGCATCAAATAATTTTTTCCTCAAAATTTCTATTATATTACTGCATAAAAAGATTCGGGTGGTTCTTCATCATAAGTTTCTCAGGTTCCCACATTGCCTCCTCTATCTTATAGTTTCTCCATAGAACCTTTAACAGGCGAGTTGTCCCGTTTCTCAGCACTTGTTCTCTTGAATCAATAACCTTTATAGGATCTTCGAGATAAGATAGATCGGGTTCCAGTTCTAATTCCTCATAGATGAGTACATGCATTGGGTCAGGCATTTATTTTCTCAATAGTGATATGTGGAACACATCGTGAACATTGGAGAGACCTAGAGGCATTGCCAAATGGTAATCTAAAACCCAAATTTGTTCTAGAATTTAAAAAGGTCCGATGTAACTGGAACATAATTTTCCTTTCTAACTGAAATTTATAACACCCTTCCGTGGAGATACCTTCAAGAAAACATGATCCCCTACCTGAAATTCCAAATTCTTCCTTCGGTTATCAGCATCGCTCTTTTGCCTACTTTGAGCTGCTTTGATGTGGTTTTGGATTACCTTATCCTTTTCCATCATTGCCTCCTAAAGTTCATGGCCTAAATGTTTTTTTCACCAACATCATCCCAACAGGTTGGTGTGCGCCATCACATTCTGTATAACGCTTAATATGGTTCCATATGAATACTCGAATTGAAGATATTTTATACGAAAATTATACCAAAGGTAAATATTGATCCCACGAACCTTGAAAGTCAAGTGAGCATTATCTCAACATGTCTTCTATGTTTTGAATAGTCTGTTCTGACTGTCCATCAGTTTGGCGGTGGTTGGCAGTGCTCAAACGAAGTTCAGTATCAAGGAATTTTGGAAGATATTTCCAGAATCTTGATGTAAAACACGGGTCTCGATCATAAATAATTGATTGTGGTAATCCATGAGACAACTGATGATCCCGTAATGGGCGCTGGATTCTAGGGTTTCCCCTCATCGCCACCTCCTCCCTTCATCCTGAGTCGGCTCGAATTTCCTCTTTGCGCTGGGTGGGATCGTGGTGGTGTCTTCTCTATTTCGGTGCTGTCGCTTGACTCATGGGCTGACCCATATGGAGTCTTTCATCATTGCCTACCCGTTTCTCACCCAATTCCATCTTCTCCGGATAGGGCTTCCCATGGCGGTGCGGTGATGGTCCAGGGACTGAGTCCCAACTTCTGCGGTCTGAGGTTTACCGCTTGGTCTCTGGCTCCATGGGTTGGGCTGTTTTTCATGGTCTCCGTGGGTGACCTGAATGGCGGCGAAGAGATCTTGATTGTGGGTGGATTTCTTCCAGCACACTGGTGATGGTTCCTTACTATTCGGTTTTTCATTCGTTTTACGGTTTGGATTGGTTTTTTGCTGCTCGTGATGCTGTGTTCAGGACTAGTTTTTCGGTTCGGTGGCGTTGTTGATGTTACCTTGGAAGAACAATTATCTTCATTTGACATTTACATTCTTTTAGTTATTAAAGTATCGATCCATTGTTTATATTTGTTCCTGGTTCATGAAATTACTGGTCCTTGTTTGATTTTCGATGTCAATTGAAGATCTTTTTTCTGGTCATTTTCTTTTCATTTTCTCCGGATATGGATTCTTCCTTCCTTTTTGATACACTCACAAGAATGCTGTTGGAGATTCTTTTTCAGTGGAAGTGAATTATTGACTTCATTTAATTTTAGACCTGTTCACATCGGTGTTTCATAATGGTTTGGGTGATGTTTTAATTTGTTATATTGGATTTGTGGTTCTGGTGGCAAGGGAGGCACTGTAGAATGAAGTCTTTGGGGGTTTGTTGATTTGAAGATGGTGAGGGTGTTTGGATAGCGGTGTACTGATGGTAGTGAATTGGTTTTTGGATTCTAGAGTTGGTGTGATTTGAGGCAGCATTTTGGAATTTTTATTATTTTGTACTTTGGGTGTGAATGCAACCAGCATGCTACAAGGATCAGTTCCAGATGAGGATTAGAGCTGCATGATTTCACTAGAGCATTTCCATTTGGATTTGGATGTTCGAGAGGTTGAGGCTATGCCATCGGTACCGGGCCCATGCAACCTTGCATGGGATAGCTAGCCGAGTGGTCATGCGAAGGTGGAGGTTTTACATCATGATTTTGTCACTGGGGAGGGTCAGTTCCTATAGTCTTTATCTGGGTTTACTTGTTTTATGGTTTTATTTGGATATATTTTCTGGAATTTGGTTTCTAACTTTTTCCTCAAAAGTGTTTTTATAATTAAAAAAGTATGTTTCAATCAGTCAGTACTCCATGAAGTCTTACAAATTCATTAATATATAGTCTTGCTAAATGTTCAAGTGGTAATTCTTCTCTTATAGGAAGAAAATGTGTTGACTTGGTAAGACGATCAACAATGACACATATTGCATGGTACCTTCTAGGTGTCTTTAGTAGTCCCATGATAGAGTCCATCGAAATATTATCCCATTTCCACTACGTTCTGGGAAGAGGTTGCATTACTCTTCAAGGTTGTTGTCGTCCAGCATTCACTTGTTGACAGGCCATACATCTTGACACAAAATCATCAATCTCCCTCTTCATGTTGTCCCACCAAAAATGTTCCTTCAAATCTATATACATGTTAGTGCTACCATAGTGCATAGAGAAATTGGAACTATTAGAATCATCCAACAATTCCCTATTTAGATCAGGTATATCGGGAACACAATGTCTCTTCCCAAATTTCAAAATTCTATCTACATAATGGAAGTCACTCATTCTACCATTATTCACATCTTTAATCTTCTTTTTAAACTCTTCCTCACCTGTTTGAGAACTCTTTTTCATTTATAGCAAAGATAGTTTTGAAACCATTTGAAAAAACATTGATGTTTCACCTTGCATGGTTATTCCCATATCCATCTTTACTAGAACCATTTATATAGGATCCTTTTCATCTCTCATCTTATTCAAAACTCCAAGATCATTTCTAGTCAATGCATCTACCAGCTTAATTACCCTCCTCGGAAGGTAGTGTAGAGTGCAATCATAGTACTTGAATAGTTCAAGTCATCGACTTTGCCTCATGTTGAGTTCATTTTGTGAGAAAATACACTTCAAACTCTTCTGATCAGTATATATCTCATATTTTTCACCAGAGAGATAGTGTATCCAAATATTCAATGATAAGATTACATCTTCTAACTCAATATCATGAGTTGGATAGTTTTTCTCGTGAATTTTTAGTTGTCGTGATGCATGGAAAATAAACCTGTCATTCTGCTAAGGACAGAACCATGTCCTTTCTTTAAAGCATCCCTATAAATAACAAACCCATCATTCCCGGATGGTAGAGTCAATATAGGAGCACTGATTAATATTATCTTCAGTTCTTCAAAACATTTTTCACACACATTTTTTCAAACAAATTTTACCCCTTTACGTGTGAGCTTTGTTAATGGGTTAGCCCATCAGGAAAAATTCTGGACAAAACGATGATAATAACATGCTAAACCAATAAAACTACATACCTCAGTTATTCTCGTCAGTGCTGGACATTCTTGGATTCCCTTGGTCTTTGAAGGATCAACAGATATTCCATCCTTAGATACAATATGTCCAAGAAACGAAATAACCTGAATCTAGAATACACACTTCCTAAACATCTCATATAATTCATATCTTCTAAGATTCTTCAGGATAATGTGCAATTGATTTTCATGATCTTCATAGAATTTGGAGTATACCAAGATATCATCAATAAATACCAGTACAAAGTCATCAAGATATTCCTTGAAAACTTTATTCGTTATATCCAAGAAGACAGAGGGTTCATTAGTCAATCCAAAAGGCATTACTGTAAACTTGTAATGCTCGTACCTGGTTCGATATGTTGTTTACGGAATGGCTTCATTCCTCACACACAACTAATGATATCCAGATCAAAGGTCCATATTTGAAAATTATGGAGCTCATTGAAGTTGGTCAAATAAATCATCCATGAGGGTTAGGGAATACTTTTTCTTTATTTTTACAACTTTGATCTCCCTGTATTCAATGCAAAACCTCATAGATCCATCGTTCTTCTTAACAAAAAGGACATGTTCTCCCCATGGAGGAACACAATGGAGAATAAATCCTTTATTACTCAATTTCTCTAGTTGTTTCTTTAGTTCCACTAATTCCATAGTGGTCATTTTATAAGGGTTCTTCGACATGGGATTTAAACCAGAAATAAAGTCATTGGAAAACTCAATTTCTCGTTCAAGAGCATGTCCCAGTAAATCTTCTCGAAACACATAAACATATTCTTGCACAAAAGTTTCATCCTCTATTTGAAAATTATTTTACTCGCCATAATTTATTTTAATCTCTTCCTCCCCAATAATTGAATTTAGTTGTTCTATTGTTGGTGGATCTAGATAAGAATTGGGTGGTGACATTTCTTCTTTAAAGATAAGGTGTTCTTTATCATAATCATCAAAAATTGTAGCCTCCTTCTTCTTACAAAAAATCATCACATCAATGTCCGAAATGCAATCCTTACTGAGGATTATATCAAATTCAATAATTGTAATGACAATGAGATCAATAGATAAAGAACATTTATATTCTCTAATGGGAATCGATTCACAAAACATTGTAATGACGAAACATCCCTTAGGAGTTTTGACTAACAACTACCTTGTTAAATCAATTTTGAAATATATAATATTCTTATCAGATTGGGAAGATATGAAAAAATGAGATGATCCAAAATCAAAAAAATAATTTTCTAAATTTGAGGAAACCATTAAATTACCTACCACCACATCTTTTGGAGCTTCAACCTTAGAAGTACTGATAGCATAAGCTTGGCCTTGATCCATTGGACTTTTTTAGGTAAGATACCCTAACACTTAGAACATTTATTCGCATAATTCCCCCTTTCTCTACAAATGTAGCATTCAACATCGATAACCTCTTTCTTCCCCTTTCATTCACGAGCTTGGTGGCCTTTTTCACCACACTTGTAATAGAATCCCATTCACTTAAGGAAAGTACCAGGGTGTTTCATCCCACATTTACTACAGTATGGATATTCAACATTCCCTTCTTCCCCTTATTTCCATTTCTATAGTTTTCATCAGATCTATTATTCTCTTACATTACTTTAACGTCGTATGAAATAGAGCGTTCTTTTTCTGTCTTGATAGCACATGAGACAATATCTTCATACGATGAGAAGGATTGTGATACTAATACTCAATGGAGAAATGGTTTTAACCCATAAAAGAAATGATCAATCTTACTTTTGGGTTATGTATAGAATCTGCAGAATGACTCGCTAACCTTGTAAAGTTACCTTCATACATTATGACATTATTATCCTCCTTGTTCCTCACGCTCAGAAATTGTATTTCCATATCTTCTCGATGGTCATGAAGAAAGTATTTTTCTATGTAAATTTCTTTTAACTCCACCTATTCCATAATTGATACTTCATCATCTTCCATTGTGTTTTGAATCAATGACCACCATTGATCAGCATCTCCACTAAGGTGGTAAATTACCAGGAAAACTTTTTCCCTTTCGATACTCCCCAAGGTGTGGAATATTTTCTCTAGAGAATTTATCCATTACTCAGATACTAGTGGATTTGTACCCACATTGAATATTGGTGGTTGTTTCCTCATGAAGCGATATAACATTGATCCTCCACACTGCGGGTCATGGTGATCCATACGGGTAAGGTTATTATTCTTAACCTGAGTGAGTTGTCCCAATATGGTAATTAGATTATCAGCACCAGTTGCATCACCATCTCCACTATAATTATCATTAGTAGGAGGGAAATCCCTAAATGGAGTGTGTGCACTGATACGGTTTAAATTATTTCCACTAGGAACCATTTCTAAACAATGTCATAAACTAGATTAGTTTATGAATCACAATACATAAATCCAAACTTGTAAAACACTTGACATAAATTGAATAGTTTAGTGATATTATACATAATCATAAAAATGTTTTCTTTGGAGAAGTATATACTCAAAAACCATTCATAATGGTTTCTAATGAAAATGATAATTATCCTAAGCATATCCCTTAGAAGTGTTGTAACCAATAGTGCATCATCTCCTCTTTTCATGCACTAGTTCACGTTCGAGTCTAGATCAAAGCGCTGTTTTTGGGTTTTACACCTAAGTACATCTGGGCCATAGCTGCCACTACCTGATCGTATCTAAATAGGGATTTATTTCTAGTAAAACTCACAAAATCTCTACAATACAAAAATTATAGGAAGTTCTTCTATACTAATCCTCAAATTCTATCTTACGGTAATGCGATCTAATAAAAGATTATCTAAATCTAGTTTCCAAGAATTGTACTAAACTTAATTTGATACCAACTGTAATGCCCTGACCCCAGTTACCCAGAGTCAGATCATTACTACATAACATTGGCATGATCACAAATGATCAAGTCTCGAAAGACCGATCCGCTTCATAGCCTTAGAAATACTAGATACATTTATAAGGTTTACATTACATCATAAAATGGAAAACTACAACAACATTGATTCCATAGACAACACTGAGATCTCATAGACTATCCCTGCAGGTCTATCATAATATACTTCTTCACATCCTGGGAAAAATAAAACTTAGAAAGGGGTGAGCTCAGAGGCTTAGTAAGGATAACAATACAGCAGAAACTTTCATAAATAAGCATAAAATTTTTAGGCAATGTATAAGACTAAAACAAAATCCTTTGAAACATGAATTTCAGAATAATATTTCAAAGATAGAATCTAATAATTCCATTTACTTACTCAGATCGATATTCTAATGGTCGAATAATCACATGCAATATCAATAGCCACTTTCAAAATGATGGAATGCATAATGCTAGCATTTCAAAACCACATAGTCAAGGCCTTGTGCCAAGACTACTATATAAGAATTTTTCAAGGACTTGTCCCAAGACACTAGTTTGTCTCATGTGACCAACTGATGCATCGAGGAGCTATAGAGGGCTCTACCTATCACTTACTAAGTCAAATGCATTTCTCATTTGAAAAGGTTTAAACCTTACATAAACATCCATATTAAAATTAGCATACCAAATGTCAATAATTTATCCATAAACCCTCAATTGCATAAAAATAAAACATCCACAGTAAAAAATATAACCAAACCTTCAATACAATATGGATGTTTTTCATTATAATAAATCAACTTCAAATAAGCTTAAAATCCATCAAAGTATGTTGATATAATGGTGGAAAATCAACTTCTATTTTGAAATCATTTATGAAAAAATTTATTTAGAAAATATTCTTATATTTTTGTAAGGGAAACTATGATGATGTTATAACGGTGGAAAATAGTCTCACCCGCCGTATATGTTAAAAGGTCATAATGTATCTTTTTGGAAAATGACAGAAAGAATCCTTTCAAAACATATAAGGTCAAATAAGGGAAAAAATTAATTTACCGCAATTTCTATTAAATATTAAAAATGTTTTGGATTAAATTTTTAAGAAACATGGATGGTTATGATAAAGAGGTCCCAGTAGGTAATTACGTAGAAACATTCTCAGATAATAAAGAGATTGTGAAATTAACCCTTACCTTGTAATTTTCCTTAGTCGATGGTAGGTTATCCTCTAGTATAATGGTGAAATAATTAATATTAAATTATACAAGAATAATATACATTAATATGATATCATATATGATCTTTTAATATTGATTTGTTAATAATATCTTAGTATTATCATCGTTTCGGGTGTTAACTGATTCGTTTTCCTTTATATGGTTTGTTACATAAGTAATGATTTTATGGGTAGGAAGTATCTTATTAATATTTAGGATGATATTAAGTCTTTAAACATTATTTTTTATCATATTATGAAAATTATTCTTGAATGGATACGATGGGGAATGAATCTCATCGCATTCGTGGAGACGGTTATTCGTACGTACGCACGGGTGACAATATTATTCTTTTGATTTTAAAATAATATATAATAGGATTTTATAACATATATAAAGAATAATTATCATGTTATATTTATTATTTACATCAATAACACATCATTATTATACCCATTCAAATAATAATGTATTCAATAACTATTACACCACGACGTGGAGACGGTAAGCGGTACGTACGCACGAATGGTGGCATTTCATTAAAAGGATGGATAGAATAATGAATATGGTTTTACCATATTTATAATAAAATCATAGTATATATAATATACTGGTGTAATGTTTTTATAATGGAAAAAACAAAGAAATAGGAAGTGGAAGAATAAAGTAACTTGAAAGAGGTGGTGAAATATTTCTATATTTCGGGTTCTTCATTTTGATTTGATCAAAAGAGTTCCATAGGTTATCTTTTTGACTAAATTAAGGCCTCTAGGATGAAGTGAGGACATTTGATAGGGTATTTTGGCAGGGTTTTGACGAACCAAATGGCTTTGAATGTTTGAATTAGAGAGAAGCGGGAGTACCCTTTTATAAGAGGGGTGAGGGGTACCTTAGGAAAAGCTAGAAATATTATTTTAAAATAAAATTATTTTCTGTTTATAATGGCTCCAAAATAAATTATTTAAAAGAGAATTTTGGTATGGGTCGATAACCACTCAACCAATAGGTTTTATACATGTTTGGGTCAATATATTAACTTTATCTTTTATATTTAACTCTTAGTTAAATAGTTTGACATTTACCATCTCTCTTTGTATTTTTATATTATTTGGTTAATAAACAAAATATATACACTTAAGAGAACCAAAAGTGGTTCAATAATGATAAACCTATCATTATATATGTCATTTTTATGAACCGTTGATTTTTTGGAATATAATATCAATTATTAATATAATATTTGTTTTAAAAATACTTTTATGTAAATTTTGACACTATTTGGTATTTTGTTTTTTCTAAATTTATAACAGAATTATTACTTCAAAAAAATCATCTAAACAACCCTAATATATTATATTATCCTAAAAATTAGTTTAATTCATAAAAATTCTCAAATCACAATTATTTGAAAATTTATAATATCAATTATTTTAATATTTCATTAATTAGTTTATTACTACATCATCATTGCGTCATAAATAAATTAAATTATATAATTTCAAAATAATATATATATAATTACATTATGTTGGAAATATTTTTATATTTCTGATGAATATTTATAGTTGGTTTTATCTTACGTGTTACCCTATATTAAAATGGTTCTGTTATTAAACATTGAATTTAAAACTTTTAACTCTTCTTTTAATTAAATAATAATAAATGTCCTAATATAATCCAAGTGGACCAAAGAGGTCATATTTTATTCCTAAGGCTGTTTTGGGTCTAATTACATGTATCCAATAGAATTAGGACATGTGTTATGGTAATAATAATATCATTTTACGCTTAATTACCCTTTTTACTTTTAACCGTGGTAAATAAAAGTAAAAAGTAACTATTCACCATAAATTATTTTCATCTTATTGAACCACATTTTTCATACTGATATCAACTATATCTCTTGTATTTTTTAAATTCCACTCATGAAAGCGGTAATATTATGTTTTATGTGAATTTGCAAATTCTCCAAGGAGGTGGGTAAAAGACGGTGAAAAGTGCAATAAAATTTTTATATATCTAAAATTATTATAAACTGACTCCAATGAATTACATTGAACATATATAGGTATTATGTATATATTTTTACATAAAATAAATTTAGATAAAATAAATAATTATTTAAATAAAAATTCACTTTTAAACTATAACTCAGTGTTTTTCACTATTCATCTAAAATTGAATGTTTTTAGAAAAATACCAAAAATTCACCGTAATCTAATTTTGATATCCCAAACCAAAAAAATGAAATCCATTTTGAGAGATAAAATTTATAAAATTTCAAAAATTGTGTATTACTATTCATAACAGCTAGTTTGATTGGTTGTCGTGTGTTAGAACTCGAAGTTGCGTACAACACAAGCTATTGTATTATTCAAAGAGAAGCGTATCGTGGAAGATTGGGGTGTTACAGTAATTTCCAATGGTATTTCCCACTTGGGACGCCACATTACATATTGTATTAATCAATAGTCTACTAGAATTATTACACGATGATTACATTACTAATGATGTCATTGAACACACTGATTCTCAAAGCTGTACATTTACTATTCATCGAAAATTCAACGGTTTCAGAAAAATCCCAAAATGTCCCCCTAAAGTTTTATTAACATGTAGAAATAAAAAATGAACTCCATTTTTTAAAAATTAATTTATTTTTAAATTAAATTATATAAATAAAATATTAATACTTAATTAATTATTTTTAAAACATTTACTAACTTATACTATGATATAATTATATCACATTACCATTTAAGATTACTAAAATATATTTATACTTCCTAAAATGTTGTTAATATTCCATTGGTCAAATTACCATTCAGAAGGGTAAAATAACTATTCCGAAGGGTGAAGTTAATATTCACCAAAAAATATTTTGATCTAATAGAATGACATTTTTCATCCAGATTACAACCATGTATGTCGGATTTTCACAAATCATTTCCCAGAAAATCTTATTTAATAACAAAATATATTTTTGTACCATTCATCATAAAATATCAATTCATAAATTGTTATTCATATAATACAACTATTCATACAATATTATCCCTAAAATAATAAAAATTGAATCTTCATGGAAAATTTATAAATAGTTCATCCAAGATTAATTATGAAATTTCAAATTCGAAAATGAAGTATATTTTACATTAATAACTCTGTACGAAAGATAAATCTCTAAAAAGTACAATTTTTTTCTTTTAAAATCTATTTATCAAATTTTACTTAATAGAAATATTTTTTATTAAGCAATGAAATAATTAAATCAAAAATGATGAAACAACAATTTTATTAAAAAATGGATTACATATTTAGTTACTATGGTCGTGACACATAACCCCTTACAATACCCGCATATGACCTAAGGGTAAGTTGTAAAATGGTGATAGACTATTATGGTGGATCAGATAACATTTTGTAACATCCTATCCATAATTAGGTACAGACCATTTTTAATTTATTGTAGACTAATTAATTAAGCGACCTGAGGTGCGCACCTACGCACCTCGCTGCGGGTCCTGGACAGCTTTTTATTTAACATAAATAATTGCAGAAGTTTCATGAAAAATGTCACATCGCACTTTGGTGCAGTGTTCAGGTTTTAAATAATTAATTAAGGATTGGAAAAGAGTAATAATATATTTGTGGAAGGTTTAAAAGAAATCAAGAAAGGATAAAAAGAAATTCTGAAATAAAATAATGAGGGGGTTATTGGAAAATGGAAAATAATTATAATGGGTGATTCCCGTTTTTAATTATTTTTATTATATTTCGTTCATTTATTTTGCATTATTTTATATTTTTATTTTATTTAATTTTTTTCTTATATTTTTTTCTGTTATTTTTAATGTCTTTCTTTTTTATTTCTTTTCCCTTTTCTCTTTTTTTTTCTGGTCCTCTCTCCCTCTCCCACTCATGATATCGCACCCCTAAATTTTGTCACACCAACCAGCAGCCCCTTCGGAAGGCCACTGCTCTTCCGTTCAATGTCTGATTCCTTTGCTGTTAGGTGAACAGTAACCCTTAGGAGAATTCTAATGTTTTGAAAGTAGAATTGATCGATTCTGTTGAGTATTCTGCGGCAAGTTCGTCGCGGAAGATTCTTACCATAATATGGGGGTTTTCTAAAATGATTTTTTTTCATCCGTTTTAGGTCAAATCAATGTCTACCATGGGTCTTAGAGTCATTTAAGACTTCAAGTTAGGGTTCCTACTTACTTTCCCTCTGGTTTTTTGTGATTTATAGAAAACACATCGTTGTGTCATTAGTCGGTGCATACCGTCTTTATGAAATTTTACCCATTTTAATTACTTTAATGGTTCTATTTAATTTTTGCAGCATTAATCATCATAAATTAATTTGTTTTAATTTTTTCAACAACTTTAGGCACCTCTTTGGTTGTGATGACATAGTCGGCGTAATTTTTCTTTAGCTGGGTTATTAATTTAAATAGTTTCGGGTATTTTGCAGCCCCTTTTTATTTTTTTAAATTAAATGAATAGTTGTCTTAATTATTGGAACAATGTTTTTCACCCCTTTGTGCATGCCGTCATGATTGGTGTATTCATCCATTAGCCGAGTTTATTGTTTGAATTATTGAATGTGTTGCGATGAAACTTTTTATTGTAATTAAATTAAATAAATAGTTTCTTGAACATGATCTTCAATTATTGGATCATTGAAAATTGTTTTGTTGAACTATTTATTATTTAAAATTTCATTATCCACTGATTTGATATGATATGTATATTTCCTTGCATGTTGTTGTGTTTTAATGTTAAATTTATTCCATGTGATGTGTGGGTGTATCTGGTTAGTTTTCAAGCTGGGACATTATATGCTCATTATGTCATATCTACTTATGTGAAAACAATAATTGAATTTAGGGTGGGGAAAAGTGGTGGGTCCTATATTAAGGGCCACTCTTAGATCCTATGTTCTTGATAGGTTTCCTCTTTGTGCTGGGGGCAATTTCGTTGGCTTTTCCAGACCGAGACTTCCTCATAATTTCAAATATTTTTGAGTGATACCGATTCCAAAAGGGGCCCATCGGGATGGATCCATTGACATTGTGGCTAAGCCATCCTCAGATGCCACTCGACCCCTTTTTTCAAGATCAGGATATACTGATGGTAATTCAATGCCTCAGGCAATACATGGTCTTTCGAATGATTTACATGGATGGGATTAGTGGCATGAGATAAATTAATGGATGTTCAGTAGTGATACCTTCAGGATGGGATCAGACTCCAACTATCAACTTGAACCATAATAATGATTCACATAATTTATTCATCACTACCAATTGAGTTTCTTGAGAATTGATATATACTTCTTATATGTGGAAATGCACCTAATTGACACGTCACATATACCCCATGTCAAAGCACAATCTTAGGGTATACCTCCTCCTTTTTTATCTTGCTTTTCTGTGTTTTATTTATTTACGTTTTTCTGCATTCTACTGACAGGTACCTATTCAGACTACCAGCTTAGGCTAAAGCAGGTGATTATGCATTGTGCCGTTTGGGACCAGGGCCTTCTTATTTATTTTATTGCACTATAATTAATTTATTTGAAATGGTTATGTAATGGCACAGTATAATTTTTTTTGCACAAAATATAAAGTTTTACACACCCTGGATTCCGGCCTACTAGGATTTTATCTAACACCCTTCTCGGGCATCGTTGACACCCATGTAAATTATATTATTGTAGGTATTGACAAGGGAAAATGTGGTTCTTCTGTTGCAGGACTTTTCATTATGGATTAGGATGGATATTGGGGTAGTGTCCTGGGCCTTACTCGTGATGTAGTTGCTGCTTGTGCCTTTTATTTTAGTTTACTATATGTTTGAGTTATATTTTCCATACTTTCATTTTAGACTCATATCAGGGCATGGAACTCTTTTGTGTGTTTCCTCACTTGGATTTTATTATCTAGTTGGATTATTTACGTTGCTTCTACTGCAATTTATTTATTCACATGATTCCGCTACTTATTATTTGTTTTTGATTACTTCCATTGTGATATTATCTGTTACCTATGAGGGGATAGTATCCCCCACAGACATAAAAAGGAACCTCACTGCAAGTTAACAGCCTCTAGAATTCAAGGAGATGAGCTTCAGGTTTTGTGACGTAGCGGTCCGGCCAGAGTCATAGAGGTGGGCTAGGTCGGGATATTACAAAGTTGTATAATAGGATGGTTTTTCCTTTTGTCTTACAATTTGGGTTAGAAAAGAGACTAGGATATAGGTATTTGGGATGTACTCTGTGGTTGGATGTAGCTAACCCATGTACGTGGGAAAACTCAAATTCGTGGGTTGGGATTGTTGTTAATGATTATGCCAGTTACTGCTAATACTATTTCAACATGGGCGACTCACTTGTAATGCATTGATATTGTGCTTTTATTGTTGAAATAATGGGTTTAACATTGCATCCTAATGATACGAGGGAAAAACATCCCATTCATCATGAAAGCAACAATAGTAATTAAAGGCCATGTATATTGACATTCCATACTTAGTTTCTGCATTCATTTCACTATTTCATGTGAGTGTTGTCATACCTAGTGGTAAATTTTTAATTGTTGGTTTATTGAATATATGTTAGTGTTAGTTTATAATATGTTAACCTAACTCAACCTAGGAGTAAGATGTAGTATTGTTTAGTAATCATTTTTAGTTGTCTCTTCAATATCGAAACCAATCTCTTGGTGTGGGTTGTCTGCTGTTTTCTACTGTTAGGCAGGCTATGTACCTAATATCTTTTGCACCCTACTTGTTTTCTCACCTTATTTACTCCTTCTTTAATAGTGTGTTTGGTTGTTGTAGACAAATGTCTCCATGACGTCTTAGTGTTGTGCCTCATGAGAGTAGAAATGAGATTACTCTAGAGATGGTGGGTCCTGAACCTCCAGTGTTTCCTCCCATAGAGCCTCTTGTTGCACTACCTCCATTTGATCCTACGAGGGACCCTGACGCTCCATTCAGGTACAGTCTCCTAATGTTTATGCAGTCAGTTCAGAATATATTCAGACCTGCCCCATCTATGGAAGACTTTACGTAGGACATTCTGTAGTATCACCCACCCACATTATCGAGGACTAGCATCCCTCATGCTACATAATCATAGATAGAAGTTATATGGTCTATCTTCAACCACCTTTCAACACCTCTAGGGTGAAGGGTCAAGATTGCAGTCCATATGCTTTGTGACACTGCCCAACGCAGGTGGGACATTGTTTCTCTGGCTGAGTAGGCTAGGGACATGACTTGTGGAAATTTCTAAGAAGCCTTCTACAATAAATTTTTTTCAATAGACTCTGATAGATGATCATTCAGGGGAGTTCCTACATCATTAGAAGTGCTCTATGACTGTGTTAGACTATTCTACTTGTTTCACAGAATTTTAGTGTTTTCCCCAATCTCTGCCTGGCGACACTCATACTACTGTGAGGAATTTTGTGGATGGACTTGAGTACCTTTGTGATGTCATATCTCTCGACACTCTGCTTGGGGTTAGGACAGAGAATATATACTAGTTCCAGGAGTTCCTCATGAGATATGTTGGTACTATTGTGTTTGGAATTTCAATATCTTCGATATGTCTGGCATAAAAGTCACTCTTGGTATGAACTGGATTTCTTCTTACTATGCCCAAGTGGATTGATATCTTCATCAGGTGTCCTTCATAGCCCCTACGGGTGACACATATCTTCAAAAATGAGAATGGGACCTGCAGGCAGACCGAGCTAAGCCTATATATGTAGGGTTGGGCAGAGTGATAGATTAATTTACAAGTCTCATCATGAGTGACGAGGGAATGAAATTTGTTGAATATACTCTAGTGGAGGATCTTTTCAGGGACATCTTCACTGATGATTTATCTAGCTTACCTCATATGAGATAGGTGGAGTTCACTATTGAACTCGTGATTGGTGTAGCACTGGTGTATATTCCTCTTTATAAGAAGACACCAATAGAGCTACATGAACTCAAAAAATAGATTGAAGATATTGAGCCTAAGGGTTTCATCAGACCCAGCACATCGTCGTGGGGTTTACTTGTCCTTTTTTACAAGAAGGAAGATAGTACACTAAAGTTATCCATGGATTATTTTCGAGTCAACCAGATCACGGTAATGAATCGATATCCATCGCCTCATATAGATTATCTATCTGACCAGCTCCAGGGAGAAACTGTTTTCTCCAAGATTCATCTATGTTTAGGATATCACCAGGTGCATGTACGACCATCCAACATACCACGTATAGCATTCCAAAGAAGGTATGGCTTGTACTACTATCTGGTTATGCCATTCAGCCTCACGAATGCGCCAGTAGTCTTCATGGCCCCGATGAAACAGGGTTTTCATCCGTATCATGATTCCTTTTTGGTAGTCTTCATGGACGACATCTTAGTGTATTCACTTTCCATACACGACCATGCAACCCTTCTTTAGATCATGCTGGGTACATTAATAGAGCACCAGCTATACACTAAGATCAGTAAATGCCCCTTCTGGATTGATAAATTCCACTTCTTGGTCCATATTATATCTGAAGCAGGGGTATCAGTTGACCCAGAAAATGTGATCATCATGGTTTCATGGGAGAAGCCCAAGAGTGTCTTTGACATTTGCTGTTTTTTGGGGCTTGCTGGCTATTACATGTGATTCATCCGGGATTTCTCCCGCTTAGCAGCGCCTCTCATGGCCTTGACTAAGAAAGGTGCATAGTTCATCTGGTCATAATATTGTGAAGAGTAATATTAGGAATTAAAATGAAGACTTCCCTCAGCCTCGATCCTGATTCTACCTAAACTGGTAAGAGCTATACAGTTTTGTTGTGATTCTTCATGAATTGGACTGGGTTCAGTTTTGATGTAGGGTGATCAAGTGGTGTCTTATGGATCCCTCTAGCTGAGACCTCAAGAGAGAAACTATCCTACACAGAACCTTGATTTGGTAGCTTTGGTTCATGATCTACGTTTTTTGGAGACACTATTTGTTGGGTGAGATATTTGTTGTTTACACAGATAACTAAATATTTAAAAATATATCTACTCAAAGAGACAAGAACATAAGGAAGCACAGGTGGTTTGAATACTTGAATACGTTCAATTTTGAGCTTTATTATACCCCTAGTAAGGGTAATGATATGGAAGATGATTTAAGTTGCAAGACACAGACTCAGGCCATGTAGGTATCCAGTAGTGTGTGGTAGAAGATGGCATTGATTTTAGTGATGCATCTGGAGGTTCAGAAGCAGAGTGGAAAACCAGTTCTAGCAGCTCTTATAGTGACAACCTCTCTTCTAGTGAATTTTTGTAGGCAACAGTCGATTGACCTTGAGGGTCTCGTTTTGAGGGAAAGTGTTATAGGAGAAAACCCACCTCCTGGTTGGGATATTGAGGGCATTGAAACTCTCCTTTACCGTGGTCGTATATGGGTACATTAAGGTATACAGGAAGAGCTGATGAAGGGATCACACATCTCTATTTGGGCAGTTGAGCCCGGGCTGACAAAGATGTATAGACACATGTGTCGACAGTTTTGGTGGCCGGGTATGAAAAAGTAGATAGCGGGTTTCATCATTCGGTTCTCCACCTGCAAAATGGTGAAGGCATAGTACCATCGACCTTTTAGACTCCTACAACCTCTATCTATTCATAAATGGAAATGTAATTACACCACCATGGATTTTGTTACAGGCTTGACATGATCTCCTCGTGGCAGTGACGCGGTATGGGTGGTTGCCGATAGGTTGACCAAAGATGCAAACATTTTGCCTATTTGAGAGACCTTTATGATTGATGAGTTAGGAAGTCTATATATCTGGGAAATTGTGAGAAATCATGGTGTACCTTATTATATTTTCTTGAATAGGGATGCTCGTTTTACTTCACGATTTTGGAAAGGGTTGAAAAAGACAATGGGCATATAGGTACTTCTGATTACTTCATATCACCCCCTGATCGATGGGCAATCCGAGAGAGCTATATGAGTGTTAGAGGATATGTTACGGGCTTGTATCCTTGATATTGGAGGATCCTAGGAGAATACTTTACCTCTTTTCGAGTTTTAATTTAATAATAGCTTCCATTCGACAATCCAAATGGCTCCGTATGAGGCTCTCTATGGTAGACTGTGTCATTCACCTTTATGCAGGCTCGAAGTAGGTGAGGCAACTCTATTGGGTCCAAATCTCGTTCAGGAGACATCTGAGAAAGTTCAGCTGATTTAGAAGCGTATTACTACAGCTCAGTCCTGGAAAAAGTCTTATACTGATCATCGCCATAGACCTCTGGAGTTTGAGGTGGGATATCAATTCTTTCTGCGTGTTTCTCTGAGGTTGAGTCATAGGCGGATTAGGAGACAGGTGAAGTTCTCACCGAGGTATGTCGGACCATTCGAGATAGTGGATAGAGTAGATCTGGTAGCCTATCTGTTACTGATACTTCAGAGGTACAACAACATGCACGATGTTTTCCATGATTCTTAGCTTGGACAATGTAATCCAGACCTGTCTCATTTTTTTTGACCATGACGACATCAAACCAGACGCTGATGCATCCTTTGTGGAGAATCCAATCTGTGTCATCAACCATAGCATGAAAGCCCTCTAATAAATGTCAGTCCCACTGGTCCGGGTTTTGTAAAAACACAGGCGTGTTCAGGACGAGATCTGGGAGTGAGAGACGGAAGTACGTGCGCAGTGGCTGGAACTCTTCACTGGCGACGTTCCACTTCTTTCAGAAGGGCCACTCATAGAGGATTTGTCTTAAGGAGGGGAGTATTGAACGTCCTGGTCTTAATCAGGTACGAAAAATTATTACTTTATTGTAGTCTAATTAATTAAGCAATCTGGGGTGCATGCATGCGCACCTCACTGTGGGTTCCGGTCATCTTTTTATTTAATTTAAATAATTACAGTTGTTTCATGAAAAATTTCATGTCATACTTTGGTGTGGTTGTTGGTTTTTAAATAATTAATTAAGGATTGGAAATGACTAATAAGAGATTTAAATAAGATTTAAAAGAAATAATGAAGTTATCAAAAAAATTTATTAAATAAAATAAAGAGGAGGATATGGGAAAAAGGAAAATACTTAAAATGGGGGATTCCCATTTTTAATCATTTTTATTATTTTCCTTTCGATTCTTTTACTTTATTTTATCTTTTTCTTTTATTTACATTTTTCATTATCTTTTATTTTTATCTTATTTTTTTATTTCCTTTTTTTCTTTTCACTCCTTTCTTTTTTTTCCTCTCCTCACTCCCTATCCCAGTCATCATGTCGCACCCCTCAATCCTGTTACACCGACCATCACCCCTTCGGAAGGCCGCTACTCCTCCGTCTGACGTCTGATTTCCTCAGCGTCAGGTGCACAGTAAACCTTAGAGAAAGTCTAACATTGCGCCAGTGGATTAATTCGATTCCATTGAATATTTTGCATGCAACTCATCGCGAAAATTCTTACCCTATTATGGGGTTTCCCTAAAATCCATCGATTTCATCCATATTAGGTCAAATCAAAGTCTACCACAGATCTTAGAGTCATCTATGACTATAAGGTAGGGTGCCTAATTTCTTTCCCTCTATTGTGTTGTGATTTATTAAAAATTCACCGTTGTTCCGTTAGTCAGTGCCTACCAGATTTCTGCAATTTTACCCATGTTAATTACTTTAATGGTTCTGTTTAATTGTTGCAGTCTTATACATCTTAAATTAATTTTTTGAATGGTTGCAACAAGATTGGACATCCCTTTGAGTGTGCTAAAATTTTCGGCATATTTTTCCGTTAGTCGGGTTATTAATTTAATTATTTGTGGGTTTTGCACAGACCTTTTTAATTTTTTTTAAAATAAATGAATATTTTTTTGAATTATTAAAACAAATATAGAAAACCATTTGGGCGTGCTGACATGATCAGTGTATTCTTCCATTTTCCGAGTTTATTTTTTGTTTAATTGCATGTGTTTAGAAACAACTTGTTATTGTATTTAAATTAAATAAATAGTAGATTGAACATGAATTTCAATTGATGGTCCTTTGGCACCTATTTTTCTGAACTGTTTATTATTTAAATATGCATTATCTGCTACGGTTGATATGATTGGTTTATTTCCTTTCAAGTTTTTGTGTTATACTATTAAATTTATGCCTTGTGATGCATGAGGGTATCTGTTTAGTTTTTATGTTGTGACTTTATATGCTGATTATGTCATATCTACTACTGTCAAAACATTAATTAAATCCAGGGGGAAAGGATGTGGGTCATGTATTATGTACCATGCTTAGATCCTCTATTCTTGACAGGTTACCTCTATGTGCCAGGGGGCGGGGTCATAGGCTTTTCCAGATCGAGACATCCTCGGACAATCTAATACATTTGTGTGATACCGGTTCCAAAAGGGCCCATTGGGATGGATCCATTAGCAATGTGGCTAAACCAGCCTTGGATGACACTTGACCCCATTTTTGTGAGATCGGGATTGACTTAGTGTAAATCCATTCCTCGGGCGATACTTGGTCTTTCGAAAGATTTCCATGGATGCGCTTGGTGGCAATGGGTAAATTAACGGAAGTTCTGTAGCGATACCTTCGAGATGGGCTCAGACTCCAACTCTCAACATAAACTTTAATAATGACGCACTTGAGTTCTACATAACTTCCCTTTGACTTTCTTAATAATTGAGATATCTTTATGATATGTGGAAGTGCACTTGATTGATACTTGACATAGACCCCAAGTCAAAGAACAAGCTTAGGGTATACCACTTTCTTGTTTAACATGATTTTCTGGGTTATATATATATGTGTTCCTGCATTCTACTGATAGGTACCCTTTCAAACTACCAGCTTCGGCTGAAGCAGGTGATTAGGAACAGGGGCCGTTTGGGACCCTGGCTGACTTATTTATTTCATTTCTCTATAATTAATTTATTCTAAATGGTTATGTAATGGCACACAGCATTTTTTTTCATGAAATGGAATGGTTTAGACACCGTGGGTGCCAGCCTACAAGGATTTTATCTCACACCCTACTCGGGCTTCATCGACACCCGAGTAGATTACATGCTCATAGGTACTGATAAGGGGAAGTCTGCTTCTTCTGATGCATGACTTTTCATTACTGCTTAAGATGGAAACCGGGGAAGAGGACCGGGCCTTTCATGCGATGCAGTTGATGCTTGTGTCTTTTCTTTTAGTTGAATGTCTGTTTGAGTTCTGTTTTCCATACATTCATTTTAGACTCATATCATGGCATGAAACTCTTTTGTAAGTTTATGCACTTGGATTTTATTATTCATTTGGATTATTTACATTGATTCTACTGTAGTAAATTTTTTCACATGCTTCCGCTACTAATTATTTGTTATTGTTTACTTCTTCTTTGATATTATATGTTACCTATGAGGGTATTGTCTCCCCCACAGAAACAAAAAGGGCCCTCACTGCTAGTCAGTAGCCTTTGGTGTTCGAGGAGATGCTCTTGAGGTTATGTGACACACCGATCTGGCCACCGACATAGAGGTGAGCCGGGTCAGGATGTTACACATTGCATGGGTGGTAATCTCTACTAACATTAACTTCTCACATTGCAATTTCGTTCATTCTTAACACATTGAAGCTCAGCTTGGGCTTAGTCCAGAGCTGAGCGTAGTGATTCCAACTCCTTCCCAAGCACAAAAAAGAAGCTTCATATAGCTCGAGTGTACTCGATGAGGCCATTGACTCTTCTTTCTGAATTAATTAGCCATTATCATTTCAATTTATAATAACACATCTTAAGGTAAAGATTATAGTTTCCAATGGTCATATTGACCAATACTCATATAACAGCTAAAATCCAATAGTCTCATTTCAATTATAATCATTTCACTAATAAATAAAAATAGTTATATTGACTAAAAAATAATATAAGACACATTTTCAGGAAAACATTATCATTTGAAATGTTCGGGTCCTAACATTTTCCCCCCTTACGAAATTTTTTCCCTAAAATTTCAACTCATTCTCTATGTTGGGAAAATTTGACAATACATCAACATTATTCATTCCTCCAACTCCCGTGTTTCTTCTTCATAATTTTGGTTCCTCCAAAACACATTAACAAGGCGGTAGAATTGTTGCATAGAACGTTTTCTCTGCAATCCTAGATATCCACTGTCTGCTCCTCATAAGAGAGGTCATGTTCTAGTTGCACCACCTCAAGATTCAGTACATGTGATGGGCCAGGTATTTACTTCCCCAAGAGGGGAACATGGAATAAATCACGGACTTCTTCTATATTTTGAGGAAGTGCAAGTTGACATGATACTGCTCATATGTGATCATGGATTTCATAAGGTCTAATTTACCTAAGTCTGAGCTTACCTTTCATCTCAAACTGTATGATGATCTTACATGGATAAAATAGTTGGATTACATTGGCACCAACATCCAATTGCATGTCCCTTCGATGGTTTCAGCATAGTACTTCTGCCTACTCTAAGCATCCTTAATGTTTTGTTGAATTTCATGATCTTTTTATGTCCTCTCTTGTACAAGATCATACCCAAGAATCTTTCTCTCCCCAGATTTAACCCAACAAGTAGGACTTCAATATCTCTTCCAATTTAGAGCTTCATAGTGTTCCATTTAGATGCTCAATTTGAACTATTTTTGTATGAGAACTCAACTAATGGGAGATATTGATCCTTTCCACCTTTAAATTCCATCGATCATGATTTTACTATGTCCTCGATTGTATTAATAGTTCTTTTAGAATAGAAATTAGTTTATGGGTGATAAGACTTACTAAAAATCAATTCAGACCTCAATGAATGTGGAATACTTCTCAAGAATATTGATGTGATCCACGAATCACAATTATATGTGATAGATAGTGGTACCCCAGGAATCCTTAACACTTCCTTCATGTAAATCTTGGCTAGTTGATCAAGAGATAAATCTCCCCAAATAGAGATATAATGTCCAGTCTTCATGAGATAGTCCACTATAACTCATATCAAATTATTTTCTATGGATTTTCTCGGGAGACCAGTGACAATGTCCATAGTGATATTTTCCCACATCCATGTTGTTATGGGTAGTGGTTGTAATAAACCATTAGGAAGTTGTCAAACATCCTTCACTTATTGCCACACCAGGAACCCGAGAGTGCAGTCTGTAATCTCCCTTTTCATGTTATCCTACAAATAATTATCTCAAATGTCCCTATACATTTTATTGCTTCGAGGATTTATATAGAATGTATATCTATGATCATCATCAATCAACTCCTTCTTTATTTCTGAAATATATGGAATACATGGCCTTGTATTAAATTTCAACACACCTTATTGATGAATATTGAACTCAAGAAACATCACATCCATCATAGCTTCAAACAAACCCTTTGAAAATTGATTTTCTTTTTGAGATTTCTTGATAATCTGTAGTATTGATGGACAAACAAATTGTTTGGGATATGTTTGATGAGTTCCATTCCCATACGATTCCCATGTTCACTTTTACATGGTCATTGATTAATGGATATCTTCTAATCCTTATCATTCATAGAAAAATAAGGTACTTCCAAATAAAAGCATTAACATAATTGTTTTCTCTATTTGGATGAAAATCAATTGAAAAATCATAGTCTTTAAGAAGTTACAACCATTAACTTTGTATCATGTTCAATTCCTTTTGTGTAAAAATATACTTCATACTTTTATGGTCTATGTATAAATAACATTTCTCTCCATAAATATTGTGAATCCATATATTTAGAGTGAGAAAAAACTACTGGCAGCTCCAGATCCTACAGAGGATAGTTCTACTCATGATTCCTCAACTATTGAGATGAATAAGCTCTCACCTTGTAACTTTTCAAGAGGACACACCCAATTCCTTACAAAGATGCATCACTAAAAATAATGAATCTGTCACCGCTTGAGGAGATAGTTAACATGGCTGCAGTAACCATTCTCTTCTTATTCTCTTGTAAACATTCCTCTCACACTTTTGTCCATATGAATTTATCCCCTTTTTATTTTACATTGGTAGTGTATTAGAACGTATTTAAATGTATTTCACAAAACTCTTATAATATACCACTAAACCAAGTAAACTACAAATCTCAGTTATTATTGTAGGCTGAGGCCGCTTCTCTACAACCATTTTCTTTACAGGGTCAACCAATATTCCATCATTGAATACAATGATCCATGAGAAAGAAATTTGTTTTTACCAATATTCACACATGTTGAAATTTCGAAAAAAAACTCTCCTTCTGTAGATTTTTAAAAATTACCCTTAGATGATCATCATGCTCCTTACGAATTTTGGAATATATCAAAATATCATTAATAAAATCCACCAAGATGTTAACAAGGTAGTACATAATGAATCTATTCTTCAAATCCATAAAATTAGATGTTGAATTATTAAAGATGAAGGGAATAATAACAAACTCATAGTGACCATATCTTGATTATAAGGCAGTTTTTGGAATGTCTTCTTTCATTATCCTCAATTGATGATAACTAGATCAGAGATCAATCATAGAGAAGAATTACGCCCCATGAATCTACTCAAATAAGTCATAAATTCATAGAATATGGTATTTATTCATCACTATGATCTCATTCAGTTATCTATAATAAATGCATAGCCACATTGATCCATTAATCTTCTTCACAGAGATATCATGTGATCCCCATGTAGACAAAATCAGTCAGATAAAACACTTCTACAAATGTTCATGGAGTTTCAGCATTAGTTCATCTTGCACCACATTTTCCATTATATATGAGGTCTTTGATATCAGATGAGATCCATGTACAAGATCAAAGGAGGACTATAGCTCTCTTTATAGGGGCGTTTAGGTAATGCCTATAGAAATTTGTCAATGAATTCCTAGATGATGGGGAAATTATTATCTTTATACTCTCATTTATTTATTCTTCTTCACTAATCAAATCCATAAAAAAGGAAGTAGGAGGTGCTTCTAGACAAAGGTCAGGTCGAGATATCTCTCCTTGGAAGATAATGGTAGTTTTCCCATTCTAGACTACTGATATTTTCTTTCTTCTGCATTTGATCTTATCATTATACTATATGAGCTAGTCCATCCCAAGTATAATGTCAAATTTCAACATAGGAACGAATACTAGATTTGTGACTAGATTTTTCTCACTAAAGTAGATACTAGTGTTTCAAAATACTATTTATGCTTGGATAATCCATCGAGGACTATTAACTTATAACTCTATTTTTTCTAGTTTAGTGATTGATCCTATATTAATTACATGCATGATGTAAATAAAGGAATGTGTAGAACTAGAATCAAACAATTTATTTTCTTTTTTTGAGTGAAAAAGATTAGTACCTTCTACCACATCATTTGGATCTTCAACATCAGCTGTCGTTATAGCCAAATAATGAACTTTACCACTTATCCTTTGATGGGGACAATGGGGATTACCCTATACTACCCTTAGATTTGGACAGTGATTAGAAAAGTTCCCACAATGAACAAAATATGAAGTATTGGGCTTTAGTTAGGGATAGTACCATCTTCACAATGTTGTTAGTGTTGGAAAGATGAGGCTTCACCTCATTATGAATATTTCTATGCAATATGGCCTTCTCTTCAACACTTGTAACATTTACCACTCTCGAGTAGATAGTTACCTGAATGATTTTTATCACATTTGTTGCATGTGGAATGTTTCACTTGATTTATACCTCTTCTATATTCAATGCCCATCCTGAATCATAGATCTAATGATCTCTTCTTTTCATTTGATTTGTGAGACCACTACATCTCACCATACTCTAGTTCTACTTTCATAGCACTCCACATGATCTCTTCATAGCTATCATAGTCTCGGTTTTCTAGTTTCTTCTGTACATGAGGTCCCATTCCACCAAATAATCTATCAACCATCTCATTAGGATCAATGAAAAATTCTGAGGTATAATGGGAAAGTATTCTGAAGTCCATTTCATAGCATTCCGCATATTTATTATCCTTCCACATCAGCTCAAGAAATTCCTTCACAATTTCTGTTGTAGTCGAATGATGGAAAAATTTATTGAAGAAGAGAACCCAGAACTCTTCCCGCTCCAAAGCTACAATATCCTCCCTTGTAATTGTGTTATTCATAATCACCTCCACTGATTATATTCTCCCTCCAAATGGTAAATAGATAGGGTGGAATTCTCTTTTTTGGAACTACGATGTAATGAAAATCTCCTATCTATAGAGCTTATCCGCTATTCTGCAATCAATTAGTTTCCATATCCACTGAATGTTGGTGTTCATTAATGCATAAAGGACTCAACAAAATGATGTTAACTTCACAGTGAAATCAATGTCTCATCATGATTCAGGTTATTTCCCAAAAAATGAGTCATTTTGTTCATCATTCTCATTAAAGATTCTATTCTAGATTCCATTGGAGGGTCGTCAGTGCAAGGTCCATTTCGGTCACCATTTGGATGGTTCCTCTTATTTCCAACAATTTTCTAATAGAATAAATCATTAGTGGGAATATTGTTTCATTATAGAAAATTTATACTCTAAATGATATTTTTATATCTAAATGAATTATGATTAAACATGTTACTCATCATCATCAACTACATTTCCTATAAATCCTTTATAATGAATGTGAAGAGAGAACAACCCTCTAAGGACTGGAAACTGATTTCCCCTTACCTGGAGGTACTGTTTTAGCACTCTAGGTGGATAGTTGGAAGTGGTGATATTTATTTCCGGCTGCAAGATTGTGGGCCTGGTAGGTTATGGTTTCTAGGATTCCCCACAATGAATATATCTTTTTTTGAGGCTAGAGGCCATCCTGGTTTTATTCAGGCCATCTTGGATTATAGTCAACGGTCTTTGTTCAGTAGTATTGTTATCAATGATGATCATTATAATCTTATTTTTACAGTTTGTTCGTCAGGTGTGTTATCTTTAAAGGATTTTACCTGGGTGAGGAGGGATGAAAATGATGATGATACATGGGGGGAGATAATGTGGTGCAGGGAGGTCCCCTCAAAATTTAATTTCCTTGTGTGGTGGGTAAGGAACCGAGTTCTGCCTACTGATGATAATATTCAGCGTATGGGTGTTAGCTTTGCCTCCAGGTGTTGGTGTTGTCGTGAGCCCAAAACAGAATCATTGGGGAATTTGTTTTTTGATAGTGAATGGGATGGATGGATATGGATGGTGTTCGGTGCTTTCACTGGGTGGAACGGGCAGGGAGGGACGATAGAAAACTTTTTAACTGCATGGTTTCAAGGCACGGGAGGCCATGGACCTGAAAGGAAGGCACGAACTATCCTGATACTAGCAGGATGCTGGACCCTTTGGAGCGCAAGGAATGATGTGCAGAACAAAAACACAAGATGTAAATAGGAAAATATCATTTTTAGAATGATGAATTCTTTTCAGGACTTGGTTCGGGTGTGTACTTGTTGCCAGGATGCACCATCGGTGAAAGCTATTATACCCAACAGTCTTCTTTCCAGCTGAAGCAGGGAGTTGGGCCGTGGACACTGGTTATGTTGGCATCCACTTAACTTCAGGCTAAAACTCAACATGGTTGGATCACTTATAGGGGGGAGAAGAGAGGTGGAGGGGTTATTCGAAACTGTTTAAGGTCTGTTGTAGCAGCATTTTCTGCTTTCTATGGCAGGGGAGACATTTTTTAGGCTAAAGCGCAGGCTTTGGTCATGAGTTTGGAGATGTGTGGACAACGGGATATCACTCTCAAAGTGGTAGAAACAAATTCGTTAATGCTCTTCAAAGCATTATCAGGTAATGGTTGGGTTCCGTGGAATATCGTTTATATTATCAGGAAGTGCAAGCAGATTTTGGGTAATCTTATTTATATCACTCACACATAGCAGGAAGGGAACTAGGTGGTAGATTTCTTGGCGTCCAGATCCTCACCCAATAAAAGTATGTCTATTTTCCTTAATATATGTTCTTTTCCTAGTGAGGGGATGAAGTTTGTGATTAATAATGCTTTGGGATTGCACTTTTTTTGACCTCTGTGATTTTCCGATATCATCATTTCTTTAAAAGTCAATTAAAATGTTAGTTTTCAGTCAGTCAATATTAAAAAGCTTGTGACTAACCAAGTATATCCCCTAGTAATGTGAATCCAAGAGTGATGCAAGGCCCATTTTTGTGTACCTATTCTCATTTGAGTCTATCTTAACTCGATGTTCTTGTGTATACTCCTATAAACACCTATGCCATAGCCATATCCAATTGTTCATATACAGACATGGATTTATTTATTCAGAAACCACTTACTTAATATTTCACCACAATACGAGGAAGTTTTCTTATATTAAAATTTTTTAATTGGGTTATTCCTAATGTTTTCAAATATTAATTTCCCCAAAGAACTAAACTATCCATTGATACCAACTATGACATCCCACATTTTTATAACATAACTTTGGAATACATTTTACAAATAGAGGATCATTAACGTTGATTGTCTTAAAAATATGGTACACAATACATGAATACATAAGTAATTATTATAATAAAATTATATGGATTAATCATAGGTTCATCATAAGTAATATTAATACATCTCATAACCTAGGGACATACATCAATTGAATGGGTGAGTAGAAGGCCCAGTATGGGAAAACACGGAAAATATATTACATGTGATATCAACATGAACATGATGAAAATACATACAAACATTGGAATGGAAATGAGAGAATAAATTATAAAATGATGGATTGATGTATGTAAATGAGAGAATAAATGAGATAATAAATTAAATAATTTTTATGTATTGATTTACACCCCTATAAATTAAATGTTGGTTGGTATTCACATAAATAAAATACAACAATTTCGTGAGAAAAATAGGTAGATTTTGGGACGAAATTTCTTCCACATAACAATAATGCAACAAGGTTTTAAAAAACATTAAAAAGAGAGGTGAAAAGTTTGAAACATTAAAAAAGAATCATAATATGGTTTAGGGATATAATAAAGTGTAAAATAAGATCATGGTATGGTAATTTGATTTCCATACAGCATAAAAGACAAATTTAAAGAAAAAGAGAAGTTGTGAATTCCCAAATAAAAATCCGGCTGCCTAACGACATCACATAAAAATTCAGAAAATGATTTGGTGAAAGAGAAAAGGGTCTATCATCACATGGACATTAAATGGACCACAATAAGGATATATAAGATCCTACCCTAATATAAGAAAATGGAAATTAAAATACATAACAAAAAATAATTCTTTGACTAAAAGAGGATGGTGAAAGATTCGCTTACCTTGTGTAGTATTTTCTAAAACATAATGATCAGGACCTTGAAAGCATAAGGACACCTTTATAGGACTCCTTTGGAGGTTAAGAGACCATATATTTTTTTATGGGTTATTTTTAATTAATATAATAATGAAATTGGGTGGTATTTATTTCAAAAGTTAGGGAAAAGTGCCAAAGATGTCCACACTTGAAGCATTTGACTTCAGGTTGGGCCAACACCATCTTCAATTTTTCGTTACTTTTGGGATGTTGTGGATTCATCTAAATATGAAATTTTCTAGAAATATTCCATATATTTACACTCGTATCATTTCCCATTCCCGAGAAGGAATTTCACCAAATACTTCTAACCACATTTGTGGCATGTGGATAGTTTCACATTCTTTCACCTCTTCCTTAGCCAAATCTCCACCAGAATATTGAATCTATTTATCACTTCTATTAATTTGGATTTTTGAGACCACTGCATCTCACTGAACTAAAGTTCTACATTCATAGCACTCAACATAATCTACTCATAACTATCATAGTATCAGTTGGTTAGATTCTTCCAAAGATGGGGTCTCAGTCCACCCATGAATCTGTCACCCTCCCCATTATGATCCAAGCCAAAGCATGAGGAATAATGGGAAAGTCTTGTGATGGACAACTCATAGCTTCCCACGTATACATCCTCCTTCTGATTCATCTTGAAAAATTCCTTATCCATTTTCAGTCTCATCGAATTGGTGAAATACTTCTTGAAAGAGATACCTCTGAACTCTTCCCACTCCATAGCTTTAATCTTCCCTCTTGGCCTTGTGTTTATAATCAGCGCCCACCACTAATAATGTAACACCCCAACCCCTCTAGAATAGAGCCGGTTCATTTCATGTGATAGTGGCATGGTTAGAAGGAATGAAAATACAAATGGTACGATTAGTTTATTAGTTTTGAAGAAACTAACTACATATATGTTACTCAAATTACATTGGAAAAGTTTACAAAATATAATACATAATGAAAATAAAAACTTCATCCCCATGAACTCAAAAAATGTTCTCTTCTGTGTCACCTGTTGATAGTAAAAAATGAAAGGGGTGAGCTCAAATTCTCAGTAAGGGTTAAATTTAGTAGAATCATTAGTACAATAATAAGGGAATCACATTCAATCTGACATAATCAATATGGAATAGTGAATAAATGAATAACTAATTCCATTAATAAATTGAGCATGAAACTGCATCCATAGATTTTGTCATAGTGAAAACATAATGGATAATAATAATAACTGATAATTTATAATGAAAATTATTATTAATTGGCCTTCATGTATCTAGAACATGAAACCATAATACCGTTAAAACGGTTTAGTTCTATGGGTAGAAATCCATCTGATTTTTGGAAACAATCTCGAAAGGTTTATCGCCAACTGATTTGTCTCATGAGACCTACCGATCCATCAAGGGGATATAGCAGTCCCCACCCAACTATAAATGTCTAAATCATTATTTATACTTGATTCAATACAATAGTAATATTCCTTCTCAATATCCATATATATTAGAGTATACAGATTCATCAATATTTCCATAATTAAAATAACTTTCCAAATAAACACTATATGAAAAATGGTATATGGTTTAGAAAAAAACATATCCATGATATGAGATTATGGATATTTAATAAAAATATAATTTCAAATGATAGGTGATCTCAAATTGGATTTACCGACACCACTTAAGTATTATTAGGTGTACAATACAATGTTAGTCACAACAAAATAGTAGTTGAGACAAAGTCTCTTACCACAATGTAATAGGTCGAATCATATGACCAGAACATAATAACCATCAAATGAATCATTGAATAACATGCATATAAAGTGACTCATGTTATTATATATAAAAGTTCAGTACACATATACCACATTCAATAAATAAGGGGAAAACAATGAAAACCTCACAGAAATGAAAGTGAGATGAGAAACCCCATAAAAACATTTCAGCATGGTAACGAGTGTTATTTTGATGGATTAATGAGAGGTAAAGGGGTATTCCATTATTTTTATTTCACAAGGAAAGTATGGGGAAGGTTTTAAAACATACTCCATCATTATTAATTAAAAATAAAATGGAACAACATAGGGGAGATTCTTGAAGAAAAGTGAGTGCGAGGATCCCTTACCTTATGCTTGAAGGTGTTCTTGACTTGCTATTAAAAACCTGAATAAACAAATTAGGCTTATTAATTCATAATTCCAGAACCTATAATATATGTAAATGATTTTTTATAACCCTTTTCATTTCATTAAGTGTTTTTTTAGTTATAATGATCAATTTCATTGTTCAGGATTATTTGATTACTTGTTTTTAAAAGATCGATTCGCATATATTCACGTTTGGATAAATATTAAAGATGTAAGTGGTTGTCCATAAATGAAGTTATATGAAATTATTAAACTTCTAGGATATTACATGGTATTAAATTTAATTTGGTTACTTATAGTGAGGTCGAATTATTACATATATATAACCTTAGTGACAACTGTTTTGTTTAAACGGTGGGTTTGATTACAGTGAACAAGTTTTCCATTATAACTTAATACCAATTGTAAAAAAACAATTTCATAAATAAAAATAGAATATATTACATATAATAATCTGGTTCAACCATAACGCAATGTTTTCATAACCAGAATTAAATATTATAATAGAAATTGATAAATTCTTTTCCTTGAATGGGCTAAATTAGCACATCACAAACGGTGCTTTCATTTCTTCCAAATAAAAGGTGTGGAAAGGAGAGAAGATAATGAAATATACCATTAGAATAAAAATATTCCAGTACATGTATCTTACTAGAGTTATCATACTATTTTGGTTGAAGGAGGTGAGGAAAGAAACAAAAAGAAAAGAACTTAAAAGAAATGAAGCAATTGGAAAGAGGATTTTACCTCTTGAGACTTCCTCCTTTGAGAACATCTTAAGGGGAGAGGTTTTGTTATTTTGGAGAGTCTAGGAGATTTTTGATGAGGGGGAAGATCTTGGGGAGAGGCTATGGAAGAATATTGATAAGGCATAAGGTTTGAGTGGTGTGAGAGGAAGAGGGGGTAAGGGGTGCATTATATATTGGAGGGGAGAGGAGTTTTCTTAATATTATAATCATTAATTTATTATTTCTTCTCAAAACAACAAATAGTTAGTATTCCATGAAAAAGAATAGTAATATATGCATGTGAGTTTGAACCTATTGGGATTACATCATCAGATCATCAACAATGACTCAATTAATCCATTATTTAGCATTAATTGTCAATTATCGGATTTACTATTCCTAAAAAATTTATGTATTTTAGAAAAATCCAAAAAATTCACCCTGACCATTTTTAGATGTGTAGAATCCAAAAATGAAGTCTATTTTTCAAAAATAATTTTATAAATTTTTATAATTAAATATTTAATTAAAATAATTTTTTAATCAATAAATATAAACACTTAAAATATTCATCTTCATTTATAAGGTTCATAAATTCATTTATAAATCCAAGGGAATGGATAAAATTCATAAGATTCATATTAATATTCATAAGGGTGAGTTAATATTCATAAGGGTAGATTACAATCCATAAGGGTAGGTTACTATTCCCTAAAAATAATGTTAATTCTATTAGACTCTAAATATCATCTTAAACACAAACGTGTATGTCAGAATTTTAAAATTCAAATCTTAGAGTTGAAAATTTTATGTTTAATGGCTAGTATATGGATATCTTCTATAATTAACCATGTTTTGTTCCATATAGGCTCAGTGATTCTTGAAACATAGGCTATAAATAGAATTTGTTTAAGAGAACCATAACATGAAGTGTTTGGGGTGCTACATTATTCCCTCCTTCAGAAATTTCGTCCTCAAAAGTTTATGTATGAAGCCCACCAAAAAGATGTGGGCGGTTCTTTTTCATGAAATCCTTTAGTTCCCATGTTTCTTCCTCCATATTTTGGTTCCTCCAAAGAACCTTTACTAGACGAGTTGTCGAATTTTTTTCAACAGCTTCTCCCCTATGTCAAGAATCCCAATAGGCTTTTCATAGTATGAAAAATCATGTTCCAGTTAAATTTCTTCATAGTTGTGTACATGTGTTGGGTCTGGAATTTATTTCTTCAACAATGACACATGTATCACATCATGGACTTTGGAGAGATTTGGCGACATTACTAAATGGTAAGCTACTGCCCCGATTCTTTCCAGAATTTCAAATTGTTTGATATACCTGGGGATCATTTTCCCTTTCTTACCGAACCTTAAAACACCCTTCTATGGAGATACATTCAGAATGACATGATCTCCCACCTATAATTCCAAATCCATTCTATGATTGTCAGCATAACTCTTCTTCATACTTTGGTATTCTTTAATATGGGCTTGTATTGTCTTCACCATTGTCGTGGTCTCTTCAATAAGTTCTGGGCCTATAAGTTTCCTCTCACCAGCTTCATCCCAAAACGTTGATGTTATATATCTCTTTCAATATAATGCTTCATATGGAGCCATTTGAATACTATAATGGAAACTATTGTTGTTGTAAAATTCCAAAAAAAGGAATGTATTGATCCCACATACCTTGGATGTCAAGAGAGAATGACCTCGTCATATTTTCTAGAGTTTGAATGGTTCTTTCATAATGTCCCTCGGTTTGTGGGTGATAAGTTGTACTCATACGAAGCTCAGTATTCAAATCCTTCTAGAGAGTATTCCATACTTTTTATGTATACCAGGGATCTCGATCGGACACAATAGATAGAGGTGAACCATGATGTTTTACAACATCATTAATATAAATTCTTCCCAAGTGCTCAAATGTAAGATCCCCTCTTATAGGAAGGAAATGTGCTGATTTTGTGAGGCGATCAACAATCACCCATATTGCATCATTCCTTCTAGGTGACCTTGGTAGTCCGACAACAAAATCTATCACAATTTTATCCCACTTCCACATAGGAATAGGTAGAGGTTGTATCACTCCTTTTGGATGTTGTCTCTCTTCCTTCACTTGTTGAAAAACTAGACATCTTGACACGTAGTCAGTAATTTCCCACTTCATATTATCCTAGCAGAAATATTCCATCATATCTCTATACATCTTGGTGCTACCGGAGTGTATAGATAAATATGAGTTATGAGCATCGTCTAATAGTTCCCTTTTTGGCTCAGGTACTGATGGAACACATAACCTCTTCCCAAATTTTAGAACTCCTGCTTCATACACGAAGTAAGCTAGTCTCCCATCCTTGACAGCATTAATTTTCTTGTGCAGGTTCTCATCATCAGATTGAGAGCTTTTTATCTTCTCTAATAAAGATGGCTTAGAAATAATTTGAAAGAGGAAAGATGTTTCCCTTTCCTTAACAACTCCCATATCCGTCATTAGTAGATCCAAAAATATAGTATCTCTCTCGATCCTCATTTGAGTCAGAAGTCCATGTTCTTTCCTGCTTAATGCATCTTCCACCTTATTCGCCTTTCTCGGGTGGTAGTGTATTGAACAATTGTAATATTTGAGTAACTAAATCCATCTCCACTTCCTCATGTTGAGTTCGTTTTTTGTGAAAATGTATTTCATACTCTTCTGGTCTATATAAATCTCACATCTCTCTCTGTAGAGATAATGCCTCCAAATTTTCAGAGCAAAGATTACGGTTGCTAACTCAATACCATGAGTAGGATAAATTTTCTCATGATTATTCAACTATATTGATGCATAAGGAACAAATTTATATCTTTTCATAAGGACGCAACCCAACCCATTCTTTGATGCATCATTGTATATTAAAAATCCACCACTTTCACATGGAGGAGTCAAAATTGGATCATTGAAAAATCTTCTTTAAAATTCTCTGAAGCATTTTGTACATTATTTTTTTCCACAAAAACATAACTCTTATACGTGTGATCTTTGTTAGCGAATTATCCAGTCAGGAAAAATTCTGAACGAAATGCCGATAGTAACCTGCTAATCCAATAAAACTGCGTACCTCAGTTATGTTTATTAGCGTGGGCCAATCTTAGACTGGCTTTGTCACTGTAGGATCTACTAGGATTCCATCCTTAGACACAATATGGCCTTGAAAAGAAACTGATTAAAGCCAAAATTTGAATTTGATAAACTTCCCATATAATTAATTACTTCTATGTTTTTGCAGAACGACCCACAAATGATTCTCATGGTCTTCATAGATTTTTTGAGAATATGAGGATATCATCGATGATTACCACAACAATGTTATCAAGATATTCCTTGAAAACACTATTCATTAAATCCATGAAAATAGAGGGTGCATTTTTCATTCCAAAAGGCATTACTGTAAACTCGTAATGCCCATAACTGGTCTGAAATTCTATCTTAGGAATATCTTCCTTCCTTGCACGCAATTGATGATATCCAGACAAAGGTCAATCTTTGAATGGTATTGAGCTCCATGAAGTTTATCAAATAAATCATCAATCCGGGGTAGAGGACACTTATTATTTATTATAATAGCATGTATTTCCCTGTAATCAATGAAAAGCCTCATGGATCTATCTTTCTTCTTGACAAAGAGGACAGGAGTTCCCCATGGAGAAACACTGAGTTGAATAAATCATTTTTCACTGAAATCCTCTAGTAGTTTCCTTAGCTCTAATAATTCCCAAGTATCCATTCTATAGGGAGTCTTTGATATAGACCTTGCATCATGAATTAAATCAATAGGGAACTCAACTTCCCTCTCTGAAGGATGTCAATTTTAATCCTCTGAAAATACATCAATGTATTCTCCAACTATGTGCACATATTAAATTTGAATATTTCTTTCCTCTCCAATAGATATTTCTTTATGTTCCTCTCCAAGTATTGAATTCAGTAAAGTAACTGGGGGTGGTTCTAGATAAGAATCAAGTGTAGATGCTTCTTCCCTAAATACAAGGGATTCTACACCATTTTCCGAAATTGTAACTTCCTTCTTCTTACAATAAATATTTTCATCATAATTTGATAGCCAATCCATACCGAGAATTACATTAAATTCAGTCATTAGTATGATGATAAGGTTAGAAACTAAATTACATTTTGGTGTCCGGAGGGGGACTAGTCGACATGCCTTTGTTGCAATGATACATCCCTTGGGAGTTATGACTGACAACTCCTTTATTAAATCAAATTGGACAAATCCAATTTTCATTGGAAACTCGGAAGATACAAATGAATGCGATGATCTAGAATCAAATAAAGTGTTGGATATGTTTGGGGAAACAGTTAATGTACCGGCCACCACGTCATTATGAACATCAACCTCCATGTTTGTAATTGCATAGGCTCTCCCTTGTTGTATTTTATTTTTCTAAGGAATGTTTCTTTGGAGATTAGGAAACTCATCTGTATAGTGACCTATCTCTCTGCAATTGTATCATTTATTAACTTTAAATTGTTTCTTCCACTTGCATTCATCATATCGATGACCCTTTTCTCGACAGTTATATCAGACTCACAAGCCCTTCAAAAATTTCCTGAGATGATTCTTTCCACAGTTCTCGCATAATTGAAATAGCTTTGTTCCCTTGCTCTTCTTTAGTGTCACTCCTTTTCCTTTTTATCTGTATACCGCTTAATATCTTGGATTCCTTTGAAAATATTTGATCTAGAAAATATCCTCTATGTTTTGATGTCGCTTGATACAACTTCATCATATGATGAAAATGATTGAGAAGCCAATGCCCTTCGAAGACATGGCTCAAGACCTTCAAAGAAACGACAAATCCTTTCTTGCAAGTCACATACATAATCTGCGGCATACCTGGGTATCTTTGTGAAAGTAGCTTCATACTCTACAACACTATCTTCTTCCCTTTGTTTTAAGCTAAGGAATTTCCTCTTCATTTCAGTTCATTTCACACGAGGGAAATATTTTTCGAAGAATATTTCCTTAAAATTCCTCCATTCCATATATTATATTTCTTCTTCATCCTTGGTATTATGATTCAAGGACCACCATTGATTAGTGTCGGCCTTGAGACAATATACTGCCAGTACTAACTTTACATTTTCATTGCATCTTAATGCCATGAATATCTTATCAAGGGACTTGATCCATTACTCAGAAACCACTCGGTTTGTAGTCCTAGAAAAAGATGGGGGCTTCTGTAGCATGAAACAATCCAACACAGTTGTGGAATGCTTATTCTTTAAAACCCGAGGAATTTGTCCCAATATGGTCATGATCAGATCTGCTCCATCATTGACTATGTTGACTTGCTCAATTAGGAGATCCCTACCTTGCCCATGAGTGTTGATTCCCCTTATTTCGTTACATGCCATTTCTAAATAATGGGATACACTAGAATAGTTTATGAATCTTAAATATAAAATCACACAACATACATTGAAATTCTATGCATAGCTAATCTTATAAATATGACTTCTCTGAGGAAAAATTTACATTAAACACCTTCATAATGAATTTGAAAGAAAATTTGAATTATACTAAGCATGTCCCACGGGAGTGTCATAACCAAAAGTGAACCATGGCCCGTTGTTGTGCACCAGTTCTCGTTTAAGTCTAGCTCAAAGAGGTGTTTTCGTGTTTTACCCCTAGATACATTTGTGCCAGAGCCGCCTCTACCTGCTCATATCCAGACATAGAATTTTTTCTTAAAAAGATCCATATAATTTATCACAAACCAAAATACCAAGATGTTCTTGTATTTTTATCCTCAAATACTGCCTTAGGTATTTTCCCTACTATACATTTACTACTCTAGTTTACAAGTTTCCTACTAAACATCCTTTGATACCAACTGTAACACTTAGACCCCTCTAGACTGGAGTAGGTGCATTAATTGTGATATTGGCATGGTTAAAATGAATTAAAATCCTCATGGAATGATTAGTTTAGTAGTCTTTAAGAAACTATAAATATAGATGTTACTCAAATTAAATTGAAAATGCTTAAAAAATACAATACAAAAGGAAACTAAAAACTACATCCACAAGAACTCAGTAAATGATCTTCTCTTTGTCACATGTTGAAAGTAAACAATGAAAGGGGTGAGATCAAACGCTATGTAATGGTTACAAATAGAGGAATCCTGAGAACAATATTAAGTAAATCACAATCAATCTGACATAATCTATATGACATAGTGAATAAATTAATAAATAATGCCATTAATAAACTGAGAATGAAACTTCATCCATAGATTTTTTCACAGTGAAAACCTCATGGATATTAATAATAACCTATAATGAATAAAGAAAATTCTTATTAATTGGATTTAATCTATATTTAACATGAAACCATAATACCGTTAAAACTGTTTAGTTCTATGTGTAGAAACCCGTCTGATTTTTGGAAATAAACTTGAAGGGTTTGTCGCCAACTGATTTATCTCATTAGACCTACCGATGCATTGAGGGGATATCACGGGACCCACCCACCACTTCATGTCCAATTAATTCTTTATACATTGATTGAATACAAGAGAAATATTCCATTTCAATATCATTATAGATTAGAGTATACATATTCATCAATATTTCCATAATTGTAATAACATTCCAAATAAACACCATATGTAAAATGGTATACGGTTTAGAAAACAAACATATCCATGGTATGAGATTATGGATATATAATAAAAATATAATTTCAAATGAAAAGTGATCTCAATGGGTAGTAGGTACACCACACAAGGATTATTAGGTGCACAATACAATGTTAGTCACAACAAAATAGTAGTTGAGACAAAGTCTCTTACCATAATGTAATTAGTCGAATCATATGACCAGAACTTAATAAACCTCAAATGAATCATTGAATAACATGAATATATAAATAATAATGTTATTATAAATAAAATTTCAGTACACATATACCACATACAAGAAATATGTGGCGAACAATGAAAACCTCACAGAAATGAAAGTGAGATGAGAAACCCCCAACAAAAATTTCTGCATGTTAATGAGTGTTATTGTGAGGGAATAATGAGAGTTAAAGGGGTATTCCATTATTAATATGTCACAAGGGAGGTATGGGGGAGGTGAAAAAACATACCCCATCATTAGGAATTAAAAATAAAATGGCACAACATAGGGGACATTCTTGAACAAAAGTGAGAGAGTGGATCCCTTACCTTATGCTTGAAGGTGTTCTTGACATGTTATTAAAGACATGAATAAAAAATTAGGCTTATTAATTAATAAGTCCAGAACCAATAATATATGTCAATGATTTATTATAACTCTTTTCTGTTCATTTAAAACTTTTTTTGATTAGTTATAATGTTCAATTTCATTGTTCGGGCTTGTTTGATTACTTGTTTTTAAAAGAAAGATTCACTTATATTCATGTTTTGATAAATATTAATGATGGAAGTGGTTGTCCAGAAACGATGTTATATTCTATTAGTGAACATTCTGGAGATTACATGGTTTTAACTTTTATTTGGATACTTATAGTGAGGTTGAATTATTACATATATATAACCATAGTGACAACTGTTTTGGTTAAACGGTGGGTTTGATTACAATGAACATGTTTTGCTTTATAACTTAATACAATTTTCACAAAAGGATTACGAAACTAAAAATAGGATATATTACTTAAAATAATCTTGTTCAACCATAACACAAATGGTTTCATGACCATAATTAAATATTATAATAGAAATTTATAAAATGTTGTGCTTGAATGTTCTAAATTAGCACAACTCAAACGGTGCTTTCATTTCGTCCAAATAAAGGGTGGGTAAAGGAGAGAAGATAATGAAATATCCCATTCAAATACAAACATACCAGTACATGTATGTTACTCGAGTTATTATACTATTTGGTGAAAGTATTTTAGGAAAGAAACAAAAAGAAATGAACTTAAATGAAATGAAGGATTTAGAAAGAGGAGTTTACCTCTTGAGACTTCCTCCTTTGAGAACATCTTAAGGGGGAAGGTTTTGGTATTTCAAGAGTCTAGGAGATTTTTTACGTGGAGGAGGATCTAGGGGAGAGATTTGGGTAGAATATTGGAATGCCACAAGGCTTGAGTGGTGTGAGAGGAAGAGGGGGTGACGGGTGCTTTATATAGTAGAGGGGAGAGGAGTATTCTTAACATTATAATCATTAATTTATTATTTCCTACCAAGACAACCAATATTTAGTATTACATGAGCATGAATTGTTATATATTCATGTGACTTCAAACCAATTGGTCTTACATCAGCAGATCATCATCAATGACTCAATTAATCCATTATTTAGCATTTATTGTGAATTATCAGATGTTACTATTCATCCGAAAAATCACAAAAAACACCCTAACCATTTTTCGATGTGAAGAATCCAAAACTAAACTCTATTTTTCAAAACTAATTTTATAAATATGATTAATTAAATAGTTAATTAATATAATTGTTTAATCAAAAAATATAAACACATAAAATATTCATCTTCATTTTTAAGGTGCCTAAAATCATTTATACATCAAAGGGCATAGATACCATTAGAGTTAGAAAATTTATGTTTAATGGCTAGGTTATGAATATATTCTAAATGTAACCATGTTTTGATCCATATAGGATTACTGATTCATGAAACATAGTCTGTAACTAGAATTTATTTAAGTGAAACATACCATGAAGTGTTTGGGGTGCTATAGATAAAATTCCCTCTCTAGACACTAAATATAAAGGTTAAATTTTTCTTGTTTGAAACTAAAAAGTCCAAAAAATATATTATCTATAGAGCATATACACTATTCCCCAATCAATGGGCCAGTAGGTCCTCTTAATGTTGCTGGTAATTAACACATAAAGGACTCAACGAAATGTTTTTTCCTTCTGGGTGAAGTCGATATCTCATCACGATTCAAGTTATATTCAATAACCTAAGTCATTTGGTTTATCATTCTCATGAAATCTTCCATTCATTCTTCCATCAGAGGGATTTCCGCGCATGGTCCATTGTAGTCACCATTTTCACGATTCCTCCTAATTCCATACATTTTTTAAATGAATAAAACCTTTGTGAGAAAATTTCTTACATAAGAATATTATAACTCTAAACTATTTTTTCATATATAATAACATTATGCTTTAACACATTATTCATCATCCTCATCTATATTTTCTATAAATCCTTCATAATGACTCATAAAAATCTTGTGATTAACAAAACATATCCCTAAAGAGTGTCAAACCAACAGTGTAACAAGGCCCTTTATCATACACTAATTCCCATTTGTGTCTACCTCAAAGTGGTGTTATTGGGTTTTACCCCTAGATACATCAGTGCCAGTGCTACATCCACTTGTTCCTATCCATACTGAGATTAATTTATTTAGAAACCACTTACTTAAGATTTCTCCAAAATACTAGAATGTTTTCCAATAGATAAAATTTTCAATAAGGTTATACCTATGGTCTTGAAAACCTTATTTCAACTAGAATCTAATCATTCCTCTGATACGGAATATGGCATCCTGCTTTTTTATTAGATAACTTTTAAATACAATTTACAAACAGAAGATCATTAAAGTATAGTTTCTTGGAATCAAAGTTCATAATACATGAAACATAAGACAATCCTCTAATACACATGTAAGGATTTATCATAGGTTCATATTAAGTAAAATTATTTCATCTCATAACCTGGGGACATACATCAAAGGAAAGGGTGAGCATAAGTCCTAGTAAAGGAAAACAATGAATGTAGTTTACATGTGATATCGATACAAATGTGATGAAAATACAAAAATACGTGATGAATTAAAATAGTGGCATATAATAATAAAAATAAGATGAATAATAACATTAAAATTTGGATACACAGTTTATTTTAAACATTTATTATCATATCACCAAGGTACATCCCCATGGTGTCAATAAAATTACCATGGTTGTTCACCAAAGTATAGTAAAACATGTCATCTCTGGAGATTAATCTATTTAACCAATTCATTGGAGTGCTATCAGGGTCCACAAATAATATTTCAATATTTTCGTGTGGGAAACCATGATCATATGAAAACTTTTCATAAATAACCCGTGGAGAATAAAGGAAATGGATTTCATGTCAAAATCATGGATTTTTAAAAATTCTTCAAAACATGATCATTATGTCATTTATAACCCATAGAAATAGAATCAATGACTTATGTGTGTTAATTTTCAAATAAAATATATCATTTTATTTTTCTTGGTTAATAAATCTATAAATAAAATAATATTGGGTATTCAGATAAATAAAATTAAACAATTTCTTGAGAAAAAGTGATATATTTTTGAGACGAAAATTCTGCATCATAACGACTAAGAAACCTGATTTTATAATAAATTAAAAAGTGAAGTTAAAGGGGTAAACCATTCATAAAATACTAATAATAGAGTGGATTGATAGATTAAAATGGAAATTAGAACATTGTTTTTAAATTTTGAAGCCATACCATATAAAGGATAACATGAAAGGAAATGAGAATATGAGAATTCCCTTATGAAAACTCAGTAGCCTAATAGTGTCACATAAAAATTATGAAAATGAGTTGGTGAGAGAGAAAATGGTCTCTAATAACATGGAAATTAAATTTATACAAATAAGTATATATTATATCATAACCCGATATATGAAAATGAAAATAAAAAGACATAAAAAATAATTCTTTCACTAAAAGAGGAGGATGAAATGGTCCCTTACCCTGTAGAGTAACTTCTAAAAAACAATGATTGGGAACATGGATTCTTGAGGGATACATTAGAGGACTCCGTGGGAGGTACAAATACTAGATATTTGGTGAGGGGTAACTTGGAATGAATGGAATGAAGGAAAGTGGTGGTATTTATAGAAAAAGTGAGGGAATATTATATTAATTTCCATGGGACACCTCGTTAGTGGTATTTGAAAAACCATGCGCTCTCCCATGGTATTTCCCCATGTAATTGGACCCTTGGGAGACATCATAACATATTTATTCCTCAAGAGCTAGTCAGAATTGGTAGATATCTATTACATCATTAATGATATAATTAAACACACAAAAACTCAAAATAGTATTTTTAGTATTAATGAACAATTCAACTATTTCAAAAAAAATCAAAAATTTCACCCTAACAATTTTTCAACATGTAGAATTAAAAAATGAACTCCATTATATAAAAATAAATTTACTTTTTAATTAAATTATATAAATAAAACACTATTATATAACTAATAATTTTTAAACATTTATTTAATTATACTATGATATAATTATATCAGACTATGATTTATGATGAAAACAATATATTAATACTTCCTTAGGAGGGGTTAATATTACATTGGTCAATTTACCATTCATAAGGGTAAAATTACTATTCCAAAGGGTAATGTAAAATTTCACCAAAAATTATTTTCATCATATTGAACCACTTTGCTCAACCTGAATATCACCATGTATGTTTAATTTTGGAAAATAATTTCACAGAAAAAGTTAGTTAATAATAAAATATTTTTTACCATTCATAAAAAAAATCACTATTCATTAATTATTATTCAGAAAAAAACTATTCAGCAAAAACTATTCATCAAATAATAAAAATTGAATCTTCTTAGAAAACATCTAAAAAATTCATCCTAGATTATTTTTGACATTTCAAATTCAAAAAAATTGTATATTTTACCATAATAACTCTATGTATGATAAATCTAAAAAAATTACATTTTTTCTTTTAAAACAAATTTATCAAATTTCTCTCAATAAAAATATTTTTTATAAAGAAACGTTATTCTTAAAACAAAATTGAAGATTAAAAAATTTTATAAAAAAGGGATTACATATTAAGTAGCTAGGGCCTTGATACATGACCCCTTAAAACACCTACATACAACCTAACGGTATGGAGTGCGCTGGTGATAGACTCTTTAGGTAGCTCGGAGAAAATTTATAGAGTGGTAATCTCTACTCACATGAACTTCTCCCATAGGTGATTTCATTCATTCTTAACATGAAGATGCTAAGCTTGTTCTTGGTCCATATGAAAGCCTAGTGACACAACATCCTTTCCATGCCCCAACAAATGGGCTTTATACGGCTTGAGTCTACTAGATGAGACCATATAATTTTCATAAAACATTAATTAACCATTATCATTTATATTTTCTATCAATAATCATAACGTTAAGAGTATAGTTTCCAAGGGTCATATTGACAAACAATCATATATATGTCGAAATCCAATGGACTCATTTCAATTATAGTTATTTCATTAAAAAAGGTATATAGTTTTGTTGAGTAAAAAATATAATATAAATTTTTAATAAAATATTATTATTCAAAAAACTTGGGTTGTTACACAGGGACAAGTAGTAATTTCTGGTAAATGAATATATTTTAATGTCCATGTATTGCATAGTATATAATGATGACCATTCAAGGCATGTAGTTCTAAATCCCTGAGAAAAATTAATTAAGAATTTTATATTATTAAACCATGTCATGATATGTTTATTTTCAAATTAGGACACATAGAAAACCTGTTAATTTAGTTTAATGGTGCAATTAATTTTATATCCATGTAAATTTAATTTTTTAATGTACATCTCGGATAAGGGTGTACTCCACATAAACAATATTGATACCGCTTGTGTATTAATTAAATAAAAAATGTTCATTAATTAATTATACATCATGTGTGTACAAATTATACACCATGTTGGAATTACATAATTTTAAATATCATGTCAATTAATTATAAAATGTTCTTGTATAAATAAATTACATACAAAAGTCTTATTAATTATAAACAACATGTGTATTATTTTTTTACCATGTGAGTATTAATTAATTATACACTGCATGTGAATTAATTCAAATAACACATGTATTAATTAAACACCGCATATGTATTAAAAAATTACACATCATCTATGTAATAATTGATTACATGTCACGTATGTATTAATTTTTTACCTCGTGAGTATTAATTATATATAATTTTAGAATCAATTACATGTCGCATCTGTATTAATTATTTTTCGACATAGAGTAACAGTTACACAACATGTTTTCTATAAAATGACTACTGCATTATGTGTGGTTACACAACATTTATCCATATAAACTATGTTCCACCTTTGGATGTAATCTCCATGTTTTATTTTTTTATTATTAGTAATAAGATTGGTAGGGAGAAGACAACTCAACATTATAATTAAAAAGATAAAATTGAAAAAATAAATTAAAAAACTACATAAATCTATCAATTATTAATAACTAATAATAAATTTGATCATAACCACTCTAGTATGACTTTATGATTCCTTAATTTCAAGAATCACATACCAGGTCAGGTGAAACATTTCTTTTCTCTGTTACAATATGTAATATAAGATATTTGTTTTGAAAAACCATATATTTTATAAAATTTATTTCATGATCAATTAGATTAAGATACCGAAAAAACAATCTCAAAATATAGAGAGACCTAGTGTATTTGGGTAATTAGATACATATCAAAATATCATGAAACATGGACATAAGCACATCATTTAAATCTCTATATATATCCTGTAATTTCAATTTATCTTCAAAAACTGTAACGCATAAATAAAGGATGTACAAAAATAAAGGTGTGTGTAATAAATTTCATTGAGGGAATAATCGTGGAATATCATAAGGTAATGTTGAATATAGTTGATAGGATTCATTAATATGATTACATGAGATGGTTATAATCAAGAAAATGAACATCGATGAATGTTGTAATATGATAACATAATCCTATCATTGGAATGTGGAAATAGTATAAAACATGACTTCATAAGCATAAGTCTCCGATTACAATTGAGATAACATAACATACTATATTTACACTCATTGCGTATTCACCATACATGGTATCCAATTAGTTAAAAACATTACCCAATGCATTGGAGGGATATATCATGTTAGACCGAGATGTCAAATTCATATATTTTAGTTTCAATTTTGTTCCATATAGATCATTCAAAAAAACTACATATTCATCATATTTGAAGTGCCCAGATCAGTGTGAATCACTGAGAGGGGGAGGGGGTGAATCAGTGATCCTTTAACACTTTTTACTAATTGATTCTTAATCAATTAAACCCCTATGGCTTGTTAAGGCCTCGATCCACTCTTGTTGTATCTCTCACCTTTCCACGAATGATGCAGTAAATGTAAAGGAACTAGACACAACGATTTATAAGGTTCGGCACCAAAGGCTTATGTCCTTGCCATGTTGGTTATACACCCCAACATGGTTTCTTCCATTTAATCTATTAGTATTACAATGGTTGATACAGAGTCCCACTGTATCTCTCCTGAGTCTCACAGGAGGTTCTTTATACTGCGTCCCACAGTGTTACCAGAGTCCCACTGGCCTGCTCCAGAATCCCACTGAAGACTTCTTCTCCCTGAGTCCCACAGGGTCTTCTCTTGGATCCTCGAGTCGCACGAGTAGCTCTTCTTCACTTTAAGCTTCTTCAAGTATCTTCAGCAGTCTGGGATAAAGACTACTGGCCTTGCTCTGTACCTCTGATCACTTGTGATGATCAGGTCTTCTCGTCTTGCTCAGGCTTTATCACCTTCTTCTATGGATGACCGGGCTTCTCTCTTCAACTACTGAATACTCAGACAACTGATATCTTTAACTCCAGTCTGGTCCAGTCTCACAGGAATTCAACTCCATGCACTGAATGCATGGAAACTCTGATTCTTCAAGATCTTCTGGTCTTGGACTTCTCAATTGCACACAGCCTGATTTAGCTTTGTTCACGTGTGCAAGTGCATGTATGTAAGCATGCACTCCCCTTCTTCTTCACGGTGCAATAAACCCACAAAGGGTGTAGTCTCTTTAAGCACACACCTACTCACTTCCTTCACACACATAATTACTTTTGATTACACACACATAAATGTGTGTTATACTTTAGTGTGAGAGTCTTCCACTTCTTCTAAGTGTATACACTTCACTTAGTGCACACACTAGGTTCGGCCTTCTTATTCCTTTGCACACACACCACTAAGGTAAGTCTTTAGCCTTCCTCCTTCACTTTTCACACACACAAAATGTGTGGTATTCACTTGGTGCACACACATAGGCTTCGGCCTTGTTCCTCTTCTTGTTTTGCACACACACAAAATATGTTCTTTTCCACATTGTACACACACTTTGTTTTTATCTTTTAATCTTCAAGTGTGCACAACCAACCCGTAGGGTCTTCCTCACTTTGCACACACACAAGAGATGTGGTGGCCTTCCTTCTTTACTATGCACACACAAGAGGCAAAGCCTCGGTTCTCCTTGGGCTCTAGAGAAACAATGGTCTCTGCCTCCCACTTCTTGTTCACACACTACCCGAACTCCACCTTCAAAATAGGCACGCAAGGGGTAGCCGTGGGTCGCGTTTGTGTCAAGGGTGCAAGGCACCTCGGTCGCGCAAGCCTCAAAAAACCACGAGAGCGCGCAAGTGATGCGGCTGCCTCGGGTCATCCTGCCACGCAAAGGGAAGGCGCTCAGGGGTCCCCCTTCTTCTTCGTTCGCGCAAGGAGTGCGCAAAAGGAACCTCACGGAGCCTCTGATGCCTCCGGGCTTCACTGCCGCGCAGGGGGCGCGCAGGGTGTTCTTCGCGAGGCTTGAAGCACTCACGGAACATCAGGTTTTCAACAAAGGATCAGAAATCAATCTCTGTGCTTCGGGCTCTCTTTATATAGGCAGAGAAACGCCTCAGAACATCCGCGTGGGATAAATCTCAAATCCCCGAAGTATTCGGATCTTCAAGATTTTTTCAAATCTTGAACTTTCTCCTCGGTTCTCCACGGGTTCTTCTCTTTTTATTTTTCTCTATGTGCATGCGACTTAGAACGCATGCACGACCTCTTCTCTTCCAATCCATGGAAAGGTATAAACCCTTCACGGCCTCGGTAGCATTTCTTGCCTCGGCCGAACTTCAAAATCCTCATTTGTTGCATGCAGAGTCATTTTAATGCATGATCGTGTTCGGTAGGTCTAGACGAGCTCAATGGAGCCTTCGGCTTCGGAAATGGTGGCTGGGATCTCAAAATCCATTCTCGGATGGCGCCTGGTTCATCGGAGGCTCGCGGGTGGCTTCGGATGAGCTCAAGGAAGGAGACACCTCGCAGGCCGTTGGATCAGATATTTGGACAGCCGCAATCAGAAGATCTCGCGCGAGATCGATCGTGTGGTCGAGATCTGGCGCGCGATTGATCGAGCGGCCAGGATTCGCTCCCGGTGAATTTTGCGCGTCCCACATCAAAACGGTGAACGGTTTTGCCGCGGTTTATCACCCAGCCGCTCCCAGAGACGGCCAGTTGAACTTCTCCCTCCACGGTGCCGCCCCGCACCGTGTTCTCTCTGCGGGCGCGCTCTTGCACCCACCCCTGCCACTCGGGCGCGCCACTGGCGCCCACTATGCACCTTCGGGCGCGCGCTTGGCGCCCATGCTGCGCAGGACCTGATCCCCTGCGTGGCCCCGGCTTACACACGGTCGCGGCCTCTCGGGCTGGCCCCATGGGATCCCCCTTGGGTGTGGCGACCTCGAGTCCCACATGTGCCTTGGGGTTGAACCCTTAAGGCTGGCCCTTGGTGGCTAATTTTTTGCTTATGTAGAGACTTAGGGACTTTGTATAAAAACAATGTAACCCAAGTTCAAATTCCAAATGCCACTTCTTCCAAGCCATTCTTCCTCTTCATTTCTTCTCATCTTCTTCCTCATTTGAATTCCCCAATGCTTCTTCTTCATTAGAATTCCTCCAATTCTCTTCAACATTTAATCTTCACTTAGGAGTGAAATTCTTGAAGGTTCATCATCAACCGAGCTCCTGAATCACATAGATCTTCAATGTTCTTTATTGATCTAATCATAGATCAAATTGGAAATTCATCAGATTCACATGCACTAAGTGATAGTGCATGGACTTCATTAGTACCACTTCATCCACTTAGGAGTTGTGGATGGTTCTCCTCATCTCCTCATGCATTGTCAGTACAATGCATGGTCTTCTAACATTGTTGTGACTTTGTATCATCCGGATACAAGTTCTATGAACTTAAAGATCATCTCAACAATCATCAGATGTAATGATGCTCCATCATCATTCATTCTTCAAGTGTTGTAACTTAGTATCATCCTGATACAAGTATTGAAACATTAAGAACAGTTCTACAATCGTCTGATATGCATAGAGAATGTTTCAACCACAACATCCTATGCCACTTAGTGAATCTCCTAAGTGACATTCATCTTAGTACCATGGCCATTCTCCGTTCCTCACCAACACCATCACATCATTTGTCATTCACATCTTGACATTCCTTGACATCCTTCCATTCATTCCTTGACAATAACATACCTCATTGACAACAAATGCAACACAGTGCACTTCAATCTCCCCCTTTGTATTTGTTGGCAATATACTAGAGCACATATGAATGGGTCAATATGTGTGCCAATATTTTCTCCCCCTTATTGGCAATCAAATGAAAAGGTGTGGTGTGGTTCTCTTTCAAAAATCTCTTCCTCCCATTGAAAAGTATTTTCTTGAAAAACACTGAGAGATGGATGATGTCACATGTTCTCTATAGCAAAGAACCTTTAGTAAATCATCTCTAAGTCTACATGGGCTAACCCAGTGTAGAAAACAAGAGTGATGTAACCAAGGTACTCAATGCTGTCCAACATTCACTGTACGTGTGAGATCATGCTTCAGGGGTTTGAAATTTTTTAGATATAACAATGAATTGCTAAATCCTGCACATACTTCACAAAACACATTAGAACGTTCAGTGCAAAGATAAAGCTTCCCCTTTCATCCATTTGACTTCAATCAATACTCCCCCTTAATTGTCATGATGAATAAAATTAAGAAACAAGGGATGAAAGTATGATTGGAATACCTTCATTTTTCTCAATATGGTATTAAATCTCAGAATCCCATCTTCTACAGATTGGCTCCCCCTCAAGGGGTGCTCTCCATTATACCCAAACCATCCTCCAGTTTGAGAATGATCATCATCTTCAATTCCCTGCAATGTCAGCACATGTAAATACAAGTGATTAGGGAATAAGATGGAACCTCCTTGGTTCATCAATGCGAACAACAAGTTTGAGAAGATTCTCTCAACCGAGATGTCCCATTTTCACCATTCTTCACACTTCCACATTTGATCTTCAATGATGTTTGTGCCGGTGTGGATCTCAATACATCTTCATGTGAAATCTTCTTCTTCCCTTTTTCCTTAGCAATTGCCAGAACTTCATCTTCAGCTCTTTGTAGATCTTTGGCAAGTTGCAACTAATTAGGCCATATGACTAACAAGTCATTTGGAAGTGAGGCCTCAGTTTTGGATATTCCACATGGTTCCTTTGATGCTTTCAAGCTACCTTTCTTAGGCAACTTGTTTTCAACCAATCCCTTCTGCTTCATCTAGATTTATTGTCTGTTTGAGTCCAGTCTGCCTCTATTGAATTTCATGGCTTGTTTACAAAGATCCAGGATAAGTCCTTTCTTTCCACAGTAGAAGCATGTTTTCTTGTTGGTGGTCCTTCTGGATACATCACCCTTCTTGGACTTAGAATCCAAGGACTTATCTTCCTTTTTCAATATCTTCTTGGGAGAATTATTACCTTTCTTCTGTTTTCTTCCCAAGGATTATTTCTGAGCCATGTTCAGTGATCTTCTCTTCTTTTTAGCTCTGGATACAGTTGGAGATTGACATGTATCTTTTTGACCACTTTTGCAAACATCCCAGATGTTATCAAGTAATCCAAATCTATTTGCAGTAAACAGATGTCTCTGGACCTGTGGATGTTGCTTCTTTCCTTCTGGCTCGCTCTACCTTGGCATGGGCTTCCTCTGTGCTTTGGCATTCAGTGGATTGTACCAACAATCCTTTGCAAAATGCCCATACTTGTTACAACACCAAAATTGACCCACAAATCTTGACTTTTTGATTCCTTCCGATTGTAGGGTACTTGTCTTGAATTGTTGTGCTGCTTCAGGAGAGCTTTCTTTCTTCATTGTCTTCATCCATACCTGTTTGGAATTATTCTTCCATCCTGCACTTTTTGTGGAAACACAATTAGAATCATTAGTACAAGATGGGATGGATGGGACCTTCTTTTTAGAAGATGTTTCCCTTTCATTAGAGGATGTATTTCTCTTAGAATCATCCTTCTCAAAGCTCACTTGAGTAGCAACATTTCTTCTTTCAGCTGACTGGGAGGCTTCAGCTTTGGGTGATTGCAGATTTTTCAATATCACCTCCAGTTCAAAGCATTTCATGTTGAGGGAGTTCTTCTCATCCTCAACCAATCTTAGCCTACCTTCCCAAATCTGTTTCAGCTGTTCCATCTGGCCATCATGCACCTTCTTTATTTCATGTAATGAGTTGTCAAGCTCCTTCACCCTTTTGAATTTGTCTTCTAGTTGAGCATCTTTGACAACCATTGAAACTCTGTGCAATTTTTCCAGTGCATGGTAAACATCTTTGATTATTACTTTAAAGAATTCTTTCTCAGAAAGGCTTCTTTACAATTCTTCAGCAGTGTCTTCATATCTTTCATTGCAAAGAGAAACGGTTTCATCTTTAGCCTTCACCAGCTTTCTGAGAGTGTTGGTTATTCCAACCCTTTTGGCCAATTGGTCTTCCATTTCATTGGCTTCTTCTTCTAACTGTGATTTTTCTTCTTGAAGATCAAGGATGCCTGTAGCTATACACATTGCCACTTCCTTGGGGACTGTCTTCGGAAGATATTCGATTGCACTTTGAAGATATTTCATTGTTCCAACTTCATCACAGCTAGGACAGGCTTTATTCATCTTCTTGGCCTGTTTCTTCTTTCTATTTTTCTGAGTCTTGGTAGATATCTCCATTTGAGGCTATTCTTTCAATTCCTCAAATCTGCACTCCATATATACTCTCTTGGATCTTTTAGAGGTAACCTCCCTCTGATACCAATTGAAGTTCCCAGATCAGTGTGAATCACTGAGAGGGGGAGGGGGTGAATCAGTGATCCTTTAAAACTTTTTACTAATTAATTCTTAATCAATTAAACCTCTATGTCTTGTTAAGGCCTCGATCCACTCTTCTGGTATCTCTCACCTTTCCACGAATGATGCAATAAATGTAAAGGCACTGGACACAAGGATTTACAAGGTTCGGCACCAAAGGCCTACGTCCTTGCCATGTTGGTTATACACCCCAACATGGTTTCTTCCATTATAATCTGTTAGTATTACAATGGTCGATACAAAGTCCCACTGTATCTCTCCTGAGTCCCACAGGAGGGTCTTTATACTGCGTCCCACAGTGTTACCAGAGTCCCACTGGCCTGCTCCAGAATCCCACTGAAGACTTCTTCTCCCTGAGTCCCACAGGGTCTTCTCTTGGCTCCTCGAGTCGCACGAGTAGATCTTCTTCACTTTAAGCTTCTTCATGTATCTTCAACAGTCTGGGATAAAGACTGCTGGCCTTGCTCTGTACCTCTGATCACTTGTGATGATCAGGTCTTCTCGTCTTGCTCAGGCTTTATCACCTTCTTCTAAGGATGACCTGGCTTCTCTCTTCAACTACTGAATACTCAGACAACTGATATCTTTAACTCCAGTCTGGTCCACCTCACAGGAATTCAAATTCATGCACTGAATGCATGGAAACTCTGATTCATCAAGATCTTCTGGTCTTGGACTTCTCAATTGCACACAGCCTGATTTAGCTTTGTTCACGTGTGCACGTGCATGTGTGTAAGCATGCACTCCCCTTCTTCTTCTCGGTGCAATAAACCCACAAAGGGTGTAGTCTCTTTAAGCACACACCTTCTCACTTCCTTCACACACTTAATTCCTTTTGATTACACACACATAAATGTGTGTTATACTTTAGTGTGAGAGTCTTCCACTTATTATAAGTGTATATACTTCACTTAGTGCACACACTAGGTTCGGCCTTCTTATTCCTTTGCACACACACCACTAAGGTAAGTCTTTAGCCTTCCTCCTTCACTTTGCACACACACAAAATGTGTGGTCTTCACATGGTGCACACACATAGGCTTCGGCCTTGTTCCTCTTCTTGTTTTTCACACACACAAAATATGTTCTTTTCCACTTTGTACACACACTTTGTTTTTCTCTATTAATCTTCAAGTGTGCACGACCAACCCGTAGGGTCTTCCTCACTTTGCACACACACAAGAGATGTGGTGGCCTTCCTTCTTTACTGTGCACAGATAAGAGGCAAAGCCTCGGTTCTCCTTGGGCACTAGAGACACAATGGTCTCTGCCTCCCACTTCTTGTGCACACACTGCCCGAACTCCACCTTCAAAATAGGCATGCAAGGGGTAGCCGTGGGTCGCGTTTGTGTCAAGGGTGCAAGGCACCTCGGCCGCGCTAGCCTCAACAAACCACGAGAGCGCGCAAGTGATGCGGCTGCCTCGGGTCTTCCTGTCGCGCAAAGGGAAGGCGCGCAGGGGTCCCCCTTCTTCTTATTTTGCGCAAGGAGTGCACAAAAGGAACCTCACGGAGCCTCTGATGGCTCCGGGCTTCACTGCCACGCAGGGGGCGCGTAGGGTGTTCTTCGCGAGGCTTGAAGCACTCACGGGACGTCAGGTTTTCAAGAAAGGATCAGAAAGCAATCTATGTGCTTCGGGCTCTCTTTATATAGGCAGAGAAATGCCTCAAAACGTTCGCGTGGGATAAATCTCAAATCCCCGAAGTATTCGGATCTTCAAGATTTTTTCAAATCTTAAAATTTCTCCTCGGTTCTCCGCGGGTTCTTCTCTTTTTATTTTTCTCTACGTGCATGCGACTTAGAACGCATGCACGGCCTCTTCTCTTCCAATCCATGCAAAGGTATAAACCCTTCACGCCCTCGGCAGCGTTTCTTGCCTCGGCCGAACTTTGAAATACTCATTTGTTGCATGCAGAGTCATTTTAATGCATGATCGTGTTCGGTAGGTCTAGACGAGCTCAATGGAGCCTTCGTCTTCGAAAATGGTGGCCGAGATCTCAAAATCCATGCTCGGATGGCGCCTGGTTCGTCGGAGGCTCGCGGGTGGCTTCAGAAGAGCTCGAGGAAGGAGACGCTCACAGGCCGTTGGATCAGATCTTTGGACGGCCGCGATCAGAAGATCTCACGCGGGATCGATCGTGCGGTCGAGATCTGGCGCGCGATCGATCGAGCGGCCATGATTCGCTCCCGGTGAATTTTGCGCGTCCCACATCGAAACGGCGAGCGGTTTTGCCGCGGTTTATCACCCAGCCGCTCCCAGAGATGGGCAGTTGAACTTCTCCCTCCACGGTGCCGCCCCGCACCGTGTTCTCTCTGCCGGCGCGCCCCTGGCGCCCACTATGCAACTTCGGGCGCGCGCTTGGCGCCCATGCTGTGCAGGACCTGATCCCCTGCGTGGCCCCGACTTACACACGGCCGCGGCCTCTCGGGCTGGCCCCATGGGATCCCTCTTGGGCGTGGCGACCTCGAGTCCCACATGTGCCTTGGGGTTGAACCCTTAAGGCTGGCCCTTGGTGGCTAATTTATTGCTTAAGTAGAGACTTAGGGACTTTGTATAAAAACAAAGTAACCCAAGTTCAAATTCCAAATGCCACTTCTTCCAAGCCATTCTTCCTCTTCATTTCTTCTCATCTTCATCTTCATTTGAATTCCTTAATGCTTCTTCTTCATTAGAATTCCTCCAATTCTCTTCAACATTTAATCTTCACTTTGAAGTGAAATTCATGAAGGTTCATCTTCAACCGAGCTCCTGAATCACATAGATCTTTAATGTTCATTATTGATATAATCAGAGATCAAATTGGAACTTCATCAGATTCACATGCACTAAGTGATAGTGCATGGACTTCATTAGTACCACTTCATCCACTTAGGAGTTGTAGATGGTTCTCCTCATCTCCTCATGCATTGTCAGTACAATGCATGGTCTTCTAACATTGTTGTGACTTTGTATCATTAAGATACAAGTTCTATGAACTTAAAGATCATCTCAACAATCGTCAGATGTAATGATGCTCCATCATCATTCATTCTTCAAGTGTTGTAACTTAGTATCATCCTGATACATGTATTGAATCATTAAGAACAGTTCTACAATCGTCTGATATGCATAGAGAATGTTGCAACCACAACATCCTATGTCACTTAGTGAATCTCCTAAGTGACATTTATCTTAGTACCATGGCCATTCTCCTTTCCTCACCAACACCATCACATCCTTTGTCATTCACATCTTGACATTCCATGACATCCTTCCATTCATTCCTTGACAATAACATACCTCATTGACAACAAATGCAACACAGTGCACTTCAATATTTAATACCATATTTAAGTAGTTTAGAAAATATATAAGGAATTAAACAAAAAATATTGGACAGATACGTATTTGTGAATACCGTTGAGTGGAAATGTTGATGGCTATTTCCAACCCAAAATTTTGGCATTGAAAATCATGGGATTTTTTCCTGAGAATAATGGTTTTACGTAATAGTTCATGGAAGGGATTAGTTAGAGTGAAAGGTGGTGTATCACTACATGGGAATCATACGAATAGTAGATGGATGTTTTAAAACACATTACAACCTAATCAATTGGAAATTAAAATCCATAAAACTGAAAATTTACTTGAATAAAAAGGTAGATGAAGAGAATAATTAAACATAAGGGGGTGCTTCTAAAATCAAGGGAGGAAAATCCAATGAGATTTATAACACAATGGGTAGGATTTTTTGCAGACGAGGGAGATTAAATACATGATCAATTGGTTTTTAATGCATATGAAAGGGAATTTGGGTTGGTATTTATAGAAAAAATGTTGGATTAATTATAAATTTCATAATCATTGGTTTTGGACTATATGTAATAAAACAATAAAAACTGAAATAATTCCCATAGTTTCTAATAAGGAAGAGTATTTTTAAATATTCTATCCAGATATGTAATATCCTAATTAAAACAATACAATTATATATTTGGATGTGAGTCATATTCATGAACACTTTTTATAAAATTAAAAAATAGTATTGGATTTGGTCTCATCGTTATAGGTTTTTAAATAAAATGAAATTACATAAAATTTTATTTTTGAGGAGAAATATATAGTTCTTTCATGGATTCCTTTTACAGTATTTTTTTCATATTTTGTTGGGATATTATTATGACTTAATACTACCGATAAATGTATACTATACTTAATTATTCCCAAAAAATAGGCGATCTCAGACAATTACGAAAAATTCCCAATTTTATCACTTCAAAAAGCAAATTTTTGAAATATTAATTATTTTGTAGATATAATATTATAAATATCAGAAATAATACTTTTAAATAAAAAAAATTATTTACAATAAAATGTTAATTTTCACAACTGTGAAATCATTATATCGGTTGTATAAATTTAATTGGAAATCATGAAATTATACCATCATTACTCTTTGAATAAATACTACATGATAAAATTATTTAATGAAAATAAAATTGATTTCAAATTTTCTGAATTTTTCAAAAAGAGTGTTTTAATTTAAGTTAATGATTCCCAAAAATACAACTTTCTATTCCACATATCAAAATTTATTTTCTATAATGATTATTATATAATCATGTAGATATATAAAGTAATAATGAAAATTGAAAAATATAATCATTATTTTCATAAATTGATAACACTAAAATTCATACTACTATGTTGTGGATACATAACTCCTTTTTTGTCAACTATAAACCATATGGGTAAGGTCTGAAAAGAAAGTACATTCATAGGGTTCTTTAATGAACATGGTTTGGGAGGTGGTATAAATAATATTCAACTAACCTAATAAATTATTTATCTCCTGTTTCAGTATATGAAAATCATTTTCAGATTTGCTGAGGGAAAATCATACTAATACCATGTTCCTGAGAAGCTCTAATAAATGGTCTTCATGGGGTACAATCCTACTAGTCGATGACATAGATTCATTATCCTATGTCATTCAGATATTATCATAACCATTGATAGATACTAACTACAAAAGTCTCTATAGAATGGTTATATTATCAATGAAAATGATTATTACAGGCCTTTGGGAATGAGAGAGAAATTATGAATATATTTTACAAGGCTCCAAAATAAAAAACATAGTTCCTATGTTTTATAACACTATATTACCTAATAATGAATAAATTCAATTCACAGTGCATTTCATTTATAAAATTTTTGGTTGGTACAATCACCCCCCATGAAATTTCACCATCAAAATATAATTTTTATGCTAAAAAAATAGACAATATTCACCATCCAAAAGTGGGAAACATGGAACAAATCATGTACTTAAAATAAGTTAGGAAAGAGTTCTAGTTGATAGGAAAAAGGTCTAATGAGATCAAGGATTTCATGTTTTCTAATGTATCTATTATTAATATTCACCTACATCAAAAACATTGTTACACTCATCCATTATGATATATTAAGTACCAACTTATCTCTGACCTCAATCTATCGGTTTCATAAATGATTTTAATAGTGGTTTTTCTATTGAATTCTCATATATTTAAAATAAACATGAATGTTTTGAAAATTCTTTATAATATCATTGATAATATTAGGTCTCACTATATTCCACTCATCAACATTATCCCAACATGTTGGGGTTCAATATCTCTTCCCATCAAAAGCCTCATAAGGATCAATATGAATGCTAGAATTGAAATTACTATTATATGAAAAATCCACTAGGGGAATATTATTATCCCTACATCAATATAAATTAATTTAAATTTATATTATAATATCCACTACAACATGAATGGTTCTCTCAGAATGATCATCCATCTATGGGTGATAATCAGTAATTAATCCCATATTTATATCCAACAGTTTTTTAGGGCCTCTACAGAACCTCATTGTATACATTAAATATTGATCATATAAAAATCGATTGGTAGCCTCATATTTAATTTCATATTCTCAAATTTATATCATATTGAGTTTTGAAATAGATATATATTCTTTGATAGCAATGAAACAAACTGAATTTGTAAGGAGAACTACAACAACCCAAATGGTATTATTTACTATACATTTCTTACCATGTCCAATGATGAAATCAACAGTTTTATTTTTCTAATTGTCAAATATAATATGGAAAATGGTTTCATCCTAAACATATATTTCTATCATTATTCCTTAACTTGTTTCCATACCATGCATTAAGATATATATTCTTGAATCTCCCTTTTAATTTTATCTCACTAGAGGATTTTCTTCTGATCGCTGGATATCATAGTGAAACGGACGTGAATAGAGAAGGATAGGTTTTGTGAATCATCAAGAAGCTCCCTCTTCTAATCTAGTTTTTATGGGACACATTCCCAGTTACAAAAACATATATATCCTTCGTTAGTAATTATTTACTCTTAAATATCCAGTACCATTCTCTGTATCTCATCATACTATTATTTAGACTCTTTTATCCTCTTAAGAATTTAGGATTGATAAATTATTTGATTAAGGATAATGTCCCCTTTGTGTTTCCCATTCCCATCATTTACATTTTATAGAAGATTAGATCACTATAAACTATCGTCATAGATAATTTTGCTGTATTATTTCTATATATATAATCTCTATCTTATTAGCCTTTCCAATATGGTAGTGTATCTAATAGTTATAATTTTTTATTATCTATAATGACCATCCATGGTGCATATTGAGATCCATTTGTTTGAATATATACTTGTTTCTTTTATGATCCATATATATGTAGAACTTCTCCTTGTAGAGATAATGTAACCATGTATTCAATGAAAAGGCCATCACAACTAATTCAAGATCGTGTGTTCTACTAATTGATTGATGATTTTTGAGAGGAATAGGATACAAATTTATCTTTATTCATAAATAAAAAACCCATTCCTTTTTTATGAATCACCCTATATAACAAATAATTTATAACTAGTGTGTAATATTATTGTTGGTATAGGGATTAGATTCTTCTTTAACTCTACAAATGTCTCCACCCGATTATCAGTTAAGAAAAAAACCACCATTTCATGTTAAAATGTAATGTGGGTTTGAAAATCATGTGAAGGTTCTCACAAATTGACTATACTACCCAGTTAATCCATGGACGTAACATATCTTTTTCAAAGATGGTTCTCTAGGATATTATTTAATTGTTTATTTCTTGAAAATATAAATAGATATCACTTTTCAGAGACATCATTCCTCAAAAATGTTACTTGATCCATAAAAAACTCATATTTACTAAACAGTTCATATAGATTTTCTATCCACAAGGTCTTCAGTTCAACATTGAAATTCTCATCATTTTCCTCTATCTTATAGGGTAGTGAATAATTTCATTTATAAATATTATAATTGAATGATCATGGTAATCCCTAAAGACACTATATATTTAGTTTATAAATATTTCTAGAGAATTATTTGGTACAAATTAAATTACTATAGGCTCGTAGTTCCTTTATCTATTACAAAACAAAGACTTTTGGATCTCATTCTTCTTCACTATTACATGATAATATCTTATATAATGATCCACCTTAGAGAAGTGATGGGGTCAAAATTGATGAATAGACAATTCATCAATCCTGGGAAGAAGATACATTTCTTTATCGTGATCTTGATTAGATAATGATAAAAATGGCTCATAAAACCTTTGATAATCTTAATGAAAAGGACAGGCACACACAACCTCTCAACTATGAGGAAGGGTAGTGATGTCAATGGGGAACACATCATAATATTCTATAATAATGGACAGGACATAAAGTCTTTTCCATGAATAAATCTCAATCATTTGATCGAGATATTATTTATTATAAGGTTAAAATATCCATTCTTGAGATAATTATTATTTATTAGATCCATCCTCCTCATTACAATAGTATATAAATGGAGATCAATTTGTGATACGAAGGGTGATATTCTTATTTTTAGAAAATTTTGGTCGTTGTATATAAGGGAACTATTTCCATCCCTACGATGTCATAGAATTCTACTAATGGTGGTATAAAAACGTTCTATAGTAAATTTATCCCATAAATAACGATTAGAAATATGATATATACATGAGATGAAATAATTTACTAGTTTTCAATTTTCACAGATATCTCAATATCTTTATTATGAAGTAGTGTTTGAATTCATTGCATAAACCTCTATAATTGGAATGAATTAACAAAAAACCAGTCCCATAATACATTTAATGTTCACAAATGAAGGATAATCCAACTTTTTTACTTTTTGATTCTGGTTCTAATGATATATGTTATCCTAAATATATATAGAGTTGAAAATTTACAATTTATTAAATATATAAAATGGAAAACTATTAAAACTGAATGCATAAATATTAAATGAAATATATTCCTTAACTTATAAATTTCTCAGTTTCAATCTATGTTTTCAATAGTTTATTTCATAATATTAAATATCATAAATTTTCATCCATTAATAATTGTTCATAAAGATCAGGTTAGTTTTCCAAATAATATCCTTGTATGACTGAAATGAATTATAAAAAAAAAGTATATTTGTATTCAATATGTATAGGTCAAGTCAATAACCAACAGACTTTTTGGGGTTTTAACCCTATGAATATATATTCTAAATCCACATCTAGATATAGTATTTTTTTATGTTTTTTCCATTTTAGAAACTATTAACACTATAATTTTCCAAAATTGTGAGAGATTTTACAATGTTTATTCTTATTCCTATGTTTTTTCATAAGTTTTCTTAATATTAACACCAAAAATTAACTATACCACGCTCTAATACACATTATAATAATTGTCATATTTAAACCACATTATTTTTTGGGTTAATACATAAAGATACACATAACACAATCCCTAAAGATCGTGATTCCTATTGTATTTTATTTATTAGAAACATATCCGAACAAAAAATGGGTTAATGTGAATTGCTTAAAAATAATATAATTCACTTTATTGTTAATTGATATTGTAACACATTTTGTTATATTGTTATGGAATACATTTGAAATGGGTGAGTTGTAAAGTGTAGTAAGGGATGTATCAATTAATAGAATAATGTAAAGTACTACATGGGAGTTTAGAGGTATAATATAATAACAAATATGGTTATGAATCATAAATATTTACATTGAAGAATGATATAAGATAAAAAAATAAAGGAATCAATGGAATAGAGAAACAACATAAAATATCACATCTTAATCATATGTTTTGGATAACCACAAAACAAATCATAACATAATGTGTTTAAAAAACATATCAGGTACCATACATGGCATCACATGACATAAAAACATTATCCAATGAATTGGATGACTATATAACTTTGGTCCCACAAATCAAAATCATATCATTAACATGAATTTTTGTACAACATATATCATGCAACATGAGAACACCTTTCATCAAATTTAATCCCCAAATTATAATGTGTGGATTATATAAATTGAATCCCCCAATCTATGAAAGATAGTTTTATATATTTTAAAAACTCTAAATGGAATTGGGGATGGTTATTCATAAAATTAATATTGGGCATGGACAATCATGAGATGAATTCCGCAACATAATGGGTGTGAATAAAGGTTATTGTGTGGGTTCAATTTTAGTAAAAGGGGTTCCGTCATTACCAGGGAATCATAAATATATTAATGGTATGTGTTAAAAATTAAGACTTAAAAATTTGGAAACCAATATGCTCGATATGATGAATGTACTCCAATAAACTGAGAGGGGGTGGGAATCCCTTAACAAGAAATGGTGGTTCTAAATTCGTTGGAGGTGATCTTATGATCTTGTGAAAAAATTGATGGTTCATTATAGATTTATAGAGAAAGTAAATTATTTCTCAATAGGTATTGACTAATTTTTAATGGGAGGTTATGTAAAAATTTATAGTAAAAGAGAGGGGAATTCTTCATTAATTCCTTAAACATAGGTTTTGGACAATATGTAATAAAATAATCAAAAAAAATCCTTCCCATGGATTTTAACCGTGTATTCGTATAAAGAGGAGTGGTTTTAAAATATTTCATAATGCATAGATCTAAAATGATTAAAATAATACCATTCATGTTCCAGAGGTGATTCATATTCATAATGAATAGTTTTTATGACCATAAAATATATTATAGGTTTTTGAGAATTCATCATTGGTTTTTAAAATAAATAAAATAAAATACGATCAAATTATTTTTAAGGGAAAAAATATTTTTAGCCGCTATTTTTCTATTATAATTTCCTTATTTATATTTTATATTATTATCTTATTTAATTATCTGTAAATAATTTGACTTTTTGAGGAATATTATTCGAAATTCACCATTAGATAATTCCATTCTCTTAATTTAAAAATTAATAATAGTTTCTCAATAAATTTTTAATAAATTTCGGTATTTCATATTATAAATACAGAAATTATTTACAAGAATAGAATATTTTTTAATAAAATAAAAGCATTCTATCCCTAATAATAATTATGTTGAGATTCATTAAATTATACTACCATTTATATATAAATATATATTGTTTTATAAAACAATTTCATTAAAGTGAAATCTATATCAAAATTATGGAATTAATCAAAAAATTTGATTAAAACTATATAATTCCAAATAATATAAATTTTTATTCTTCATATCAAAAAAATGTTTATAATTTTTTTGATGATCATATATATATTTATATATATTAATAATTAAAATTTATTAATATTTTCATTACTTTATTAAATTTTAAATTTTAAATGTAATATTACTTGGGCCTAGATACATAACATCTAATTACACCAGTGTATGGTCCTAGGGTTATGTGTGCGATGGTAGTACTTTATTAATATGGTTCAATGAACATGGTATAAGAGGTGAACTCTCTGAGTACTAACTTCTCCCATAAATAATCTTCTCATGTTCCTGTTGTTAAATATATGATTCGTTTTTGTCAAGGGAAATCCCAATGATATCATCTCCCTTAGATTCTATATCAAATGGGTGTTATAGTGTATGATCCAATGGAATGTGTTCATCACTTCTTCATTCTATGTAAAATATATTATACAATTGACATTAATATATAACAACCATATTAGTCACTATAGAATAGCTATATCATCATTGATTATGATTATTAATGGTATTTTAAACAAGGTGAAAAAATTATGTCTATATTTTACAATGGTCTAAAATAACTGATATAGTACATGGTTTATCGAAAACTATCAAACATAATAAAGAATTTGTTGATTTAAAAGGGAATTTCATTTATAAAAATTTGGCTCCATTAACACATGATGAAAAAAATATTGACAAATGAATTAAATCGGTTGAATATGGATAACGAATTTCAAAATATATAAAAGTGAATCCATTTAATGTTATATTTATGTTTAATTTAACTAATAATTCTCAAGGATTACCTTTACCTTGATAATTATTTGTCAATAGAATATATTGATCAGTTGAACCCCTATTTATGTTGCCACAATATTTTTTGGAGAGAATCAAAATAATAATCCCTCTACTAAAGATGCATATTTCCACTTAGGATCTCAAAGATTCATTGATGATATTTCAGGTGATAAAATTATAGTATTTATCTTATTCCTTTTTTCACTTAAAACTCTACACAATCCTTCATGGTTTAAGGATTCATTTTTATTCTCTCATTCTCAATTAGAGGAAGAGGTTGACTAATCTCGGTTCCTGATAAAATTCTGGATGATGTCCTCTCGTGGGTTTAGGGAATCTCTAGAAATTATTTTTAGTTCAAACAATATAATAACATAGGTTATGATATTACTTGGTATTTATATCAACAAGTTAGATAATAGTTAATTTCATTTAGTCGAATTATTATTCTCTTATTATCTACAAACCCAAATGCCTAAATAATAATATTTTTATTTATTAATGTTAAATTTGATAAACACATAGATAAAATAAATATCAATTGTTTAAAAAAATTTATCTAATATTAATTTACATGATATTTATTTTATCATTCTCAGTAGTATATATATATTGGAGCACACTTCATCGTTTTTGTTTTCCAAACTTCGAATAAATTTTTTTTTTCTTTTGATAAACAGATAAAAAATTGTAGTATTCTTGGTCTGGTAAGAAAATATTTACTTTTATATTTTTTAACTAAATAAATAATATTTTAATAAAATAATAAAATGTATTATCCTGTGAATAAATGAAGAGGTAACTAAAAATTCTAGTTTCACATAATTAATATTTAACTTATAAATAAATATTTATTTATTATTAAACACATATATTAATGGTGGTTGAATAAATGCGACCAGTATATATTGAATGAATGTTAATAATTATAGGTATAACAACTGTTAAAAGAAAAATTGTATTTAACTAATGATAATGGATACTTTATGTTTGTGATAATCTAGGCCTCATCCCCAATTTTATTATGTGGGTTTTTCTAAATACCAAATTTTTTATCCTACAAAACACAAAGTCTCCCATAGAAAAAGAAGCAAGTATCAAAATGGAAAAAACCACATATGTATTGTTATATTGTAATTCAATCTCTTATTAATGATATCTCATTTAGAAGGTTACATTCTCATGTTGTCAACCCATATGATTGATAAATAATTATTTGACGATCTAAAGTGAACATGTCAATATAAAATTTATATGGAATGATGTTATACATTATTATTCCCTTAGAAGGGTCAATATAAAAACTTCAATAATAATTTAAGGAAGTAATATTTCCTCAAAATATTAATAAATAATATATCATTCATGACCCACCATAAATATATAAATTTTTAATAAATATATATCATTAATGTTTATAGTAATAAATATAAAATAATTACTTAGGATAGGTCTTAATTGTAATATTAATTTATACAGATCATTATACGTGTTCATAGAAATAAATATTCAATGGCGTATGTTTTTTGGAATTCTTACTAGTGGATTTATCCTCATAACCTCCTTTCATTGAGATTTAAAAATGTGAAATTCATTAGTTGAAGTATCATCTTCTTACAAGTACTCATTGTTAAAAGGTAAAAAACAACATTTCATGTTATAGAATATTATCTAACCATAGAACATTATTTAATAAAATTTTCATAGTATATCTAGGATCACAACATTGTGTGGAACTGAAAAGACCACTCTAATGCGACATATATTCTACGATATTGTCACTATATAGTGGTTCTCATCCAATAATCTTATTACACCACCATATCTAATTTATCCATAATAATAATATTATACTCAGTGACTAAATATCTCATATTTTATTCAGCACCTAAGTTCTAAATGTGGTGAGTTACTAGATCTAGTAGCTTCCATTCCTTAATGTCTGGTACACATATTGTAAACAAACCAATCCCATAAGATAATGGCACTATCTAATCCCATGACTCACTGGATATCACACTGTAATTGTATTTAGAACAATGTTAGAACATCATCCAAATGTTTTTTCTTCCACCATACGGTGTCCAGAAACTGAAAGACGATTCACATCCAAAAAAATCTCCCACTTGAAGAGCACATTAGGATAACACTAGAAACATTCTCCAATAAGTTATAAATAATTTTAACTTATTTCGTAGTCTCTCCTTCTATGTCTATTCACCTATGTACCATTGAGGCCTAATTTTACCATAGGATATCTTGGAAAAAAACTTTTGAAAATGTTACTGCTAGGTTTCTGTTCCAATGTATTTTTTTAGTTCCAAGTATTTTCTACTAGAATATTTTGAATAAAATTTTATTTTAGGTTAATTTTCATCTTCTATGAATGGAAATTCATATTTTATGAATGTTAAATTTGAGGCTAAATATAATATAATAATAATAAAAATTCACATTTCATACCATTTTCCTCCAAAATAATCCTCAAAAGTATCATCTCTTTCCCTCATTTAATTACCCACAATATATTCTACTTCTATTATGGGAATTCTGACCACTAGTCGCAATATTAAAATATAGCTCATTTTCTTTCCTCCATATGGAAACCCAAAACATGTTTTCCATTTCTATGAATCATAATATTCCATATATTATGAATAAATATATTCCTAAAATGGATTGTACCTTCTAATGTATATGCCTATATCATATATTTCATTAAGATATATGACGGACTTTTTCATGGATTTATAGTGCTCTATTGTTGAATTAGAGATGAAACATATAACAACTTCCATTGAATATGAAAATATTGGATGAGTGGATGCCATGGAATATATCTTAATTATTACCCCTAATGAATATAGAATCATAACTCTATTTTCCACCTAATATTTGATTATTAGAACTTACTCATCGGTATGTTTGAAGTATCCATCAAATAGGACAGATACCAACTCATAATCGGACATACTGAACCACTCGATAATCTTCTGTACACAGTTTTTATAATATAAAACAACACATCCAACACTACTATATCACTCATTCCACATACCCCAAATATACATTTCACCCTAAGGATCATTCATCTCAAAAAGTATTAACAAATCAAACTTTATCTTTGAATCTGATTACTTTGAAAACATATCTAAATTATATCATCAATATAAAGGAACAACATTATGAAACTAACATCCTAAAATACCTTCATATTTCAACAATGGAATTTTTTACTCCACATGAATACTTTTTCTAATTTAAATGAATTAATATTTAACTTTCATTGTCTTTGTACTTTTTTCTGGACATAAAGAATTTTATTTAGCTCATACACCATGATTTAGTTATGATAATCCTTGAAACTAGCAGGCCGAATCATGTAAATTTCAAACACAAAATATCTGTAGTGAAATGGTGTTTTAGGATTATTTTCTATAAGGAAAAAAATCATATTAGAACATACTCACCATAATTTATATGTTTTTAGGTTTTATAGTTGATGAAAATATTTTAGATAAGTTTATTCCTTCTTTCTGTAGAAACCCCATCACCAAAAATTATTACTTATATTTCTTTTTACCATTGGATTCTTCCTTTAGATTAAAATACAATTAATTTTCATGTAACGTAATCCCTTTTATTAAATTTTCTTAATTCCCAAGTATTATTCAAATAATGTGAGTTCAACTTATCTCTCATTTCTAACTTCCTATATCTAAAATGATAGATATTTTCTACGTATTATGGGATCTTGGGTTCCAATACATATATTAGAGGCATATAGTATTATTCATGATGATGAACCTTAACATTTTTCATGACTCTAGAACATTTATTTAAATATCCATGTTTTTATTCTTAGTCTATTACTACTCATTTTGTTGTTCTGACTTCCATATCCAATATTTTTGGTACTCAAACTTGATCCTTAAAAGTTCATGACATTTATTATACATAATTTAATAATATACAGTCCAATCATTATATGATACTATATGAATATTCTTAAATATATGACCATTTGTAATTCACATT